>CM056052.1:101719185-102319185 GCA_029574335.1 Rana kukunoris | reverse complement strand
TCCAGCTGCCGAAAACAAGGACGAGCGTGTCACACGGCCACTTGCTGATGAGGATGCACCATGTCCACGACCAGCACTGTTGCCTGTAGACACAGAGGCTGCTTGCCCTCATGACTCGCTGCCTCTCCTTGTTGCCCTACCAGACATTATAATGTCAAAGGCAGTACACACACCACATAGCTTTTGGTGCAAGAGGACACGTGCAGTACGCAACAACTAGCTTTATGTGCAAAGTAATGAGCACACTTGCACTATGCACCACCAAGTGGGTTTAGTTGAAAAGTAAGTAATGAGCACACTTGCACTATGCCCCACCAAGTGGGTTTAGTTGCAAAGTAACGAGCACACTTGCACTATGCACCACCAAGTGGGTTTAGTTGCAAAGCAATGAGCACACTTGCACTATGCACCAGCAAGTGGGTTTAGTTGAAAAGCAATGAGCACACTTCCACTATGCACCACCAAGTGGGTTTAGTTGCAAAGTAATGAGCACACTTGCACTATGCACCACCAAGTGGGTTTAGTTGCAAAGCAATGAGCACACTTGCACTATGCACCAGCAAGTGGGTTTAGTTGAAAAGCAATGAGCACACTTGCACTATGCACCACCAAGTGGGTTTAGTTGCAAAGTAATGAGCACACTTGCACTATGCACCACCAAGTGGGTTTAGTTGCAAAGTAATGAGCACACTTGCACTATGCACCACCAAGTGGGTTTAGTTGCAAAGCAATGAGCACACCTGCACTATGCACCACCAAGTGGGTTTAGTTGAAAAGCAATGAGCACACTTGCACTATGCACCACCAAGTGGGTTTAGTTGCAAAGTAATGAGCACACTTGCACTATGCACCACCAAGTGGGTTTAGTTGAAAAGTAAGTAATGAGCACACTTGCACTATGCACCACCAAGTGGGTTTAGTTGCAAAGTAAAGAGCACACTAACAGTATACAGCAAGTTGGTTTAGGTGCACTGAGCACACGGGCAATACAACACGTGAGAACACTGCAGCTAGCACAATCAACTGCCTGACAGATTAGGAAGAACTAATCTAACTAAACTATACAGTGTATAAATATATGTACAACTCCTGGGATGTATATATATCCTCTACACACTGTAAATTTAACTGACTAGCCTGCCTGCTCTATCTAGCTAGAAAAAAAGACACTCTCTCTCTCTCTCTCTCTCTCTCTGTCTGATCTGTAACAAGCCCGAAACACACTACACGCGGCCGCGCTGTACGCGGCCTTTTATAGTGTGGGGCGTGTGCTAAAGCCCTGAGCCATAATTGGCCAAAGCCACGTTGGCTTTGGCCAATTATGGCTCTCCATTTTTTTTACGCTGTGATAGGCCAAGCATGCTTGGCCAATCATCAGCGCGCAATGCCGCAGTGACTTATGGGCCGTGGCGCGTCACTCTAATTTGGCGCAAACGACCCGTTTTGTTCGATTTTCGCAGAACGGCTGTTCGGGTCAAACATGAGCTCGACTCGAACACGAAGCTCATCCCTACTGGCCTTAGCCATTATCCAAATTTGTAAATTTCTACAGACATAATGTTACATGTTACACATAAACAACACAAAACTATCTCCTGTAGTTATCTGCATTAGTTATGTTATGTTATGATATGTATGTCAAAGCATTGTATAGCTCTCTCTATTACATATATTTGTGTGATTGTTCAGCATTACTTTTATTTTTAGGCACTTTTTTCAGATTTTCTCGTATATCACAGTATCAATAGTAGGGCATATTTGATAGAAGCACAGTTTGTATAAACATTTTTAGAGCATTATCCATACCCCTGATGAAGATTAGTGCCCAAAACAGATTCTGGGCTTACAGCTGATTTGTAAACAAAGGGGCAGGGATGGTGGCTGACATCCATGACCAAATATAGGAATCCCCAGCTGACAGCTAAATGGTAATGCAAAAATAGGTCACTTGTTGCTGTGATGGTAGAGATGAGAAGTGACGACTAGGCCTCACTTAGCAACATCCTGGAAGTATTCCATTCAGGCTTCATAAGGTATGTAAATGGCCTACACCTAAAGCAAGGGTATTATTTATCTTTAGTCAGAGCTACACAGTTTGTTTTTATCTACAGATGCCCATTATTTTCATAGGCAGTTTTTTTGTAAAGGTGAACTATCCTTTTAACCCCATACTTAAAGCTCATCCCTGGTCACCATTCTGGCTGTGTTGTCGGACAGAGCTGTGTAAATCTCAGGCTGGCCCGAAATACAAATAGTTTTCAACTACATGCTTGTGCCCTCATTTCAAATACACTTTAACTTCCTTTTTAAGTATATATATGTCCAAACCTTTTTTTTTTTTTTCATTTTGATTAGAATAGTGAAGAATTAAATGCCGTAAAAGAATATATAAAAAAAAATCGAATATAAAGATAAAATATAAGTTGTAAGACAATGGATTAATGTACATGTGCTTTTTTTCCAAGCACTTCTCATGCATATTTAAAATACAGATAATTTTTCAGTAATGCTGCTGCACAATTAAAAAGAAAAGTCTTTAGTATAGTCTCTGGTGTATAATTGTCCACATCACTTTGATGAACTTCCTGTCACTGCCACAGGAATGTTCTGAAGTCTAAAATGTCACCTTCATTAATGTAGTTTAAAGTTGAACTACAATCGCCTTCTCTCCAGGACTGCGGTATCCCAGAGCTCCTCAGAAGCCGGTGTCATCTTTAGGCAGATTGGCTTCCTTGTACCAATTGACAGCCATTTCCATTGGCCTGGCCATGATAACATCACTCCTGCACATGCATGGGAGTTCATTCATCCCAACATTGCCAATATTTCTAGCCTACAAGCAGGTAATGAAACTTTAATATAGGCGAGACATAGTACAGTATCAGGTAGATTTACTAAATGCAAATAGATTGTGCAGTTGCTTCAGAGCTTAGTAAATGAGCAGAAGCTCTGCTGACTTCCATCATTCAATAACGTGCAAGCAAAAAAAGCATTTTTTTTTTAATTTTCCTTGCACATGATTGGGTAGTTTTTGCAAAGAGAAGCCTTACTTTATTTACTAAGCTCTGGAGCAACTGCCCTGGCAGAGTGCAACTGTACTTTGCAAAGTGCACAGTCTATTCACTGTTTGTAAATCAAGCCCTATGTCTCGTTTGCATTACAATCCTGCCTGTTTGCCAAATGTTGTTTTGTTACTTCAAATTCCACTTTAATTATTTCATTGAACTAGGCCTTAAAGTAGCAATCTCCTGTAATCACTCATAAACTCTGTGATTGCATCACCATAGGGCATGGTGGCATAGACTTTTATTTGAATGGAAATTCTCAAATGCACCAAATGTTACAGCTTGCTAACACAACAAGCTGCAGAATTAGCTGACAACAGATCACCATTTTTAATACAACTCTTTTGAAGACACTCTGTGGGAGCTTGCCAAATCTAGCAGCAATAATTTATATAAATAGTGAGGACTTTCTGGAACAGTTAAAACTTCATGGAGTTGGCTTTTAAGCTTAGAAAAAAAAAATATTTAAAGAAGAACTAAAGACAAAACTGTTTTTCTAATTGTGGATAGCGTGAGGGAGGCTTATAACCACTGTCTGCCTTTTTTGCCTTCTCTGTCCTATTGGGGAGATTTCCCATTACTTCCTGTCCCATAGCTAAAACAGGAAGTGATAAGAAAGTCCTCCAAAATGAAAAATTCCTGGTTGTCAACAGGGTAGCAAGAATTCCCTTCTATTAATCATGGAGGATAAAGCACATGGGGAAAAGGACCCCTTTAATGTCAGTATAGACCTTTACTGGCTGTGTAATTCAATTTGAGTTACCCAAAGCCAGATACAAGTTCAAAGGAGAACAAAGATTTGGAATCCAAGGACCTAGACTATGAAACGCTCTACCAACCAGCATCCGGTTGGAGGTGAATCACCTGGCCTTCAGAAAAAAACTCAAAACCCATCTTTTCTGAGGGCAAAAGTACAGTAGCGAAAGGATACTAAGCGCTCAGAGGCAATTCAGTCTGCATGTGTTGTGCTATATAAGTTTCTCACTCACAATTAAATTGCATATAAAGACAAACTTTATTACACATACATGATAAAAGAGCTCATAGGTCACATTGACCATACAGATTAGCTTTAAAGAAAAAAAATACAATTATAATAAAACAATGATTAAATGTTGCCCAACTAGCAGCAGTTGATGTTCATGATTTAAGGTGGTTTGCTCAGACGCGTTTCACAGACCATATATACTTCATCAGGGAAAATCTGTAGACATCATCTACAAGTATTGCCAAGTTCAAGTGTTTGCTGCAGTCCAGTAGGGGACAGCAAATCGGGCATTGGACTACCCACAGAGTAAACCAGAGGCCCTGGCCGAGCCCACCACGACAACTCGTATAGCATGTAAATGAAGCAGGCTTCCATCAGCAGCTGTCACAGCTAATAATGTTCTGGAGGAAACCCAAAATGTAGGATTTCTTTTACTTTCCCTTTTCAAAATAATGGTTACCAGGACAAATAGAGAGGGTACTCCCCCCTAAAGGGGGCATAGCCAGCAACAAAAACTTGACAGGTGCACTTTCTTTCTCTACTCTGTCCAAAACTGTTTTAAAATAGCCCCCTTCCCTCAGAAGATGGCAGTCTGGCTGTTTACTGTATATACAACAGCCTCATAACAAGTAGGTATTTAATACACAACTGCATTATTTGGCTTACCGGTCACACTGGTCAGGCAATCTCTGTAAAGAAACTTAAAGAGTTTGCTATGATCACTTAGTTTTTACAAAAAGTTACACCCAAGCCTGGTACACTATTCATTTTTTTGGGTTGAATGAAAAAAAAAACTGTCAACTCCAATTGAAGCCGATGTACTAATGATCTAACATTAGTACATCTCCCCCACTGATTTGTTGTGTTCTGACAAGGTGTCAGCCCCCCGAAGTGACAAACGGTATTGCTTTACTTTAAGTACATTTTCGTTTTACATGCATGCTCTGGTCACATTGTGTACTTACAGTATGCATGTACAGTATACTGTCTGTCTTTCCGTGAACATATATTCTACTAATACCAAGGTATGAAAAAATCTTTTTCAGACATACTGATATTAATATGTAATTTTCATCACTTTTACATGTGTATCTAAAGAAACGAAAATTAGAAGAATACTTATTCCCTTTCATTAGCGTTTGGTTCCCCGAGGAAATTGCTGCTGAAATTAGGAAAAACTAATCTTGTAAAGATTGTAATTTAAGACAATGACGACAGATGACTGGCTCACAACAAGAGCAGAAGTTCATTGTGTATAGTAATACATTCACTCAATGTTGGATCATTATGTATGTTTATCAATGTGTACAGGGAGCTTTTGAAATCAGTATTATGAGTTATTATTGCCGTGTTTATATTAAAGCATTTTTATGTGACTTTTGAAATTTTTCACATGCTTGCTCTTCCTTCGTTTTTTTTTTTTTTAATTGTATACAAATCCAGCCTCACCAGTATATCTCCGACACACCACGTGTACTAGAGAGGGTATCTATAAGCAGAACTGCAGCTAAAATTAACAAGATGAAAATAAATAGGCCGTTTAAACACTTAACGCCCGCCGCATGTATATGTACGTCCACAGAATGGCACGTACAGGCAGATGGGCGTACATGTACGTCCCTGCCTTCTTGCGGGTCGGGGGTCCGATCGGGACCCCCTCCGCTACATGCGGCGGGCGTTTTACCTCTGGGAGCGATCCGGGGTGAGGGGGCGGCTGTTCATTTATGTCCGCCCCCTCGCGATCGCTCCCAGCCAATTCGGTATCCCCCCGCTCTGCACTTCTTCTGTCTGTGTAATGTAAACACTGGCAGAGGAAGTGATGTCACCTCTCCTCTCGGCGGTATTTTCACAGTAAGTCGCACCAACACTACACTGACACCAGTACACATAGGCACATTAACCCCTTCATATCACCCCCCCCCCAGCCCCTTATCACAGTGTCACTGATTGCAGTGATCATATATTTACTGATCACTGCATTTAGTGTCAGTGTGACAGTTAGTGTGACAGGCAGTTAGTGTTAGGTCCAGGGTAGCCCCCTACCCCCCCTAATAAAGTTTTAACCCCTTGATTACCGCCCTAGTTAACCCTTTCACCCCCTATTGCCAGTGTCACTAAGCGATCGGTTTTCTGAACGCTGTAATAGTGTCACTGTTGCCGCTAGGTAGCTAATTTTTTTTTTATATTGTGATTTTTTTTTACTAAAGACATGTGGCTGAATACATTTTGGCCTAAATGTTTGACTAAAATTTAGTTTTTTCGATTTTTCTTATAACAAAAAGTAGAAAATATATTTTTTTTTCAAAATTTTCAGTCTTTTTCCATTTATATCGCAAAAAATAAAAATCGCAGAGGCAATCAAATACCATCAAAAGAAAGCTCTATTTGTGGGAAGAAAAGGACGCAAATTTTGTTTGGGAGCCACGTCGCACAAACCCGCAATTGTCTGTTAAAGCGACACAGTCCGGAATTGTAAAAACGCCTTTGGGCATTTAGCAGCATATTGGTCCGGGGCTTAAGTGGTTAAAGATAAAATAAAGAAACGAGCTGCAATATTCACCTTCAATACAGAGCTGTTAAGTACAGTACTTCTCTTCTCTCACTAGATATGCTCAATTTGATGACCAGATTCATTTAACCCACTTCCATTCTGGACCTGCCCCAACCTATTTCTGCAAAGTAAAAGGAGAAGCAGCATAGTAATGAGGTCATCTCTTTGTCACGCTGCTCTCTATTTCTAACAGCATTCTCCTTGTCAGTACATAATTGTCAATCAGAACTGATTGGCTCCCTCTTCTGCTTCTTCTTCTCACATTCAAGTCCTGCAGTTTAAAAGATTACAAGAGACAAATGGCAGATAAAATTCAGGTTAATTATGGGATCTGTATTAAATTGCAGGAGAAGAAGGTTTGGATGGACACTTTTTTTTCTGTCTAAAGGAATTCTAATGCCACCTACACACGATTCCGACAAGAAAAGTTTAATGTGAGTTTTTGGTCAGAAATTCTGACCATGTGTAGGCTCCATCTGACTTTTTCTGTCGAAATTTCTGACACCAAAAATTTGAGAGCTGGTTCTCAATTTTTCCGACAAGAGAAGTTCTTCTCTGTATGCAATTCCAACGCGCAAAAACACACACATGCTCGGGATCAATTTGACGCATGCTCGGAATCATTGAATTTTATTTTTCTCATACACATTTCTGAATACTAGAGTTGGGTTTTAACACCTTTACTGCTTTAAGTCTAATATAAATTAGCCAGCAGGAGGACAGTTAGAACAGGAACAGCCTCAGTGAATGCCAGGCCAATTTCTGTCTGCTGGTCAAAGAAGGTCTATTACTGCTTGATGAAAAAGCATGTGTCATTGATAAAGCAAATTCCACAGACAAATATGCTGCTAGTATACAAAATTGCTGTTACTGTCTGTGAAAATCAAACTGTTCTGTGCTGTAGCACCAAATCCAATTTTATGGCTTTTACCAAGTATGTTTTTGAAGAATTTGCATATTTTCAATTGTTTGCTCTCAAAGCCATAATAAACAAGATGCACTCCCATTAGGGTTTGTCTCCCATATCAGTGCCCAGCCTCCCCTTTTTGGACAGTAGTTTTTCTACTAGTCATAAACATGTCTACAATTTATTAACAGGATTCACCCCTCATAGAGTTCAATCGAATGCCGTGCTAAGTTTGAGTTTGTCGAGTTTAAAACAGGAATCACACTTGGCAAATTGAACCCGGACAGATTCCATTATTCCTAGGTTTCGTGTTATGCATAAGACACAGAACTTGCCATGGTCCACACTGACATTCATAATGTACCAGTTATTTAAGCCAAACTTCAGGTTTGATTGAACTTTAAATACTGTAGTTTGGGTCAAGCTGGTCCAAATTAAAGGGGTTGTAAAGACAAACATATTTTCCTCTTAAATTAAAGTCTGACAGTAGCTGATAAAGTAAAAAGTAATGTTTTGCATTATAACTAGTTTGATACCTTGTTGAAATCGAACTGTTTTATTCACCTCCGTCACTCCTGAATCGTTGTTCTCACTGACTTCCTGGTTTGCGGTGCGCTTTCATTAATGCTACATCACGGCCTAATGGGAACTAGTTCCCATTAGGCTTAGCCTCCATGCCTGTGAGGGATAAGAGAGCATCTTCACGCAGGGCTGTAGTCATAGGGAGGGGGTGAGCACATTCTGCTTTTCACCATGCAAAACGTCTCAGATGCTGGTGGAAAGCAAGAAGAGGAGAGACAGGAAATGGCATTTTCAAACCTGGATTACTGTATTTTGGGGGTCAAAAGGAAAAACAAGATAAGTGATATTTAAATGCTCTAGCTTACAGCAATCAATTGATTTAATAAAAAAAAAGAACCTTTAGTGTTCCTTTAACTATTTCCTTCACTAACAGGACTGAATACAAGGCCTCCTCTAATTGGCTGAAGTGGAGGGACAGGCAGATGATGTCACAATCTCTTCCTCAGCCAGTCAAAGGAAGCCTTGTGGATATTTACCAATTACAAAGATTCCTGTGAATGTCTGAATTAGATTTTATTCCCAGCTTGGGGGAACTTTCCCCCTCTACCCCTCTTTTTCCTCCCCCTCTTCGTCTGTTTTGTTCCCTCTCACCTCTCACTTTCTCTCCCTTTGCCTGGCCTCTTCCCCCCCTCTTTTATGTTATCTTATTTTATGTCCGGTCTAATTTTTATTTATCCCATTTTTTTGTGGAATTGCTCCACACTTTATCCCCTGAGCCCTAAGGCTTGGGTACCCTATGTTGACTCCCAGCTCTGGTCGGAGAGTTACTGTTGTTTGACAGTGTATGCCTTAAAACATTTTTTTTTTTACCAAAAATATGTAGAAGAATATGTATCGGCCTAAACTATGGAAAATTGTTGTTTTTTAACCACTTACCTACTGTGCACCTAGACCCCCTTCCTGCCCAGACAAAATATAAGCTTCCCGCACTGCGTCGCTTTAACTGACAATTGCGCGGTCGTGCGACGTGGCTCCCAAACAAAATTGGCGTCCTTTTTTTCCCACAAATAGAGCTTTCTTTTGGTGGTATTTGATAACCTCTGCGGTTTTTATTTTTTGCGCTATAAACAAAAATAGAGCGTCAATTTTTAAAAAAATGCAATATTTTTTCCTTTTTGCTATAATAAATAACCCCAAAAAATATATAAAAATTTTTTTTTTCCCTCAGTTTAGGCCGATACGTATTCTTCTACATATTTTTGGTAAAAAAAAAATGCAATAAGCGTTTATCGATTGGTTTGCGCAAAATTTATAGCGTTTACAAAATAGGGGATAGTTTATGGCATTTTTTTTTTTTTTTTTTTTTTACTATTAATGGCGGCGATCTGCGATTTTTTTATTGGGACTGCGACGTTATGGCGGACATTTCGGACACTTTTCTGACATTTTTGGGACCATTTACATTTATACAGTGAAAAATGCTATAAATATGCATTGATTACTGTATAAATGTGACTGGCAGTGAAGGGGTTAACCACTAGGGGGCGGGGAAGGGGTTAAATGTGTGTCCTATGAGTGTTCTAACTGTAGGGGGAGGGGGGGGGTGACTGGGGGAGGTGACCGATTGTGTCCCTATGTACAAGGAACACAATCTGTCACCTCTCTCCCTGACAGGGACGTGCAGCTCTGTGTTTACATACAGAGCTGCACGTCCCAGCTCACTTACAGAGCAATCGCGTGTGCCCGGCGGCGATTGTTGCCGCCGGGCACTCGCACGGGATCCCCGCGGAGCGGCGGGTGCGCGCGCGCGCGCCGCCGGCGACGCGCGCGCCCGCCCGCGGCTTTAAAGGGACATCACGTCATATGACGTGATGTCAGAACAATGGAGTCCTCCGCCTGCCGTCATATGACGGTGGGCGGTGGACAAGTGGTTAATAGATTTTTTGGGGATATTTATTATAGCAAAAAGCTAAAAATATTGCATTTTTTTTTAAATTGTTGCTCCATTTTTATTTACTGTATAGCGCAAAAAAATGCAGAGGTGATCAAATACCACAAAAAAAAGATGACTGCGCAATTGTCAGTTAAAGCGACACAGTGCCAAATCTCAAAAAGTGCTCTGGTAGGGAAGGGGGTAAATTCTTCTGGGGCTGAAGTTGTTAACCACTTCCCGCCCGGCCAATAGCCGATTTACGGCCGGGAAGTGGTTATGAAATCGTGACAGGCCGTTCTCAAACGGCCTGCACGATTTCATGCCGCACGCGCCCGTGCGGGCGCGCAGCGCGGCGATCGGTGATGCGGGGTGTCAGTATGACACCCTGCACCTCCGATCTCGGTAACGAGTCTCTGGCGGAGCCTCGTTACCACGTGATCAGCCGTGTCCAATCACGGCTGATCACGATGTAAACAGGAAGAGCCGCCGACGGCTCTTCCTCACTCGCGTCTGACAGACGCGTGTAGAGGAGAGACGATCAGCGGCTCTCCTGACAGGGGGGGTTCGCGCTGATTGTTTATCAGCGCAGCCCCCCCTCGGATCGCCACACTAGACCACCAGGGAACTAAAAAAATACAAAAAAAAGGGCAAAAAAAAGACAAAAAATAAAATAAGTCAGCAAAAAAAAAAAAAAGGGGGGCAGTAAAAAAAAAAGATGCCAATCAGTGCCCACACATGGGCACTGATTGGCAACATTGATCCATCAGTGCCACCCCTCAGTGATCATCAGTGCCACCCCAGTGTCTGTCAGTGCCACCCCACAGTGCCAATCCATGCCCAGTGCCCACCTATCAGTGCCCACCTGTGCCGCCTATCAGTGCCCACCTGTGCCGCCTATCAGTGCCCACCTGTGCCGCCTATCAGTGCCCACCGGTGCCGCCTATCAGTGCCCACCTGTGCCGCCTATGAGTGCCCACCTGTGCCGCCTATGAGTGCCCATCTGTGCTGCCTATGAGTGCCCAGTGCTGCCTATGAGTGCCCATCAGTGCCGCCCATGAGTGCCCATCAGTGCCGCCCATGAGTGCCCCATACCAGCGCCGCCTATCAGTGCCCATCAGTGCTACCTAATCGGTGCCCATCAGAACTACCTCATCGGTGCCCATCAGTGCCACCTCATCGGTGCCCATCAGTGCCACCATATCAGTGCCCGTAATTGAAAGAGAAAACATACTCATTTACAAAAAAATTAACAGAAAAAAATAAAAACTTTTTTTTTTTTCAAAATCTTCGCTCTATTTTTAGTTGTTGCGCAAAAAAAAAAAAACGCAGAGGTGATCAAATACCACCAAAAGAAAGCTCTATTTGTGGGGAAAAAAGGACGACAATTTTGTTTGGGTGCAGTGTAGCATGACCGCGCAATTGTCATTCAAATTGCGACAGTGCTGAAAGCTGAAAATTGGCTTGGGCGGGAAGGTGCGTAAGTGCCTGGTATGGAAGTGGTTAAATATAACAAACATGTCATATTTACCTGCTCAGTGTAGTGGTTTTGCACAGAGCAGCCCAGATCCTCTTCTTCTTGGGTCCCTCTTTAGTGCTCCTGGCCCCTCCCTCCTGTTGAGTGCCCCCAAAGCAAGCAGCTTGATATGGGGGCACCTGAGATGAGCTGCAGCTCGCTGTGTCAATTCAGACACTGAGCCATGGCCCCCTTTCTCTCCTGATTGGCTGACTGACTTTGATTGATAGCAGCGGAGCCAAAAGGTGACTCACTGTTGTCTCAGCCAATGAGGATGGGAGTCCCAGGCAGCCAAGACACTCCTACAAAATTGCTGGACCTCAGGTAAGTATTCAGAGGGCTGAGGGGGGCTGCTGCACACAGAAAACTTTTCTGCCGTTACAATCACTTTAAAACAATCCAAACCCAAAAGCAAACATTTATGATATTGCAGCTTACCAATTCTTAGATGTGATAGCTGCATTCGTTCGTATTAGTTTTCTTTTGTTAGGCTTGCTTCAATGTTCATCTACTGATCCAGCCAGCAAGTTGTTTTTTTTTCAAAACATAAAGGGGGGGGGGGATTCCGGCGCTCATAGTGATATGATGCCTTTAAGAAAGACGCAAAAGTGGCTCTAATGGCACTTATAATTCAGTCTGTGTATCAAAAGGCAGGAAGAGGCAGCCATCCTCAGAGGGTGTCCATAACCTCTGTCAGCAAAACAGTACAAGGAAAAAGGGGAGTGGAGCAAACAGGCCAGTAGAAGGCGCTGTGAGACCTGAGCACGTAGCCTGTTACACTCCCCACCTCTTGTTTGTCTGCCAACCCTGCCGTGCCACGTCACGCCATTGCCGCTTCCACGTTCCACACTGGACAGTGTGGAGCTTCCTGTATGCGATACTGCTGAGAAGCCAGGGAAACACCACCAGAGCCTGCAGACCTAATTCTATAGACCTAAGGACACCCCCATCCTCGATGAACTTCATTTCCAAGTGAACCTGTGAGAATACATATTATACTTACATTATCTAGAAACATTAGGAATATTACAGTTGGCGCCTCCACTCCCCTCTTTCCTTGTGTGGTTTTTCAAAAGCAAAAGCTCTCCTGGCTCTCCAGCAGAATGTATCAGTTTACATGGATGAGACAAAACACCTAACACTCCCCTCACCCTCCCCCTGGCCCAGACTGACAATGTTGCTGTCTGCTGTGTAACTGGCCAGATCGCCAGGTGAAAATAGAGGGGAAAAGTCAAAGAAAAGAAAATGGTCCTGCAATCACATCTAATGATTGGTAAGCTTCAATATAATCCATGTTGTGGTTTTGGGTTTGTAAAGCATTTGTGATACATTCATATAACATTGATTTTTGTTCTGGAAATAAAGCAGTTCAAATGTTTCAGACAAGAAATGCTGCTTTTAAAAAAATGCAACCCAATGTCATGCATTATAAACACAGCCGCGATGGCCGCCGGGCACCCGCGATTGTCGTGTAACTGAGCGGGGACGTGGAGCTCTGTGTGTAAACACAGAGCTCCACGTCCTTTAGGGAGAGAGGAGACCGATGCTGTGTCCCTTGTACATAGGGACACAATCGGTCACCTCCCCCAGTCACCCCCCTCCCCCTACAGTTAGAACACAAACTAGGCTACACATTTAACCCCTTCCCTGCCCCCTAGTGGTTAACCCCTTCCCTGCCAGTCACATTTATACAGTAATCAATGCATATTTATAGCATTGTTCACTGTATAAATTTGAATGGTCCCAAAAATGTGTCAAAAGTGTCCGATGTGTCCGCTATAATGTCGCAATCCCGAAAAAAAATGCAGATCGCCGCCATTCCTAGTAAAAAAATAAAAATAAAAAAATCATAATTATGTCCCCTATTTTGTATGCAATATAACTTTTGCGCAAACCAGTCACTATACGTTTATTGCGATTTAATTTTTAATTTTTTTTTACCAAAAATATGTAGAAGAATACGTATCGGCCTAAACTGAGATCAATTTTTTTTATTTTTTTTTATGGGATATTTATTATAGTAAAAAGCAAAAAATATTGTGTCTTTTTTCAAAATTGTCGCTCTTTTTTTGTTTATAGCCCGAAAAATAAAGACCGCACGGGCAATCAAATAGCACCAATAGAAAGCTCTATTTGTGGGAAAAAAAGGACGCCAATTTTGTTTGGGAGCAACTTTGCACGACCGCGCAATTGTCAGTTAAAGCAACGCAGTGCCGGAAGCTAAAATTGTGTCTGGGCAGGAAGGGGGTGTAGGTGCACAGTAGGCAAGTGGTTAAAGTGGATGTAAACCCAAAATGTTTTTACTTATTTTTTTTATGTCACAATGTAGAGTATAAGATTTCCTATCATCTGTGCCCAGTCTTACCACAAAGAGTTAATTCAGCTCTGCGCAATCCTCTTTTATTGTTCAGTGAAATAAAACGGACTTACAGAGAAAAACCTTGGTCCGTTCCGCCTTCCTGCTGTGAGTGACAGGTTATTTACATATCTCATGCACTAGCCTGAAGACAGCCATTTTTTTTCAATTCCTACCCCACTCCTTTTCTGAAGTCATGTTGTTACTTTTCTGGATTTTGACTGGATGTTAGTGATATCATAGCAGAATTTAGTGTAAGGAATACACAGGAAAAAAATCTACTGACATCACGACTCCACCCACTGAGCTCCAGACAACAGATCCACCCACAGAATCTGCAGTTTTTCATTTCTTATAACAGACAGAGGGGAGACATTTGACAGGTAAGGATACATGCAGGAGGCATGTATATTCTTATAGATCAGCACTATGGCAGTAGTTTAGAAAGGATGACATTGGCTTTACATTCACTTTAATGGATTAGATCCATTTTAAAATTCAACCATTGCACCTAACGGAAAGAAGTAAAAAACACCCTTCTGGTGTCTGGCTCTATTTCAGACAACCAAGCAACTAGCATTTTCAGTAGGAATGACAACTCTTATATTTCTTTTTTTTACAGAAGGCAAAACCCAACCATCCATGTACACAAACCTCTGGGCCAGTCTGATGGAAAGCCAATAAATCTTCAATTTTTTTTCTTCTTGTAATAGGAATTGGAGGATTCAGAGGGACCACATATCAAAACAGGAAAAATGTATTCCATAGAAATACACCTGAATATATAAAAATGTTGTTAGCTGAACTCCTACACTGTATTCTGAGTTTATTGGGAAGCCAGTGTTTTTCCCATATAATTAATAAAGGCCTTTCTCCTGAAGCACCATGCATTTAAAAGCTTACACAAAGCACAATAAACATCCTGCAGACATGAAACGGATGGGTATTGATCAGTCAGCAGACCATTGGTGAGACGTACTTACACAGATTAGAGACCCTGTGGATTTGTAAACTTGAAACACTGGACTCCTAGAATCTCAACATCCATATTGATCCAGCTATTTTTTTACATGCAATAGAGCATCTTTCAAGCCCTTTGTGTTTATTTTACGTATACACAGCAGTATAAAGACATTTACTTGTGGGTTCATATTAGCTCTCTGTACCATTCACTGACTATATTCATTTGTAAATCGGCAGATAACTTATTACAGAATTAATCAATCAATAAAGGACAAAAAGAAAATAATTATAGTCAGATCTCCATACAGAGTATACATCATTCAGTCATAACATGTTATGTGAGCTTTAATTTTCCTTGCATCCAATTTACTATTTTTTGATGTGCTGCTTTGTTTAAAAAAAAAAATTCCATCAACAAGACTTGAATTTTAAAAGCAAAATCCTTCAGAGATGTGATACTGTGTCAGCATGTTGGTGGAACTTTGTCTAGAATGAGGTTCACTTTAATGTAGAGGCCCTAAGAACCATGTACCTCCCTTTTTTTTATCTCCTCCACCACCCTAATCCACCACAAAAAAAAATAGAAATTCTAGTACTTCTGGGCATTGGAGAACATATGCCACTTCCCTTGTCTCTCCATGATGTAATAATTTGTCACATCCAACTGAATTGTTATTCAAGTGGAGTTCTACCCTAAAAAAAAAAAAAAAAAAAAAACGCCCAGATCCTGCAAAAAAAAAGAAAAAAAAATTGAAAACATTTCTTTTTAATTACCAGAAAGGGCGGTTGCTATGCGCAGTTCCTAATCTACCTCTTCCCATACCGCGGCAGGTTTTCTTCCTCGTCCGATCCCATGTTGTCTTCTGGGGAATGGGGCACGCTGCCTTCTGGAAACTGTGTGTATCCCAGAAAGCAGCCGCCCATTCACAAAAGCGCCGTGCGACTCGTGCATGCGAAGTAGGAAATGGGCAGTGAAGCCACAAGGCTCCACTGACTGTTTCCCTCAGTAAGGATGGAGGCGCCGGGAGCTGGGATCGAGCGATCGGCCTCGGGAGGCCGACATCGCAGGTGCCTAGGACAGGTAAGTGTCATTATTAAAAGTCAGCAGCTAAAAAAAATTGCGCTTTCAATGTTGAACATGTTTTGTTGCTTATCCAAGTCCTACTACCGAGTATCAGTAACATACCACATTACAGCAGGTAGAGCTGAGGAAGTAGCTTGGATAAGTAGTGAAACAATATTTTATACTTTTTTCTATAATAAATATCCCAACAAAGTGTAAAAAATAAAATATTCATCAATTTAGACCAATATGTATTCTTCTACATATTTTTGGTAAAAAAAAATCAATAAGCGTATTTTGATTGGTTTGATCAAAAGTTTTATGGCATTTTTATTATAATTTTTTTTTTGTAATAGTAATGGTGGTTATCTGTCATTTTTTAGCGGGACTGCGACATTGCGACGGACAGATCGGACACTTTTGAATTTTTTGGCGGATTGTTGACATTTATACAGCGAACAGTGCTATAAAAATGCACTGATTACTGTGTAAATGTCACTGGTAGGAAAGGGGTTAACACTAGGGGGCGATCAAGGGGTTAAATATATTCCCTCGTGTGTGTTTCTAACTGTATGGGGATAGGACTGACTGGAGGAGGAGACATATTGCTGTTCCTGATTAGTAGGAACAAACGACATGTCTCTCCTCTCCTGTCAGAACAGGGATGTGTGTGTTTACACATACACACACATCCCGTTCTGGTTCTCTTGCCCCCAATCGCATGGGGTCGGCGATCATCACAATGGCCGGCCACATGCAACAGATTCCCTGCCATTCTATAGCTATTTAAAGGGGCGATGCACAGCTACGGTGATTTTCAGGAATGAGCCGACCTGCCTCAGTTTAACCACTAGCCGACCAGCCGCCGTGGTTCTACGGCGGCAGGTCGGCTCTCCTGGGCGAGAGCCCGTAGCTCTACGTCGGGACTTTCGCGGCCGCTAAAAGTTTTTTTATATCTTTTTTGGGGATATTTATTATAGCAAAATGTAAAATGTAAAATATTGCATTTTTTTCAAAATAGTCGCTCTATTTTTGTTTATAGCGCAAAAAATAAAAACCGCAGAGATGATCAAATACCACCAAAAGAAAGCTCTATTTGTGGGAAAAAAAGGACGCCAATTTTGTTTGGAAGCCACGTTGCACAACCGCGCAATTGTCAGTTAAAGCGACACAGTGCCGAATCACAAAAAGTGCTCTGGTCTTTGGACAGCAATATGGTCCGGGGCTAAAGTGGTTAATGACAGCGGCTGATCGGCAAGTGGTTAACATCTGACAGATGATGCTAAAGATATTTTATCAGTCTGTGGTGGCCAGTGCTCTCCTGGAGAAGCAGGCATAGGATAGCCACCACCAACTTACTCAACAAACTGATTTGCAAAGCCAGTCTTTGAAGTGTGGAAGGAGACACAGGCAGGCACAGGGAGAACATTACTAACATTTAAAGTTGATCCAGGGAATGTTCAATTGCCTCTTGGGGGAATCAGGAAGGGTTTTTTCGTTTTTCAATTTTTTTTGTTTTTTTGTTTGCCTTCTTCTGGATCAACTGTGGGTATAGGATATGTATATAATATTATATCTAAGCAGGGCCGATCCGCCCTATAGGCTCACTATGCAAGCCGATTAGGGCCCTGCCTGGTGAGAAGTCATTTTCGCCCCCTCACCCCGCTTCTCAACTCGCTGGCTGCATGGGAGAAGAGGTTAGAAGTCAGCACCCCCCGCTTGTCAATTTAATGTAAGATGTCATTTCCGACAGCAGAACACCCCCTCCCCCGCTTCTCAACTTTCTTTAATGTGACATGTCATTTTGCTTAGGGCCCCAGGGAGGTCAGGATCTGCACTGTATCTAAGATTAATCACCCCCCCCCCACACTTTTATTGGTTGATCTAGTGCTGCCAGGTGGAATTTTAAACCACTTAGCCACTGTGCTACCCAGATCAGACTTTTTGATCCAATTGCATCTCAGGGGGTCCCCTGCTGGAGAAAAATGGATCATGCTTTGCTGGGATTTTTTGCCTCCCTCTATATCAACTGTGGGTATACAATTGTATGATTTTTTTTATTTTATTTTTGAATATTTAAAATAAAAAAATTAAATAAAAAATAATAATAAAAAAGCATGCTTGTATCCAAAGCACTTGTATATCAAAGCAACATTTCCCATAAGAAATAATGGAAACTCAACTGATTCATTCCACAACCATTTATTCATAGGTCTTTCAGTTTATAGTCCATATAAAAAGATTATAAGCAATGTGATAAGTTAAGTGTAACCATAAAATGTCCATCCACAAATGGAAGCCTCCACAAGGGGATTAGAAGCAAAATCGAGCAGGAGCTACAGAGTATAAAATAGAAGAGAGGCGCCTCTAAAGCCTCGTACCCGAGTAAACCGTATGTGTGTAGGAGGCTTTAGAGGCGCCTCTCAGAAAACTGCCCAGAATCTAGAATCTAATCTAGAATCTAGAATCTAGAATCTAACCTGTTCTCTTTTTTCCTTCCGAGAAACCCGAGCGTGTGTATACTTACCTCTCCATGGAAACCCACGCATGCTCGAAATGACTTTGACGCATGCGAGGTTGCTTTCAAGCCATAGGTAAGGTGAAGCAAGATGGCGGCGATGGCATCGAATGTGACGAGCACTCGTCGTAGTCGATGATGTCACTGCGTTCGTGTCATTCAAAAGAACGGTGGTTCTTTTGAATGGTGTGTCTGTACACTCAGTCGGCAAGAGATTCTTGCCAGGAATCTCGTCAGGCAAAAAAAAAATCCTGACGCGAATCTGGGCCGTGTGTACAGGGCTTAAGTGTAGCAATATGGTTGCATTTAATGAAGGTTCAATATTTAGCCACTCACATGGTTGATGATTAAAACAGGCACATCTAAGTATGCAGGAATCCAGGGTAAAGTGGTCCACATAGACTGTCCTCCTCACCGCCGACTCTCACTGCTGTCAGTCTGCCGATGTGACCGGGAAGACTACCTTACAGTAGAGCGATCTGAAAGTGAGGCTTGAACCACTCGTGGAAGGAACAACATTAATGGCAGTGAGGAGGATGGTCTATGTGGACAGCTTTACCCTGGATACCTGCATATACTTGGATGGGTCTTTTTTAACCTCCCTGATTATGTCTGGAAATTTGTACCAAAAGCGGTAAAAAAAATTGCATGGAAATTTGGCGTTTGTAGGCTTGCAAATTCTTAGGAATAGCTCACTTAAATCTGTCCAAAGAAGAGTCTAGTAGACATCCCAGGTATGATAAAGTTTGAAACACAAAATCATAAATTACAATATAAATAAATATAAATAATAATGTAATTATAATAAAAATGATTCAATAATGTAATCAAATCAAAAACACTGAAATTGGCTCAGTTGCAGAATTGTTGCTGTCATTATTTTTATTGTTTGATGACGAATTTCCCCACAAATCGATATCGCTCAATTCTGCAAGTTATTCTAATTTTTATCGCTGTTTTCTAGCTGCTCTAAAAGCACTTTTAACCACTTCAATACAGTGCACTTAAACCCCCTTCTTACCCAGACCAATTTTCAGCTTTCAGTGCTCTCACACTTTGAATGACAATTACTCAGTCATGCAACACTGTACCCAAATAAAAATTGCGTCCTTTTTTTCACACAAATAGAGCTTTCTTTTGGTGGTATTTAATCACTCGTGGGTTTTTTATTTTTTGCGCTATAAATAAAAAAAGACGGTAGATTTTGTGAAAAAATAGAATTTTTCTTTGTTTCTGTCATAAAATTTAGCAAATTAGTATTTTTTCTTCATAAACGGGTGACAGGGCAGGTCACTGGTGGGTGACAGGTGACAGGGCAGGTCACTGATGGGTGACGGTGACAGGGTACGGTCACTGGTGGGTGATGGTTGCACCGCTGATGGCAGTCTATTTATGTGACAGGTGCACTTTATGGGTGACTGTTGGGTGACTGGTGAGAATTGGGGGGGGCAAAGGGACAGATGCGGTGTTTGTGCAGACACTACAGTAACACAGAACTGTAACTCACTGCTTCTAGCTCTTCTCTCCTCACACTGGAAACGATGTGTGAGGGGAGAAGAGCTGGTAACAGTTAGTTACAGCTCTTTGTTTACACTAGTGATCAGAGCTGATCACGTGGTACACAGCCCTGACCAATGGCTGTGTACCATTGTCGGTGACGAGCAGTGTTCCCAGGAACACGCTGCCACCGACGGGCATGCGCGGCGCGATCGCGATCGCTCACACGCGCCGTGCACTTTGGGGGTGTTGCCATGCGTGATCAGCCGTGACTTCATCACGGGCGATCACGTGGTTAACAGCGCATCCGCGACGCTATTCACCCCTGTCGGTAATGAGCGGTGTCTCCGTGACACGCCGCTACGGACAGTATAGGGATGCGCGCACGCGATCGCGTGCATACCCTATTCAAATGACTGCACATCATATGACGTGCAGTCAGGATATTGGAGTCCTCTGCCCGCCGTCATTTGACGGTGGGCGGTGGACAAGTGGTTAATGTAAAGGGACACTTTTTGGTTGCTATGGACAATCTACAGTTTGCAGGCAGAAAGAACAGTTTTTATTATATAAAAGAGCATGCAGAACAGTGGGCAGACCACTAGGGACATAGGGGGTGTGTATTCATCACATACAGTACTGTAATTTGTAAGATTACAATATACTGTATGTGTATTGTGTTTTTCACTTTTTGAATTTGGCGCCGAATCCATCCCTGTGCGTCGTAACGTCGCAGGGAACGAAACTCGTGGCACTGTGAATCGAGCAAGTTGACACAGCGGAGGAGCCCGCACACACAGTGGGGACACATCGCAGGATCCAGGGACAAGGTAAGTAACCTAAGTATCCTGTAATGCAATCCCGAGTCTGGCTCGGGGATACCGCTTTTGGTATAAAAAATTCACCCCGAGCCCGACTCGGGATTACCGCTAAGGAGGTTAATCATCAACAATGTGAGTTTCTAAATGTTGAACCTTCATTAAATATAACCATATTGCTACACTTAGAGGCACCTCTCTTCTATTTTATACTCAGTTGTGAAATGACGGTACTCTTGTATCAAGACATTGCTTGTATATCAAGTCAAAGTTTTCTAAAAATATTAGCTTGTCTTGCAAAACGCTTTCAAACCAAGTTACTCTCAAACCAAGGTTTTACTCTATCTATCTATCTATCTATCTATCTATCTATCTATCTATCTATCTATCTATCTATCTATCTATCTATCTATCTATCTACTGTATAGAGAGAGAGATCGATATATATATATATATATATATATATATATATATATATATATATATATATATATATACTGTATTTATTGGCTTATAACACTCAATTTTTACTCTGAAAATAGAGGGTAAACTGTGCCTGTTTGTTATACGCAGGGGTTGTGGGAAGTTGTTTCCCTGAAACTCCCCTATTTAAGTTAGGGTGCGTGTTATACGCTTGTGCGTGTTATACACCGATAAATACGGTAGATATAGATAAATCTATATATACATATACATTTTATTTTTATTGGTTGAACTAGATGGACCAGACTATGTATCAATGGATGCTGTACCATGTCTTTTTTAAAGAGTAAATGAAAGCACTCACGAGAAGTCACATACACATATCTACCATTGGCCAGACTGGTTGCTGGCCAGTATAAGCCTAATGTAAATTCCTTGCAAGCTCCTCATTGGACAGATCTGGTGACATAATGGCAATGTAATATATGGAGTAACAAGACAAGTGTCAGGGGGGACCGATCAGTTTCTCTGTACATTCCTGCTATCGTCTTCCACACACTAGACTAAAACTGCAAGCTACATTTTGCTACTATAAAAAGATATGTATTCTCTGTTTCACCTGGCATTTTCTGCAGTAGCCTGTATTATGCTAGTGGGTCTGCTCAAATAAACCTAACACGGTATTCAACATACAGTATTCCCAAATCTCAGCTTGTCACTGTTCAGAATCATTCATGTAAGTTGTAATTCTTGCTGGTATTAGATAGCTTGCAGTGTAATTTACTTTGTAATGTCAATGAATGTATCTGCATTCTCAGCCTCTGTTCAGTGTTCCATGACAACTAGGTGAGACAGCAGAGGTTATCAGAACAGCTGCTTCCTAAGCTGAAAATTCCAGGCATTGAGAACCATCTGTCTATACATTCACAAATGTATATAAGGTCAATGTACCAGGCTGCAGCTCTGCAGCTGCCAGTCCATCAGGCATGCTTTCTTTCCAGACTCTGAACAAAAAGAGCTAGCTCTTCACTTTGTGTCACACAGAATGGCTGATTTGATTAAGTCCCTAACTCTCATTATGCTAGGTAGGGGTGTAGAATTTCAATGATAATCCATAATGCATGACCAGTTTCTCACCATGGCAACATAAATTCAAGGTTACCAGCTCAGACACATAATTGGGTGTGCACCGAGAGCTGGGTAAGAGCTGTTAAAATTCTTGTCATAGGAAAGTAGCATCCATCATTCTGTCTGAATTGCTCCAAACTAGTAATCAGGGAAAGAGAAGATGTCAGTGTTAGAAAATATTAATACAGTGGGTTTTACAGGCTTGCAACCTCTACAAAATATTTTTCTTTTTAGAAAAAAAAAAACATATTTTTTTTTCAAATTTCTTGGCTTGATGTATTTTATTTCATAGGACTAGATGATTGTGGGAGAGCCATTAAAATGATCTACATTGAGTATCAGCAGCTGTCCTTTTTATTCCTCTTATAAGTAAGTTCTCTGTGATAAATGCTCTAGAGATGCATTTCAGTTTTTAAAAATATACCCATTTCCTTAGTTTTGCTCTTTTTATCCTCATATAAATTTAACCATTGGACCCCCCGGGTTTTAAGGCAAGTTTTTAAGCCCAAATACGGTAGTTTGCCTGGAAAATTCTCGCTGTCAGTTCGGAGTTTGACTTGTGGCTTGTATTTTATAATAAATCGCAGACTGTCCTTCCAAAAATATTTTATTCCTCTGTAAACCACACAGCTACATTTATTCTTCTTTTCTTCTTTCCTTACGGGGCTGATTCCTAACTGCCACTGAGTGTGCAAACACTTGACAGTTGTTGAAACAGTGGTCATTCAGCACCCAGGGCAAAGATGCCAAACTGCACCCTCCCAATATAGTACCTTGAAAATCATATCCCTTAAAATGTTACAAATTTTGTCATGTTACAACCAAAAATGTGAATGTATTAAAGCATGACATGAATTTGTATTCAGCCCCTTTACTCTGATACCCCTAACTAAAATCTAGTAGAACCAATTGCCTTCAGACCTCACCTAGTTAGTAAATAGAGCCCACCTGTGTGTGTAATTTAACCTCGGTATACATACAGCTGTTCTGTGAAGCTCTCAGGGGTTTGTTAGAGAACCCTAGTGAACAAACCGCATCATGAAGGCCAAGGAAGACACCATACAGGTCAGGGATAACGTTGTGGAGAAGTTTAAGGCAGGGTTAGGTTATAAAAAAATATCCCAAGCTTTGAACATCTAATGGAGCACTGTTCAATCCATCGTCTTTAAAAAATATAAAGAGTATGACACAACTGCAAACCTACCAAGACATGGCCGTTCACCTAAACTGACAAGCAATGCAAAGACAACATTAATCAGAGAAGCATCCAAGAGGCCCATGGTAACTCTGGAGGAGCTGCAGAGATCCACAGCTCAGGTGGGAGAATCTGTCTACAGGACAACTATTAGTCTTGCACTCCACAAATCTGACCTTTATGGAAGAGTGGCAAGAAGAAGGCATTGTTGAAAGAAAGCCATAGGAAGTCCAGTTTGCAGTTTTCTATAAGCCATGTGGGGGACACAGCAAACATGTAGAAGAAGATGCTCTGGTCAAAATTGAACTTTTTGGTCTAAAAGCAAAACGCTGCATGGTGGAAAACTAACACTGCACATCACCCTGAACATAGCATCCCCATTGTGAAACATGGTGGTGGCAACATTATTCCGGGGATGCTTTTCTTCAGCAGGGACAGGGAAGCTGGTCAGAGTTGATGGGAATATGAATGGAACAAAATAAAAGGAAATCATAGAAGAAAACGTGTTAGAGTCTGCAAAAGATTTGAGTCTCGGGTGGAGGTTCATCTTCCAGCAGGACAATGATCCTAAACATACAGACAGAGCTAAAATGAAATTGTTTAGATCAAAGACCAGTCAAAATCCAGACCTAAATCCAATTGAGAATCTGTGGCAATACTTGAAAATTGCTGTTCACAGATGCTCTCCATCCAATCAGACAGAGCTGGAGCTATTTTGCAAAGAAGAATGGCAACAATGGGCCAGATTCAGGTAGATGAGAGTATCTTTCCTCTGGAGTAACGCTTCTCATTTACGTTACTCTGAAGACCCTTTCAGCGCAATTCCTGTAATTCACATAGCAGTTGCGCGTAAACTTGCGCCAGAGTAACGATAATGCGCTGGCGTAACCCGACGCAAGTGGAAGTGGGTGTGATCATATGTAAATGATGGGCGGAGCCCGGCGCAGAGGCTTACGTTCAGCGCATCATCCACGGAGCATGCGCAGTGAGTGCGGCTCCACTCGCCCCCTTGTGCGCATGCTCACAACTTCCGTCGGCACCACTTCCTGGGAAACGTCAGCGCAATGCGTTCCGCTGGGCGCTTAAAAGCGCTGGCGGAAACGCCATTCCGGCGCAAAAGTAGTTCCGTTTCCCCCCACCCCAGGGAAGATACTTTTGCTCTGTAATGGCTGCTCCCGCTACCCCCAGAGAGAGGAGGAACCTCAATTTTAATACCCAGGAGGTCTCTGTCATTATCTCGGCTATGGAGACGGAGAATGAATTTCTCCATGGCAAAAAAAGCCGCAAGACCAGCCGGGAGAGGAAGCAGGGCATCCTGGAGTCGATTGCTGCCAGGGTCAATGTCCTGGGCTACTCCACCCGGACTGCTGGGGACATACAAAAGAAAATCAATGACCTGCGGCGCAAGGTGAGGGACAAGGTGGCCTCCATCAGGAGGTATGAGAGGGGCACAGGTGGTGGTCCCCCATGTCCTGTCACCCTGACCGCAGAGGAGGAGGTGGTTGCTCGCTGCCTGGAGAGGGAGCAGGTGGAGGGGGTCGCAGGCTATGACTCCGTGGAGGAAGGCACAAGGACAGGTAAGTGTTTTTTAATCCCCTATTTGATGTTTTGCATTTGGGGGGGGGGTACATGTGCCAAGTGTGTGGGACCACCAACATGTGTCTGCTTTGTGTCATCCACAGATGACGGAGCTGGGCCATCATCTGTCAGCCTGCATTCCACCCCATCCCCCCCACGCCATCGTGTGCCTGAGCCACTGGGTGGTGAAGAGGTTGTGGAGGAGGAGAGTGGCCACACCACACCTGCCGAGGTGGTTGTGGAAGATCCTGCTGTGGCAGAGCAGGACTTTTCTTTGGTGTTGTCTGTCTCCTCCCCTTCTCCTGGCCCGTCTGTCGTCCCCTCCCCCATCCTTGGAAGCCCCTCAAGGGCGACTCCTTCCACCCGAGGACCTCCATCTTCTGGCCCCAGGAAGGCGACCCAGAAGACCAGGGGGGTGTCTGATGGTGTCCAGGACCAGTTGGCAAGGGATCACGCCAGACAGACAGAACAAATGGGGGCCATAGCGGACCACTTGCAGAAAGTGTCGGACAGCCTGGGCTCCGTTGCCAACCTCAGCAACGCAGTGCAGGATGTGAGCTCTAATTGCGCTGCAGTGGTCACCACTTTGGGGGAGGTGCAGGGGGATATCCAGCACCTCACTGCAGCCGTCCAGGCCAACACTGCTGCCATCCATGGTAACAGTGCTGCCATCCGGGAGCAGGGGAGGCTGAGTCGGCGGGCCCAGCATTACCAGATGACCCGTCAGCTCCGGATGCAGGCCCAGACCAACAGTTATCTTGGAGGGATAGCCAGGGCCTTGGAGGGCACGCAGGCCACACCTGCCAGGAGTGGCCCACCTGGGGATCAGCCACCTCCAGATGCCCCCCCACCCCCACCCACTCCATCCAGGCAGCTGCGGAGCCAGAGAGGGGCCCCCAGAAGAAGCCCCCGGCATCCCCGATGAGGCCTTTTTTTTGTGGCTGGTTTTATATTATTATTTTTCACATACTCAGGTCATGAGTTTATTTTTTTTTTTTCTCAGGTTATGAGATTATTTTTCTTTTATTGATCAGGATATGATCTTTCTAATTTATTTTTGTACTGCACACGGTCAGGAGTGCAGGGGACAGTGTGAATGGTGTGTGAATGTGAGAGGGTGGCACTCCTGAAAGTAAGGGGTGTCACCCTCGGCCGTGGTGGTGAAGTGAACCCCACGGCTGAATGAATGATGTGTGAAAGGTGTGTGAATGGACAGTGACATCATTGGGGCCTTGACGCTGGCGTTACTGCTCCCAACTCCTACATGCTGGACTTGGGCTAATCCAATGCGATGTGCATGTGGTGTGTGTGATCTAGGGACATCAGTGGTGTACACGCGTGCATTGTCTGTGTAATTAATGTTTTGGTTTAGTGTCCAAAGATGCCTACGGCGAGGACCCTCCTGACTGCTCTTCCATCAGCAGACTGGGTGTCCTCTGGCAGGGGGGGGCTGTGTGGGTCGGGGGTCAGGTCATCACGTATGTCAATATGCAGGCCTTTTTTCATAGCAAAGTTATGTAGTATGCAACATGCACCGATGATCTGACACACAAAGGTAGGGGAATACAATAGGGCCCCCCCAGACTTATCCAGGCAGCGGAAACGGGACTTCAGGAGCCCAAATGTTTGCTCCACCACTGCACGGGTTTTGATGTGTGCTTCATTGTATTTTCTCTCTCCTCTGGTTTGGGGGTTCCGGAAAGGAGTCATTAGATGGGGTCCCAGTGCATATGCAGAGTCACCTGTAAGGGAAAAGACAGGAGAATGTTAGTCATGCATGTGCGATTTCTGTTGTGCATGACGGGAGGGGATAGTCATGCCTGACTCCCTTGTCACTCACCAACCAGCCAGCTGTCCCCATACATGTTCTGGTTAAATTCTGCTGGGATGGGACTCTGACGGTATATGAAACTGTCATGGCTGGACCCGGGGTGTTTGGCACGGACGTGCCATATGAGGCGTTGGGCATCGGCTATCACCTGTACGTTGATGGAATGCCAATGCTTCCGATTGCGGTATATGTGCTCTGTGGCACTGGGGGGCTGTAGGGCCACATGTGTGCAATCAATGGCCCCCACAGTGCGTGGGAATCTGGCAATGTTGTAGAAATCTGTCATTGCCTTCTGCCGCAGCTCCTCAGTGGTGGGTCTGATGAACTGGTTGGACATGCGTCTGAGGATTGCAGGGACAACCTGGTGCACACATCTGCTCATGGAGGACTGTGACATCCCAGCCACCACTCCACTTGTACGCTGGAATGATCCACTGGCAAGGAAATGAAGTGTTGCCAGTACCTTGACCAGTGGCTGCACTGCTTGTGATCGGTGTGTTGGGCTGGTGATGTCATCCTGCAGGGTTGTGGTTAGTTCAAGTATTGCATCAGGGCTGAATCTGAATAGGCGATACACCTCCTCATCCCCCATGCCAAAGAGGCTCATACGTGTGCGGTATATCCTCTCACGTGCCCGCCTTCTTGGTTCCAGGGGACCCATCAGTAGTTCTAGGACCACGAGTGCCCCTGGCATGTTGGCACACAGAGGTGTTGTCCTTGCAAGTGGGGGTGCTCAGCTAGCTCCTATCGTCGGTAACGCTGCTGTAGCTGCTCTCCTGCTGACCTGTGACCGTCTGGAGTAAAGATAAAGCAGCCTTTTGTAGAAATAACTTTGCGCCGGACGGATCAGATACGCGCGGCGCATGTAGCCAGCGCATGGTGCTAATCCGTTCGTGAATTGTGAAATATCCCTCATTTGCATATTTGCAGGGGAAATCAATGGGCGCGACTGATGCGCCCAGCGAAAATAAGCGCTGACGATACTCTGGCGTCGGAACGTTCCGCCGGTCGCAAATGACCCGTTATTGGGCGCATCTAGTTTGGTGGGTACGGGCACATAGAAACGACGGCGCATCATCACAGTTACGCGGCGCATATCCAAATACTCCAGCGCAAGTGTTCGTGAATCTGGCCCAATGTCACAAAGCTGGTAGAGACATACCCAAAAAGACTTGCAGCTGTAATTGCAGCGAAAGGATGTTCTACAAAGTATTGACTCAGGGGGGCTGAATGCAAATGCACGCTTTTCAGATATTTGTTTGTAAAAAAAATCTAAATAAATACAAATGATCATTTTCTTTTGAACTCACAATTATGTGCCACTTTGTGTTTGTCTATGACATAAAATTCCAATAAAATACATTTACGTTTTTGGTTGTAACATGACAAAATGTGGAAAATGTCCAGGGTTAATACTTTTTCAAGGCAATGTATATGCAAGCTTAGGGGATCCTACCCCAGCAGTCATACACTTGTCAATAAGAGGATTTTTATTAAAGTGTAAGTAAACCTAATGATTTAAAAGTTTAAAAAAACTGTTATATTTCTGGCACATGCCGAGAATGTAACTGCCACATTGAATGTGCTCTCAACAAAACTGCGAACCATTCAATGGCTGGTGTCATAACTGATCACATGTGCAGCATCATTGTAGATTAAACAGGCAAGATGGCAGCTTCCTTGGCTGAAAATGATAGGAGGGTTTACTTCCACCTGAAGAGTGGAGTCATCACAAGAACTGAGGCTGCGCATTGTGGAGAGGAGATAGAGAGCACAACCTACTGGCTCTCTACCGCTCTCCTCACTGCTCCTCACTGCTCCCAGTGATGTGATGCCACTGTCACTTCTTCTGTCAGGTATATAATATACAACTGCGCTGTGGGCATCAGTCCCTCCTGCCCACCCCTTGTCCCGGCCCTGTGACATTGCATGATGGGAGTTAATGTTTTATGTGAATTATTGTAAGGGAAACTAGAATTGTTTTCAGTCTATTTTAATTGTATTTAGTATTTTCACATATTTAAATGGATGTACTAATATACAAACCAGAAATGATGAGCTGCACTTGTTCCCAGGTACACACAATGGCAATCACTAGCAGACTCCACTTTATCACTTCAAGCGTTTGTAAAGGTTTAGCTTTAAAAAAAATAACAAACATGTTTTACCTACCTGCTCTGTGCTCTTGTGCTAGCTTGCTCCTGAGCCACCTCTGTGTGTCTATAAGACACTCAAAGCGAGGCTATGAAAGAAAGAAAGTTACCGCTCCAGGTGGATTGTTTTAGGATGATCAGTCTAAGGAGATCAAGGGTGCTGGCAATGCAAAAGGCAACAAATGGAAAAAGAAAATATGGACAGCCGCACTTCAAAAAACCTTGATGATTAAGCACTAATTTAAAGTGCGAAACGCGTCAGTGGTTTTACTCCCGTGTTGTGTCCTGTGACTTGTAGTGCATTTTTCCTTTTTTAAATAAAGACAACATCAAGGTTTTTTGGAGTGCGGCTGTCCATATTTTCTTTTTCCATTTGTCAAAGCGAGGCTCGGCCCCTCTCCCTCTTCACTGGCAGTGATTGACAGCAGCGGAAACTAATGGCTCCCACTCCTGCGGTTTAGCCAATGAGGATGCAGAGACTCGGGAAAGCTTCTGCTCTCTTGCACATCGCTGGATCAAGATCAGACTCAGGTGAGTATAAGGGGGGGCTGAAAGAGAAGTTGCATACTGAAGGTTTTTTTTTACCTTCACACATAGAATGAAGGAATGTAAAAAACCTTCAGACTTTATAACCACTGTAAGATGGCCATAAATTATACAATTTTCTTATTCAATTTCCTTTAGATTTACCTTCAACTATGTAGTGCAAGGGATTGTCTGATTGCATACAAATTCATAGTGTTTAGGTTTGACCTCATACTATGAGGTTATTGTAAATCGAAAAGAAAATTGTACTTGAAAATGGTACATCAGAAAGTACACGTTTTTGGTGTCTCTGCTTTTCATCAAGCTAATGGTCATATACTGTTTATACACACTAATTATCAGTGTTAAAAATAAACATTTACTTTATGACAAAGGACTCGCAGAGCACTAAGTTTTGGCTTTAGAAACATTGCATACATTTTAAACATTGAGGGCCAGATTCTCCTAGGGACGCCTATCTTTGTGCGGGCGTAGCGTATCTGATTTACGCTACGCCGCCGCAACTTTGAGAGGCAGGTGCCGTATTCACAGAGAAGTTGCGCCCAAAGTTATGGCGGCGTATCGTAAATGGGTCGGCGTAACCGCGCCTAAATCAAAATAGGCAGGTAGGGGTCGTGATCCATGTAAATTAATTGTGACCCCACGTAATAGATGCTTTTTCCGAATGGCGCATGCGCTGTCCGTGGACGTATCCCAGTGCGCATGCTCAAAATTACTGCGCAAGTACTCATTGGTTTCGACGTGAACGTAACTTACGCAATGGAAAATTCAACGCTGTCCCGACGTCCATACTTAACTCAAATAAGGTATTGCACGTTATGGCACTGCTTACAGCTAATAAGCTTCCCAGGTTCCTAAGTTGTCGGTAGCTGTAAGCAGTGCCATAACGTGCAATACCTTATTTGACCAATGGGGGAGTAGCTATATATGTTTTATTATTGTTTTTAACTTTATGTTTTTAATCTTTTTCATCTAAGACTATGAATGTAATTAAAGTTTTTGTGTGTATCATTATTGAATTCATTATCATCATCGTTTTTTCCTTTTTGCCGCAAATTATGTTTTTTCGCTTTGAGCTCCCTCCGTTCGGCACGCTTCCGGGTTTTCTCAGTTAAATGACCCGCACGATGCGTTCCAGGAACATTTCCCATGATTAAGTCACGTTGGCGGTGACGCAACACGTAGGGAGGAGCCTAGCGTATTGAGACCAGAGGAGAAGGTTTCTCTTACGCATCTCAGCGACTACTGAGCGGCTTGGTTTTTTCTTTGAACGCCTTATCGCTAATGGGGATCCGTGAGTGAAACAAATACAAGTGCTATATTGTAACAGTGTTACCAACAATATTATGCTATATTGTTTTCTTTCCCTTACATGTATCAGGAATCTTATGAACATTATCCTATGAGACTGCATACGGGTCTGGAGTCATTCACTTGTTGGTGCAAGTTATCCATGAATGCTTTTGTCCTATGAATGATATTGTCTCAGAATTACCTGATTGGTATTATTTTTTCTCCATAAACTCATGTGATCTTTTGGACTGTTTTAAACATTTTGTTTGAATTGGTCTGATTCCATTTGTGTGGTTCCTAGTTTTTTGGATATATGTTAACACATACTTAACATTGCGTACGCCTCACCTACGCCTCATATAGCAGGGGTAACTTTACGCTGGACTTATGCTTACGCAAACAATGTAAAATATGACGACCAGGCGCAAGTACGTTCGTGAATCGACGTACTTGCGTGCAAGCCTCCCATTCCACCGGGCGAGAGACAGCCACCAATACCATTCTTGGTGAGGTATAGCCCTATCTACATCAATATCACACACCAATATTGGTGTATGTAGATAACACCCTTTACAATTCAATTAACACTCATCCTTTATACATGCCTACGCCGATGATCCCACCAGATCCTCAGATGTGGGTGAGGTTGTAGTTCATTGTACGTCATTTACGCTGCTGTAACCTTTTTAAGTACTTACATTCGTTTTTCTATACCTATTCAATTATTTAACTATTACAGGTTCCATCCGGTTCTCTCTCTCCCCCCCAAAGGTCCACATCTGCGACTCCTTGTAAAACCTTTTTTGGCTGTCTCTCGCCCGGTGGAATGGGAGGCTTGTTTGTGAGGGTATATGGATCATTTTATACTCCCTAGTAATGATCTCTGGTCAGCTGCCATTCCAATACATCCTTGAGTGGTAAATATAATCCCAACACTACCCCTCTACCGAATGTTCGCATTTTTTCAGAGGGTTAGAACTCTACTAATATATTTTTTTAACATGTTTCATCAGAGTACAATTTCCCTGAAGAAGACTGTGCAAAAATTTGGTCGAAACGCGTTCGGGTACTCATACGGAAATCAATTGAACTATGGTCTACCATGTATTGTTTTGTTGCTGATTGTTTGCCACTGTTATTTCTTCCAATCATGTCTAACTAGAGTGTACTGTGTTTACTATTTTTTGAAATGTTCCTACCATGTTGTATTTTACTGTACTGTACAAATCAAGTAAAGATTTTATTTTTTTAATTTATATACTACTTATATTTTGTACATCATGCCGCTTCACAGCCCCACTGGGGGATCTTTCCATTTCATGTATTTGCATTTCGTGGTGTGCGGCCCATGGACTCAAAATATGCGTTTTTTCTTTTCTATATCCTAGCAGAGTAGTGTTTCTTTAGGTGCCAACAAGCTTTAATGATGGTGCTCGTAGAGCAGAAGTCCTTATACTGTTTTGAGTCATGGATCCCTTCAAGAATCTCATGAAAGCTATGGACCCCTCCCTAAAAATATTCACCTAAACACAATTTTGCATGAAATGAATATACCGTATATACTCGAGTATAAGCCGACCTGAATATAAGCCAAAGGCACCTAATTTTACCACAAAAAACTGGGCAAATGTATTAACTCGAGTATAAGACTAGGGTGTCCATGTACATGCCTCACTGTGCCTCACTGTGTCCATGCGCATGCCTCACTGTGTCCATGCCTCACTGTGCCCATGCCTCACTGTACCCATGCCTCACTGTCTCATATGCCTCACTGTGCCCATGCCTCACATGCCTCATTGTATCTACAGTATGCTTCACTGTGTCCATGTTTCACTGTGCCCATGCCTCACTGTGCCCATGCCCATACTGTAAACAAAAAACAATTCTCCTGCGCTCCGGTGTTTTTTCTCGAAGAGTACTATGGGTTTGTATAGTTCAATTAGAAGATAACTTCCAGAGTCTTGCAGCCCTCCTCAGAATCTTGGGAATTCATAAAACTAAGAAAAAGAGAAAAGAACGGAGGGCGCACCGACCTAGTGTGATACCGCTAAATGAATTTTATTAAAATGTTAAAATCAATCATTGTACTCACAAATTGGAGTTAAAATCAGGCTTTCAAAGGCAATACAGCAGAAGTCCAACAACATCAGCAGAACACGATAATCGCTTGAATCTCGAGTCGATGTTAGGGCTGACACGTTTCGGGGGCGTACCCCTTTCCTCAGAGCCTGGTGGTCTGCAGTGCTCCCTCGCCGTGGGGCTTTTGGCGGTATAAATACCCGTATGCACAATTTAGAGAGCATGTGCTGAATGGACAGGGTGACTCCTCCTACCAGGGGGGAGGGACTTGTCCAAAACCCCCCCACACACATAAGAAGCCACCCACGCACAAGCCCTCCCCCACACACACACGTGCACACATAAATACTTGCTTCCCTTATAGCAGCCTATGCTTCCCGTGGGTAAGGTCCCGTCTTTGGGTTGCACCCAAAAACCAGTATAATAGCAACTACAAAAATGTATATAAATCTGTGTATAAAAATATATATATCTCTCACACAAAGATCCACATAGGGCGGGGATTCCCATGTGTAGAAAGGCACTGCATGCCATCTGTTTGAGACGTGCATAGCAGATGCACCTTGGTGTCTATGCTAGCATAGTGAGGGCAGGGTATTTAGTGGAAAGTGCCCTCCTATTGTTTGTGTGTTAGTTAGTTTTCACCACTGTAGGTTGCTGTGGTATGCCTACCTTACTCCTGGAAGACGCCACTAGCCATCCATTCGCCCCATCTACTCCATGTGAAACGGCTGGAACGCACGCCCGCCGTATCAGGAAGAGGGTGCGCTCCAGCCACAGGGATCCCGATACGTGCGCAGGCCCATACTGTGCCTCTCTGTGTCCATGCCTCAATGTGCCTCACTGTGTCCATGCCTCACTGTGCCCATGCAGTAGCATATAGAAGGGGTGCCCGCCTTTGAAAAATCAGTGCTCCTCGGTGCACACTTGGGGTCTAGGGGACCTAAGGCTGGCCGGTCTTGGGTCCCCAAAGTCTGGGAGATCAGGCGCAAAAAGGTGACTCGAGTATAAGCCGAGGGGGTCATTTTCATCACCAAAAACTGCTGAAGAACTCGGCTTATACTCGAGTATATAAGGTACATGTACTTTATTTTATTGAATTTTGATTGTCTCATACATATATGACACACACAATGTTTAAATAAAGTAAACAATCTTAACAAAAAAACAAATTCCTTTTTATGCAAAGAGTACAGGCCACTCATTACAAAAATGAATTACAATCATCATGTGAAAATTAAACACAATTTGACCCAAGACCGGCCGGCCGTAGGTCCCCTAGATTTTAATTCTGCTGAAATCTACTGCTACTACTAGAAAATGAGAATAAGCACTTGTTAGTATGTAGTGGTATAAGATGGTGGTTATGTAGATAACAATGATACAAAATGGGAGAAAAACCAGTTGAGATGCTTAGCAGTCGGCACTATAAGCAGGGGCAAGGTGTGTTTTCTTTCATTTCTTTCAATGGGAAACGGGGAGGGCTCTATAATGATTTTTTTTTTAATCTAACCCTCACAGACCTCTAAGGGTAGGGTGGTGGTTGTTTGCCACATCCTCCATGTTCCCCATTAACTCGTTGGGCGCCAAGTACTGGGTCACATGTGAGGCCTACTCCACATGGGTTCTTCTGGGCTACATTAGGCACTTTACACACATGGGGCCAGATTCAGGTAGAGTTAGGCTGGAGTATCCATTGATCCGCCAGCCTAACTGTCACTTTAAGCCTGGTTGGAGTTCCGATGCGATCGGCGCAATTGAATTTTGCCATCGCATCGTTACTTCAACTTAAAAATGGCGCCGGGGGCGTTCCCGCTGATTAACGCTGAAAAAATATGTTAATCAGCGGGAGTCGGAAATTCACGATCTTTTTTGGGCGCGACGCAGTGACTTTACGACGTTTCCGGAAGCGATACGCGACGTAAAGATAAAGCAGCCCCCTAGTGGAGTATCCTATGTTAAGTATAGGCGTCGTCATCGCGACGGGAAAAAAAAATCGCGTCGTTTGCGTAAAACTTTCATGAATGGGGATGTGACGTCATTGACGTTCACTGACAGAATTTGGAGCATGCGCACTGGGATGCATTGACACTCGACGCATGCGCAGTACGTTCGCCGCGGGATCGCGCTTAGTTTTAATAATACACGCCCCGTACCCGCCCAATTTGAATTCCGCCGGCTCATTTGCGATGCGCTGCCGCAACTTTAGGAGCAAGTGCTTCATGAATAACAGCACTTGCTCCTAAAATTTCGGCAGAGTAACGTAAATGAGAAGCGTTACTCCAGAGCAAAGATGCTCTCATCTACCTGAATCTGGCCCATGGAGTACCTTTTGTTTTATTTTTTACACTGTTTTGCTTTTATAGGGATTTTAAATCTTAGGAGAAAATACCCTTAATTTAGCCCTGAGGATTTTACAGGTCCTTTATTTTGTGAATATCCATGGGCACACTTTATTTGGGATTACCAATTTGGATGCTGGGCAAGCATCCAAAAGGTACGTTTTTTCTTTTTCTTAAACTACTTTTTTTTTTTAAACTACCTGGCCAAACTTGGGGTGTGCACTATAGGCTGGCGCGCGCTATACCCCGATAAATACGGTATATCGAGGCATACGGATAGACATTCAAGAAGACTTTTTTAAATCCATACAAATGCTGTGCTACTATATCTGGTCTAACGAAAAGCCAAGATGTCCTTACTCTATTACTGTCAGACTCAAAAAGGCAGGTGGCATGGGGCTCCCAGATGTAAAAGACTATTATATAACATTAATGCTAGACCAAACTCGTCACTGGTTTACTCCTACATTGGGTAAACAATGGAGTCATATAGAACAGGCCTTCATACCCAATGGGGATCTAAGCTCAATACTAGCTAGTAGGGTATCCCAAATCTGCACCAAATTAAACCATCCAACAATCACTACAACATTCAAGGCATGGAATTTTTTCATCTCTAACATAAATAAAAAAGCACTAGACACATATATCACTACAACATTAGAAATGTTCTAATTCATTATCCCCAAAATCTCATTATACCACTGGTCCTCCCTCAAACACCAACTATTCTCCACTGTGAAAGAGTATCGCTATAAAGACAGCGATTGGGCAGACTTTAGAGGCAAGACGGGAACAACAAATATTAGAAAAAATATATATTTATTACAAATTACCGTATTTTCCGGACTATAAGGCGCACCGGACTATAAGGCGCACTATCATTGAGTGCCTGTTAACAAGTTTTTTTCCATACATAAGGCGCACCGGACTATAAGGCGCACCGGGTTATAAGGCGCATCCATTACAGTAAATGAAACAAAACTCTGCAAAGTCAAACTTTATTCAACTCTTTCACAATAACTCTCAACATTGTTCAGTGTTACACACATAAAATACAAAACAATACGCTGACTTTTTTTAGTTTATTCCTCTACCACAAATCCATCAAATTCTTCATCTTCAGTGTCTGAGTGTAACAGTTGGGCGATTTCGGCATCAAGCATGCCTGTATCCCTCTCATCATTATCATCATTATCATCATTATCAGAGTCAGTCTCGTTACTGTAACTTGGCTGTTCAGTGATGATTCCGGCCTTCCTGAAAGCTCTGATGACACTGGAGACTGATACCTTGGCCCAGGCATCCACGATCCACTGGCAGATAGTGGCATAACTTGCCCGGCGTTGCCTTCCTGTCTTGGTGAATGTGTGTTCACCCTCTGTCATCCAATGCTCCCACGCAGCTCGCAATTTAACTTTAAACGACCTGTTGACACCAATATCTAGCGGCTGGAGTTCTTTGGTTAATCCACCGGGAATGATGGCAAGCACCGAATTAGTTTTCTTCACTTGGGCTTTGACAGTATCAGTCAGATGGGCGCGCATGGAGTCACAGATCAATAGGGACGGAGATTTGTGGAAAAAGCCATCTGGTTTCTTGACGTAAACCTCTCTCAGACACTCATTCATCTTCTCCTCGTCCATCCAGCCCTTTGGGTTAGCCTTTAAAATTACGCCAACCGGAAACTTTTCTTTTGGCAAAGTCTTTCTCTTGAAAATTACCATAGGTGGTAGTTTTTGCCCATTAGCCTGGCAACCGAGAACTACAGTGAAGGATGACTTCTCATTTCCTGTAGTGCGTATAGATACCGTACTGGTCCCTGTTTTCTCAACAGTACGGTTTACAGGGATATCAAAAGTGAGGGGGACCTCATCCATGTTGGTGATATGTTCTGGCCGGATCTTCATTTCATTGATCTTGTTCTCGCAGTAGGTGCGGAAAATGGCCAGCTTTTCTTTGTAATCCTTTGGCAGTTGCTGTGACATAGTAGTTCTTGTGCGGATGGAGAGATTACGCCTTTTCATAAAACGGAAGCACCAAGAAGGACCTCCTCGAAAGTCGTTAATCTCCATGTCGCGTGCTATCGCTGCTGCTTTGAGTCTAACAGAGACCGTAGAGACGCTTCTACCTGCGGTTCTCTGTTCAATAACCCACTCTTCAATTTTGTCCTCCAACTGTGGCCATCTCGCTTTGTTCCCTCGGAAACTCAGTTTGGTCTTCTTTACCTGGCGCAGGGCATCTTCTTGCTTCCTCCACTTCCGTACCATTGATTCATTAATGTTGAATTCTCTTGCAGCTGCTCTATTTCCATGTTCTACTGCGTGACTGATAGCCTTGAGCTTTAAATCAGCTTCATAAGCATGCCTCTTAACATGTCTCTTAACAGGACCCATTTTTGGGGCAGCAGGTATAGAAAATCAATCAATGAAAATCGCACACCTCTGTCACCTCTGTCACACTCTCTGTCACAGCAGCGGCAGCTCGGAGAAGCCGTCGCATTCCAGTGACGTCACCGCGGCTCACGCTGCACTCGAGATGGACATACGAGCATTGTACAGCATTGTACAGCTTACCGTACGGTACATCTGCTCCTGAAGGATGTTTCCATCTACATGCTGGATCTCGCCTATTTCCCGGTAAGTGAGTGGATGCTGAGTGGATGCTCAATACAACCATAGATTAGGCGCACCGGACTATAAGGCGCACTGTCGGTTTTTGAGAAAATGTAAGGATTTTAAGTGCGCCTTATAGTCCGGAAAATACGGTAATACAATAGGTATAAAAAAGGACCATATAGGATATATGATTGTATGAAAAATGTATCCTCTGTGCGCCATCAACGCGTTTCACTTTGTGGCTTCCTCAGGACGAGGCAGGAGAATTTTTTTAGCAGTAGGGTATTAAATATTTCATTTATCAGAATGGCTGTCAGGCTTCCAAAAACATCACGGATCACTTGTGCTCGTAGATATGGCAGTAGTTGCTGGGTAAGTTTATACGTAGTTAGAGAGAAGCTTTAATGTGCCGAACAAAAAGGAGAAAAGAAGGGGCTTAATATATGGAAAGCCAACGTTGTGTCTTATCCTATAACAGGAGTTATAAAATAAATTCATCATGTATATACACCAAAAAGCATGCTGCAGTAATCAAAGGGACAAAGACACACTCCACCCACAACATCACACAATGGGGCTAACGAGTCTCCAATACACATCCTTTAGTCAGACTTTTCAGCACCGGTCTGACATAATTAACAACTGATTACTACAGCTGACAAGTCAGACGTTATGACTCTCAACTGCTATTCACATCACATATTATCATCAATAGTATTTTCACACAATACAGTGTCATTAGCATCACACAATGAGAGGTCCTTCAGAAGCCAGACTCAATTAACACCTCAAAAGTATGTGTCCCCCACATTAAATGAAACACTCTATTGACCTGTTCAGAAGGAACAACTTGTAATATTTCAAGATATACTGCAATACATGAATTATAATTAATGTCCCATCTCATGTAATCCGAGATATAACTTCTCAGTCATCCTATGCCCCTAATGGACATAGGATGACCCTAGACCCAATAGTCATTGGTGAAGCTGGCACAGGGGTACCCCGCATCCTTCAAAAGTCTCTGGGTCCCACGAGCCATACTGTTACAAGCACTACACCGTAGGGATGAGCCAAACACTGCCGCGTTCGCGCGGACGTTCGCGCAAACATTTCGAACCCCATTGACGTCAATGGGACTCGAACGTTCGAATTCAAAAGTGCTCATTTTAATGCCCCATATGCAAGTTATTGTCGGAAAACGTTTTTGAGAACCCGGGTCTTGCCCCAGGGAACATGTATCAATGGAAAAAAATCTTTTTAAAAACGGTCGTTTTATTCAGGACTCCTGAAAATACGACCATTGTTAAAACTTTTTTTCCATTGATACATGTTCCCTCGGGCAAGACCCGGGTTCTCAAAGACGTTTTCACAGGCATACTATAGACACCCAGCAGGTACAATATTTAAAGGATTTATTTTTTATTTTTTTATTTAAGCATCAATAAAATCACTGCTCCAGGAGCAGTGATTTTAATGATGCTTAAATAAAAAAAATTAAAAAAAATTAAAAATTCCTTTAAATATTGTACCTGCTGGGTGTCTATAGTATGCCTGTGAAAACGTGTTTAAATAGCACAATCACCTACCTGCCAGTAAATTAGGAAGAACTGATCTAGCTAAACTATACAGTGTATAAATATATGTACAACACCTGGGATGTTTATATATCCTCTACACACTGTAACATTAACTGACTAGCCTGCCTGCTCTATCTACCTGCAAAAAATGACACTCTCTCTGTCTCTCTCTGTTCTCTCTAACCACCGCAACACACTACACAAGGCCGACCTGCAGGCCAATTATGGCTGTCCGTTTTTTTCAAGCTGTGATTGGCCCAGCATGCGGGTCATAGTGCATGCTTGGCCAATCATCAGCCAGCGATGCCGCAGTGAATTCTGGTCTGTGAAGCTTTTGTTCGTATTTCGACGAACAATCGAACATACGATGTTCGAGTCAAACATGAGTTCGACTCAAATACGAAGCTCAGGGAGTTGCGGTGGCTCAACGCGATTGGCACTGCTCTGACAAGCCGTTCACCTCTGCAACCAAGGGTTCGGATCCCGGTCTCGGCTGCATGTGAATTGAGTTTGGTGGTCTCAGCCCGGCTCCCGGTGGGTGTGCTATGCAGGGTAAGCCTGCCCCCCTCCCACAAAACCACCACACTTACACGCACTCGAAATTGGGTTAACATGCATGCACTTTGGCCAGGCGGTCTCTAAAAAAAGAGAGGCGAAGGACTACCAGGGCTGGCTGAGCGGGCTAGATCCTCTCACTCCCTCATTGTCATGTTACTAATCCAGCATACAATCTATGCAATTTTAAATTGATGTTTATCTTGTTAAAGTTTGTAAAACCAATAAAAAGTATAATACTAAAAGCACTGTGTCCCGTACCATTGAGTCACCCCACCCGGGCACTGCCCGAGGGCCCCATGCCACTAGGGGGTCCCATCAGGGTTGCCGGGCTCAGCAAAACCAGGGACAGTATGTAAAAATCGATGTTTTTTTTACATCAGTCCCTTATATGTCTGAAACAGACATGCTTTTGATGTGAAAATCCAGAGATTTTAGCTGCCCTGCCTCTGTACTGCCTCCTGGTGTGGTGGCCATCTGTAAGTCCAGGGGCCCCATAATCTTCTATTGCCCGGGGGCCCCATGAGTTGTCAGTCCGCCCCTGGTCCCGTAGCGTTGTCCTGCTCAGTTCCTCTGTTATCAGCCTGATAACGTTTGACAAGCTCTCTGAGACGGGAGATAGAAGAGTGTGTCTGGGGAGGTTATGGTTCAAGAAAGGTTGACCACACTCCCAGGTGTGAAGCAGTGATGATTACTTTATTGAAGCTAAAAATCCATCAAGATACATCATAAGACATCATGTGACCTCCATGCAGGCATGGCAATATTTCCGCTATTCATAAATCAAGGTTTGCTTAGTCATAATAAGAGTATGACTAAGCGAGCCTTGTCTTGTGATACTTTTTTATTTGCACTAACATACAAGTTATCAGGACAAGCTTTCAGGGTATGTCCCATTCTTCAAGTACTTGGACAAAGCAGTAGTTCACAAAGGTTTTATCAGAATGTTAAAAAAATGTTTAAAAAAAAAAGATCTCTGAGGGATAGGAAAAAAAACACACACACATGAATATACATGGCAATGATAATAAAACCAGAATATTTAGTACAATAAGACAAAGGGGCAGCTATAGACTAGGGGGGGAGTGAGTAACAGAGGGGGTCGTAAAACTGTTGTGTAATAAGTAAGGCCTCGTACACACGACCGGTTTCCTCGGCAGAATTCAGCAAGAACTCGATGGGAGATGTATTCTGACGAGGAAACCGGTCGTGTGTACACTTTTCACCGAGAAACCCGTCGAGGAACTCATCGAGCCAAAAAGAGAGCATGTTCTCTATTTCCTTGATGGGCAATGGGAACATTTGGCTCGACTAGTTTTTTGACTGCCGAACAAGGAACTTGACGGGGAAAACGATGTGTTTCGGCCGACGAGTTTCTCGGTCGTGTGTACGCGGCCTAAGAAAGCCCATACAGTATCTAAATTTAGGCCATTATCTTTTGTGTCAGTTACAATTACAATTCTTAGTTCTGAAATTTCCTTTAAGAACTAAGACATTGAGGTTTTCCATAGTGTGGTGCTGTTGTGAGAAATGGTGTCCCATAGGTGTGCAGAATCTTCTTTATGTTTCTTGATAGTATGTCTGTGCAAATTCATACTCGTAACATCTGTTCTGTTTTGCCAATGTAAGATATCCTTTACTACATCTTTTGCATTGGATGAGTTACACAACATTACTGGAGGTGCAGTTGCATGATCCTGGGATATTGAAGGTCTTTTTTGTGTGTGTGACACTTTTAGATAGATTGATTTGGTTGCACAGTTTGCTCAAAAGATTTAAAACTCCTGTATAGTAAGTAATGGGATCTAGAGAACACGGGCAACAATCTTGCATATATTTGTGACAAATGTGTCACCAGGATTATTATTATACAGGATTTTTATTTATTTATATTTATATAGCGCCAACAGTTTGCGCAGAGCTTTACAACAGGGAAGACAGTACAGTCACAATACAATTCAATATAGGAGTGATTAGAGGGCCCTGCTCGTTAGAGCTTACAATCTAGAACATATTTCTTTACTTTAAACCAGCCTTTTTCAACCCTAGAGTGCCTTGAGGTTTCTTAAGGGGTGTCTTGATAAAATCCCTAAAGATTGCTCAAAAATTGTAAAAAAGCCTTTTGCGAGATACTGTATATCTATATATCTATATATTTTTTTATATACTAATAATGGCTGTGATCAGAGACTTATAATGGGACTGAAATACTGTGATGGACAATCTGACACTAACTGACTCTGGGTGGAACTGACTAACTGCCAGTGACATTAATACAGTGATCAGTGATAATACTATACACTGTCACTGTACTAATGACATGGCCGGGAAGGGGTTAACATCTAGGGTGATCAATGGGTTAAAAGTGTGCCTAACTATGTGCAATGTGTGTACAGTGTGCTGCCTTTCTCTAAGGATCTCTCAGTTTCTCATCCCAACTTTGGCAGTTTTTTTTCTTTAAAAATCACTAAAATGATCCTGTAACCTATGTTTCATGAATTTGTTTCTTACCGTGTTTTTATACCTCCTTGTAATGTCCTCTGTGAACTCCTGAACCTCTCCTTTTCCTCCTCACTTTCATTTGTTTAGAATAATCAGTTAGTTACAGCCATATGCACTGCTCTGTGCACATTACATGTCTGATAGACCTTGTCTCTAGTCAATCTTGGGACCAATCAAGAGTGGGTGGCTATGTTCCTACATACAAAGATACCACTGAGAATGAATGTAGCCACCCTCTAACTGAAATTTGGATCACAAAGGCAAAAAATAGGAATTGGAGGAGGTTGAGGGCAATAGAACGACTCTAGGTACTTTTAGGAGATAGGAATTCATACTTGAATATCATTTTTTTAAGCTAGAGTTTAGTGTCATTTTTAATTGATAGATGCAAAGAGAGGTGGTCAATTGCTTAAAGCAGTATTAAAGTGGTATTAAAGCTTAAAAAAAAAAAAAAAAAACATGTTATTCTTACCTACTCTGTGCAGTGGTTTTGCACAGACTAGCTCTGATACTTTTCTTTTTTGGGTCCCTCGCCAGCGCTCCTGGCTCCACCACTTCTAGCAGTGCCCGCAAAGAAAGCCATTTGCCCTGGGGGCACCTCAGCATACTCATCCCCTAGTCACTGCTCCATAAGACACATTGGGCAATCTCTCCTCATTGGCTCACTGGCTGTGATTGATAGCAGTGGGAGCAAATGAGCTCCCACTGTTGTCTCAGCCAATGAGGTGGGATAGTCTTGGGACAGCTGAGGCTATCATGAACCTTGCTGGATCAAAGAGAGCTGCACACAGGAGTTTTTTTTTACCTTCAGGCTTGGAATGCATGAAGGTAACAAGCCTTCAGTCCTTAGAACCACTTTAAACCCCAAATATTTTTTTTTTATATATTACATCTTACCAACCATTAGATGTGGAGGCTCCATTCAGTTTTTTAGGGGGTTGAATGAAAAAATAAATAAAAATAATAGTGTGTACCTGGCTTGACACATCTGCAGGATAGTTGTTCTGTTGAAAAACAGACTGACCGGCCAGATCACCAGGTGAAAATAATGGAAAGAAAGCCTAAAAAAAAAAAAAATTGATAAGAATTGATAAGACTTGATGAGCTGCAATATAATAAATGTCTGCTTTGGGGTTTAATACTACTTTCAGAGTATTGTTATGCAATTGTAGCACTTTGCAGATGAGATAATCTCTAATAGAGTAGCTAATATTGATGTGATACAAAAAAAGAAATGGACTTCAGGAGATTTTAGTAGTGGTAATGGGCTACTAGAAGTTGCCCATGTAGTAGTCTAAAGAAGCATTGTATATTGCACTACTACTTCTGACCACCAGATGGTAGAATTTACAAAACTGCACTCATAACAAATCTGTTTCCTGGGGGAAGTGTGTGAAGGGGTCATGGTTAGTGTTGCTCACGAATATTCGCATTGCGAATATTCGTTACGAATATTGCATATTCGAGTATTCACGAATAAATCAAATATTGCGGTGAATATTCGCTATTGCGAATATTCGTATTTTTTCAAATTTATTTTTAAAACAGATCACATCCTAGTGATCTCTATCGACGTCTAAAAGCATTGCTGGTATGATTAGAGACCCTGGGCCGAGTAGCTGAGGCGATCCTTTTATGTTGCCGAATATTCGCAATGCGAATATTCGTATTACGAATATTCGTGAATACTTTCTCTGCCCTTCTGTGTTTTGTGTATAAAAAAATAAATAAATAGCTTTAGTTTAGTCATATAAGTTTGTGTAAGTAGAGTAAGGCCTTGTACACACAAGGGAATATTTCCGCTGAACATGGTCCGACGGACCATTTCAGCCGAAAAATCCGCTCGTGTGTAGGGGCAAATGGACCGTTTTGGCCGGATTCCTCCGGCGGAAAAATTCCAAAGCATGCTTTGGAATTTTTCCGCCAGGGAGCTGACCGTCAGATATGTCCGCTGGTTAGTACGGCAAACCAGCGGACATATCTGCCCGCACATGCGTCGTATCCTGAGAATGGATCCGACGCATGCGCGCGGAAGTGTTTACTTCCTTGTGGTGGTGACGTGGCGGCGTAAACGTCACCGCCGCATCACCGCGCTGTCCGCCGGCGGGGAATTTGATCCGATGGTGTGTACAGCCATCGGATCAAAGCAATCCAGCGGACAGATCCGATGGGAACGGTCCGTCGGACCGTTCCCATCGGATAAATTCCCTCGTGTGTACAAGGCCTTAGTGTTTAGTGCATATTAGTTTAGTAATCCAGGAAACGATCACCGTTTTTGCGTGTTGACGAGAATTTTGCAATCAATTTCGCATTAGCGAAATTTCGCATTCGCATTAGCGAAATTTCGCATTCGCATTAGCGAAATTTCGCAAAATGTTTTTTTTGATAAAATATCACGAATATTCGATATTAACGAATATTTCGCGAATATTCTTCTATATATTCGTGAAATATCGCAAAATCGAATATGGCGTATTCCGCTCATCACTAGTCATGTTTAGGGTTGAGCGAACCTAAACTGTTTTTTTTTTACCCAGACCCGAACCCGAACAATTTACTGTAAGTTCGGGTTCGATGTTCGGCAATGTAATGGGGCGCTGCAGGGCAGCCAATCACCATTTGTTTTACTCGTGTGACCTAGAAGCCATCACAGCCATGCCTACTAATGGCATGGCTATGATTGGCCAGTGCAGCATGTGACCCAGCATAGGACTCAGTCTCTATATAAGTTAGAGGCACACAGCACAGCTCGTCACTCTGATTTAGTTAGGTTAGGGAAAGGCTGCTGCTGCTCTTCTGAGGGAGAGAATTAGATAGGATTCAGACTGTCCTGCTTCAGAAATCACATTACTCAGCGATCTACATAGCATTAGATAGTTACTTTAGGGGAAGATTCCTGTTTGTGCTTGTAGGGAGAGAAATAGATAGGAGTCTGTCCTGGTTTTAAAATCTAATTACACCAGCACTGCATATGTTACTGTGAGATACTCTGCAAGATACTTTTCTTCTATTGTGCTATTCAAAAAACATCCATTTAGGGCAAAAAAATATAAAAAATTGCAGTGTTTCCTGCATATCTGTACATGTGAGATAAACACCTTAGCTAATGTTCTTCTATTGTTCTATTCAAAAAATACCCATGTAGGGCAAAAAAATATATTTTTGTTGCCCTAAATGGGTGTTTTTTGAATAGCACAATAGAAGAACACTAGCTAAAGGGTTTATCTCACACCTACAGATATGGAGGAAACATTGCAAACACTGGAGGAAACACTGCAAAATATTTTTTTTTGCCCTAAATGGGTGTTTTTTGAATAGAACAATAGAAGAACACTAGCTTAAGTGTTTATCTCACATGTACAGATATGGAGGAAACACGGCAAACACTGGAGGAAACACTACAAAATATATTTTTTTGCCCTACATGGGTGTTTTTTGAATAGAACAATAGAAGAACACTAGCTTAAGTGTTTATCTCACATGTACAGATATGGAGGAAACATGGCAAACACTGGAGGAAACACTAAAAAATATATTTTGCAGTGTTTCCTCCAGTGTTTGCCGTGTTTCCTCCATTTCTGTATGTGTTAGATAAACACTTTAGCTACTGTTATTCTATTGTTTTATTATAAAAACACCCATTTAGGGCAAAAAAATATATTTTGCAATGTTTCCTTCATATCTTTAGTGTGAGATAAACAGTTTAGCTACTGTTCTTCTATTGTTCTATTTAAAAAAAACACCCATTTAGGGCAAATACATTTTTGTTGGTGTGTCTCCTGCATATCTGTACGTGTGACATACACCCTTCAGATACTGTTCTTCTATTGTGCTATTCAAAAAACACCCATTCCTTCTGGTGCGAGTAGGCGACAGAGCCTGCAGCGGTATTTAGTGGGGCCTAATCCGGCTCTACGAATGTTGAGGCCAGAAGCAGAACAGGCAGTAGTAGATTGGGTTGCTGACAGTGCCTCCAGTCCCTTTACATTGTCTCCCAACCAGTCTTGTGCTGAAAGATCAGAGTTGGCACCTGCAGCCGATGTCCATCAGTCTTTCACCTCACCCCCTTGCAAATCAGCCAAGCAGCCTGAGCCCCAAATCTTGCAGAAGTCTCTTCTGCTTTTTGATGACTCTGTTTTCCCGGGGCCATCCACCTAGCCCTGCCCCAGAAGTGGAAGAGATTGAGTGCACCGATGCCCAACCACTTATGTTTCAAGATGAGTACATGGGGGGACCATCACAGCACGTCTCCGATGATGAAGAAACACTGCTGCTGCTGCTGCTTTCGCAATTGTGCAGACCGACAAGGAGGGCAGTGGTGAAGACTGGGTGGAAGATGATGTAGAGGACGATGAGGTCCTTGACCCGATATGGAATCAACGTCATGCAGGTGGCCTGTGTAGTTCGGAGGAAGAGGCGGTGGTCGCACAGAGCCACCAGCACAGCAGAAGAGGGAGCAGGGTGCAAAAGCGGAGCGTCCGTCCCCTAGACAGTACGCCTGCTACTGCCCAACGCAGCAAGGGATCGAGCACACCAAAGCCAGGTCCAAGGAGTTCCCTAGCATGGCAGTTCTTAACACAATGTGCTGATGACAAGACACAAGTGGTTTGCACGCTGTGCAATCAGAGCCTGAAGAGAGGCATAAACGTTCTCAACCTGAGCACAATCTGCATGACCAGGCATCTAAGTGCAAAGCACGAACTGCAGATGAGTAGACACCTCAAAAGCCAGGAAAGGTCTCTGGCTCCTCCTGCTTCCTCTTCTGCTTCAGTCTCGGCCTCTTCACCCACCTCTGTAGTGACAGTGGCACCTGCCACACCGCAATCAGAGGATCGGCAAGCAACACTACCACCTGGGTCGCCAAACATCTCCACAATGTCCCATGGAAGCGTTCAGCTCTCTATCTCCCAAACACTGGAGCAGAAGAGGAAGTACCCCCCTACCCACCCGCGATCTCTGGCCCTAAATGCCAGCATTTCAAAATTCCTGGCCTTTGAAATGCTGTCATTCAGTCTGGTGGAGACGCAGAGTTTTAAAAGCCTGATGGTATTGGCTGTCCCACAGTACGTCGTGCCCAGCCTCCACTACTTTTCCAGGCGAGCCATCCCTTCCCTGCACAACCATGTGGGGGACAAAATCAGGTGTGCACTGCGCAACGCCATCTGTGCCAAGGTCTACCTAACTACGGATACGTGGACCAGTAAGCACGGTGAGGGACGTTATATCTCCCTAACAGCACACTGGGTAAATGCAGTGGTGGCTGGGCATGAGGTGGATAGCAGTTTGATGCATGTCCTTCCACCACGGAGGATTGCAGGGCGCTTTCGTTTGCCTCCTGTTGCTAACACCTCCTACTCTGCTTCCTCATCCTCTACCGCCTCCTCATCCAGTCAGCGTAACACATTCACCACCAACTTCAGCACAGCCATGGGTAAGGACAGCAGGCAGTTTTAAAACTTTCCTGTTTGGGGGAAAAACCCCATGCCACGCAGGAGTTGTGGAGGGACATGGAACAACAGACCGATGAGTGGTTGGCGGCAGTGAGCCTCAAGCCGGGCCTGGTGGTGTGCGATAATGGGCAAAATCTCGTAGCAGCTCTGGGCCTAGCCGGTTTGACGCACATTACTTGCCTGGCGCATGTGCTAAATTTGGTGGTGCAAAGGTTCCTTAAATGTTATCCCAATATGCCACAGCTGCTGCAGAAAGTGGGAGCTGGTGGTGCGCACTTTCGGCGTTCTCACCCTGCTGCTTGCCTGTCAGTGCTGCAGCGTAACTTCGGCCTTCCTGCTCACCGCCTCATATGTGACGTGCCCACAAGGTGGAACTCCACCTTGCACATGCTGGCCAGACTGTGCGAGCAGCAGCAGGCGATAGTGGAAGAGGGGGAGGAATCGGGAAAATTTCCAAGGCTTTCAGGGCAGTCATTCACAAGTGGCTCCGAGGGTGGGTACCTGCACCAACAAACGCCAGGGCACAGTTCTGGAGGATGACGGGGTGGAGGATGAGGAGGAGGAGATGGAGGAGGAGGAGATGGAGGAGAAGGAACCATGTTCACAGCAGGGTGGCACCCAGACCAGCTCATGGCCATCACTGGTGCATGGCTGGGAGGATACAGAGGACACAGACGATACACCTCCCACACAGGACAGCTTTTCGTTGCCCCTGGGCAGCCTGGTACACATGAGCCATTACATGCTGCAGTGTCTCCGCAACGACCGCCGTGTTGCCCACATTTTAACAGGTGCTGATTACTGCGTGGCCACGCTGCTGGATCACCGTTACAAGGACAATGTACCATCCTTATTTCCCTCACTAGAGCGTGATTGCAAGATGCGTAAATACAAGCGCACGCTGGTAGACGCGCTGCTGGTGGAATTCCCACCTGACAGCGGGGGCACAGTGGAAGCACAAGGCGAAGGCAGGTGGTTCAGGTAAGTAAAATTGGGGGGGGGGGGCGCTTTAGATTTTAGAGGCACCTTTCAGAAAACCAATTTTTATATATATATATATATATATATATATATATATATAGTATATATTAAGTGGAGAAAACTTTGGCAATGCAAGAAAAGCTGTCTGTAACCTGTGATGGAGGAAGAAAATCACCGGCGCTGTTTAAGTGAATGAAGCTTGAATAGGCCTTCTGTACAGCCACTGCTATAATGCATTTATCCCTCTCACTTACTCCCATGCTTAGCCTGGACATACAGATTTTGTCCTCATCTGCACCTAGCAGAGCAGCTGCTGTCTGTGCTGTGTTGCACAATGCCTGCTCCCAACTGCTCTTTCCTTAGCACAGGCCCTGCTCTGCTCCACAGGCAGCTGGGGTCAGATGACCTCTGCCCTTTAGAGAGTAATCAACAGCCCAGCCACCCACACTAATCATGATCTGGAGGAAGAAGGAAAGTTCCAGAAACTTCAGCAGCCGTTTCCAATTACCATGTAATCACTAAACACAGAACTGCCTGTCGAAGGGTTGACTACATTTAAATGGCTCTTATGTTTGAAAGTGTCTGAAAAAATACTGTCTGTATTGCCCATAATGCAAAGTATTGAGAGCATTTATACTGGAACACAAGAGATGATCAAATTTAATTCTAGAAAACATTGCGGAAGGTTCGGACTTTACAACAGATGCTTTAAACCAGCGTTTTTCAACTCCAGTCCTCAAGGCACACCAACAGGTCATGTTTTCAGGCTTTCCATTATTTTGCACAGGTGATTTGATCAGTTTCACTGCCTTAGTAATCACCACAGCCATTTCATCTGAGGGAAATCCTGAAAACTTGACCTGTTGGTGTGCCTCGAGGACTGCAGTTGAAAAACACTGCTTTAAACCTCCCTGTGATGGTAAAGGGGGACAATTTTAAAAGATACAACTGCCAATCAAATGTCAAGGGTTGGTGTTTGACATTTTTTTTTGTATTGCTTCCAGTGCTTTCCTGCCCCAGTCAAGTTTGCACTCTCCATTTGTTTCTTGAAAGGTTTGGGTTGTGATGACAGTCCCCTGGAACTTCTCTTTTTCTCTCTCACCATCTCCTTGATATCATCATGTATAATGCAGGACCAAACACTGCTGGACCCACATTGTACATGTGCCACATTTGTACTGATTTTCAATAGCTGAATATTGATCTTCAGCTATCAAACAGATTGTAGGTGGCTCACTTTAAACCATACATGCGAAGGCTCATATGTAGAGAGCATCCCTCGTAGCAGACTCAGGCTTTAGATTGATTTCTTCATCCAGTTCACACTTTGACCAGGTTCAAGAATGCAGGACATAGACAACAGTGTCTTCCTCATCCTCCTGGTCACTATCATTAACCCCTTCACCCAGAGCACCTTCTCACATGGGCCCATGTCTTACTTGTGGTTCAGATGAGAGCGCTGTCCAAGATCAATCCGTACACTTGGGGCCCATGCTACACCAGGGCCTGCAATCAATAGATCGTGGGTGTAATGCCTCAGTCCTGCAGACTGTCTGTGTAGCTGTCTTATTGTAGCTCTGATATGGGCAGGCAGTTACACAGTGACAGGAAGCTCAATGAACTACCTAAAGTGTGCAACAGCACCCTGGTAGTTCATTGAGAACTACACGGTGACAGCCACAAAGGCTGATGGAACGTGTAGTTTATTCATTCACAGAGCACTGTGAATGAAAGGCGCAAATGGGTGGGAGAGGATGCTGCTGTTGTTGTATTTAAAGGCTAGGTTAACCTTTTAACAAAACATAATACATTTTTTTGCTGGTAAACAAACTCACATTTACTTTTTTTTGTTGGTGGTGATCAGGGCTCTGGTATGGCATATGGTGGTTATCAAGACACTGGTATGGTGCATTGTGGTGATCAGAATTCTGGTATGAGGTATGGCGGTGATCAGGACACTGGTATGGCGAATGACGGTGCTCAGGACACTGGTATGTGTATGGTGGTGCTCAGGACAATGGCATGGCAATGATCAGGACACTGTAATGGCATTGATCAGGACACTGGCATGGCAATGATCAGGACACTGTAATGACAATGATCAGGACACTGGCATGGCAATAATCAGGACACTGTAATGGCAATGATCAGGACACTGGTATGGTGGTGATCAGGACACTGGTATGGGGTATGGTGGTGATCAGGATGCTGGTATGCGGTTTGGCAGTGATCAGGATGCTTGCATGGGCTAAATCACTGATCAGGAAGATGGTATAGTGGTGATCACGATGCTTGTATAGCATATGTCATATTCAGGACATTGGTATGGTATATAACGGTGATCAAGATGTTGGTAAGGCGTGGTGGTAATCAGGATGCTGCTCAAGGGCGGATCCAGAGTCTAGTCTCAGGAGGGGCACTGCCAGAAAATAAGGTGTTGCTTACAGAACTGTATTTAACGTATCGTACAGTCCTAACCTTGTTTAAAACAGTGGTACGTTTATCATTCCATTAGATTTGATTATTACATTACAAACAGACAGGATAGGTTTAACCACATATAACTTTATTATTACAAAGAACATAAGCAGTTTGTACACTTATAACAGAATATTCCCAGACAAAATATTCACAAACAATATAAAATTATGTGTAAAGAAAAAACAGCAGAACCCAAACATTATCACTCTCCATTGTCTCCAAACACACACAACAACAGACACATTTTATTTGTAAGTTACATAACATCTATTTTATTTGGGTACAGCGTCGCACGACCACGCTATTGTTAGCCAGTTTAAGTAATGCAGCCCAGTATCGCAAAAAATGGCCTGGTAATAAGGGGGGTATAACTTTCCAGGGCTGAAGGGGTTAATATTTAATAAGTCGAGACTAAAAGGGCATTTTATTTTTCCTTCCATAAATGGCACACATGTATTTTGCAACTTGACACATGACATTCATTTATTTTTTTCCTTAATTATTTTGGTGCTCTGGTGAGGGGGAGGGGCTTCCATGGAGGAGCAATGGAGTAAAGATGGATCGGATGCATCCAGTAATCTTCTCAAATTCAATAAGTTCTTTCTGTAGTAGTCACACGCTCTGGCTCTGCAGAGGTGGAGAAGATGGAGGAGGTGGGTGGGTGGAGCCAACTCTAACTCAGGGATGGCAGAGCGAGGCCTGTAGTGTGAAGAAGATTGAGGTGTGGCCAACACAGTCAGGGGTGGAGAACTCCCTCTACTAAACTTTAACCTTTACACCCCCCAGGCTTCAATTTGCTGCACCTGCTCTTCTATTGTAAATTCACGGACGGACGGTTCACCAGCCGCTGATCCGTGGCTAGCCACAGCGTCACGTCGGCTCTGAGACTGAGTCCGATGTGACTCACTGACCGGCGTGACGTCACTCGTTGCTAGACGCCACACGGCCTAGGCGTTAGCAACGTGTGCAGGGAAGGGAAGAGGCTCCACCCACCTCCTCCTCTGCTCCTGGTATCACATGATGACACTCAGTCACAGTGGGCCGGGGCAGCCGCGTAAGATGAGTCTCTCTCTCTCTCAACGGCGGCACCGCTGATCGGGTGATGAAAGAGAGAGAGAGACTCGGCAGCTGCAGGCACCGCAAGGCAGTTTTAAAAAAAATATATATATTTTTTTTAAAAGAATAATTAAAAAAATTATATAAAAAAAAGCCAATGTGACATGATTGTCTCGGGGGGGGGATTGCCCTGTTGCCCCCCCCCCCCCTGCTGCTATGGTATATGGTGGTGATCAGGGCACTGGTATGGGGTATTGTGGTGATCAGAATATTTGTATGGTACATTGTGGTGATCAGAACGCTGGTATGAGGTATGTCAGTGATCAGGATGCTGGTATGGTAAAAGGCGGTGATCGTGGTGCTGGTATCATGTGTGGCAGTGATCAGGAAGCTGGAATGGGGGTGCTCAGGATGTTGATATGGTGTATAGCGTGAGCGCTGATCAGGTGGGGCAGTGATCAGGGACGTACAGGTATGTTCACCCACATTCCCGTCTGCCATTTAAAGGCTGTGGGCAGACAGGAAATCTCTGTTCTTGATGTGAGGGTCAGTGAAACATAGAAAACATCTGTTCCTCACCAATGCAGAGGTGGGTATTTCTGGCTCAGGAAAAAAAAAGCATATACACAGATTCTGGAAAAGGGAGCATAAAAGCCAGTGGCATAAATTCCATAAAAGGGGAAATCTGCACAACTAAAGGATTCATGATGTACAAACTTTGAAATACCAGATAAGTAACCAATCACCTTTTACATTATTCCCAGCTTCATCAACCTTCTCTTTTCCTCACATGCAGCTTCACTGATTTCACAATCTGCAACCTTTCTATCATAACCACATCCATGATTACTTGGAAATCTAGTGACCTGAATAAGAAAATAGATACATGGATCAGCAAAGCAATATAAAAGTCAAAGCAAGAGGTTAGCAGGAGGCAGAAATTGCAAAACAGCACGGAGGGTTTGAAAGAGGTTACATCTTCATCAACCATCATTTCAGGACTAACTGCCATTTCAGCATCTTTAACATCAATTGCCTTTTTCATTCTTCTGACAGAAGAGCCTTCATTTTCATTTATACCAGTCAACACTTCTCTTGCATCTCTAAGTACACCATCAACACTTCCTATCTGGCCAAAAAATTCTAGATTAAGCCAAGTGAACCATGAATTTGCCCCCCCCCCCCTTTCTCTGGAGGCAGAGATGAGACAAAGTGATGTTATTGGTGCTTTTATGAAGTGGGAAGAAGCTGGGTCAGTGGTAAGTAATCTTTTTCTCATATAGCTTTATTTTTTCCAGGTTTTTTTTGGTTAGGGAGTCTTTCAGTAAAAAACAAAAACAAAAAAAAAACTTGTATTTTCATTCAAGGTCAAAGATAATTCCCTTATACACTGCAGGTTACCAGCAGCTTACCCATGGTTTTCCTGCTGGTTACCAGATCTTTGACTTCCATTAGATTAGGCATTTTCAGGGCGTTTTCTGAAAGTGCACCAAACAAGCTTGTAGATGTGGCCTGGGCTTACTGCCCGCAGGGGAGGGGAACACAGAACACAGAGATTGGTTGATGTAGCAAAGTATATTAAAACATAGCAATGTTGAGAGAAACAGCAATTCTGCAGACATAGCCACACTGGACTGGAACAATCAGAGTGAACCAGACAAGGAGAAGCAGTTCACATTGTAGACACCCCACAGCATAAGGCAGGTGTCTGGAAGTCAGACCGGCAACCAGGTCCTTTAACAGCAAAGCTACTGCTTGACACACAACAACAGTAGCCCCTGACCTGTCCCCCTCCACAGGAACCTGACCCTGTTCTACATACTATGCCTGCCAACCTGAAGGGGACAGTGAGTTATATAAGCATTGCCCACATCAAAGATGGCCACCAGGTCAATCAGGGTAGTAACGTCCAATCTGACAGCTGCTTCCCTGATGAGACCTATAAAGGCCTCAGGGGAACCTGGTTCTACCTTGTCCTGCTCCCTCCCTGCACGTTGGCTGCTGGACAGTGCCACCCTTGCAAGCAGGCTAAACTGCATCTGCCTACATGCTGCCTGGAGGACTTTTGTTGCACTTTCAGAATTTACACCCAATGGAAGTTGATAGCAAAGCACGGGTAACCTGCACAAATGTCATGGGTACACTGCGCTGCACCAGCGCTGCGGGGAAATGGAAGAGGAGCAGTGTAAAAATGGGCTTTCAGTCAGTATTAGGGTAACAGGTTATGATATTAACCACTTCAGCCACGGAAGGATTTACCCTCTTAAAAACCAGGCCATTTTTGCGATACGGTACTCCATTAAATTACCTAACAATTGCATGGTCGTGCGATGTTGTACCCAAACAAAATGTATGTCCTTTTATTACCACAAATTGAGCTTTCTTTTGGTGGTATTTGATCACCTCTGCAGTTTTTATTTTTTGTGCTATAAACAAAAAAGTAAAACATTTAAAAAAAACACACAATAATTTTTACTTTCTGCTATTAATCATATCCAATAAAAATATGTAAAAAATCAAATTTCTTCATCAGTTTAGGGCAATTTGTATCCTGCTACATATGTGTGGTAAAAAAATCCCAAGCGTCTATTGATTAGTTTGTGCAAAAGTTATCGCATCTACAAACTATGGTATAGATTTAGGGTCTTTTTATTTTCATTTATTTTTTACTAGTAATGGCGGAGATCAGCGATTTTTTAGCGGGACTGCGACGGACAAATTAGACACTAAGTGACACTTTATAGGGACCAGTAACACCAATACAATGATCAGTGCTAAAACTGTCACCGTATAACTGACACTGGCAGGGAAGGGGTTAACAAAGGGTTAAAGGATCACTGAAGGATTTTTTTTTTAGCTAAATAGCTTCCTTTATCTTACTGCAGTACTGGTTTCATGTCCTTATTGTCCGTTTTTGCTTTGAAGTTGCTGTAATCCTGCTCTGTTCTCCACACTTCCTGCTTTTTCCTTATAACCACAGTACTGGGAAGAAAGGGGAATGAATCTGCGCCACAGACAACTTAAATAGGTGATGAACTAGTGAAGTGGTGAAATATTAAATTAATGTAGTGGCAGCCCCTGCATGAAAAACCCCACCTGGGTGGAGATAGATGATTAAGTATAAGTAGCAGGTGATGGCGCCTACTAAGATGAATATATACTGTAAGTGCAAAAAAAGTGTAGCCAAAAAACAGTGTAAGTACTGTGGCCAAATGTAATGTGCTGTAAAGTGCAAATCCTTGTAGTAATCTTTGATATTACATATAATAAAACAATATGTGAAAAATAAATTAATAATAATATGAATAATCCATATAGTCCAATAAAGTCCAATTCCCAATCTTACTATGTGCAGTAAATTATTTTTAAAACATTATTTCATATAGATAAATGATAGGTTCTTCAAAATAATAATCCAAGAGAGTCCAATTTTCAATCTTGCTATAAAATTCTTTTCAAAATTGCTTCATACAAAATAAAGTGATAAGTGCTTCATGCAGGTATAGCCGTCAGTGGATCACTCAGTGCTCTCCCCCAATGGTCCCGCACTCACCGGATCCAATCACCCCTGCAGGGGTAACGGGCTCTCACAACAAGTGTCCACACTTCTATATCTGTCTGGTTTTCTCACATGGGATCTGTCCAACCGTTCAACCGCTCATAGAGAAGACAAACGAAAGTGCCCAATAGCGTGATACCGTTTCACAAATAGTAAAGTTTATTTCTGACAAAAAATGGGTACTCACAATTGACATGTAGTTTAAAAGCCTTGAGAAATGAGTGCTGTAGCTCTGAGGAACGAACGCTCTACGCACTTCCTTATTTATGTTACAATCGACGTTGTGTCGGAAAGAACGGACGTTACGTCGGAGAAACGAATCTGACGTTACGTCGAAAAAAACTCCGTCTTTCGGGTGTCCTCCATGTTGGAGATTGTTGCAGACTGAAGTCCTGACGCTAGAGGCTCTGTATTATTTGTTATAGTCAACGTTACAACGGACGTTGTGCCGGAGAAAAATCCGACGTTACGTCGAAAAAAGCCCCGTCTTTCGGGCGTCCTCCACAGTACTGGGAGCTTTCTCACGGTGGTCTAAGCTGTCATTACTGTGTGTCTAAAACTTCCCAGAACCAATCAGATTCATTTTAAAAACAAAACACTGCCCTGGATTTGTTTGTTTTTGTTCTGTGTGTCTATTTCTACTTCACAGAAACATGAAGCCAGTTGAAAAGTGAAACTAACCTGCAGGCACATTATATGATTGATTTTTATCTATTTTTAATCATTTTGAAAAGGAATCAGTTAACTTTTATGTCTCTATACCCTGTAAACAGTCATTTCAGCAAAACATTTTTTTTTATTTTAGTGACCCTTTAAATGTGTTCCCTATGTGTGCTTTATAACTGTGTGGGGGATGCTGACACTCTCTAGGTGAAGAGAGGGATCATGTTTCTGATTAGTATAACTGTGATACGCCGGCATAACTCTGACTTTATCAGAGTATTCAGAAAACAAGATACGCCGGTTTGCAGGAAAGATCCGACAGGAGTAATTGTATTACGCCGTCAGATCTTAAATGCAATTTTAAAATGGCCGCCAGGGGCGTTCCCGCTGATTTACGCAGAGAAAATGTAAATCAGCGAGATACGCCAATTCCCAAACATACATCCGCCCGACGCAGTGACTTTACGCCGTTTTCCCGGCGTAAAGATAAAGCACCAAAAATATGGTAAATGGGAAATTTGAAAATGTTTAAGTCGTTTGGGTAACTCGCCAGTGAATGGGGATTTACGTCAATTACGTTCACGTCTAAAACACCGTTATAATTCAGAGCATGCGCACTGGAATTTTTCAATGGTCGACGCATGCGCAGTACGTTCGGCGCGGGGACGCACCTAATTTAAATAGCATACGTCCCCTACCCGCCCAATTTGAATTAGGCCGCCCAATTTATGCTACGCCGCCGCAACTTTACACGCAAGTGCTTTGTGAATACAGCACTTGCGCGTAAAGTAGCGACGGCTTAACGTAAATAGGAAAAGTTACTCCGCCGCAAAGAACCGCTCTCCATCCTGAATCTGGCCCAAGATATTTATTTACCAGCACGGAGGCACTTTATACATTTCAACACATATGTGGATATTAAGGTTTGCGATGCTGTGATCACACGCTCTATGTTAAAAAAAAACGTTGTTTGCACGTCAACACATTTTTTATTTAGTGGCATTGCATCAAGGCACTCATGATAACATTCAGATAGCGCAGCATTTCCTCTATAAATTTTACTGGCTTGATTACCAGATGAAAATAAAGTAAAGAAAGCTTACTGTAACGGATCCAGCCACCACATTTAAGAATTAGTAATCTGCAATTTTTTTTTTTTGTAATATATTTTTATTAAAGAATTCACACATCAGAGTAAATACATAACAAGACATGTAGACATTATTCGAGGACATTCATGGTAGAAGAATTGTATACGGAGAAGTCCTCATAAGAAAAAATTAAGGGGAGGGCATAGGCTTAGGGGTATATGGAGTAAAACTGAATAGTCCTTCCAAAATAAGAAGGGGGGGGGGTGGGGGGGGGGGAAGTATGGGTAGAAATCTTCAGTCCCGTGAGGGATCTCGGTAAAGAAAGGACATTTTCTCAAAGTTCAGTCTCTCCGCGGGAGTAAAAGTGTGCAACAGAAAGGGATTCCAAAGGTGATAGAAGCGGCTTTTGTTCCGTTCGTGGGTCAAGTCCGTGTTAAGCCTGTCTTTGTATAAGAGTTGTAGGAGTTCCTTCTTGACTTGAGCAGTGGTTGGGCTGTCAGCAGATATCCACTTCTGGAGGATGGCTCTCCGGGCGAGCAATAGGCATATCAGGATCCAATTCCTGCGCGGGGGTGTGGTAGGGGAAGACCAGGGGAGCAGTAGGGGGTCCCAATAGCCGAAGATAAGTAGTAGCGGGTCCTTGGGTATGCGCAACAGGGTGACGTCAAATATGTATTGGATGACTTGGTCCCAGAATCTGGCTATGTGGGAGCAGGACCAGAACCTGTGAGCCAAGTTGGGTTTGGGTTGTTTACAGAGGGGGCATTCTGGGGAGGGAAGGGCTCGGCTGAAGGGGATGTGGGCCCGGTGGACAATTTTGATCTGCGTCTCTCTCCATGTCTCGTTAGGGATAAGTTTGTGGACGGTGGTGAGGCCTTGGAGGAGCTTCCCCACCAGCTCAGGGTCGGGGAAGTCCTTCGACCAGTTGGCCGCTGACGTTGATGCCAGGGGGGGGGTATTGTGCAGGAGGAGGGGGCGGTAAATGTCCGATACCTTGTACGAGGCCCGGGCGATAAGGGTGTCGGTGAGGGAGCTCTGGAACCTTTTTCTATCGTCCCGGCAAGTATTTTTCAGAAAACTGAGGCATTGGATATACTGGAACATGTGTGATGCAGGGAGAGAGAATTTGTCCGCCAGGGCTCTAAAGCCCATGGGGCGGCCTGAAAGGGGGTCACACAATGAATAAAAGATTTTGATACCCTTATCATGCCAGTCGAGGTAAGGCTGGTTATCTAGGCCAGGTTGGAAGCTAGGGTTACCCAGGATTGGAAGATATCGTGAGATAGAGGATGGGACATTGAGGGCTTTCCTGACCTCTCTCCAGGCAATGACCGTGTCCCGGAGAAGGAGATTGTGTTGGAGGGGAGGGGGGGCAGATTTCCAGCGACAATGGAGGAGGGCCGTAAGGGAGAAGGGGTGGACCATCGCCGATTCTAAGGGGTAGTTTGAGCATCTGGAGGACTGGGAAATCCAATCCAGGCCCGTTCTCAATAGGCAAGCCAGGTTATATAGCCTGATGTTGGGAAGGGCAATGCCCCCCTCTCGCCTGGGAAGATGCAGTTTGGCAAATGCTATGCGCGCCCGCCTACCACGCCAGAGAAACTTGGAAATGGCCGAATTTAGGGATTTGACGTCTTTATGGCGCAGAAGTAGTGGGACGGTTTGAAGTGGGTACAACAGGCGAGCGAAACTGACCATCTTGACCAGGTGGCATCTTCCCAGCAGTGAGAGAGGCAGGTCCATCCAGTTTCCCAGCTCTTGGGATATTTTGGTGAACAGGGGAGGGTAGTTGAGCTGGTACAGGGAGGAGGGTAATTTACCTATTTTTATTCCCAGGTAAGTGATATGAGACTTCGCAACAGTGAACAGCGAGCTCTGGGACCAAGAGGGGGCAGATAGAGAACCTATGGGGAGTATTTCGCTCTTATTATAGTTAATACGAAGCCCAGAGCATTGCCTGAATTCGTCAAAAGTGGACTTGATTGTGGACATGTCAAGTGAGGGGCTGGATGTGAAAATAAGGACATCATCTGCAAATAGTGACGTGCGAAGGTCGTGGTCTCCGAGACGTATGCCATGAAGGGGGGCGATCTGGGTTAGGTGGCGGGACAGGGGTTCAAGCGCTATGTTGAAAAGGAGCGGGGAGAGCGGGCAGCCTTGCCTCGTGCCTTTGTGCAGCCTGAATTCCTCAGAGAGGAGGCCCGCAGCGACCACTCTCGCGGCAGGGGCAGTGTACATGGCCTCTATGAGGTGCGTGAAGGGGCCCGAGAAGCCCATTTTGGACATGACCATGGAGAGCCATTCGAAACTGACGTTATCGAAGGCCTTCTCCGCGTCTAAAGTGATGATGGCATGATCACCTGCCGGGTTATTTTTTGCGTGTTCGAGAGCCAGCATCACCTTCCTGATGTTCATGGTGGCCGTCCTACCCTTTACGAAGCCTGATTGTGCGGGGTGGATCAGGGAGGGTATAATGGATGCCAACCTAGTGGCCGCTATTTTGGATAGGATCTTGACGTCAAGGTTTAAAAGTGAGATGGGCCTATAAGAGCCAGGTTCTAGGGGGTCTTTGCCCTTTTTCTCCAAGAGTTTTACGATGGCCTGATTGCCCGTTGGTAGGTAGGTCCCACCCGACCATATATGCTGGTAGACGTCGTGGAGGGGGGGAGACACAGTCGAGCTAAAGGATTTATAAAATTCTCCAGTGAAGCCATCTGGGCCTGGAGCTTTGGAGGGGGCAAGTTGTTTGATGACGGATTGGACCTCCAGGACTGAGATAGGGGCATTGAGGGCTTCGAGTTGGGTGGGGGTCACCCGATCTAGGGATATACGTTGTAAGAAGTTGAGGGCCGTTGGCTTATCAATAGGGTCTGAGGCATACAGGGAGGAGTAGAATTGGCGCATGATATGATTGATGTCTTTCGGGGTGTTGTGTACGGATCCCAACGGATCTCTCAGAGACAAGATATGTGTCGGGCGGTTGGGTCCTTTGCTTAATCTGGAAAGGAGTCTACCGGCCTTGTTGCCAAACTTGTGGAGGGAGGCGTCTAGATGTGCCTTTTGGGTACGCTCGAGGGTGGCCGCCAAATTATCAAAGGCCTGCTTAGCAGCAAACCACGCGCTACGGTTGCTGGGGGAGTCATCGGTATAGAGGACCCGCTGGGCCTGATGCAGTGTTGCGCTGGCCAGTTTGTAGCGTCTAAGTGTGTGTTTTTTGAAGGTGGCGGCGTAGGCTATTATGCAGCCCCTGAGGAAAGCCTTGCCCGCTTCCCAGAAAAGATTGGGGTTGTCGGCGTGTAGCGCATTATCCGACGCGTATCCCGACCAGGCGTTTTCCAGATGTTGTTGGAAATCGGAGTTGTTGTGGAGATAGGAGGGAAACCGCCAGATTTTGGGGTTGGAGGCTAGGCCAGGATCTTCAAGAGTGGTCGAGACCGGGGCATGATCCGAGATTGCGATGTCGTGTATGTCAGCTTCCGAGATCAGTGGGAGGAGAGAGTCAGAGCAGAAAAGGTAGTCCAGTCTCGTGAAGACATTGTGAGGGTGGGAGTAGAACGAGAATTCCCTATCAGCTGGGTGTCGTAGTCGCCATATATCATGGAGGTGTAGTGATTCTATAGTCGATGCCAGCAAGGTCTGGGTGGGAGGAGTCAATGGAGGACGGGAGTGTCTGGTAGAGGACCTGTCATCTGTCGGGTGCATAATGGAGTTGAAATCCCCACCTATCAGGTGCAGGCAATCTGGCTCTCGAAGTGCCCAAGAAGTGAGGTCGCTAAAAAAAGTACTTGTGGGGCTGTTGGGAGCATACACATTGGTGATGTTTACAACCCTGGGTCCCAGTTGGATACGGGCAGAGGCGAAACGCCCCTCAGAGTCCGAGTCTGAGGACAGTATCTTGCAGGGAAGGTTCTTGTGGACTAGGATTATTACCCCGGCTTTACGACCGCATGAGTCGGAGCCGAGGACTGTGCCCACCCAGAGTTTCCGCAGCCGCGGGAAGTCGGGAGTGGACAGATGGGTTTCCTGAAGGAGGGCGATATCGGCCTTAAGCCTTTTAAGGTGACGCAGAACCTTCATTCTCTTATTAGGGGAACGGAGCCCTTTAACGTTCCAGGAGACTATTCTCATGTTGGGAAAACCATCAGAGGGGTGTGAGCCGGATGTGGAGGCAAAGTAGGTGGGAGCATGGGGTATGGCAGAAGTGGTATAAAAGGACAGCAAACGGAGTAGTGGTTGACTGGGAGAGAGAACGGAGGCTTTAACGGATCCTACGTGCGGGGAGAGAGCAGGGAAGTAGGAAAGGGGAGATGGGGGAGGGACGATGGGGGGAAACATAGTGAACAACAATATTCGGGAACTTCACTTTTTTCCGCATGGAGCCACTGAATAGGCCAACTCCCAACCCAGGGCTCACTATGCAGCACTTCACCCGCAGTGACAGAAGGGGGGGCGTAGGCAGCAGGAGCAATGCGTGGGGGAGGCAAAAGCTAAACAGGTATCCCTGCGGAAGAACAGAGGGGCTCACACATGTCATATAAACGTATGCGAAAACCCAATATTAAACACAAGTACTAGCTAGAACAACTATTACCAATCGTGTAAAAAGAACATAAAACAATGTGAAAATAAAACAGCATTATAGAACAAAAAAAAAACAATGGCATAACAGCATAATAGCATTGGGCCTACCGTGGCTCCCCGTGTGAGGGGGAGGCACAATGGAGGAGAATGACCCAGGAGTGGTCTTAGACGATCAAAGCGCAGCAGCGTTGCACCAGGACGGTGTGGCATCCAAAAAAAAAAAAAAGAGAGAGAAGAAGAAAAAAAAGGGGGGTTCAAGAGGAGGAGGCTTGTTGTCGGTCGGATCCAGAAGCCTTGAATCTCTTAGGAGAGTCCTTGCGCGGGCTCCCGTGTTCCAGGGCCCGGTTGGAGGGTGCAGCTCTAGGAGACAGGTTGTGGTGGGGGCCTTGGCGGTGGGACCTCAGGAAAGCCTCAGCTTCGGAAGGGTCATGGAAGGAGAGCTGATCCCCGTTAGGGGCTCTGAGTCTAAGCACGGCCGGGAAGGCCAGAGTGAACTTGATTTGCATTCGGTGGAGCTCCGCGCAGATCTGCTGGAAAGCCTTTCTCCTCTTGGAAACGTCCACGGAGTAGTCCGCGAAGACCAAGATGTTCATGCCATCTATCTGGAGGGTCCTGGACTGCCTGAACTTCTGCAGGATGAGGGATTTATCGGAATAGTTGAGGTACTTAGCGATCACAGGACGTGGTGATTTACGTTCAGAGTTGAAAAGGCCCATGCGGTGGGCGCGCTCAACCGTGCTGGGGCCGGGCAGGCCCATGGCCTCGGGAATGCGTCTTGAGCAGAGATCTGAAAGTGCCTGGGGTTGCAGCGATTCGGGGACGCCAATAAAGCGCAGATTGCTCCTCCTGGATCTGTTCTCAAGGTCGTCCAGTTTGTCGAGTATATACTTGTTCGTCTTGTCTTGCGCATGTTCAAAGGATTGGGCCTGGTAAAGATCCTCTTCTATATGACCGATGCGATTCTCGGCCTCATTCAGCCTGGATGCATGCTCCCCTAGTTGAGCCTGGATCTTCTGTATCCCTGCATTGATAGCTTTTTCCACTGAAGTTGCTATCATGGGGGATAATAGAGCAGCCACGGCCTGGGCAATCAGCTCTATGTTGTGCATATCCCCCGCTTGTGGGGGAGGTGGGGGGTTGTGGGCAGCCTGAGGGGTGGTTGGAGGGGCTAGTATTGCACTCACCTCCATAGCAGGCGCCGTTTCTGCGATCGGATCCACGGCCGGATCCGTGTAGGCCGAAGCCGGGGCCTCGATTTGCGGCTGCCCCGTCCGTGCCGCGGCGGCGGCGTACGATCGCGCGCCGTTTTTTTCTAAAAACCTGTCCATCCTCGTCTGGGGGGATGGCAGATGGTTAGCCCTGGGGTCAGTGGCGGGTCTGCAGGCTTTTACAGGCAGGTTTTGGAGCCGGTGTGCGGGAGCTGAGGAAGCACACAGCTACTCCATGCGGCGCCGGAACCGGAAGTTCGTAATCTGCAATTTAATAAATGTTTGCTTTTGGGTTTCATGCCACTTTAAAGAATTGGATAAGTATAAGGATTTGGGTTAAGTGTTCATGCCAAATTAAGGCTTACACTACAGGGCTAGGGTAAGTTCTGGGGTACAGGGTTAATTTTAGATATTTGGTTTATGCTGGGGATACAAACACTGAACCATTTGTTCAATCTAATTTTTAATACAAACTTTCATTGTAATTGAAAAAAATCGAATGATTTGGCCAATGGACAATACAGTTAACAACTTCAGTCCCGGAAAAATGTACCCCCTTTTCTGACCAGAGCATTTTTTGTGATTCAGCACTGCGTTGCTTTAGCTGAAAGTGTTGTACCCAAACGGAATTTTGATGTCCTTTTTTCCCACAAATAGAGCTTTCTTTGGTGGTATTGGATCTTTTGACTTTTTGCTATAATAAATATAACCAAAAAATGTATAAAAAAAAGAATCTCTTAATTAATCTCGCAATTTAGGCCGATATATATTCTTCTATATATTTTTGGTAAAAAAAATGCAATAAGTGTACTGTACAGTGGAACCTCAGATTACGAACATAGGCCCAGATTCACAGAGCGATTACGCCTGCGCAACAGGAGATGCGCGTGCGTAAGTCGAAATGTGCGCGTGCGTTTCGATGCGCGGCATCCCCAGAACGAGATACGCCAAAAATCTACTTTTTTTTGTCCCGCGTAATTTCGTTAGACTGGCGCATCCGTCCACGCAAAAGTGCGCTAGACACACCATTGATTTGCTAGTCAAATATGCTAATGAGGGACTTACGGGGATCCACAAAACAACGTTGGGGCAGCGCAGGCGACGCAGTGTGCGCAACAGCAAAATGTCCTGTCTAAAATTAGAGCATATAAAAGCTGGTCTAAAAAGAGAAAAAAAGTCTACTTGCTAGATAAAGCAACACTGTTAGTGAGGAGCTCAGCAGTCACACGTGTTGCACAACAATCTGTATGCCAACATGCCAGGGGCATCGTCGCACATAGCTATACTACTGACTTTAGATGAACAAAGAAGGATGAGGGCACGGAGGATGGCACGGAGGATGGCACGGGAGAGGATATACCGCACCCGCATAGACCTATTTGTCATGAGTGATTCTGAGGTGTTTTGCATCTTCAGATTCACCCCTCATGCCATCCTGGAATTAACCACAACCCTGCAGGAGGACATTACCAGCCCAACACACCGCTCACATGCAGTGCAGCCACTGCGGCTGAAGGCAATGACAGATTTCTACAGAATTGCCAGATTCCCACGCACTGTGGGGGCCATTGATTGCACACATGTGGCACTCCAGCCCCCCCCAGGAGACAGAACACATGTACCGCAATCGGAAGCATTGGCATTCCATCAATGTACAGGTGATAGTCGATGCCCAAGGCCTCATATGGCACGTCCGTGCCAAACACCCAGGGTCCAGCCATGACAGCTACATAAACAATCAATGCCACATCCGAATGGAATTCGATCAGAACGTGTATGGGGACACCTGGCTGGTTGGTGAGTGACATGGGTGGCAGGCATGACTATCCCCTCCCATGATGCACATCACAAGGGGCACATGCATGACTAACATCCTCCTGTCTTTTCCCTTACAGGTGACTCTGCATATCCACTGGGACCCCATCTCATGACTCCTATCCGGAACCCCCAAACCCCAGGAGAGGAAAGATACAATCAAGCACATGCCCAAACACGAGCAGTGGTGGAGCGCACCTTTGGCCTCCTAAAGTCACGTTTCCGATGCCTGGATAAGTCTGGGGGTACCCTCTTGTATTCCCCAAACTTCGTGTGCCAGATCATCGGTGCATGTTGCATGCTGCACAACTTCGCAGTGAGAAAAGGCCTGCAGATTGACCTACGTGATGACCTGACCCCTGAACCAGACAATCCCCCCCTAACCGAGGCTACCCCGTCTTCTGAGGGAAGAGCAGCCAGGAGACAGCTCACATTGGGCATCTTTGCACGTTAAACATACACATTAATCATGGCACAATGAGAATGCATGCATGCACACCACTGTGGTCCCTAGCACACACACCCCACATCCACATCAAATTGGATTGACACCAGTCCACCATGCAGGACTTGTGAGCAGCAACGCCACGCCAAGGCTCCAATTATGTCACTGTACATTCATACACCATTCACACGGACCTGGGGATCACTTCTCCCTGGTCCTGGGGAACCCTTCTCCACCAAAATTGAGGGTGACACCCCTTTTCCGGCAGGAATGTCACCCCCACATTCACACAGCATTCACAACACAAAAAAAAAAAATTACCTGCAAAAGCAAAAAATTTCCAGCAAAAAAAAAAGGGGAAAAACAAATTATTGCCCTTTGCGTGAGCCACGCCTGGGGCGCCCCCAGCCACGGCCCCGGCTTCTCAGGGGAGACTCATGGGGAAGGGGTAAAACTGGGGAAGGAGGAGCAGCCCCTGATCTCTGCCCACCTGGCGGCCTGCCCTCCAAGGCCACGGCTATTCTGTCCAGGGCAGCACCAAGTGTTGCCGTGTTGGCCTGGATAGCCAGGGTAAGGGCCCTCACATCCTGCCCAACGCCTGCTGATGTCGTCTGCAGTTCGTTTAGGCAGGTTGTGAAAGCCCGGGAGTGGGAGTCCAGGTTCCCCAGCGTATCCTTGATGGAGGACAGGCTCTCCTCCATCCGCACCAATGTCTGGCTGACCTGTCCCAGATGGCGGGTCTGGAGGAACTGGTCCCTTCTCAGAGTGGCGGGCAGGAGATCGGCCACCCCCCTGGTGGTCTGGGATGACATCCTGCCTCCAGCTGATGCTTGTGGCCGGGGAGAAGGGGAGGCCCTTGTGAGGGGAGCCATGTTGGGGGAGGAGGGGGGGGGGCTCCCCCTTAGGGAGGCCTGCCTGCTGCCAGCCAGAGGGGAAGAGTCCTCAAAAACCAAACGTCCAGTGCCTGACATGGACTCCTCCTCCTCATGATTCTCCTCCTCCTCATGATTCTCCTGCTCCTCTTGAACCTCCTCCGCGGACTCCGGCCTTGTTGGGGGGGCCTCATTAGGCTGCTGTCCTGGGGTTGGTGCGGTCAGGCCAGATGGCCCTGCACCCTCCTGCACATCTGTGGATGACACAAAACATTCACAGGTTGGAGGATCCACACACTTGCCACATATTCCCTTTCACCCCCTCCCCCACACATGCTACACACCTGATATTAAAAAAAAAAAACGTACCTGCCACCACGGGCTCCGGACTTGAATCAAAGCCAGGCAGGCCCTCAACTTCATGCCGATGAAAGGTCAGGGCCACCGCACGCTCCTCCGCTGTCAGCCTAATACGGCATGGTGGGCCCCCTCCTGTGCCCCTGGCATGGGCATGCATTCTGGCCATCTTCTGTTTGACCAGACGCCGGAGGTCATTGATTTTTTTGTCAATCCCAGACCGGGTCCGTGTCTCCCCCTGCCCCGCTGAATTGACCTGCTCAGTGATCCTATCCAAAATCTCCCTCCTCCTGGCCGGGGTGGTGTTGGCACTCTCTGGGCTGTGGAGGTAACGCCCATACTCGCTAATGGCCCGGGCAAGAATTTGTTTTTCCACAACTGTAAAATTAAGCTTTCGTTTTCTCTCAGTCATCCTTCCAAAAAAACTCAGTCCCAGTCAACAAAATTCACGCACACAAACAAGCCCAACCAATCAAGCAAAAACACACACAGAGAGAAAACTACTCAGCAATAAACAGTCACAAAAAAACAAAACAAAAATACAGCAGGAAAAGAAACAAACACAAATATATCAATCAAACAAACAGTCTCTCAAACACTTATCAAAAACCACTTTCAAAAATCTACTAACAAACACTTGATCACACAGAACACTAATCTGACAACTACAAAACACACCGCAACGAACAACAGGACAAAAGCACTTGGTTAAATGGGAAGGGACAAAGGGATGTACTTTTGCAATGCAAGTGCGTTTGTGTGTGTCTATTTATGCTGTTTGCGTAGTTCACAACGTTGCCCTAGTCCATTTCCAATTTCACTGATTGCGCCGCTCCCGAGTTGTGAGCATGCGCACAGCGGAGCTGACATGGTATGCTTCAAGCGCGCATGCGCGAGCTGGCCGGCCCTTCATTTGCATGGGGTCACGGCTCATTTCAATGTAACACGCCCACGTCCTTCCCAATTTGTATTACTCCTCCTTACGCCTCTGAAAAAACGTTACGCATGCGCAATTTCCTGCGCAAAAGCTACGAGAATAGGGTGATTACGCGGCAAAATTGCGCAAGTCTAAAGTAAAGGCGGTGCGCTACGCCGGTCCAGTAATGCGCAGATGTACCTGAATCTGGGCCATAATCTGTTCCAGGAGAATGCTCGTAAACGCATATCAAAGCGAGTTTCCCACTGAAGTCAATGGAAACAAAAATAATTTGTTCCGCATTTCTGAACGGCGCCGATGGGCTGCGGTCGGTGATTTTAGGCTCTGCTCGGCTCCAGCACCCTCACACCTCTTGGCCTGAATCGTTCTCATTTTGTGAGACAACACTCGCAAACAGAGACACTATTTTTTTAAATACAGTGCTCGTATTGCGAATCGCTCGTTAACCATGTTACTCGCAATCCAAGGGTCCACTGTATATTGATTGGTTTGCACAAAAGATATAGGGCCAGATTCAAAAAGCACTTATGCCAGAGTTTCTCGAGATACTCCGGCGTAAGTCTAAATTTGCGCCGGAATATCTATGCACCGTACCCACAGAACTAGATACGCACCAAAATAGGCTATTCCCGACTGGCCTAACTTGCCTACACCTGCACATCCTAGGTGCACATTTATTCCGTCCACACCATTGATTTAATTGAAATATGCAAATGAGGGAGATACGCCGATCCACAAAAGTAAGTTTGTGCGGTGCAGGCTACGCGCTGTGTGCATCAGCTGCACGTCCTGTCTAAAATTAGGCAATATAAAAGCTTGCTTAAAATTAGACAATCCGTCTACATGTCAGCAAAAGCAACACCGTTAGGGACGAGCTGAGCAGCCACACTTGCAGGACAACAATCTGTATGCCACCATGCCAGGGGCAGCCTTGCTCATAGCTATACTACTGACTTTAGATGAGTGCAGAAGGAGGAGGGCAAGAAAGAAGGGGACGGGAGAGGATCTGCCGACCGCCACTGGGCAAGGTACTGGCAACACTCCATTTCCTTGCCAGTGGCTCTTTTCACCCTAATGGCTAAATATATATTTTATAGACATTTTTTCTGTTTAGTATATATTTTAAATCATAGAGAAAGGAGCAAGCGGGACTTTAAATGAAGCATGTGCGGGAAAGGTTTGCACTAAGTTGGGGGATATAAATAATGGTAATAAATCTGGAATACGTTAAATATTTAAAGAAAATAGATAAACATATGTAGTTCACAGATTGGTGGGGGGGAAAGGTTTATATAGGCAGTAACCCAAGTGTATACAAACAAAAGGTACAACAAACTGTACTGCAGTAATTAGTGAGTTTATACACTTGGGTTACTGCCTATATAAACCTTTTCCCCCACCAATCTGTGAACTACATATGTTTATCTATTTTCTTCAAATATTTAACGTATTCCAGATTTATTACCATTATTTATATCCCCCAACTTAGTGCAAACCTTTCCCGCACATGCTTCATTTAAAGGCCCGCTTGCTCCTTTCTCTATAACAAATACCAGGGATGGAGGTAATTAACCCATTGCCTCATTTAAAGTCCCAACCTCCCCCCTTTTTCATATATTTTAAATTAGTTAATATAATAAATATATAATTTTATTTTTTATATCTAATATATATTTAATATTTTAAATATTATTATAATTATATTATTTATTATTATCAACATTTTTTTAAATATATATATATATATATATATATATGTATGTGTGTGTATATAAATTGGGTGATGGCCCTCAAAATAATGGAACACACCGACACGACACAAACCTACAAACAGTAACAGACAATGGAACAAAAGCACCTTGCTTCAGGGAGGGAAAAAAATGGATGTACTTTTGCAATGGAAGGGCGTATGTTTGGGCCTATTTATGCCTTATCTCACTAAGTCTGCCGGCCTAGTTCCTATCTCACTGATTGCTCCGGGCCGAGTAGTGAGCATGTGCAGAGAGGCACTGACCATAGTCAGCGTCATGCACATGCCCAGTCTGGCCGGCCCTTCATTTGCATGCGGTCATGGCTCATTTCAATGGAACACGCCCACGTCCTTCCCACTTTGAATTACACCGCCTTACACCTCAGAATTTAAGTTGCGCCGGTGAAAATTTGGGCTCAAATACTCTGTGGATACGGCACTTGCGTTTCGAAATTGAGCCGGTCTGACATAAAGGAGATGCGCTACGCCGGTCTATATATGCACCGATGTACGTGAATCTGGCCCATAGTGTCTACAAAATAGGGGATAGATTTATGGCATTATTATTATTATTATTTTTTTTTACTAGTAATGGTGACGATCTGCAATTTTTATCGGGACTGCAACATTATGGCGGACAGATCGAACACTTTTGACACTATTTTGAGACCATTGACATTTATACAGCAATCAGAGCTACAAATAGCCACTGCTTACTGTATAAATGACACTGATAGGGAAGGGGTTGAACACTAACAGGCAATTAAGGGGTTTAGTGTGTTCCCTGGATGTGTTCTAACTGTAGGGGGGGTGGGCTCACTGGGACATGACAGAGATCACTGCTCTCAATGATAGGGAACAGTAGATCCCTGTCATGTTGCTAGGCAGAACAGGGAAATGCCTTGTTTACATAGACATCTCCCTGTTCGCCTTCTCTTCGCAAACGAGTTTTCGGGACCCACGGCGCGTGGCGGGTGCACACGCGCCCGCTAGACGGCAAATTCAAAGGGACTAACAGGTATGCTCTTTTGCTTGCCCATGCCATTCTTCTGACATAAATTGGTGTGCAGCAGTCAGCAAGTGGTTAAAGAAACCCTGATTGAACATAGTAGAAAATTCATTACATTTCTAAAACATTGCTTGATCTATTCAAATACAAAGAAATCACTTAATATTTGATATTTGAATAAATATGTTTTTGGTAGATTCTCTTTTACTGACTTTTGATTGTATTATTAATTAAAATCTGTTTAAAATTGCCTGCAAATTTTTGTGATTGTCCAATAAATGGGTTGGGTAAGAAGAGAAGTATTTAGACCCGTTTAACAGTTTGATTGAAGTCAAGAAAACGTAGGAGCTCCTCTTAACTGACATCTATTAATGTACTCGCTAGAGATACATTGGCGGTTTACAGAGATGAAAGTCAAAGAACTTGGAATGGCATGCAAAAAGCCCCATGTCCTCAGCCATCAGTGCCAATATTACTAATGCTCTTGTGGCTGAATTGAAGAATGTCCTAGTCATTTCCTAATTTCTCTTTAAAGCCATCCAAGGAGAATAACATGTAATAACAGGAAAAGGTAGGACCATACTTTTAATAATACCTTTAATTCAGAATGAAGTGTTGGACAGGCAGGCATTTCTCCCTTAAGAATTCATTAGTTACATTCATTATTAAATGCCAAGCAGCAAATTTGAAAATAGAAATTTGGCAAAGGCAGTGCTAGTGTTCACAATACCAAATTATTTCTGAATTGTGTGTTTTGTCTGGAGTTTTCTTTAAAGCAAGCAGTGAAAAATTATAACACACTCTAATGAATATGACTGTGAAATGTAAGATAACGGTGAATATGAATCTATTGTCACTTCTGCCCCAGCAGCTTATGTATATAAATGTTCAAATGGTCAGGTTCATAAATAATGTTTGTAAGGGTTAAGACTGGGTCACATATGGTATTAAAAGTCTGAGAATTAAATGCTAAGCTCCAGTGGCTCTTATATATTGCATGCTTCCCTCTACAATTCTACTGCAAATAGGATTCACATCATCACCTTATCTATAATAGCCAATCATTTAGCCCACATCTTACCTTTACCAACATAAATCAAGAGAAAACTGTCAATAAAATAGGGGTTCCAATAAAAATTTATGATGTCATTTGTGAGGTGTTAGAAAAACATAATTAAAAAGATAACAAAATACTAATGTTAATAAATTGTTGCAATTGTCTGCTACTATGAAGAGATGAAGATGAAAAGACTGAAGCCCATTCATGCATTCTACACGTCCTTCAGTTTCAAAGAAACTCACACAAAAGTCAGTGACTAGAGAAGAAAATACTAATCGGAGAAACTTGGATTGCTGCTGCTCACAAGTTGGTAATAAATAAAAAGGAAAAAAAGGAAAACATAAAGGTAGCTACAGGGGCATTGCTTAGATTGAGATAGCCAATGGTGAGTCAAATGGTGTGGAGAAATGTGGGCATGGCCAAATGTGGGTGTTTTTTAGACCTTTTAATTAGTGTTGGGTGAACGGTTCTGAGCATGAGTTTGGGCCGAGCATTTGCCTGTTTGGCCGTTAGCTCGAACACCTGAATTTGCAGGCTGTTCACTCCGCTGAACACCCTGCAATGCACTGAGCGCTGCACAATGCTTTCTGCTCCCTGATTGGGCAAAGCTTTGCCCAATCAGGGCGCAGTGTAAGCTGGTTGTTAAAGGAGCGGGGCCTGGAAACCTTAACAACTTATGAGTCATAAGCTGTCAATGTGTTTTCCCGCTGACAGCTGAATAAATAAATAAAAAATGCATAAGGTCCCCCAAAATCAATACCAGACCCTTATCCAGGCATGCAGCCTGGCAGGTCAGGAAAGGGGGTAGACGAGCGATCGTCCCTACTCCTCCTGAACCATACCAGGCCACATTCCCTCAACATTGGGGAGTGGTTTCTTTGGGGCAGTGGGACCGCCCCCACCCCAAAGCACTTTGCCCCATGTTAATGGGGACAAGGGCCTCATCCCCACAACCATGGTCGGTGGTTGTGTGGGTCTGCGGGCAAGGGGCTTTTACAAGAGGCCCCCAGTTTCCGGTCCCCCCCATATGTGAATGAGTATCGAGTACATTGTACCCCTACCCATTCACCAAATATGTGTCAAAAAGTAATAAAAACAAAGCCCTGGGGCGATTTAGTTCGCATGTGTTGCGCCTAATAAGTTACTCACTCAAGTTTTTGACAAATCCTTCATTAAAAAATAAAATATAGTGTCCCTCGATGTAAATCTATCATCAATCATGCCGCCTGCCACACCGACAACCCAAAACAATAAAAATATAGGGCCAGATTCAGAGAGCCGTAAGTCCTGTCTAACTGGTGTTAGACAGGAGTACTTTCAAATTACGCGCGCCGTATCACTAGTTTGAATCCTCAAACCATGATACGGTGGCGCTGGGCTTCGATCTGACAGGCTTACGTCTTCGTACGCCTTTGGATCTACGCTGCAATCTTTTTGCGGCCGCTGGGTGGAGTTTGCGTTGTTTTCAGCGTCGGGGTATACAAATGAGCTTTTTCCGGCGTACGCATTTTTTTGCTACATAAAGTTAAACCAGCTATTAGTTGGTCTAACGTTACGCGGCCCATGTTAAGTATGGCCGTCGATACCGCGTCGACTTTCAATTTTTATTTATTATTTTTTGCGCAAGTTGTCCGGGAATAGAAACGTTCCTCAAATTACGCTACTCAAAAAAAAAATGACGTAACGACGTGATTTCGCGCAATGCACGGTGGGAAATTTCTGAACGGAGCATGCGCAGTTCGATCGCCGCGGGAACGCGCCTAATTTAAATGCCTCACGCTCCCTAATCGCGTAGTTTGATTCCGCCGGGAGAAATACACTACGCCGCCGTACCTTACGGGCCAAAATCTCTCTGAATTCCTCGTAGAGCCAGGTAAAGTACGGCGGCGTAGAGTATCTCTGATACTCTGCGGGAATCTAATTCTACCTGAATCTGGCCCATAGTCTGCAACGTCAGAAAGGGGCGGTGCCACCAGGTGACATAGCCAGGTGGCCCCACCCCTCATCTATATAAAAACTGTCAAAGCGCAGAGATGGCATGCAGCAGGTAGCCATCCCAAAATGCAGAGATTTTTTTTTTTTTTTCAAGGGATGCAATTTTTATTTTTCAATAAAGGATTTGTCAAAAACATATCATTGTTTTTATTCATTTTTTTACACTTTTTTGGTGAATGGGTAGGGATCTGAGGGCTCCCTTGTTAAAGGGGGCTTCCAGATTCTGATAAGCCCCCATCCGCATACCCCCACAACCATCAGCCATGATTGTGGGAAGTAGGCCCTTGTCCTCATCAACATGGGCACAAGGTGCTTTGGGGTGGGGAGAGCATGTTGAGAGCATGTGGCCTGAAATGGTTCAGGAGGGCATGAGGCCCGGTATGGGTCTGGATGGTTCCTGGAGGCTTCATGCCCGGATAAGGTTCTGGATTGGTTATGGATTTGGGGGACCCCAAGCCATTTTTTTTTTACTTTGCCACAGGGTTCCCTTAAAATCCATACAAGACCCACGGTGCCTAATTAGCTGGGTGCCGGCATTTGTATATTCACCAGGCCAAGGGTATAAAAATATAAACTAAAAGACTCTTGTCACCATCAACATGGGCACAAGGTGCCTTGTCACATGGGACACCTCTGGCAAAGCACCCATACCATGTTGAGGGCATATGGCTTGGTATGGTTGAGGAGGGGGTGTATACTAGCTGCCTCTCCCTTTCCTGACTGCATATTTACATAAGGGTCTGGTGTGTATTTTGAGGGGGTCTCACACTTTCTTTTGCATGGGATCCTCCTTACAAATACATACCAGATTGCTATCTAGGATAAGGGTCTGGTATAGATTTTGGGGGGCCCCAATCCATTTTTTTCTACAATTTTGTGGGAGTAACCCAAAGCTATTGTTTTATTTTGCAAGGGGGGTCATCTGAAAAAATCTATACCAGGCCCTTATACTTGGTGTTCAGGATGGCCAGATTGTGAATCTCTAGTTGTTTCCTTGAAAAAACATTAGATGTTTTAAAACACAACATACAACTTTAACCGTTTCACTGCCAGGCCAGTTGTGCATTTGTTACACATGTTTAAATGCACACTTTAGACCTAAGGGTCAGTGGAAAGCCCCAAACTATAAAGATTTTCTGAAAGCAGAGACGCTGTAAACTAAAATGGTGGTAGTTGCACTGTTTTATGTCACATGATATAGTGATGTTTATGCAACCCATATTTTCGGTTAATTTTAGTGCACAAAAATACAATATATTACCCATTTTTTGGTAAAATATAAAAGATGAGGTTGCATTAAGTATATTTGGATTAGTGTAATTGGACGGTTTCCAGAACAGACAAAGTACTCCAGTCCCCCAGGTTAATTAAAAGAAAGAAAATGAGAGAGCGATTGTTCTCTCAATATAGGCTGGGACTTTTTTGGGAGATAGTATGTCTGTTTATAGGTAAGCACATATAACACAAAGGTTTAAAAAAAATACACAATTTTTTAATATAATCTAGTGAAATAATATGATAAAGTCATAAATACACTTAGACCATTGATGAATGCTGATAAAATATTACTAGATTACAATGATGCTGGAAAACAACATGTTTCGCAATTGTGCGTCATCAGGGCTCTGCATTCATCTATCTTTGCATCTGATCATATAAAACAAAGTACATGTTATTAGTATAGTCCTGCATTCAAAATGTATCATCATTTTCAAGTTTAATATATTTATAATGATCCGCCAGCCTAACTGTTCGTGAATCTGGCCCCTTGTTTCTTGTGTCTCCACAGACTTAGGTGACCTAAAGGCAAACTCTACCAAAAACTAACATTACAGTTTTGGTAAAGTATCATTAGATTTTTATTCATCTTGCAAACTTCAGTAAGCTTTCACACTGGAGTGCATAGAGCAGCAGTTTATGGGCGGATTGCAGGCACTATTTTTAACGTGATAGCACCTAAAAAACACCCTCAGTGTGAAAGGGCTCTTATTCCACATCTGCTTGTGTCTTTGATTCCTGCTGTAAAGCCATAACGATTACTACTATTGTGTCTGTTGTGCATGATGGAGAATGCACTGGGGCATATAACCACTGTTCAGCTTTGTAAAAGCTGCAGCAGATGGGAGAAACTGGGAACTCTGACTGGGGTATTTCACACATTTTTTATCTGATTTATATAAAGAGCAGCATGTTATTCATACCATTGATAACTTCTCCTTGTGAAAATGTTATCTGCATGTTTCTTTTGAGTCACTGACCTAAAAACATATGGACATATCATGGCTTTAGTCTGACTCTGTTCTCTGCTAGCACTGTTGCTGATCACCTCCACCTCCAGAGCAAATATCTATTATACCAGGCTGTGCCCATCCACCTTCAAAACTCGCCACTGTCTCCAATCCCCCTCCACCTCCTAGAACATGCCTCCATTGTCTCTAAGTCTCTTTACTTCCCAGAACACCTCCACAGTTCTTGATCACCTCTAAAGCTGACCATACACTATTAAAATGTAGTTAAAATAATGTTTGTTTTAAGAACATGCATTTGATTTTCTGGGGTCAAATTGATGTTCATTTTCAACCACAGTGAGAAGAAAATTTGAAGAGGCAGAATGGAAAATTGTTCTCAAATCTACCGCTCTATGAAGCCACGTATCTCAATAGAGGGGTACCTGATAAGTTTAAAAAGGTGTGGGGTGGCTGGTTGGACAACAACTCAACTGCATCAGATTAAATGCCTCTTGGTGAATAGTGGAATTATGGGGGGGGGTGGGGGGGTAAGGCTTATGCAGGGCCAATCCTAGGGTCATATGCGCCTGGGTGCAGAAATATTTCTGGCGCCCCTACAAGGGCGTGGTCACCTTACTTACCCTTCCCCCTTTACAAATGTTTCTATGGCAACAATTCAAACACAGAGATGCTGCCCTAAGGAGGTTGAGTGAGAGAGGTCAGGCTGAGAGAAAGGTGGGGCTGAGAGAGAGAGAGAGAGAGAGGTGGGGCTGAGAGAGAGAAAGAGGTGGGAATGAGAGAGAGAGGGGTTGGGGCTGAGAGAGGTGGGGCTGAGAGAAAGAGAGGGGTGGGGCTGAGAGAGAGAGAGAGGGGTGAGGCTGAGAGAGAGGTGAGGCTGAGAGAGAGAGGTGAGGCTGAGCGAGAGAGAGAGAGAGGGGGGGGTTTAGAGAGAGGGATGAGAGAGAGAGATGTGGATGAGAGAGAGAGGGGCTCAGAGAGGGGGCTGAGAGAGAGGGTAGTGGACAGAGAGGGGGCTGAGAGAGAGAGACAGGGCAGTGGACAGAGAGAGGGGCTGAGAAAGAGGGGCTGAGAGAGGTGGGGCTGAGAGAGAGAGGGAGAGAAGGGTGAGGCTAAGAGAGAGGGAGAGAAGGGAGAGGCTGAGAGAGAGAAGTGAGGCTGAGAGAGAGAGAGAGAGGGGGGGGGATTTAGAGAGATGGCTGAGAGAGAAGTGTGGATGAGAGATAGAGAGAGAGAGGGGGGCTCAGAGAGAGGGTAGTGGACATAGAGAGGGGCTGAGAGAGAGAGAGAGAGAGAGGGCAGTGGACAAAGAGAGGGGCTGAGAAAGGTGGGGATGAGAGAGAGAGGTGGGGCTGAGAGAGAGAGGTGGGGCTGAGAGAGAGAGTGGTGGGGCTGAGAGAGTGAGAGAGAGAACGGTGGGGCTGACAGAGAGAGGGGGTGGAGATGAGAAAGAGAGGGAGTGGTGGGGCTGAGAGAGGGGGTGGGGATGAGAGAGAGAGAAAGGGGGTGGGGATAAGAGAGAGAGAGGGGGTAGGGGTGAGAGAGAGAGAGAGGATAGAGGACAGAGAGGGGGGTTGAGTGAGAGGGGCTCAGAGAGAGGATAGTGGACAGAGAGGGGGGCTGAGTGAGAGAGGTTGGTCTGAGAGAGAGGGGGGCTGAGAGAAAGGGTAGTGGTCAGAAGGTGGATCTGAGAGATAGGGGGGCTGAGGAAGATGTGGGGCTGAGAAAGAGAGGTGGGGCTGAGAGAGAGGGGCTGAGTGAGAGAGGTAGGGCTGAGAGAGAGGAGTCTGAGATAGATGTGGGGCTGGGAGAAAGGGTAGTGGTCAGAAAGTGGATCTGAGAGAGATGTGGGGTTGAGAGAGATGTGGGGCTGAGAGAGATGTGGGGCTGAGAGAGAGAGAGAGAGAGAGAAAGAGAGGACGGCTGAGAGAGAGATGACGGATGAGAGAGAGAGGTGATGGCTGAGAGAGAGAGTGAGAGATGATGGCTGAGAGAGAGAGAGATGACGGCTGAGAGAGAGAGAGAGAGGACGGCTGAGAGAGAGAGGTTGGCTGAGAGAGAGGATGGCTGAGAGAGAGGACGGCTGAGAGAGAGAGGGGGGACAGTTGAGAGAGAGAGGACGGATGAGAGAGAGGACGGATGAGAGAGAGAGAACGGCTGAGAGAAAGAGGACGGCTGAGATAGAGAGGACGGCTGAGAGAGAGAGGACGGCTGAGAGAGAGAGAGAGAGAGAGAGAGGAAGGCTGAGAGAGGACGGCTGAGAGAGAGAGAGAGGACGGCTGAGAGAGAGAGAGGACGACTAAGAGAGAGAGAGGATGGCTGAGAGAGAGAGGACGGCTGAGAGAGAGAGAGAGGACGGCTGAGAGAGAGAGGACGACTGAGAGAGAGAGAGGATGGCTGAGAGAGAGAGAGGATGGCTGAGAGAGAGAGAGGACGGTTGAGAGAGAGAGAGAGAGAGAGATATAAGATGGCTGAGAGAGAGATAGGATGGCTGAGAGAGAGAGAGGATGGTTGAGAGAGAGAGAGATAGGATGGCTGAGAGAGAGAGAGGACGGTTGAGAGAGAGAGATAGGATGGCTGAGAGAGAGAGGACGCCTGAGAGAGAAAGGACGGTTGAGAGAGAGAGATAGGATGGCTGAGAGAGAGAGAGGACGGCTGACAGAGAGAGAGAGGGCGGTTGAGAGAGAGAGAGATAGGATGGCTGAGAGAGAGAGGGCGGCTGAGAGAGAGAGAGGACAGTTGAGAGAGAGAGAGGACGGTTGAGAGAGAGATAGGATGGGTGAGAGAGAGAGAGAGAGAGAGAGAGAGAGGACGGCTGAGAGAGAGAGGACGGTTGAGAGAGAGAGAGAGAGATAGGACGGCTGAGAGAGAGAGAGGACGGTTGAGAGAGAGAGATAGGACGGCTGAGAGAGAAAGAGAGGACGGCTGAGAGAGAGAGAGGACGGCTGAGAGAGAGAGATGACGGCTGAGAGCGAGAGAGGATGGCTGAGAGAGAGAGAGGATGGCTGAGAGAGAGAGAGAGAGAAATAGGATGGCTGAGAGAGAGGACGGTTGAGAGAGAGAGATAGGACGGCTGAGAGAGAGAGAGAAAGGATGGGTGAGAGAGAGAGAGAGGACGGCTGAGAGAGAGAGGACGGTTGAGAGAGAGAGAGAGATAGGATGGCTGAGAGAGAGAGGGCGGCTGAGAGAGAGGACGGTTGAGAGAGAGAGAGACGACGGCTGAGAGAGAGAGAGAGGATGGTTGAGAGAGAGAGATAGGATGGGTGAGAGAGAGAGAGAGAGGACGGCTGAGAGAGAGAGGACGGTTGAGAGAGAGAGAGATAGGATGGCTGAGAGAGAGAGGGCGGCTGAGAGAGAGAGAGAGGACGGTTGAGAGAGAGAGAGAGAGGACGGCTGAGAGAGAGAGAGGACGGCTGAGAGAGAGAGAGGACGGCTGAGAGCGAGAGAGGACGACTGAGAGAGAGAGGATGGCTGAGAGAGAGAGAGGACGGCTGAGAGAGAGAGAGAAATAGGATGGCTGAGAGAGAGAGAGAGGATGGCTGAGAGAGAGAGAGATAGGATGGCTGAGAGAGAGAGAGAGAGGACAACTGAGAGATAGAGAGGGAGAGATAGGATGGCTGAGAGAGAGAGAGACAGAGAGAGTGTACTGGTTACTAATGCATTTGAGATCAATGGTAGTGTTCATTAACACCTCGTACTGAATTAGAGGCCAGTGTCAGTACATTAACCCCTTCATGCTACACATTACTAGCTGATGGCAGTGTTAGTTAATTGAACCCCACTGACAAAACCCACTACTGTTCTCAAGACAGTAACCAGTCCAGTCAGTGCACTGAAAAAGTGCTGAGTCACTGCAATATTACACATACAACATACATTCTGCTCTGTATGTCACTGCTCACTTACCTAATAACAGCAACATGCACGCTCCCTCGTGGTGCCTCTCTCTCTTCCTGTCCCAGCCTTCCTGTCCCAGTCGCTGTCAATGTATCCCAGTGCGCATGCTCCAAATTATGACAGTGTTTTCGAAGTGAACGTCAATGACGTCAATCCCCATTCACAGACGAGTTACGCAAACGACGTTAAACTTTTTCAATTCGACGCGGTCACGACGGCCATACTTAACATAGGATGCGCCTGCCTTTTGTTGCTTTATCTTTACGCCGGGAAACCCCTTACGGAAACGTCGTAAAGTGAATGCGTCGGGCCTGCGTACGTTCGTGAATTGCCGTATCTCGCTGATTTACATATTCTCAGCGTAAATCAGCGGGAACGCCCCTAGCGGCCATTTTAAAATTGCAGTTCCGATACGACGGCGAAATACAATTACGCCGCTCGTATCTGGACTCAATCCCGGCGTATCTTGTTTTCTGAATACAGAAAACGGATACGCCAGTGTAGGTTAGAAGTTACACAGCTTATCTAGAGATAAGCCGCGTAAATTCTACCTGAATCTGGCCCATAGTGATACGCCAGCATAACTCACACTTTGAGCCGGCTTATCTGTTTTCTGTATGCAGAAAACAAGATACGCCGGTTTGTTGCAAAGATCCAACAGGCGTAATTGTATTACACCGTCGGATCTTAAAGGCAGTTTTAAAATGGCCGCCAGGGGCGTTCTCGCTGATTTACGCCGAGAATATGTAAATCAACGAGATACGGCAAGTCACGAACGTACGCAGGCCCAACGCAGTCACTTTACGACGTTTACATCAGGGTTTTCCTGTCGTAAAGATAAAGCAACAAAAAGCAGGTGCATCCTATGTTAAGTATGGACGTCGTGACTGCGTCGAATTTAAAAATGTTAACGTCGTTTGCGTAACTCGTCCGTGAATGGGGATTGACGTCATTGACGTTCACGTAGAAAACACCGCCTAATGTGGAGCATGCGCACTGGGATACATTGACGACCGGCGCATGCGCAGTGCGTTCGCCGCGGGATCGCGCCTAGTTTAAATACTACACGCCCCCTACCCGCCCAATTTGAATTCCGCCGGCCCATTTTTGCTACGCCGCCGCAACTTTAGGAGCAAGTGATTGTGAATACAGTACTTTCTCCTAAAGTTTCGGCGGAGTAACGTAAATGAGAAACATTACGCAGGAAAAAAGAACCACTCGCCATCCTGAATCTGGCCCATACAAGTGTATAGTAAGCTTAAGTAAGAGATAATACCGCTCTAAAAACTGCTGATCCCTTGGCTTTGCTTCCGTCCCACTAAACCAAAAAGGTGCTGGCTATGCAAAGGTACATTGGATAGAAGAAAATCCTGGACTGCCGCACTCCTTAAAACGATGTCTTTATTGTAAAAATAAAATCCACAAAACAACCAAAGCGATGCAGTCAAAATGAAGTGAACAACAGGAAAAAGGTGGCTGACATGTTTCACATCATGTGATGCTTACTCGTAGCATAATAAAGACATAGTTTTAAAGGGGTGCAGCAGTCCAGGATCTTTTTCTATAGTAAGCTTAACTCTGGAATTCTCCTCCACCTCCAGAGCTTGCCTCCCTTTTTTCAAACACCATTCACCTTTAAATCATGCGCCTACTGTCTCCAATCCACTCCTCTGAAACAAGTCCCTTCGAACTGCAGAACATGGCTCCAACCTCAATAAGTACCGCCAGAACATGCCTCTATTGACTTTGATCCCCTCCACTTCTGGAACATGCCCCATTGTTCCTCATCCTCTTCACCTACAGAACATGCCTCCATCATCTTCCTTTTTATGCACCACCAGAACCTCCACTGTCTCCAGACAGTCTCCACTGTCTTTAAAGTGGTTGTAAACCGTTACAGACTCCTTTTTACTACAGGTAAGCCTATAATAGGGCTTAGCTATAGCTACCCTGGATATATCCTAAACCTGTTTTAGGAGATATCCCCTGTATCATCATGTGCCAACATCATCCTGCTTTTGCTAGTGTGCCGTCATCGTGGCTCTGGCCACTCACTGTGCCGGAGCCTGTGATAGTAAGTAAGCTTAGCCCGTAAGCAACTCTGGGAGCGATGTTGCCGGCCGGAGCAGTGTACGGAGACTGCCTACAGGGGCTTCGATCTAAGGTGAGTATTTCATAATGAGCTAGTATGCTATGCATACTAGCTCATTATGCCCTTGACTTGGAAGGTTTTCTTTTTTTGGGGGGGGGGGGTTTACAACCACTTTAATCCCCTTATTTTCCAGATCATGTCTCCATTGTTCCTGATCCCCTTCACCATCATAAAATCACCGCCTCATACCAAATCTCCTTCACACCGGAAACAGATCTGCACACAAAATTCGACAAAGACAGGTGCAATAGGACCCTTCCCTTATACGTTCAATTATTGTTATGTTAATAAAGAAGAAGAATTTATTTTGAATGTGTAATGAATATCTTCATTGCAATTTAATCTTCAATACTGCTGCATCCTCTCCTTGCTTTGTCTTCTAATGAATCTATCTTTATAGCCCTTCCACAAACTCTGACCTTAAAGAATATGCAAACCCAACATTTCATATTCCTGATATGTGCCTACTGTACCATGTACTTATATGTACAATCCCTGGTGTTCCCACCAATACCTCTGCTTTCCTATTAAAAACGGACCACACTAAGCAGGGGAACACACCATTGTTAGTTTTCTAGCTGTGCTGGGAACTCATCTTGCATTCCTTCAATGCTCAGATTTTTCCTAACACCCCCCCCCCCAGCACAGCCATTCACTTAAAAGATCAGTGTGCTGATCAGTGTGGCTTCTTGGCTTCTCCTCCCGCCCTTCATAGATGCGATGGCTGCATTTGTTTAATTTTTAGGCTTTCTTTCTTCTATTTTCAATGAGTGATGAAGCCAGCAAGTCTGTTTTTCAAAAGCTTAAAGGGGTTGTAAACCCTTGTGGTTTTTCACCTTAATGCATTCTATGCATTAAGGTGAAAAACCTTTTGTAGTGCAGCAGCCCCCCAGAGCCCCCCTTTACTTACCTGAAATTAATCTTTACAGCAACGAGAATGAGCCCAGCAACTCCTGTTGCTGTCTCGGGTCCTCATCGGACAGATTGATAGCAGCAATTGATGGCTGTGAATCAAATCCAGTTACACGGGAGCCAGGGGGCGGGGCTGAGTCCTGCTGTCTATGTCAATGGACGCAGTAGCAGGACTCAGGAGCGTGCCCGCACGAGTGTCTCCCTTGGAAATTGGGTCTCTGAGGGGGCACTCCTCTATGTGGGAAGGAGCCAGGAGTACCTCTGGGAGACCCCAGAGAAGGAGGATTGGGGCCACTCTGTGCAAAACCCTTGCACAGATCAGGTAAGTATAACAGGTTTTCTATTTTGTTTTATAAAAACATTTACAACCCCTTTAAGCAGAGTGTATAAGTTTACATGGGTGAGACAACCCATTTAACACTGGCAGGGGTGATTCAAATGATCATCTTTAATTACCTATTGTCTAGTGATCTAGTGATGTAGCCCTTCATAGTGAAGGGCCAATAGGAATGTGTTGGGGCAGGATGAATCAGGAACGTTTGAACACTTCCTGGACTAGTTTTGTGTGTTTAGAACAGGCTTGCATTTGCAACAGAAGTTTTACCTCTTCTACATACTATCCAAAATGTTAATATATATATATTAATATATAGACAGGGGTTCACTTTATATAAAAGGTCAAACCTGCTTGGACAGTCTGAATTGGAATATTTTCTAGCAATAGGGTCTACCAAGCTAATGATTTCAGCTAAGATGTACTGTACATTTCCTATGTCCTGTAACAAGCCTCTATCATTTAAATAAAGGCTTCATCCACTTTCTATTAGGCCTCTTTACATTTGAAGCAGTAAGTATGATAGCAAAAAGCTCTTGATTTGAAGAACTCCTAGGCAGGTACTATCAGAAAAGGAGAGAAAGTGGATGTTAATGTAAGCTGCTTATCATGAAAGAGGTTTATTGAGGACCACACAAGGTGTCCGTGTGCATGCTCAGCATCAAGTGCTACTCAAGGTCTGTCTCCTTCAGAATACCCTTTACAATTAACAAGATATGCTAATCCCATCCAAAGACCAGAAGGACTAGTCATTGCAGCTGTAATTTAGTTAAGCTGTGAGTAGCGCAAACTTAAAGGAACTGTCTCTCAAAGCAATATACATTTGTGATAAGGATCTGATGGAAGAAGGCCTTCCCTGATTCACATTATACATGCTCATCCCAGAGCATTGAATGTAAATCTATTTCCCTAGAACTGCCCTAGAACCCATATTCTTTGAAGGAATGACTGCTTCAGATAGATTATAAACACTTAAGCCCTGTACACACGTTCGGATATCTGATGGAATCTAATCCGATCGATTTTTTCATTGGATATCTGATGAACCTTACTTTCATCAGTCTTGCCTACACGCCATCAGTCAAAAATCCGACCGTGCCAAAACACGGTGACGTAAAACACTACGACATGCTGAGAAAAATGAAGTTCAATGCTTCCGAGCATGCGTCAACTAGATTCTGAGCATGCATGGATTGTTCTCAGATGGAGTTCCACACAGACGATCATATTTTTCTGTCAGTTTTTTATCCATAGGAAAAATTTAAAACGTTCTATTTTTTTTCACTGATGGAAAAAAGACTGATGGGGCCCATACATGATCGATTTGTCCGATGAAAACAGTTCATTGGTCTGTTTTCATTGGACAAACTGATCGTGTGTACACAGCTTAAGACATGTGATTTATAAGATATCCTTTTTTTATAGGTGTTTATTTTAGATTTTTAAAAGAAAATTACACAATAACAAAATAAGGCAGCACAGGCAGCCTTTACAACATAATAGCAAAACAGCTATATCAGAAAAGAATAAACAGCTGGACCAACAGCAGTCCAGCCATAGGAAAAAGAAAACCCCACAAACATCCACACACTCAAGCAACCCAACATACACAAACATACACATACAGCCAAAGTTACAGCAACAGCGACCACATAACAGTAGTATACTTGAGACACAGAGAAAAGGAAATACAGTGCATTATGATCTGTTGTCACCCAAACAGGACAAAAAGAGGGGACCAGGTCCGCCCAGAAGGATTTATAAGATATTCTTATAGTGAACTAGTCTTCCCTAACTACTGAATGAAAACAAATAAAACAGGAAGGGTTAAAGGTCTTTAAATATACCACTGTGTTACCAAGTTGAGAAAATAAATAATAAATAATGGAAAAACATTGTAGACTGTGTGCATGCTATCAAATATGTGTCTCTCCCATATATAGAGAAAGTACCAATAAGTTGTACAGAGAAACCTGTGCAAATTGGCCCACAAATCAATCACCAGTCGGGCGAAGCATTTATAGTGGTCTTGCATATATAAGGGGTCAACTGCAGAGTCACTGTACCAATTCACTGTATCAGTGAATCACTACACATTTCCAACAGCTTCTTCAGTGTGGACGCTTTGTTCTCCCCATGTTAGGGACATTTGCGGCTAGGACCAGCGTTGGCTAACCTACAGAGTCTTATTAGGGAACTAATGAATTAATGAAAATTCAACTTGGGTGGTATTTACTCTGACCGGCTCTCTACAGTTCAATTCTTGTACCTCTGCATTACTCGTATTTACAAGTGAGCATCCGCATTACAGTTATCAGACTTGACCCTGGGAGGGTCCCTGCTATTTGGCCACATTAAACCACGCCTCTCTTTTTGGCTGGCTGCAAGTCCCTTCCTCCTCTCCCATGTGGTGGATTAAGAACTCCATGCCTCCTGTTCTGACCGTGAGCTATTAGGATCCCCTGAAGAAGCTGTTGGTGAAACGCGTAGTCATCCATTGGCGTTGATACAGTGACTCCGCAGTAGACCCCACATATGCAAGACCACTATAAATGCTTCACCTGGCTGGTAATTGATTTGTGCTAGCAGAGAACAAAGTCAGACTAAAGCCATGATATGTCCATATGTTTTTAGGTCAGTGACTCAAAAAAAGAAATGCAGCTAATATTTTCACAAGTAGAAGTCAACAATGGTATGAATAACATGCTTCCCTTTATATAAATCAGATAAAAAAAAAGAAAAAATTGTCAAATACCCCATTCAGAGTTCCCAGTTTCTACACTCTATGTAATGCCAGTCAAGTTCCTCCATCCCAAACTCGCTCATCAATGTCTTTATGGACCTTGCTCTGTGCACTGGTGTGCAGTCATGTTGGAACAGAAAGGGGCCATCCCCAAACTGTTCCAAAAAAGTTGGGGGCATACAATTGTCAAAAATATCTTGGATTCCCTACACCTTAACACTGCAACTGACACTGAAACTAAGGGGCCAAGACCAAGCCCAGAAAAAACAACCCCACACCATAATCCCCCCTCCATCAAATGATTTGGACCAGTGCACAAAGCAAGGTCCATAAAGACACATATGATTCCTGATCTCAACCCGATAGAACACCTTTGGGATGAATTGTAGCAGAGACTGCAAGCCAGGCCTTCTCATCACATTGGTCACATTAGTGCCTGACCTCACAAATGCACTTCTAGAAGAATGGTCAAACATTCCTATACACATACTTCTAAACTGTGTGGACAGCTTTCCCAGAAGAGTTGAAGCTGTTATAGCTGCAAAGGGTGGGCCTCAATATTGAACCCTACGGACTAAGACTGGGATGCCATTACATTTCATGTGCATGTAAAGTCAGGCGATGCAATACTTCAGGTAACAAGGCAAAATAAAAAAATAGTTTTATTCCTTTTAAGGCCCCTTTCAAGACCCTCTAAGTACAGAAAAATAATTGTAAACTGTTAATAACAGAAGGCTCTCAGCTACCAAGTCCTGTTGTGAAATGACAGCACACAGCATTTTTAGACTGAGTGGTGTTAGCCTTCGCCAATGTCTTTTTCTAAACTATTCAAATGCTCCCACCACTTTATTATTAACAGCATATGGAATAATTGACATGTAGTCCAAGATCAGAACAGGGAGTGCTAAATTGTCTCTTTGAGATAACAGGGCAAGACACATAACAGCTCTAAATTTCTTAAATACAATGGGCCAGATTCAGGTACACGTACATTTGCGTAGCGTATCCGAGATACACTACGCAGCCGTATTTTACCAGCCTCTACACCGAATCCTGGTTGATTTTTGCCCGTACGATACGGCAGCGTAGTCTTTTTCTCGCCGCGTAATCGAAATACGCGATTAGGGGGCGTGAAGCATTTAAATGAGGCACGTCCCCGCGGCGATCGAACTGCGCATGCTCCATTCAGAAATTTCCCGCCGTGCATTGCGCGAAATAACGTCGATACGTCATTCGTTGTTTGAGTAGCGTCGTTTACGGACATTCCTATTCCCGGACGTTTTACGTCAAAAATAAAAAAAGACGTCGGAAAACGTTGATATTCGACGCGGGAACGACGGCCATACTTAACATGGGCTGTCTAATTTTAGACCAGCAAAAAGCTGGTATAGTTTTACGCAGCAAAAAGATGACTAAAGATGCCGTAAGAGATTGCGATAGACGTTCGTAATTTCGTGGATAGTCGGCAAAAGCTCATTTGCATACCCCGACGTGGAAAACGACGGGAACTCCACCCAGCGGCCGCAAATTTATTGCAGCATAGATCCGAAGGCGTATGAACATGTAAGCCAGTCGGATTGAAGCGCAAAGCCGTCTTTTCATGGTTTGAGGATTCAAACTAGTGAAAAAACGCGCGTAATTAGAAAGTACTCCAGTCTAACACCAGTTAGACAGGAGTTACGGCTCTCTGAATCTGGCCCAATATCTTTATTGCCTACTTACATTGGTCTATCTTGGTACATTGTAATTATCCATATCTGGAAGACCACTGGGGATATTGAAAATCACTGTAGTAGTACGTTCTACATAAAGTAATAGCCAAGATCCTCCAGGTTGTGATCGAGTGGCTTCCTCTTTGCACAGTGAATGCAGGGGTTTGCTCGCTTGGCACTGCCAAACTTGTACTGTTTTTTAACCTTCATATAAAGATTTAACCCAAAAGTCTTTTCAAAGTTGCCCTTAAAGCTGCATTAAAAAACCCTCTCTCTGCTGAATGGTATATTTTAAAAATATTGGTACAGGTACATGTCACCCATGGCAGTGCCCTGCTACCCATTCATTTAAAAAAAAAAAGTTTCAAATTAGTCTTGAAAGAAGCCAGACAAAATAGCAGGGTTCAGGTACCATAGATTTTAATAGGGGTAAGCAAAATGTTTGAGGCTTGTGGAGTTCCTCTTGGGTCGTCCGAACCTCCTGCTTAGTTTTATTTTCCCTAAAGGATAGCAAAGGCCTGTGCAACATCTTGACAGCTTTGCCTGCTGGCAAAATCTGGTACTACAGATGCAATCTTTAACACAAGAGGTGCAATAACACAATTAGCAATGGCAGGCTATAGGCTTCTGCATCTAATCTTACCAACTCACTTGTAAAAGCTCATGAAGGAATTGCTTGCAATTACATGTGAGTGGGTGCAATTAGCTGTTGTAAGTGACAGCTTCCCATTGATTTCAATGAGGCTGTGTCACATACCTGCCCAGAGTGCTGAGAGGGCTCCCCTTGTGGCTGAGGGCAGAGCACCCCTTAAGGTGATGCCAAGAGATGCTACACCCAAAGAAGCACAGGTTGCCAGCTGTGGTTGCCTGAAGAGCTGAAATGATGTTCACCAGATGACAGCCAGACATGCATGATGAGCTGCTGCGCAGGTGTACCAGGCTATACTTGACAACTAAATGAGACAGGAAGCAGGGTCAGGAGCCAGGCCAATAGTCATGCAAGGGAGGAAACCAGAAGCAGAAGAGGAATCAGGAACAAGCCGGGTCATATACAGGTGATCAGGCAGGCAGAAGCAGAGTCAGTAGAACAAGCCAGGGATGGAGACAGGAGAGGTCAAAGGCAAGCTGGTTCGGTAACAGGGAATCCAATAATCTCAAAAATAAGATCCCAGGAACACAGGGGCAGCGTTGCCAACCTACAAGATTTAAATTTACTGGGGCGTGGCTTGGACTCCACCGAGATGTTGGTGTGACTCCTGAGCTCCGGCTACGAGCGGTAATTGTGAGCGGCTCACAGCGGACAGAGGCACCACAGTGAGCCCTAACGTCGGCGGAACATCTCCTACACACCCGGGCAACATGACGAGGTAGCGGCAAGCGGAGCATCGGCCGAAAAAGCTGACGGACTTCTTCTCCTCCTCACCGCTGCCTCGTGGGCAAGATGGCGCGGGAGCTTCCTCCTCGGCTGGGTCCCGCAATGGTAAGCAGCGTGGCAACAAACAGCAGCACTATCGGGATTCCCCTGGACCTGGAGAGACTTCACAGACCCCTTCCCCGCTCAGCAGAAGCCCAGCTAAGGCTCGATTCAGAGCGGATGATTCTGACATGCAGCACTGCGAGGTAAGGTCTAATTCTGATTCGCAGAGAGCTCCATGACTCTATAGTCTCATTCCCCACACTGCACCAACCAGTCATGGACACCACACTTAAGGATATGCTAATCTCCCTTAGAAGCACTATCCATAGTGACATGATGACATGCATGAGGAATTTTAGCTTAGAGCTTTCGGCAGTGGGGGACAGAGTAGAGCACATTGAGACTAAAATGGGGGAGTATGCTACCATCATCAATGATCTGGTTGATGCCCATGATGCTGCTGAGGAGGAACAAATGTGGATCAAGGCTAAATTAGCTGATTTAGAGGACAGATCTCGAAGGAACAATGTTAAAATAAGGGGCATCCCAGAGTCTGTGCAACCTCCTGACCTGCGCTCATACGCCATGACTATGCTTACTGCCCTCATGGCCGATGTTCCTGTTATTGAGCTCTCTATAGACAGGATTCACCATTTGCCGAAGCCCTCCTTCATACCAGAGACTGTGCCCAGAGATGTCTTGTTTAGGATGCATTTTTATCAATCAAAAGAGAGGCTGATGTCCTTGACACGTAAAGGGGAACACCGCAGCACTGATTATGCGTCACTACAGTTTTATGCTGACCTGTCACAATTTACCCTACAACTTCGCAAGAATTTGAACACTGTCACTAAGGCCTTGAGGAATCATAATATTGTTTATAAATGGGGATTTCCGACAAAGCTTATGGTGACTAAAGATGGAACCACGCATGTGATCACCTCCCCTACAAAAGGGCTTCCGACTGCTTCAGAAATGGAAAATTCTTCCTGAAGACCAAGTTCCTTCGACAAACCCTGATGCGCCCGAGAAGGTATCCCAGGAATGGCAACGAGTCTCCAAGTCGTAATGACTCTTGTTTTGCCTCTCATTTTCTTTTTGCCCTGTCGACACATGAATATGGCCCAATTATGCGGCCCCCGCTTTTGGAGCTTCCCCACATTTAAGCTCCCATTGGTTTGAGCAGTATTTTCTGCACTTGGATCACGATGATCCTCCTTTTAAGGTTTAATGTTTGTTTCTTATGGTTTACCTCTTCTTTGTTGTTTTTTGTCACCAAATTTCTTATACAGGAACCGCACTTTTCCAAACTTACAGACTGCACTTACCACGAACACCTGCTTGTGAACTTTTGCCATAACTTCCCCATAGACTTGGACTGCTTTATTCGCTGGACGTTTTCCTTACTTGAAGCGCCTCCTACAGGGCTGGGCTGTGAGTACACCTGGCCCTTATTGTTTGTCATGTTATTAATTGTCTATAATGCCGCTTAAGATCCTCTCAGTTAATGCCAATGGTTTAAATCACCCTGTTAAGAGGGCGTCGCTGTGACGAGAAGCTGACTCTTCACAGTGTGATGTTCTTTGTGTCCAGGAGACTCATTTTCAAAAGATCGCTCCACCCAAATGCACCCACAGGTCTTTCTGACATTATTTTACCTCCAGTATGGAGACTAAGAAGAGAGGTGTCATGGTAGCTATCAAGGACACAGTTTCCTTTGCTCTGGTATCAGAAACTTCTGATTCGATGGGCCATTTTATAATCCTAGTATGTGATCTCAATAATGTTAGGTACACTTTAGTCAATGTGTATGTGCCTAATACGCACCAAATTCATTTTCTGAATGGCCTCATGCGCAAGGTGAAGAAACTCCAGCAGGGTTCGCTTATAATTTGTGGTGATTTTAACCTGATACCTGACCCCATGTTGGACTCTACTACACACTCTGCTAAAAAGGTTCCATCTCTAGCGAATTTCTTACGCTCCTATGATCTGTATGACACTTGGTGCTGCACTCACGCCAATGAAAGGGATTACTCCTTTTTTTCACACAGACACTGCTCGTACTCTAGGATTGATCTGTTTGTATCAGACAAGTGGTTACTTCCTAAAATTATACAGACGGAAATTCGGACAATTGCGTGGTCCGACCATGCTCCCATCTATATGACATTGGGGGATTCTAACCCTGACACCGCTACCTTTGTGTGGCGTGCTAGCTCGTCAATTATCCAAAATCCACTGACCTAGGCTACAATTAGTGACCACTTGTCGGAATATTTCCAGATCAATTCCCCCTCCACGGATAGTGTGTTCGCCTTGTGGAATGCCCATAAGGCGTTCATCGGGGGAATATTTATTCAGCTGGGAGCCAGGGCCAAGAAACAGAGACAGCTTATCGTCTCCACTCTCCTTGAGGAAATTAAATCTTTAGAGGACATAAATAAGATAAATCCCACAGCATCCGTTAGTGCTAAACTCTCCACTTTAAGGCATGATTTAAGACTAATTCTCCTCCAAAATTTTGAAAGAAAAGACCGGTGGATGAAAATGTCCTTCTACTCCACCAATAATAAGGCTGGGAAGGCGTTGGCACGTTATTTACGAGGACAACGCTTTAAAACTAAAATATCCAGACTGATCCACCCTAAAAGCAAGGACCCGGTATATGACCCCCAGAGCATTGCAAATGCTTTTAGCGAATATTACAGCTCCCTCTATAATTTGGGTGAAGATAATACGACCCATCAACCTTCCCTGAATGATATTACAGGCTTCTTATCTAAGGTCCATCTACCCAGTCTCTCTCCCGATCAACTCTGAGATTTAAACGCTCCTTTTTCATTGTGTGAAATAATGAAAGTTATAACAACTCTTCCCTCTAATAAATCCCCTGGTCCTGATGGCCTTACGGGGGAATACTACAAGGCTTTTCAAGCTACCTTAGGTCCCCATATGCTGAGGGTTTTTGACACTGCCGCTGCTTCCGCTTCCTTTCCATCAGAAATGTTGGAAGCTCTGATAGTCACTTTGCCCTAACCTGGGAAGTCACCGGATATGCCTCAGAACTTTCGGCCTATATCTTTGTTGAATAATGACCTTAAGATATATGCCAAAATGATAGCCTTAAGATTAGTAGACATCTTGCCCACTTTGATTGACCCCAACCAATCTGGATTTACGAAGGGCAGACAAGCCTCAGATGCCACGAATCGGCTGATCAATATTATTCATGTGGCCAGAGGGACTCGAACGCCTTCTCTGCTCCTAGCCTTGGATGCGGAGAAGGCGTTCGATAGGGTGCACTGGTTATACCTGAAGTGCACGTTGGAAAAATTAGGATTTGCGAATCACTTGCTTTCAGCAATTCTGTCTCTTTACACTGTCCCTTCAGCTATAGTGTACACTTCGGGGATGTTGTCTAAACCCTTTGGAATCACGAATGGCACGAGGCAGGGGTGCCCCTTATCCCCCCTCATTTTTAATTTATTAATGGAACCACTTGCTGCGTGTATTAGGCAAACACCTGAAGTAGAATGGTTCATGATTAACAGCAGAAAACACGTCATCAGCCTATTTGCGGATGACGTTATACTAATGCTCACTAATCCGGTGACTTCCTTGGAGAAGGTGTCCTGTTTGCTTCGGGATTATGGAAAAATATCATACTATAAAGTCAACGCTACAAAATCCTTTATCTTGGATTTAGGGGTGACGCATTGTGATAAAATATCTCTGCAGAGTGCCTTCCCATATGTATGGAACGACAGCGCAATTGACTACTTAGGGATACAACTTTCCTCCTACCCGGAACAACTATTCAATGCCAACTACTTACCTTTAATTGATAAAGTTAATGAGGGTACAAGATCACTTAGTAAGCACATCCTTTCATGGTCAGGTAAACTGGCCGCTTTTAAAATGCAGATATTGCCCCAGGCCCTTCAAGACAGTTCCTATACCGGTCCCAAAAAAGTTTTTTGCTGACTTACAAGGGATACTCTCTAGATATGTTTGGTCAGGCAAAAGAGCTCGTAGTGCCTTCACTAAGCTCGTAAACTCAGAGGGGCAGGGGGTATGGGGGGTACCCTTTTTTCTCGACTATCATATGTCTGCTGTACTGACACAAGCAAGAAGCTGGTTTCTGAACCAGTCGGAACCACTCTGGGGTCCCCTTGAACAAAATCAGGTACCAGGTAGGGATCTGAGAGCCTTCCTACTAGCTTATCCCTTTCTCAAAACTTCACATATAGGCTACTCCCTCCCAGTGAGGGCCACTTTAGAAGCGTGGAAAACATTGATCTGGCCTGACCTATCTCTGACCCCGACAGTAAATCTGGATATGCCTATCTCCTGTCTAGAAATGATCATTCCATAACTAAACTTACGGACATGGGCTCTGCAGGGCATAAAATGGGTCTCGGACTTGCAAGCTGACGGGGCCCTGAAGCCTTTTCGGCACATGCAGTCTGAATTTAATCTCCTAAACTCTGAACATTTTAATTTTATTAGAGTACAGTCGTTTCTTAAGAGCAAACACTACAGACCGTACAAGGTATTTTGGAAAGTACGCACCTTTTTAACCACGAATGACAGCCGCAGGAAGGGCATAACCCTGTTTTACAATTTACTAAGCGACAAATCAATCTTTGAAAAAAACAACTCTCTGTTGGCTTGGGAGGGAGATTTGGAGATCTCCTTCTCGGATGACCAGTGGATGAAGGCCCTACAATACACCCACTCAGCAACTAAAAGCGCTAATCTATGGGAGCTTTCACATAAAGTTACCCAGAGGTGGTATCTTACGCCATCCAGGCTCGCAAAATTTGACCAAGGGATATCTCCGCTATGCTGGAGGCAGTGCTCCCAAGTAGGTACGTTGCTCCATATTTTGTGGTCTTGTGGGAAATTGGCTAAATTCTGGACTGGGATCTATATGATTCTCCGCCAGGTTACGGGTCTCTCGGTACAACCTTCCCCTTCCCTAGCTATCCTACATTTAGGAATAGAGGATATCCCACCCCCCTTTAGGAAATTTACTATTCACCTATTTTTAGCTGCTAAACTAGTTGTTCTTAGACTATGGCGATCAACCACCAACCCAACAATAGGAGATGCGGTCAGAGCGTTGTTGTTACATTTTACGTATGAGAGTATGTTGGCCTCTGTAGAGGGTAAATATGCAAACTTTTGCACCCACTGGAAGCCATGGATTGACTGGTACAACAACAATAAGGCTCTCTACCAGGGATAAAGTAGAAACTGTTTTATAATTGACCCAAGCAGTCATAATATAATATTATACTAGGTAAACAAGGTGCTGGTTCCTTTGTTTTCTTTTTTCTTCTTTCTTTTGTTCTTTTCTTCTTTCTCTTTCTTTTCTCTTTCTCTCTTCTCTTCTCTCTTACCTTTTCCTTTGTTAAAGATGAACTATTTTATTTTTACTCAACATCTCAGCTTAATTTTTTTATCAATGAACATATTACACGTGAAATTGACTTCATTATTAGGATATACTATGTTTACAGTAAAGTGTATAGGCTGCCATTCCACTGTACCATAGGTTTGTTCAGCCCAGCTGCAGTTGGAATGGTTTGACTGGCCAATCCATTGTACTATCCTTTTTTGCACTGAATGTTGACCCTGTCATTGTACACTGCAGTGTTTTTCTTTCTGTTCTATGCATTTGTCAGATTGGACATTTATGTGTAATGTGTTTTGTTTTGCTATTGTTCACATTTAAAACCCAATAAAAATCTATTGTTAAAAAAAAAAAAAAAAAAGATTTAAATTTACTGATATAACACCCAAAATTTACTGGCACAGCCAAGTTTTTATGGGCATTTCCAAAAGTTACAAAATTACAGTTTTACGTGCAAATTAGAGTATTTAGGCTACAAACAAATACAATATACAGTAGCTAATAAGGCAAAAAACATATTTCTTATTTTATTTTCAATATCGTAAGTAAGTAGCTCAGGGACAGGACTCAGGAGGGCAAGAAATTAGAATGGGTGGCACACACATAAAATTGACTCTCATAGTGACACTGACAGCAGTGTGCAGCAGATCAGATGCTGATGATGAGACCTTCCCGACACAACACGTCAGTGCACTCCAGTCTAAACAGCACTAACGGTCCCAGTCCCAGTCTCGCTTTCTCCCATACCATAGACCCACACACCGGGCTCTGGCCGCTAAGGCTTGGCTCCATTGAAACATGACATCACACGATATGCTAAGGCACCTACTCCACCAGATCACCCGATCACACTGTAGCAAGCACTCGGATAGTCTCAGTCAGCTCCGGACCAAGCCGAGTGTCACAGCCATAATTTTTACTGGCAACCTTTTACTTTTACTGGCATTTACTGGCAGAAGAGAATTGCCTGTTTTTTACTGGCTGGCAGTAAAAATACTGACAGTTGGCAACAATGACGGGGGGGGGGGGCTATAAATGTGCAAGGATTCACACAGTCGTGCACCCAAGCACCCGCACACAAAGTCTGCGCGCATTTTTTGCCCAAATTAGTGTGGCCATGCTGAGTGTTGCCAGATGTGCCAGTTCTTCTGCGATTCATTCTCTGACAGCTAATCACAGGAACTCCCCGCTGAGGTTCTCACATCTAATCTCTGAGGGGGTGAATTTGCAAGTGTGAATGCACCCTAAAACTAAACATCTCTTATGGTAACAGTTGTATTTTGTATTTGTATGACTTCAGTCCCTCAAAGATTTCAAAAAGCAGCTGTTATCTGCTAGGGAGATATTGGAATTGGTGTCTCTGTACTGTTACTTATTGCTTTCTTATATAGTGCCCAGGGCCATTTAACGGGCTGGCATTTAACTGGGTGCTATGGCCAACACCTCCGCCTTTCCTATAGATATTTCCAGTTTTGAATCACTATAAGGAACAATGATATACAAGAAACCCTTTTTAGTTATGAATCCCTAATTGAAAGTAATATTAACCATGTTAAATTGAATGAAAAACTGTGCATTAATAATACATATTGACACACTAAATAAAACTTAATCAAATTATCCACAGAGAGAAGTTAACAAAAATGTTAATTCATTAGCATATCTATACCTTATAACTATAGCAAGAATTGCAAGATGCCTCCTATGAATGGTATTTACTGCAGGGTTTAATCTTCATGATAAGTGTGATTAGCGTCTATAGGGTGTTAAGACGTGCTAATAAATGCAAAAGACAGTTCGTAATCATTTCTTTCAAGGTGTTACAAATTCCATTTCACTGCAGATTAAGCATATGTGTCTGATTTTAAAATGCTTGTAATTTTTTAATACAAGTGTGTGACAGCACAGTATTTATATAATATTGGTATTATTTGCATGATATACATCTGTTTTATATCAAATATAGTTTATTTTTAAAAGGTACATTATTGTATGTGAGATTAAATATGTGATAAAAATCTATTACCCATTTAATGTTTTTAGAATCAAATATGGATGTTATCATTATAAAGCTGATCTCCAGTACAATATAAAGACAACAATTAATGCAGCATCATCATTGAATGGTTTTTTTTTGCATTTATGGTGCAAGTACATAGTACAAAGCAGCACAATGAGCCAGTCAGTTGTATGTACTGTACTTACCAGTCATCATAGTGCTAATTGAAGAGTAGTTCTGCCTGGGAAAAAGACAATTAAAAGTCAGCAGCTACAAATATTGTAGCTGCTGACCTTTAACCACTTAAGACCCGGACCAAAATGCAGGTAAAGGACCTTGCCCCTTTTTGCGATTCGGCACTGCGTCGTTTTAACTGACAATTGCGCGGTCGTGCGACGTAGCTCCCAAACAAAATTGGCGTCCTTTTTTTCCCCACAAATAGAGCTTTCTTTTGGTGGTATTTGATCACCTCTGCGGTTTTTATTTTTTGCGCTATAAACAAAAATAGAGCGACAATTTAAAAAAAAATGCAATATTTTTTACTTTTTGCTATAATAAATATCCCCTAAAAATATATAAAAAAACATTTTTTTTCCTCAGTTTAGGCCGATACGCATTCTTCTACGTATTTTTGGTAAAAAAAATCGCAATAAGCGTTTATCGGTTGGTTTTCGCAAAATTTATAGCGTTTACAAAATAAGGGATAGTTTTATTGCATTTTTTTTTTTTTTACTACTAATAGCGGCGATCAGCGATTTTTTTCGTGACTGCGACAATATGGCGGACACTTCGGACAATTTTGACACATTTTTGGGACAATTGTCATTTTCACAGCAAAAAATGCATTTAAATTGCATTGTTTACTGTGGAAATGACAGTTGCAGTTTGGGAGTTAACCACAGGTGGCGCTGTAGGGGATGTGTGACCTAATGTGTGTGTTTACAACTGTAGGGGGGTGTGGCTGTAGGTGTGACGTCATCGATCGCGTCCCCCTATTACAGGGATGACGCGATCGATGCTACGGCCACAGAGAAGCACGGGGAAGCCGTGTGTACACACGGCTCTCCCCGTTCTTCCGCTCCAGGGACGGATCGCCGCACTCCAGCGGCGATCGGGTCCGCGAATCCCGCGGTCCCGGTCCTGGAGCTTCGGACCGGGTCGCGGGCGCGCGTCCGCGGGCGCGTGTCCGCGGGCGCGCGCCCACGACCCACGGCTGGGTACTAAAATCAACGTATATATACGTTGATGTGCCCAGCCGTGCCATTCTGCCGATGTAAATGTGCAGTAGGCGGTCCTTAAGTGGTTAATATATGGGCACTTACCTGTGCACGGGAGCCAGCGATGTCGGTACCCCAGGCCGATTTTCAGATCAGCTGTCAGGTGCTGCCACCGCCAGTTAAATCTTTTACAGCTGGTTCCTTACTGCACATGTGTGAAGCGCGTTGCGCTTTCTAACTGGCCAGGCGGCGGAGGAAAGGAGGAGAGGGTCGAAATTCGAAGGGATGTTGCCGTGGTGCCGTCTCCCGGAAGTGGAGAAGGGGACCTGTCAAAAACAGATACCTGTTTTCCCCTCTCCACTGAAATGTGGCACGGGAGGAAGCATATAAGCGGAAGTTCCCTTCTGCCCCTTCTGTATTGAACTGTATTGTAATTGTGCTGTCCTCCCTCTACATTGTAAAGAGCTGCATAAACTGTTGGCTCTATATAAATCCTGTATTATAATAATAATAATAATAATAAAAAGTTCCACTTTTGGGTGGAACTCCGATTTAAGAATATATTTATTTTAATCACTTTCTAAATATTGTAGTTTAAACAATGTCAGAGAGGTAAAATAAAGGTCCTTGTTTAGGTACTTCCTTTATAATAATTATAATGTTATTGAAATACAAAGATAGCAATAATAAAAAGATGAATAAGTATTCAAATGAGAGGCAAGACAACCTCAATATGGTATATGAGCATTAGGACGAGGTGCTAAATACATGACATAAAGCACATAAAGAAGTATGTATGCATAAAAATAATTGCATAAGACCGCGTACATACAACTAAATAAATCCGATCAAATCGGTCTGACAGACCATTTTGATCGGATTTGTCTGCTTTGCTATTTTGGTTTGATCGTGTACACACGATCAAACCAAAATCCCCGCCGGCAGACAGCGCGGTGACGTGGCGGTGACGTTGACGCCGCCACGTCACTGAACCAGGAAGTAAAATACTTCCACGCATGCGTCGAATCCATTCGACGCATGTGTGGACAGATATGTCCGCTGGTTAGTGTACTAACCAGCGGACATGTTGGACAGACGGGTTTCCAGCAGACAGATTTTAAAGCATGCTTTTAAATTTGTCTGCTAGTAAAACCTGTCTGCTCGCCCGTACACACGATCGAATTTGTCTGCTGAAACGGTCCATCGGACCGTTTCCAGCAGATAAATTTGATCGTGTGTACGCAACCTAAAAGTTGGAATTGTGTAATTGTAAAAGTTAGAAGATAAGCAAAGGGATCCTGAAAACACAACAAGGGGTAAGACAGTGGGCTGAGGAACTAGAAAGGAAAGGCCTATGTAAGAACAGGGTATCTAAGGTGCAGATTTCAAGATGAGAATGGAGAAATGCCATATTCAGACTGGTCCCAAGTCTTGTTAATTTGTGCTAGGGTGAACTTGACTGAGGTCATTAGATATTCCATTATGCATATGACTCTGTCCTTGTTTTTCAATTGTGCTTCTGCACAAGTAGGCTTTTCAACACAGGCACAGTTCACTGTTGTCACCATCAGGAAACCCGCTCGGAGAAATGTCTTTGCCATTGCTGGAGTCCATGCATGTACACAGAAAGTGACTGAAAAGTTAGTTGTAGGAGCTGTTTTCATTCTATTCTGACTGTCATATGAGGCTGCAGGACCCCTGACCCTCTGTCTAGACAGTGCTGATTGGTCCTCATGCACTCTCCCAAGACAAAAAAAACTATAGAGCAGTGCACACCAAACTGAGCATGTGCAGCTTATCCCCAAGGCTCTGTTCTATCAGGAGATGGATTGGGTTCTGTGGAAGAAGGAGAGGGTCAGAGAAGACAGGATCAAACAGCCTTTGTTATGCGATTAACCCCGTAGGTTCCACAGTGAGTATAACAATCATGCTTTACTGCATATACAGACTGATTTTACTGTTGTGGGTTTAGTTACACTATAAGCCGAATAAATGTTACTTAGTTAAAGTTTACAGTATATCTACTTTAAGGGAACTGTTGGATTTTCACTAGTCCTAATAGTGTAGGGAGCTCCATGCAAAAAATAAAAATAAATACAAACCTTGAGCACCTAGCATGCTGCTACTATACGCTCTGTTGAGAGGCAATCTGTAGCAGCAAAAATCCATGTTGTTAGTGTTGTTATGTATTCTTTTGTTTAAAAAGAGATTACTGATTACAATGATTGGTACCATCCTAGCGGCACTGAAGTTTGCTCAACTGCTTGAGAGGCTAGAACATTACCATTACTGATATAATGCTCCAAAAATAAAAATAAAACAATACATAACCAAAAGGATAAAGATGTGTGTGCATAAAAAATTGAGAGAACATATTTTTACTCTGAGTACATCTATACAGAGCAGAAAGCAATATGTAAATGTTTTAACTAATGTTAATCAACACAATTGTTGCCAATGTATACTGAAACAGTGAATAAGTTTTTCAGAGCAAACAGAGTACATGCCACATGTAACATGCCATTTAATGAGGTTTACTAGAAGGTTCAGTTTGCAAACTGAAGGTTCACTTATCTTAGGCCGCGTACACACGATCAAACATATCTGCTGAAACTGGTCCGCAGACCAGTTCCAGCGGACATACCCGATCATGTGTACAGGCTAGCAGACAGGTTTCCAGCAGACAAAAGTTTTAAAGAATGTTTTAAAACTTGTCTGCTGGAAAGCTGTCTGTTGGACATGTCCGCTGGTTAGTACGCCTAACCAGCGGACCGAAATCTCCCGCATGCGTCAAATGGATTCGGCGCATGCGTGGAAGCATTTTACTTCCTGGTTTGGTGACGTGGCGGCGTCAACATCACCGCCACGTCACCGCGCTGTCTGTCTGTGGGGATTTTGGTTTGATTATGTGTACACACATCAGACCAAAATCTCCCAGGAGACATGTCCGATGAAAACGGTCTGTCGGACCGTGTTCATCGGATATATCTCCTCGTGTGTACGCGGCCTTAGAGATTAGGATGAGACTGTGTTTACTTTAAACCAAGCAAAAGTCATGTTTTTTTTAGGCATATGTTGGTACTTTATTCTGTATTTAAAATGAACACAGTTTCATTGTATTTGCATGCACATTGCAAGGTGTAAATTCACATTCACTGTACTAAATAAACAATATATTTATCATTACACAAAACAATAAATATAATTATTACACAAACAATATATACTTCCTTACTAGAGAAATAACGTTTTCCTCATTTTCTTTGCACTTGATTGGTCATTCAAGTGAACGCAGCTCAACCTTTTTCGCTAATGTTCATCTTGTAAAATTAACCACTTAAGGACCAGACCAATATGCTGCTAAATGCCCAAAGGCATTTTTACAATTTGGCACTGCGTCGGTTTAACAGACAATTGCGCAGTTGAGAGGAGAGCTGACATCACTTCCTCTGCCAGTGTTTACATTACACTGGCAGAGGAAGTCACACGGCGGAGGCTTGGCGGATTGGCTGGGAGCGATCACGAGGGGGCGGACAAAAACGAACAGCCGCCCCCTCATCCCGGATTGCTCCCACAGGTAAGATGCCCGCCGCATGTAGGGGGGGGGTCCCGATCGGACCCCCGACCCGCAAGAAGGCAGGGACGTACATGTACGCCCATCTGCCAGTACGTGCCATTCTGTGGACGTACATATACATGCGGCGGGCGTTAAATGGTTAATATAATCAACCCCATTGTGTTATTCATTCTGGGTGGACTTTGGGTGGACTTGCAATTTCTAAATACATGGATAGAAAGAAAATAATACTATCGGGGCTGTTCATTGTTCACAGATCATCCATAGTGTGAAAAATAGGATAGCCTATAGCAACTGGTCAGAATTGATCTGCCAGCAGTAAACTAATGTGATTGGTTGTTATAAATGAATACACTTTGCACATTATCATTTATTTTGGTACTTTTCTGGATAAATAAAGCTTCACATCATGGTTCTGGTCTTCTGCTGGTTTCTGGTTGGTAGCTTGTTGTAGGCACTTGGAAACTAACAAACACATTTTTTGCCTTAGGCAGGCCCCACATGGGTCGATTTTCGAAATAATTTTCTTTCAAAAATCTTATCTAAGAATTTTCATACGGATTTGGCACCAACCCCAGATTTTCTTGCGGCCATGGAATTTGAGTAATTGGGCATGTTGGAATTTTTTTGAAAAACTAACGGTTTTCTAATAAATGATCGGAGAAATGTGTGAGAAATGTAATCGGAAAAGAAATGCACATGTGCAAGAAAAGACAATTCACAGGAGGGGGAGAAAATTCCCAGTCACGAAAATTATTTTCGGTAGCAACATGAGGTGAAATTGAAGGCTTGGTTGGTTGAATTTTCAAAATCAATTGTATCACAAAATGCACAACATTTCTGATTTTCCAATTTATTTTTTTCGAAATTTGACCAATTTGTACAGTATGGCCGGCCTAATTCTGTTAAGCAATAAACATGCCTGCTGACATAGGGAGCAGTAGTTGAGTAGGTGACTACTTGGTTGCCCCTCTTATAGACCTGACAATTCTCCTTTAATCTTCTTTAAGACAATTGTTTTATAGAGTAGGGTAAGAAGGGGATAAAAACAACTCTGGCACTTAAAGAAACTTGATTTTGTGAAGGGGTATTTACCAATTACCATATCTCTTCTAACAGAAAGCGTTAGAAAATATTAATGAAAATCTAGCAGACCCAGCATTTTAATAACTCGCCTGGAGACAAATCTATATCTTCTTGTTTAGTGTTCCCAGTGTGGTACCTGCTTTGATTTGATTTAATTTGGTTCAAAGATCACCTACTAGAAAGCAATACTCAAGTGTATCAGGTGTTGTATTACTCAGCGTTCTCCAACAGAAACTTGATTTAGGATCCCATACCTACAGTATCTGGCTTTTCTTAAATCATTTAGATTTTCAGGTTTTGTGTGTCCTGTAATTTTGTTAAGTTATTTGCCTTACTATGAATACAATTTCCACTTGTTAGTAAATTTAAGGCTTTGTGATGCGTTATATAGTATGCACAGTTATTGTCTTGTAAATAAACCATGCGTACAATGGTTAGTATAAGATATCTACAATGTGATGGGGTCTAAAGATATATCATCTTTCCTAAGCATAATTATGGTAAAACTCACTAATTATAGAGAGTTATAATTTGAAATATAAATAGTTAGCATAATCATATGAATTTGATTTGTCCACTTATGCTTTAATCAGTGCCTTAAAAACACCCTCTGGATTCTAATCAGTTAATTGGAGTCTGGCAAGTGACCAGCAGCTTATGGTGGCCTCCCAAGCCACCAATACTTTTTATCAACTAAAATAAATGTAAAAAATTAAATATTTGGTCTTAAGACAGAACATTTAAACAAACATTTGATGAACTAAGTCTCTCACTGAAACCTTGGCTAGATACATTTAGAAGGACGGGGAGAGAATGGAAGGAGACACTGCTCTAGCTCATTCAGTGGTGTGTATACATTTTCACTTGAGCTATTGATCACTGTAAACCACAAGCTTTTTTTACCATGGGAATTGTAACTTAAAGGGGTTGTAAATGTTTGTTTTTTATTTTCTAAACAGGTTACTTTAACCACTTAAGACCCGGACCAATACGCTGGCAAATGACCCAAGGGGTTTTTGCGATTCGGCACTGCGTCGCTTTAACAGACAATTGCGCGGTCGTGCGACGTGGCTCCCAAACAAAATTTGCGTCCTTTTTTTCCCACAAATAGAGCTTTCTTTTGGTGGTATTTGATCACCTCTGCGGTTTTTATTTTTTGTGCTATAAACAAAAATAGAGCGACAATTTAAAAAAAAATGCAATATTTTTTACTTTTTGCTATAATAAATATCCCCCAAAAATATATAAAAAAACATTTTTTTTCCTCAGTTTAGGCCGATACGTATTCTTTTACATATTTTTGGTAAAAAAAATCGCAATAAGCGTTTATCGGTTGGTTTTCGCAAAATTTATAGCGTTTACAAAATAAGGGATAGTTTTATTGCATTTTTATTAATTATTTTTTTTTTACTACTAATAGCGGCGATCAGCGATTTTTTTCGTGACTGCGACAATATGGCGGACACTTCGGACAATTTTGACACATTTTTGGGACAATTGTCATTTTCACAGCAAAAAATGCATTTAAATTGCATTGTTTACTGTGGAAATGACAGTTGCAGTTTGGGAGTTAACCACAGGTGGCGCTGTAGGGAATGTGTGCCCTAATGTGTGTGTTTACAACTGTAGGGGGGTGTGGCTGTAGGTGTGACGTCATCGATTGCGTCCCCCTATTACAGGGATGACGCGATCGATGCTCCGGCCACAGAGAAGCACGGGGAAGCCGTGTGTACACACGGCTCTCCCCGTTCTTCCGCTCCAGGGACGGATCGCCGCACTGCAGCGGCGATCGGGTCCGCGAATCCCGCGGTCCCGGAGCTTCGGACCGGGTCGCGGGCGCGCGCCCGCGGGCGCGCGCCCGCGACCCACGGCTGGGTACTAAAACCAACGTATATATACGTTGATGTGCCCAGCCGTGCCATTCTGCCGACGTAAATGTGCAGTAGGCGGTCCTTAAGTGGTTAAGCTAGTGCATTGTTGGTTCACTTACCTTTTCCTTCGATTTCCCTTCTAAATGTTTTTTTTCTTTGTTTTCTTTGTCTGAATTTCTCACTTCCTGTTCCTCCTCAGTAAGCTGGCTGACTAAACACCGCTCGGATGATGGTGTGAAGTTTACTGAGGAGAAACAGGAAGTGAGAATTTCAGACAAAGAAAAAAAAACATTTAGAAGGGAACTCAAAGGAAAAGGTAAGTGAACCAACAATGCACTAGCTTAAAGGAACCTATTTAGATAAGAAAAAACAAACCTTTACAACCCCTTTAAAGCTACACTTTCAGGCTGGATAGAATACAATATTCACATACAATATTAACCTTTTCACATGGAATACCTCCCAGCCCTTTAAGAGTTCTAAAAGCCAGGAGGCAGGCATTCGGGTCATGTGACCACTGTGATTGGCTATCACAGTGGTCAAATGATCGGAAAGCTCCCGATTGCAGTATGCCTTGGGAGCTTATCGATACCCCCCAACTACCGTGCTGGGAGTGTGCATGGAGTGTGTTCTCAGCATGGTAAGTGGTGTACACAGGGCCACATATACATGGCTGCTCAACGATAAGGCCCACATGCTGAGAGGCTGCATATATGCATACGGCTGGCATGAAGAGGTTAGAAAATTAAATAAATAAACGTTCAAAATATATATTTTATATTACTGGCAATAATGAATTCACAAAAAAGTAAAATGTACAAAACACATGACTGGTCCTTCTAATGAGCGAGTCTATCCAGATTCTAATTACCAATATAGAGGTGAATCCCATTGAAGTGTATGGGTAACAAATCTTGTTGTTATATTTTTAGTGCTATTAGGCAGACTAGTGTTCAAAAAAAGGCATAGAAAGCCATGCACTGCCACAGGGGACATGTACTAATGCATTTTTTTTCTTTCTAATACCATTCTATGGGGAGAAGGTCTTTTCATTTTCTCTGAGGGCAATATTGAAAATATAAAAATCCTTTAACTAACATGCTGGTGGATTTCGTAAAGGTGGTAGGTGTTCACACGATCTTTTAGCCCAAGTACACCCTGACTGCTAGTTCAACTGCTTATCAATCATAGTGCACCCCCTAAGGAACCGCAAGTAGAATAGGATTGCCCACCCTGCACATTTCCACAGGCACTCAGCATCAGAGAACATTCTTTGACTTTGTTTTGACTTGAATAGGGATTGAGGAGTATGGGATGCCCACTTGACTTTAAACAAACTTCAGGGACAACATCTCCTATATATATATATATACAGTCTTCATACACTCCACTGCTTCCTTCAGTATTCACTTGCTTGCAGAACTCCAACTTTGTCACCTTGTTCAAATTGATAGCAAAATTACAGGCAGGGACTCACAACCCCTATTCTTGAAGATAGGGTGACACAGCTCACACTTTTCAAGCACTTCCTCTCTGTGGTCACTGATCCCAGCACCATCTCTTCAGGCACTGCCAACCTGCCTTGATGCAGCTGTCTCTTTCACTAGCCCTCCTGGCTAACTTCTCCACAGTCCTCCCAGACTGACTCTCTCTCCACAGTGCTCCCAGACTGAACACTCACTAGCCCACCAGGCTGACTTTTAAGGAGATATGTGGGACATGCTGCCCTGCTCCTGCTGTCCTCTCACTTACTAGTGCGCTTCCAGGAAGAGTTTCCCCCATCTTTCACCCGACTGCCCCTGCTGATATCATGCATGTCTATTTATGAGATGAGTCTGTTCCCCTGCCAGCCCATTTGCTGGGGATTTGCTGAGGGCCCCTCACAAATATGCATTACAGCCCCTACTAGCTGTCCACACTACATCTGGAAGCTTCTCCAAGGTTCCAGAAACAGGGGTAGGCACCAGAAAAGCTGTCAGATGAGTTATCCAGCCTCCCTGAGTGACTCAACCCTGACCCAGATTCAGCCCAGGCCTGGCTCCCAGCTAAACTAATTTACCTAAACTAACAGTTAAACTATGTACAGTAGCACACTAGCTAACGGGTGCTACACAATTAGCTGGTGTTTCACAATTCAAAGTTGTGGATTAAGCAGTGTCAGCTTGTTAAGCCATGCACACATCGCTTCCTAACACTACCCAGGAGTGCCTAACCCAACACTGAGTTATTTAATAAATGAGTAAGGACTTGTAAGTAAAAAATACAAATTTCACTCTATATGACTCTTATCAAAATGCAAATGTTACATGTCTGAGCTTTTATCTACCTTAAAGAGATCAAGCAACTAGGGACATGTAAATGGTAGGTAAAGAATAAATTCATGCATGAAGATGTTACTTATAAAGAAAAAATGCAAACAGGATGTGTTTCTAGTGTATTAAAAAAAGGGTACTTTAAAATAAGTTTGTGTAGAGGTGTAAAAAAAGCAAGAACACACCAAATAATGGATTTGAAGCAGCATAAGTTCCCATTGCTGTCTGACTCCAAAATAATTCAAGTGGGAAGCTGTAGCAATGGGTAAGTTATTTTGGATAAACAATACTTTACAACCCCTCCTGGATTTTTCCAAATTTTTATCTGGTTGTGGCCAGACTAAGACATGCAAAATAGAAGTTGATTGAAAAGTATTATGAAAGAAAAAAAGAAAAAAAACTAAAGTAGATTAAAAGAAATTGGAGATGTTTAACCATACAACTATTCAGATTAAGGTTCAATTCTTTAAAGCCCATTAATAAATGGAAGTAAACACTTTTACAGGTTGTCACGTGTAGGGATGAGCAGGGCCGATCCTAGGGTCACAGGCGCCTGGGTGCAGAAATATTTCTGGCGCCCCCACACAGGGGGCGTGGTCATCTTACCAACTCCTCCCCTTTACAAATGTTTGTATGGCAATGACTCAAACACAGAGATGCTCCTCTAAGAAGTATTTGTTGCCCTGGGGTCCTCCCATGATCTTTTAACAATAAAGAAAATACTGGAAGAGCGTACACTAAGGGCCCTTTCACACGTGCGGACCGTTCGTCCGTTTTTTTACGGATGAAAAACGGACCGCAATGCATCCCTATGGGATAGCGGACGTTAGCGGATGAGCATCCGCTAACGTCCGTTTGCATCCGTCTCCGTAAGCTCCGTTTTTTTGAACGGAAGAAAACCCTATTTTTCTTCCGTCAAAAAAACGGAACGGACGAAAAACGGATGTTAGCGGACGATCCGTTTAACATCCGATCCGCTAACATCCGTTTTTCATCAAAATATGTAATAAAAAAAAAGTTCTAAAAAAAAAAAAAAAAAAAAAAAAAACCGATGAAAAAACGGATGGAAAAACGGATGAAAAACGGATGAAAAACGGACGAAAAACTGATAAAAAACGGACGAAAAAACTGATCAACTGATGAAAAAAACGGACCTAAAAAACGGTCCGCACGTGTGAAAGGACCCTAATGAGACCTGGAGAGGAACCTCTCTGATACTGTTAGAAAGTGGCCCAAAACATAGTACAGGAGATGGTCAGAGACTGTAGACATGATACAAGAGATGGTCAGAGACTGCAATTTTTAGTACAGGAGAGGATCAGAGAGTGTAGACATATTACAGGAGACAGTCAGTGACTGGAGATATAATACAGGAGATGGTCAGAGACTGCAGTTCCTATTGGCATAAGTAGATAATGGCCGATCGGCTCTCACCTGACCCAGCGATACAGCTACAACGGTTCCTCTGATCAGGAGTCGGCTCACTCTGAATTGCCCATGGATACTCCGCTGGGTAGAGCCCAGATCTGTATTCTGGCAATGACTCCAATCCTTTCTCCGCCAGGGATGGCACTAGGCTGTGTGGCTTTCCCTCTGGTGGCGCACGGCAGCGGGGTTCTCTCTCTGATGGTGTTCTCTCAGCACTGTCATCTCCCTCTGGAGTCCTGGGTGCACTTCCCTGAAAGCTTTCCTGGGGTCCTGGCTCTCTCTCTCTCTCCCATTCAGCTGAACATGCCGTGTGGGCTGCAGCTTCTTTGTTACAGTGGGGCTGCCAGTCCTCAAACTACAAGTCCCACAATCCTCTTCTCTCCTCCTTTTTCTATTCTATTCCTTCCCTGGCCAATATAAAGTCGGGAAAAAACATAAAGGGTGGTTGCGCTGGCAAGCGCTGCGCACTAGTACAGCATTGCGCGTATCATGCAGGTAATTGGGGTATTGCCGAGTACTGGGGTATTGCCGAGTACTGGGGTATTGCCGAGTACTGGGGTATTGCCGAGTACTGGGGTATTGCAGAGTATTGGGGTATTGCCGAGTACTGGGGTATTGCCGAGTACTGGGGTATTGCCGAGTATTGGGGTATTGCCGAGTATTGGGGTATTGCCGAGTAAATAGATACCCAACATGTCACACTTCAAAATTGCGCACACTCGTGGAATGGCGCCAAACTTCGCTACCCATAGGCGGTATTGCAGAGTATTGGGGTATTGCAAAGTATCATGCAGGGAATTGGGGTATTGGCGAGTACTGGGGTATTGGCGAGTACTGGGGTATTGCCGAGTATTGGGGTATTGCCGAGTACTGGGGTATTGCCGAGTACTGGGGTATTGCCGAGTATTGGGGTATTGCCGAGTACTGGGGTATTGCCGAGTATTGGGGTATTGCCGAGTATTGGGGTATTGCCGAGTACTGGGGTATTGCCGAGTATTGGGGTATTGCCGAGTATTGGGGTATTGTTGAGTACTGGAGTATTGGGGTATTGCCGAGTACTGGGGTATTGCCGAGAACTGGGGTATTGCCGAGTATTGGGGTATTGCCGAGTACTGGGGTATTGCCGAGTACTGGGGTATTGCCGAGTATTGGGGTATTGCCGAGTAAATAGATACCCAACATGTCACACTTCAAAATTGCGCACACTCGTGGAATGGCGCCAAACTTCGCTACTTAAAAATCCCCATAGGCGGTATTGCAGAGTATTGGGGTATTGCAAAGTATCATGCAGGGAATTGGGGTATTGGCGAGTACTGGGGTATTGGCGAGTACTGGGGTATTGCCGAGTATTGGGGTATTGCAAAGTATCATGCAGGGAATTGGGGTATTGGCGAGTACTGGGGTATTGGCGAGTACTGGGGTATTGCCGAGTATTGGGGTATTGCCGAGTACTGGGGTATTGCCGAGTACTGGGGTATTGCCGAGTATTGGGGTATTGCCGAGTACTGGGGTATTGCCGAGTATTGGGGTATTGCCGAGTATTGGGGTATTGCCGAGTACTGGGGTATTGCCGAGTATTGGGGTATTGCCGAGTATTGGGGTATTGTTGAGTACTGGAGTATTGGGGTATTGCAGTACTGGGGTATTGCCGAGAACTGGGGTATTGCCGAGTATTGGGGTATTGCCGAGTACTGGGGTATTGCCGAGTCGGGGTATTGGAATGGGGTATTGCGAGTAAATAGATACCAAACTTCAAAATTGCGCACACTCGTGGAATGGTGCCAAACTTCGCTAAAAATCCCCATAGGCGGTATTGCAGAGTATTGGGGTATTGCAAAGTATCATGCAGGGAATTGGGGTTTTGGCGAGTACTGGGGTATTGGCGAGTACTGGGGTATTGCCGAGTATTGGGGTATTGCCGAGTACTGGGGTATTGCCGAGTACTGGGGTATTGCCGAGTATTGGGGTATTGCCGAGTACTGGGGTATTGCCGAGTATTGGGGTATTGCCGAGTACTGGGGTATTGCCGAGTACTGGGGTATTGCCGAGTATTGGGGTATTGCCGAGTATTGGGGTATTGCTGGGGTATTGCCGAGTACTGGGGTATTGCCGAGTATTGGGGTATTGCCGAGTATTGGGGTATTGCCGAGTACTGGGGTATTGCCGAGTACTGGGGTATTGCCGAGTATGGGGTATTGCCGAGTAGTATTGGGGTATTGCCGAGTATTGCAGAGTATTGGGGTATTGCAAAGTATGAGTATTGGCTGGGGTATTGGCGAGTATTGGGTATTGTATTATTGCCGAGTACTGGGGTATTGCCGAGTATTGGGGTATTGCCGAGTATTGGGGTATTGCCGAGTTGACTGGGGTATTGCCGAGTATTGGGGTAGCCGAGTACTGGGGTATTGTTATTGCCGAGTACTGGGGTATTGTATGAGTATTGGGGTATTGTTGAGTACTGGAGTATTGGGGTATTGTTGAGTACTGGGGTATTGTTGAGGTACTGGGGTATTGTTGAGTACTGGGGTATTGTTGGGTACTGGGGGGATTGCTGGGTACTGGGGGGATTGTTGGGTACTGGGGGGATTGCTGGGTACTGGGGGGTTGCTGGGTACTGGGGGGGTTGCTGGGTACTAGGGGGATTGCAGAGCTGGGATGTTTTGAGGGATGGCTGGATCTGTGACTGCATTTGTCACAGATCCAGCCACAGCTCAGCTGCTGACACCCTGCTCCCCCCCCTCTCCTCGCACACTGTACAGAGAGGAGAGGGAGGAGAGGGAGGAACCGGCGTCATCAAAATACGCCGGTTTGTTTACAAGTGATCGCGCCGTCATTTGACGGCGCGATCATGTGGTAAACGGCCGCGATCAGCGGCAATTTACCGTGATCCGTGATGCGCCGGGTCTTCTAGACCCGGCGAGCACGGACACTTTCGCGAGCGCGTCCCAGGGGACGCGCAATCGCGAAACTGAAGGACGACGTCCCAGTGGAATGGCGCCAAACTTCGCTACTTAAAAATCCCCATAGGCGGTATTGCAGAGTATTGGGGTATTGCAAAGTATCATGCAGGGAATTGGGGTATTGGCGAGTACTGGGGTATTGGCGAGTACTGGGGTATTGCCGAGTATTGGGGTATTGCCGAGTACTGGGGTATTGCCGAGTACTGGGGTATTGCCGAGTATTGGGGTATTGCCGAGTACTGGGGTATTGCCGAGTATTGGGGTATTGCCGAGTATTGGGGTATTGCCGAGTACTGGGGTATTGCCGAGTATTGGGGTATTGCCGAGTATTGGGGTATTGCCGAGTATTGGGGTATTGTTGAGTATTGGGGTATTGCCGAGTACTGGGGTATTGCCGAGAACTGGGTATTGTAGAGTATTGGGGTATTGCCGAGTACTGGGGTATTGCCGAGTATTGGGGTATTGCCGAGTAAATAGATACCCAACATGTCACACTTCAAAATTGCGCACACTCGTGGAATGGCGCCAAACTTCGCTACTTAAAAATCCCCATAGGCGGTATTGCAGAGTATTGGGGTATTGCAAAGTATCATGCAGGGAATTGGGGTATTGGCGAGTACTGGGGTATTGCCGAGTATTGGGGTATTGCCGAGTACTGGGGTATTGCCGAGTACTGGGGTATTGCCGAGTACTGGGGTATTGCCGAGTACTGGGGTATTGCCGAGTTGGGGTATTGCCGAGTATTGGGGTATTGCCGAGTACTGGGGTATTGCCGAGTATTGGGGTATTGCCGAGTATTGGGGTATTGCCGAGTATTGGGGTATTGTTGAGTACTGGAGTATTGGGGTATTGCCGAGTACTGGGGTATTGCCGAGTATTGGGGTATTGCCGAGTATTGGGGTATTGTTGAGTACTGGAGTATTGGGGTATTGTTGAGTACTGGGGTATTGTTGAGTACTGGGGTATTGTTGAGTACTGGGGTATTGTTGGGTACTGGGGTATTGTTGAGTACTGGGGTATTGTTGGGTACTGGGGGGATTGCTGGGTACTGGGGGGATTGCTGGGTACTGGGGGGATTGCTGGCTACTGGGGGGTTGCTGGGTACTGGGGGGGTTGCTGGGTACTCGGGGGATTGCAGAGCTGGGATGTTTTGAGGGATGGCTGGATCTGTGACTGCATTTGTCACAGATCCAGCCACAGCTCAGCTGCTGACACCCCGCTCCCCCCCCCTCTCCTCGCACACTGTACAGAGAGGAGAGGGAGGAGAGGGAGGAACCGGCGTCATCAAATTACGCCGGTTTGTTTACAAGTGATCGCGCCGTCATTTGACGGCGCGATCATGTGGTAAACGGCCGCGATCAGCGGCAATTTACCGTGATCCGCGATGCGCCGGGTCTTCTAGACCCGGCGAGCACGGACACTTTCGCGAGCGCGTCCCAGGGGACGCGCAATCGCGAAACTGAAGGACGACGTCCCAGGGACGTCGTCCCAAGATAACCGCGCCGCGCCGTAGCAGTAAAATGCTTATGGCGCGGTGGGAAAGTGGTTAAACTAAGCTACACTTAACATATACTCCCCTAAAAAACTGTGCATAAAAAAAAGGATTCCTAAAAGGTCAGATGTATAGGTACCCACGTCATAAGGTAACATATGTAGCAACAAGACAAGGGGTGGGGCAACATGATTTTCTTGGGACCTTCATAAGACATCACAATAGATTAAAATCAAGTTTTATTACAAATTGTTTCACATTACAAAACACTTAGGACAGGGGTGTCAAACTCAATTTCATGGTGGGCCGCATCAGAAATATGATTGCCCTCAAAAGGGCCGGTTGTAACTGTAAGATTAGATGTCCAGTACATCCCCTTCCCTTACATTAGATGTCAAAAGGCACCCCACCATCAGAAGTTGAGTCCCCCACTCTCCATTACATCACAGTGTACCCCCTTTCCTTATGCTGCTACTGGGAAGAAGCTGGATGCATTGCTTCAAAGCAAAAAGTAAGGGGTGTGGAGGAGGACCAGAGGAGGGCTGGAGCTCTCCTGCAGCTTCAGGTGAGGTGCAAGGGCCACATGAAATGGCCTGGAGGGCTGCATTCACCCCGCGGGCCTTGTGTTTGCCACCTATGACTTAGGATAACACATAGAAAAATATGGTGTATTAAATTATCCCTTTTTTATGTCTGTACTACATCCACATATGAAAGAATGTGCACCGCTCAAGGGCTGCACCCTCACCCTGCTGCTCCAACCTCTATCCCGTGTAGTGGGTGTGGTCCTTGCTGCAAGCAGATATGTAAACAAAGGAGGACTTGGTGGCACACTCCTGAGCAAATAACTTTATTCCTGGTTACAAATACAGCACATAGTGAACTACAAGACTCAACTGATGCATTTCACACCAATCGGGTGCAAACATTGGCGCACAGTCATATATATACAAAACAGAAAATTCAAAAGATGGTCATCAATTAAACATCAATCAAATAGCAGCCGAATTTGATTGGATAAAGGTTCCATTGAATAAAACACCAGGTTATATGTGCCCATTTCGATGTACTCATATGAAATAAACAATTCATTCATGAAAAATACATTATTTTAAAAATAAAATACCTAGCATAAAAAATCATCATATATATTATTATAATATACATTACTTTACATGAAAACATTTATTATGTCAACACATATGTATTTTTCATAAATTAATTCCAAGGTGTTCAAGCTGTCTGGAAAGACCACTAACACTTTGCAAAAGCCAAAAAAGTGTTAGTGACACAAGGCAGGTCCTCCCACCATTCTTTATTTTTGCTTTGGAAAATAGCCTATGCTTACTGCTACAGATAAAAACATATGAGACTTTGACCTGACATATTCGCTAAGTAACTTTGCCATTTAATAATGACTAACATAAGTTTTATTGAATATATATATTTTATAAAAGTGTATTTTAGTGAAAAAAATGAAATCCATTAGAAACAAACCATGAAATGGATTTGAAAATGTCATAAAATTGAATTTAAACCTAAGGTCCACAGGGTGCTTAAGTGCTAAATATTGTCTACGTAAATCTGGTTTAAACAGCTTAGAAGTGCATTGCTTTTCATATGTCTTTGATAGATAATACACTAAAATGACTGAATAATGTCAAGAGTGGAAAGTAGCACAGGAAAATAATTGACATGTTTCAAGCATTCATTTTCAAGTACAAATAGAAAATTGTTTCTGGTTGTACTTATCAATCGTTGTCTGCCATTTTTCCCTTTCAGTGCTGTTTTATCACATTGAAAATTACATCAATAAGAATAAAAGGAAAATTATATTTTCATTAAAATTAACCAACAAATTATGGAAACTGTCCTTGGTTGGGTCAGTGGGAACAAATCACTGAATTATGTTTCTATGTGTGTTAATTACTCTTGAAAGCATAAATTCATCTTCAAGCCATTTAACTAATTTATTCCACACTTTTGCTCAGTCAACGACTACAAGTAGACTAATAATGAGTAAACATTGTTTGGCTCATTTGTTATCTCCTGGTCACACATTAAACTAATTATCTTACCAGGGAGGTCTGCTTAATAACCACAATTTCTTATGAGAAAATTAAAAAAAAAACACGATAAAATATGAGTATATTTTTAAAGTAGCTTGAAAATTTGCCAATTTACCTTTTTTTTATCATCTTTTTTAGCTGTATATATTCTGCCAGTGAATGTACATATGAATTATCAAATGGGAAAACAAATTTCTATGAAAAAAACTGCCAAATCAACAAATAAATGGAGTCAGAAAAAAAAAATGCAAAAAAGCGATACCTGGAGGAGGGATCCTTTTTGGCTTCCCTTAAATCTGAACTTCAGGCAAGCAGATACATATACAGTTAAAATACAATGGATATGTAAATAAAACATTATTTTTTTCTCAGTGAGTCTTGTACCTTTTTTCAGTCAGGGCACCTTTTAAAATTTGAGGTACCCCATTCTAAAATGTAAAAACGTAAACTAATATTGCATTAATATCCACACAAGTTTAGAGGTGACTTATTCTTCCAAAGCAAACACACCTCTGCACACTGTTCTATTTATTCTCCTCACTCACCTAATGTAAACCCAATACTGAAAGAGTGGGGGAGTGGATGTATAGGTGCCCAATGTCCTAATTATGAAATGATGATGCCTTTGGTTGTTAGGATGCCAGTGGCTAGAAAGCTGTAAGGCCGCGTACACACAATCAAATTTATCTGCTGGAAACGGTCCGACGAACCGTTTCAGCAGATACATTTGATCGTGTGTACGGGCGGACAGACAGGTTTTTCCAGCAGACAAATTTTAAAGCATGCTTTAAAATCTGTCTGCTGGGAACCCGTCCGTCCGACATGTCTGCTGGTTAGTACACTAACCAGCGAACATATCTGCCCGCACATGCGTCGAATGGATTCGACACATGCGTGGAAGTTTTTTACTTCCTGGTGCGGTGACGTGGCGGTGTCAACGTCACCGCCACATCACCGCGCTGTCTGCCAGTGGGGATTTTGGTTTGATCGTGTGTACACGATCAAACCAATATATCCCAGCAGACAAATCCGATCAAAATGGTCTGTCAGACCGATTTGATCGGATTTATTTGGTCGTGTGTACGCGGTCTAATAGTGCACAATGAAAATCTGTAGCTTTGTGTAACTAAAAGTCAAGCTCACTAAATTATAATTTTGGTGTCATCACCACATTTAATAAAAGGGGACCTAATACAAGTGGAGGCTTTCATATAAGCCCACCGCATACAGGTACCCGACACCTGATTATACACTTGTCACCAGAAAGTTTGAAAACATCTATCAATACTACATCCAAGCAGCGCCACCACCCTGCACATCCACTTTACTCTAATTGTATTGGTCCCTCCTTGAGAGACTACACAGGGGGCAGCAGCTCATTTACCCAGTCCTAGCACGGAAATCCCTACCCATTTCTTACTAAAAGGCAAGCTTGATCCACCCACTGGCTTGTTAACAAGCTTTGGGCAATTTGGGTACATTTCTAGGCATTTTGCCAGGGCACCCTTGAAGAAGCCTGAAGGCATCCTGGTTGAATAAGGCTGCTCTAGACAACCATGCCAGACATCATGGCCAGATCATAGAATTCAACTGTAGCAAATCAATATATTCTGATCGAGGACACAAATTCAAAGTATTAATTAAAAAAACAGCCATCAGTTTTAGTTTGGAAATTATTTTGCACTTTCACCAGAGTCTGAATGATCCTTAGTGATGTTGTTCTAAAGACAAATACAGGTACTTATATTGGTGCAACATAAGGAAATGATTCTGGATGGCTGCAATTCCTATAATCCTTTTTATTGAAGCATCATAAAACAAGTGGTTGACAGATGGAGCAGGGGACAAAGAGGTACAGTAGACGCGTTTCACGCACATGTTAGCGCTTAGTTATTACCTAATGGAATTAGTCACCACAAGCACCTATTAGGTTACAGATGAACTTACCAATTAAAAATGTATATTGGTGCATTTAAATAGAGTTAAAACTTGACTATGGACTTTGCTTTGGGTCATGTAACCACCCAGACCAATGCCAATATGGAGGATAAGAAACCCTCTGCCCACTATATGCCAAGAGTGACATGGTGTTCCTGTCATAGCAAGTATGGACAGAGTGTGAATATTCCTATTAAATATTATCTGAGCTATTATCAACCCACACTAAACCCCAGGTGTAAAATGAAAATTAACTTTTGAGGGATATGTGGGATTGATCCAAAGAGTGTGTAGATAAATATAAAAATAAACTTTCAAGAACAGTTTTTTTGAGCATAATATGCATAATATGCATAAATGACTATCCCCAATTAAAAAAACAAAACAATAAAATACAGTAATATACAATAATTTGAGAAACAGTGATAAAAGTGCTTGGATCAAAAGCAGGTATTCATCTGTTTCGACATAAAACACAATAAAATAAGTCCCACATATTAAAGTGCATGTGCATCAAAAAGTGATGAGAGCACAAAGTACTTTATATAAGAATTTTTTGTTATGTACTTTTGGACTGTTTTTAATGTGTTTTCATAATGATAACCATGATATTATTTTCAACTGTAAGCACTGTTTTTCCTTTATCTGCTCCCACTTCTGGCTGAGTTTGTGAAGTGAGCCGTAACTTGGGCCCCCTTCTCCTTCCGATTCTGGCTGTGAAGCTGCAAGTCTTCACTGCTGGTTTCTCTTAGTCGAGAGCAAGAATCGGCTCGGGTGAGGACCTGAAAACGGTAAGTGTGCTAATAGTAAAAGTCAGCAGCTACAGTATTTGTAGTACTTTTAGCTTTTTTGAGGGGGGGGGGGGGGGGCAGAACTCCAAAACCCTCAAAAGGGCCCAGGGCCCTGTCACTGTTGGGAGCCCAAAGCAGAGCCACCCGTTAAGCCCCAGTGCTGCCCACAAATCACCGCTGTACTGCCTCCCTTCCCAGTGTTTTAAAATGTACAGCACCCCTGGCTTCCCTTTAGATGTGCACTTCTCCCATCCTGCCACTAGGTGCTGCTTGTATATAAAAATGAATTAGAATGTGATTTTATAGCATCCCCAGTTTGATCTTCCCGAGGCTGACTTCTTCATGTCCTCTTGCTCCTCAAGGTATGTCACTGTTTGCTAAACTATATTTTAAATAGAAGTTTTCTGTAGAGTGTGCCAAAAGTCTTTATAATATTTGATGATTCACTGCAGGCCTGGTCAAGTGTTTTAAAAAGTTCCTGTATTTTACACATGGCATGGCATGGGGTCGCAGCACCGTCTGTCCATTTTGCTTTTGCACCATGGGACCCCAGGCCATGCCATGTGTAAAATACAGGAACTCTTTAAATCACAGACCAGTCCTGCAGTCTAGGCTGAGTGAGGCCTAATGGAATTACTGTCTGTATTTAACTGCTTGATGGGCTTATTTTGGGTCTGGCTGGTTCACATGTATGTGTTTTGGTGGCCCACATTTGCGCAGGCACAGCAGCCTATTCATTTGAATGGGCCGCCATACCTGCATTTCCTGCAAAGAAAAGCACATGCCTCATGTAATAGGCTGCACACACGGCACACCTCTGTCCATCAAGCAATGAAATACAGCACTGTCTGTCCATTCTGCTGTCTGCTGTGACTTATCTGCAGTTCCTGCACTGTCAAACTTGCTGCAGTTTTAGACGTTTAGGTCACGCTTTTAAAAACACAGTGCGTTTGTGTGTGCAAAAACTGCAGATAAGTGGCATGGTGCAAAAGCAGAATTGATTTCAAGGCAACTGTATTTTTAAAATGCTGAATGCATCTTTTTTCTGCAGGAAACAAAGGCATGGCAGCACATTCAAATCAATGGGCTGCTGTGCCTGCACAAATGAGGGCTGCCAAAACACATGTGAACCAGCCAGGCCCAAAATAAGCTGGAGGCTGGGCCCCAAAAAAATTTTTTGCCCAGGGTCCAAACCATATTAAAGACAGCCCTGATTATGGGTACAGTAAAAAGGCAATAACAAGACTAGAGACTTGAAGAAGTTATATTTAAACTCATGGTAAATAGGGATGAGCCGAACATACCCGCGTTCGGTTCGCACCAGAACCGTCGAACAGACTGACCATTCGCGCGAACATTTAGAACCCCATTGAAGTCTATGGGACTTGAACGTTCTAATTCAAAAACGCTAATTTTAACTACTTCAGCCCCGGAAGGATTTACCCCCTTCCTGACCAGAGCACTTTTTGTGATTCGGCACTGCGTCGCTTTAACTGACAATTGCGCGGTCGTGCGATGTGGTTCCCAAACAAAATTGACGTCCTTTTTTTCCCACAAATAGAGCTTTCTTTTGGTGGTATTTGATCATCTCTGCGGTTTTTATTTTTTGCGCTATAAACAAAAATAGAGCCACTATTTTAAAAAAAATGCAATATTTTTTACATTTTGCTATAATAAATATCCCCAAAAAATATCTAAAAAAACATTTTTTTTCCTCAGTTTAGGCCGATACATATTCTTCTACATATTTTTCGTAAAAAAAATCGCAATTAGCGTTTATTGATTGGTTTGCGCAAAATTTATAGCGTTTACAAAAAAGGGGGTAGTTTTATGGCATTTTTATTAATATTTTTTTTTTTACTAGTAATGGCGGCGATCAGCGTTTTTTTTCAGCACCGAGACATTATGGCGGACACATCGGACAATTTTGACAAATTTTTGGGACCATTGGCATTTTTATAGCGATCAATGCTATAAAAATGCATTGGATTATTATAAAAATGCCATTGGAAGTGAAGGGGTTAACACTAGGGGGCAGGGAAGGGGTTAAGTGTGTTCCTGGTGTGTTCTAACTGTATGGGGGGTGGCCTCACTAGGGGGAATCACTGATCTTCTGTCCATACATTGTATGAACAGGAGATCAGCGTTTCCCCGCTGACAGGACCGAGAGCTTTGTGTTTACACACAAAGCTCCCGGTCCCCGCTCTGTAACGAACGAGCGCGCAAGCCCGGCGGCGATCGTGCCCGCCGGGCCCCCTAGCGGCCGCAAAAGATAGCACGTAGAGCTACGTGCTCTCGCCTAGCAGTGCCACCGTCCCGCCGTATAACTGCGGTGGGCAGTCGGCAAGCAGTTAAAGACCAATATTCAAGTTATTGTTAGAAAACGTCTTTGAGAACCCGGGTCTTGCCCCAGGGAACATGTATCAATGGAAAAAAGTTTAAAAAAACTGTAGTTTTTTCAGGAGCAGAACTTTTTTCCATTGATACATGTTCCCTCGGGCAAGACCCGGGTTCTCAAAGACGTTTTCACAGGCAAGCTATAGAAACCCAGCAGGTACAATATTTAAAGGAATTTTATTTTAATTTTTTTAATTTAAGCATCATTAAAATCACTGCTCCTGGAGCAGTGATTTTAATAATGTTTAAATAAAAAAATATGAAAGATTCCTTTAAATATTATACCTGCTGGGTGTCTATACAGTAGTTTGCCTGTGAAAACATCTTTGAGAACCCGGGTCTTGCCCGAGGGAACATGTATCAATGGAAAAAAGTTTTAAAAACGGTCGTTTTTTCAGGAGTCGAACGTACGAACAGACAATGTTCAAGTCGAACATATGTTCGTATCGAACGCTAAGCTCATCCCTAATGGTGAAGTCAAATCAAAATTAGATGGTAGGTTCTAGGTTCAAGGCTAAAAAAATCGGAAATAAAACATGATCAAGTAGCAGATCTTATACATGATAGATACACCCTTACTAGAGAATCACAAAACTTTTCCACAGACAACATCAGGCTGTTAAGATAAAGTTTACATTAGAGAACCAGGAATAGGCAGACTTGGCTATTTTGGAGAACTGATGTACACAAACACATGGTTTGATCATAAATGTATGACTTATGTATGCATATGTATGTTCATATGGGGCTCAATTTCCTTCAGCTCAACCAGGCCAAAACGGAGGTGCTACGGTCCGGTAACATTCCGGTAGAGGTTTGGGTGTTGGCCTGACGAAGTTGGGGAGTTCCCTAAATCTGCATCTAAGGTAAGGACGCTATATGTCCAAATTGATGAGGGCCTAACCCTGGAACCACGCGTGGACCAGGTGGTCAAAACTTGCCACTTTAAAATTTGGCTGCTTCACCGCTTTCTGCCCTATCTGACTGATCAGGCCAGGATCGATGTGGTGTGTGCTCTTATACTTCCGCATCTGAACTACTGTAACGGGCTGCTGGCTGGTCTACCTTACTACCAGATCAAACACCTACAGAAAGACCAGAATCAAGCGGTAAGGTTAGCCCTCAATCTGAGAGGCACCAGGCAGCCCTTCATTGGAATCAGATTCAAGGTTTTAATCTTAGTTTTTAAGGCGTTCAATAAATTAGGTCTTACCTCGAGGCAAAATTGACTAGACATCTCACTGAACGTTCATTGAGAGCTGCCACTCAATTCCGCCTGGAGGTCCCAAAGTTTAGATTAAAAAAGTGGGGGGGCAGAGCATTCTCGAGGTTGGGACCTAGAGAGTGGCTCTCAGGCAGACCTAAAACCTGCTCCAGTTCCGGAAGTGACTGAAAACCCATCTTTGGAATGAGGCTGGGTAGATGGCTGTGCGGCAGGGGATGGAAACTGACGGGGTGATAGGGGTTCTTTTTCTTCTTGGCGCTTTTTTACTGTTTTATCTATTTTTATCTGATTTATGCTATTGCTTTTTAATGTTTCAATATTTCTCTGTTTTAACGGCTTAATGTCTGTGATTTTACTGTTGTTATTGTATGTACGGCGAATGACACCTGGTCCCGTCGCCAGGTAGCGTTTTGATACTTATGTGATTTAAAGCTTAACAAAAATATTCAATAGACAATAATTCACAGAAACATGAAAATGAATAAACCACACAGTTATAACCTTGTCCTTGTGAAAAGCACAATAACAAAAAGCATTGGACAACTGGACTTTGGAAGACTTAAAAGCTGACTAAATGTGTAACCAAAGCCATTGCTTTTATTCTTGGGTATAGAAGATTAGATACCTACACTGTACGCAAATAGAAGTAGATATAGGCAAATCAAAAGCAACTAATCTGCAAAGGACTTGATCCAACTACTTTAACTAAATTAGAAAGGTTGAAATAGATGTGCCTGAAGTCAGAATGACTGTGTTATCTCTAAAGTTGTCTATACACATGACAATTGTCAGTCAATTTCAGCCATTTTTATCCCCTGGGAATCAAAAGTAATCACCAGAAACCAAGCAATTTACCATTAGAAGTTTTAATCGACCCCCAGAATTTAGTTGATTGTGAAGTTAAAACTAGGCAATAAATTGACAGCTTTGATAAAAAAAAAAATGGAAAACTGCAAGTTTACGAAATAGAAATGAAAATAAACTATAGCAATCTGATTTTGCTTCCATGTTCAATGAGGATAATTTGATTCCATCTCCTTGTGTTTGATCAAAATGACAGTTTTATGTCTATGATTGCTTTGTGATTTTTAGAAAAAAAAGCAATCAAAGGTTTGATAATTGCTTAATAATATTTCCCTAATAATCCCTTCTAAGAAATGCCTACATCATAGGTTATAAGAAGGCTTTGCAGGCACAGGTATAATGTATGGGGGCCTGTAGCGCTATAAAATGGGCCTATAGAATGCCTCAGACTGGGCCCTAGTAGCATTTTGGGTCCTGGGGACCTGCAATGCAAACATTGATTAAAAAATCTGGATTTATCCTGCAAGAAGCCAAGCAATGAATCTAAGCCCCATTTGAATAGCACAATGTGCCATGGGATTTTTTTTTTTTTCAAAGCATTTCAGTACATTTGTATGTATGCTGTCCAAAACCCACATATGCTCATTCAGAAAAAAGCAGGTGGACCCTATTTTACGATCAGCAAATCTGCCTCAGCGAGATACGTTTTAGTGACTTAGCATTTGCATGAAAATGTTGGAAAAAAGAAAACAGACATTGTAACCTCATGCAAATTCAATGAGCCAACAACTGTGTGGCAGATTGGGAGAGAAATCTGTCCGGTGAACAGTAGGCCAGGAAGACGATTTTAGAGGTTTGGAGCAGCAGGGGGAGACATGGGAGGTCACAGCAAGCAGACAGGGAGCAAGCACGGGGGACATGCAGCCTGCTGAGTGACAAGCACCATTCTTTCCTCTCCTCTTTGTATAGTCACTTTTCACTCCAGCAGCAGCTGCATACATATTCAGCAGTGTGGAGTAGCATGGAAGGCAGCCCAAACCGACACGCAATCTGCACAGTGCAGAATATTCAATTACAGAAGTCTTAATTAATTTTAGTAATGTGAAAATTCTCCCATGAACTGTAAAAGGGATGTCATTAATTGCATGTGTTTCTTTATGTGAAGGACATGCTGTCCTTTACACAAAACTTAGCAACATTTAAATAGCTTTAATGAACTAATAATGCTCAATGTATCTTTTATTCAAAACAAGAAAGAAAATGTAAAAGGACAATAATGTGCATTATCATGTCAGACTAAAATGATTCAAACAAGTACAATGTATATTTTTGTTGGCTTATAAATATCAGATTTGTATATATATTTACACTCGTCGGCCACTTTATTAAGTACGTTTGTTCAATTGCTTATTACACAAATTGCTTATCAGCCAATTGCATGGTAGCAACTCAATGAATTTAGGCATCTAGACGTGGTGAAAACAATTTGCTGAAGTTCAAACTGAGCATCAGAATGGGAAAAAAAGGGAATGTAAGTGACGTTGAATGTGGCATGGCTGTTGGTGCCAGACGGGCTGGTCTGAGTATTTCAAAAACTGCTGATCTACTGGGATTTTTACACGCAACCATTTTTAGGGGTTTACAGAGAATGGTCCGAAAAAGAGAAGATATCCAGTGAGCGGCAGTTGTGTAAAGGATAAAGGCCTTATTGATGTCAGAGATTATAGGAGAATGGGCGGGTTGGTTTAAATTGATAGAAAGGTGAGAATAACTCAAATAACCACTTATTACAACCAAGGTATGCAGAATACCATCTCTGAACACAAAACACATTGAACCTTGAAGCAGATGGGCTACAACAGCAGAAGACCACCCCGGGTGCCACTCCTGTCAGCTAAGAACAGGAAACTGAGGCTACAAATCGCACATGCTCACCAAAATTGGACAATAGAAAACCGGAAAAATGTTGCCTGGTCTAAAGAGTCTTGATTTCAGAGGCAACATTCAGATGGTAGGGCCAAAATTTGGCGGAAACAACATGAAAGCATTACCACCCTTACAGAAAGCTAAAAAGATCAATGGCGTCAATGGAACTTACTTGGGAGGTGAAATTGCTCATTGCTCAAAGAACCCCTAGCAAATTTTGGAGGAACCTTAGAGTTCCATGGAACCCTATTTGAGAAACCCTGGGCTAGTGTGTTACCTATTAAGTATATTGCGGCTGAGCTGGGTCGAAGAGAAGAGGTCGAAGAGACCATGTGGAACCGGGTAGAAGACCTGCTTATCCCAACCATCGTCTTTCACCAGGGCCGGGGCTCTCTCCTTGATGCAAGGCAAAGATAGGAGATCTAGATGTCAGAGCTCGCTGTCTAAGCTGCCATCTCTCTCCAATGCCAGGCCACCTACTTTTCACTTGTAATTCCCATTATTTTACTGTTGCTAATTGTCTGTTTTTTAATATTGTTTCTGTAAATATTTTCTTACCCCATATTTCTTTTCATTAAAACAATGGCCCAGATTCACAGAGCGATTACGCCTGCGCAACTGCTGTTGCGCGTGCGTAAGTCTAAATGTGCGCGTGCGTATAGTTGGACACGATTCACAAAACAATATACGCCAGAAATCTACGTTTTTTGGTCCGGCGTAATTGAATTAGACATTCGCTTCCCTTCGCGCAAAACTGCGCTAGACACACCATTGATTTGCTAGTCAAATATGCTAATGAGGGAGTTACGGGGATTCACAAAAAAACGCAGTTGCTGCGCAGGCTACGCGATGTGCGCAACTGCAAAATGTTCTGTCTAAAGTTAGAGGACCTAAAAGCTGGTCTAAATTTTGAAAAAAAGTCTAATTGTCAGATAAAGCAACACTGTTAGTGAGGAGTTCAGCAGTCACACGTGTTGCCCAACAATCTGTATGCCAACATGCCAGGGGCATCGTCGCGCATAGCTATACTACTGACTTTAGATGAACAAAGAAGGATGAGGGCACGGAGGATGGCACTAAGGAGGGCACGGGAGATGTTTTTTTTTTTTTGCTTATATAAAATTTACCATTTAATCTAATCTAATACAATATTCTTATCTGATACAAGCCCCTCACTCTTCACTTGATATATCACACACGCATAGACATCTTTGGCATGAGAGATTCTGACATCGCATCTTCAGATTCACCCCTCATGCCATCATGGAATTACCACAACCTTGCAGGAGGACATCAGCAGCCCAACACATGGCACCACCCATGACACCCATGACAGCTACATATACAATCAGAGCCCCATCCCCACAGATTTCAAACAGAACATGTATGGGGACAGCTGGCTGGTTGGTGAGTGACATGGGAGTCAGGCATGACTATCCCCTCCCGTGATGCACACCTCACAAGTGGCACATGCATGACTAACATCCTCCTGTCTTTTCCCTTCAAGGTGACTCTGCATATGCACTGGTACCCCATCTCATGACCCCATCTCATGCCAGCTCACATTATGCATCTTTGCACGTTAAACACACACATTAATCATGGCACAATGAGAATGCATGCATGCACACCACTGTGGTCCCTAGCACACAAAGAGAAAAAGAACACCCAAAAATCACACTAGCACTCAGCAAGAAACAGACACAAAAAAATCAGATGAAAAAATAAAGCCAGAAAACAAACGCTCAGAAATATATCAATCAAACAAACAGTCTCAAACACTTATCAAAATACACTTTCACAAAACTACCAACAAGCACTAGATCACACAGAACACTAATCTGACAACTACAAAACACACTCTAACGAACAACAGAGCAAAAGCACTTGATTCAATGGGAAGGGACACAAAGGGATGTACTTTTGCAATGGAAGGGCGTTTGTGTGTGTCTATTTATGCTGTCTGCGTAGTTCACAACATTGCCCTAGTCCATTTCCTATTTCACTGATTGCGCCGCTCCCGAGTTGTGAGCATGCGCACAACGGAGCTGACATGGTTTCCTTCACGCGCGCATGCGCGAGTCGGCCGGCCCTTCATTTGCATGGGGTCACGGCTCATTTCAATGTAACACGCCCACGTCCCTCCCAATTTGTATTACTCCTCCTTACGCCTCCGGAAAAAACCTTACGCTTGCGCAATCTCTTGCGTAAAAGCTACGTGAATCGCGGGATTACGCGGCTAGATTGCGCAAGTCTAACGGAAAAGTGGTGCGCTACGCCGGACCGAAAATGCGCCGATCTACGTGAATCTGGGCCAATGTATTTAAAAAGTGGTTATAAAGTCATATTTTTTTTTTATCTTAATGCATTCTTTGCATTAAGATAAAGAGCCTTCTGTGTGCAGCAGTCGCCCCAACACCACCTAATACACAACTGTACCCCCTCTCTACCCAGCAATGTCCACGCTGAATCAGCCTTCAGGCACTCTCCTCCTGATTGGCTAAGACACAGCAGCGGTGTCATTGCCTCCCGATGCTGTAAATCAATTTCAGTTAGCCAGTTAGGAGAGAGAGGGGATGGGGCCAAATGGGGACTCTGTGTCTGAGCTGTGACTCGGCTCAGGTGCCCCCATAGCAAGCTACTTGCTGTGGCGGCACTCAACAGGAGGGAGGGGCCATGTGTGCCAATGAAGGAGAAGAGGAGGATCGGGGCTGCTCTGTGCAAATCCATTGTAAAAGTATAAAATGTTTGTTATTTTTATATTTTAAAAAACTGAGACTTTAAAATCACTTTAAGATGAATATCTAAATGCTCCTAATTACAAATTAAAGTACTCTTGACTCCACAAGGGTCAAAACATCTTTGCCTTTCTGAAGCTTCCCTCTAATCACTTTGTATATATATATATATATATATATATATATATATATATATATATATATATATATATATATCTACTGTGATTCTGTACTTGTGAAATATGCTGAAGAAATCTCCCTCCACTTCTGGCTGCATCTATTTTAACTGTGGGCAGCTAAAGCTTGTGTCTGTTCACTTCCTGGATTTACATAGATACACAGAGGCACACCTTCAGCTCTGAAGCCCTGCAGCTCTCAGTGACCTCTTATGACTCACCCCCCCCCCCTCCTATCCTGGCAAACTCTTATGAGAGTGAGAAAAAGAGTTGTGCATGATGTCATAAGCCAAGGCTTTTTTTTTTTCCAATACTCTTTATTACAATTTTTTCTTGCATATTAATTTACATATTTTTTTTTCCATTTTGTTTTATTACAATATCTTAAAATTGACATATATTTTCTATTTCATTTTCATTCTCTCTTAAAATTCATTCCATCTATACTATAGTCACTATTTTCTTCCACCTTTTCTACTCCACTTTGCCCATACATTATTCTTTCATTTGGTAGAACCTGATTTATTGCTCTCACCCATTGGCTTAGTGTCAGTGGTATTAGCTGAATCCATTTGTGTTTGAATCCTCAAACCATGAAAGGACGGCTTTGCGCTTCAATCTAACTGGCTTACGTGTTCGTACGCCTTCGGATCTACTCTGCAATAAAATTGCGGCCGCTGGGTGGAGTTCCCGTCGTTTTCCGCGTCGGGGTATGCAAATGAGCTTTTGCCGACTATTCACGAAATTACGAACGTCTATCGCAAACTCTTACGGCATCTTTAGTCATCTTTTTGCTGCGTAAAACTATACCAGCTTTTTGCTGGTCTAATATTAGACAGCCCATGTTAAGTATGGCCGTCGTTCCCGCGTCGAATATCAACGTTTTCCGACGTCTTTTTTTATTTTTGCCGTAAAACGTCCGGGAATAGGAATGTCCGTAAACGACGCTACTCAAACAACGAATGACGTATCGACGTTATTTCGCGCAATGCACGGCGGGAAATTTCTGAACGGAGCATGCGCAGTTCGATCGCCGCGGGGACGTGCCTAATTTAAATGCTTCACGCCCCCTAATCGCGTATTTCGATTACACGGCGAGAAATAGACTACGCCGCCGTATCGTACGGGACAAAATCTACCAGAATTCGTTCTAGAGCCTGTTAAAATACGGCTGCGTAGCGGATCTCGGATACGCTGCGCAAATGTACATGTACCTGAATCTGGCCCATAGTTTTCAGTTTGTCTAAATCTATTTGCCAATGCTTCAATTGCTATAGCCAAGGCTTTTTACCAGACAAGAAACAGGAAGTGTGCTGTATAAGGTATTTACTGGCAGAAAAAAAAAAATGTTTTACTATCCAAAGTTAAAACAACAAGGGCAGCAGATTAAATAGATTGAAAGTTAAAAAAAAAAATACTGAATGTCCACTTTAATCAGATGATTCGATATTTAATAAGCAGCAGGTGGTTTTGTGGCATTGGGACCCGGGGCACTGTGTTGTCATTTTTTTTTTTTATCTAAGGTAACAGGGACCGACTGGATGGAGGTGATAATGACATTTTGGGAAGGCTATAGCATACCAAAGCAGCCTCCTGGCAACGCCACTGCCTGTTGGGTAATGGGGGACGCAGACATTTGATCTGATTTACTAATGGTTTTATGTGTACGATTGTAATGCAAAGCCATAGAAAAACAGAAAACCTTAGGCTTACAGAAATGTACCATATTTATCGGCGTAGAACACGCACAGTGAGTTTTATACGCCAATAAATAAAGTATTTCTTTACAATGTGTAGCAGAAACTCAGAAATGTATTGACATAACATGTACTCCTTACCATTCTAACATATGGCACACATATGCCACTCTTTGACTAAGTTAATTTTTGAGTAAAACACATTAGGAGGCAGAGGTACAGGTGGATCTGTCTGTGCACTGCATGGATGAAAGCTTTTACAATGGAGTGCAGCTCCTTTAATCTCTGTAGCAGCTGGGGATTAGCCAAACGCACCTTGGTTTGGTTCAAAGGAGATTTTAAAAACAAAACATAGGACTTTAACGGTTTGCAACTGTAATCCCAGATAGGAAAAGATAATCACTCAGAATATAGTTAAAACAATATACAACAGTTTATTTCACAATATGAGTAAAATCTATTAATAAAACATATCAAGTATGTGCATAACATGCCCCAAAAGCTAGTTGCTGGTAGTGTGAATACACTGAGGCCGTGTACACACGGCAGAGAACCTCGACGGGCAGAACACATCGTTCCACCCGTCGAGGTTCTCTGCCGGCCGTCGAAATCGGTGACCCGCCCGTCGGGAATGGCAACCAGCCATTCATCCAGGCGGGCCGTCGAGCAAATAGAGAGCGTGCTCTCTATTTCTGTTTGACGGGATTCCCGACGGGATGCTCGCCGAGAGCGTACACACGGCCGAGGTCCTCGCTGGAATGCAGCTTCCAGCGAGGTTCTCGCTGGTTTCCAGCAAGAACCTCGGTCATGTGTACGCCGCCTCAGACCTGTCTACATGGCCCAATCCACTTGGAATGAAGTAGTAGCGTAGAGGAGAGAGGGTCTTCCATATACAAGGCCAAATGCATGAATCAATGTACAGTGCCTTGAAAAAGTATTGTAATTTTCCACATTTTGTCATGTTACAACCAAAAACCTAAATGTATTTTATTCGGATTTTATGTAATAGACCAACACAAAGTGGCACACAATGGTGAAGTGGAAGGAAAATTATAGTTTTTTTCAAAATAGATATGTGAAAGTGTAGCATGCATTTTCATCCATTTTCAGCCCCCTGAGTCAATACTTTGTACAACCACATTTCGCTGCAATTACAGCTGCAACTCTTTTTTGGTATGTCTCTACTAGCTTTGCACATCTAGAAAGTGAAATTTTTGCCCATTTTTCTTTGCAAAATAGCTCAAACTCTGTCAGATTGGATGGAAAACATCTGTGAACAGCAATTTTCAAGTCTTGACACAGGATTTAGGTCTGGACTTTGACTGGGCCATTCTAACACATGAATATGTTTTGATATAAACCATTCCATTATAGCTCTGGTTGTATGTTTAGGGTCGCTGTCCTGCTGGAAGGTCAACCTCCATCCCAGTCTCAAGACTTTTGCAGGCTCTAACAGGTTTTCTTCTAAGATTGTATTTGGCTCCATCCATCTTCCCATCAACTCTGAGCAGCTTCCCTGTCCCTGCTAAAGAAAAGCATCCCTACAACATGATGCTGCCATCCTGTTTTATGGGGGGGGGGGTGGTGTGTTCAGGGTGATGTGCAGTGTTAGATTTCTGCCACACATAGCATTTTTCTTTTGGGCCAAAAAGCTTCATTTTGGCCTCATCCGACCAAAGGACCTTCTTCCACATGTTTGCTGTGCCACCCACATGGCTTCTCACAAACCGAAAACTGACTTCTAATGCCGCGTACACACGATCAGTTAAACCGATGAGAATGGTCTGATGGACCGATCGTGTGCGGGCGCAATCAGTTATTTAACCATCGGTTAAAAAAGAAGCCAACTTGCTTTAAATTTAACCAATGGATTCCTAACCGATAGGTCAAAACCGATCGTTAGTAGGCACGCCCATCAGTTAAAAATCCATGCATGCTCAGAATCAAGTCGACGCATGCTTGGAAGCGTTGAACTTAATTTTTTTCAGCACATCACTGTGTTTTATGTCACCGTGTTCTGACACGATCGGTTACTTAACCGATGGTGTGTAGGCGCGATGGAACATCAGTCAGCTTCATCAGTTAACCGATGAAAACGGTCCATAAGACCGCTCTCATTTGATGGACTGATCGTGTGTATGCTTTCTTTCTTGCCAATCTTCCATACAGGCCTCTAAGGTGAACACATGGAGGAGAGTGCAAAACAACCCATTGCTGGTCCAGAATTCAAAGACCTAAAAGAGATCCTTACCACGGCTAAATACATCACAAATCATCCTGTATGATATTTGAACCTGCGCAAGCATCTAGCGATCATTTGAAGTGATTATTTAATTATTATAATTTGAAGCTGCTGCACAGTGTGTCCCTGGATAAAGGCCCGGGCTGGGGTTTACAGCTGCAAGATTTTAATGCTTGCCCTGTTGTAAGCGTGCATTTTTTACGGTATTTTCACTTCTGGTAGTGGAATTCCTTCTGATGCTATTCACCCATTCAAGATATCGCTGTTTGTGTCAATTGAATCATTTCATTTTTGGACTTTATTGACCTTATTAACTTATTTCTTCGCAGTTTGTTTATTCACTCATGTCTTATTGAATTGGTCTCAATTCCTTTACTTATAATCATATTTTCATTTCACCTATGACATTCCATTGAGAGGAATTTTTTAGGTGGGTTAGCGCAGCTACATTTTTTGCTATTGTTATCAGTGTGCATTTTCACTTTTAGTTGCCGCTTGGTTTAAGTTTTTGTTATTTTAGCAATTTGTGGAGTGCACGACTGATAGTTGTCATGTGGACAGATTCCCCTACCTGAGATGTGGATCTCTGCAGCTCCTCCAGAGTTACCATTGGCCTATTGCCTGCTTCTCTGACTAATGCTCTCCTTGCAAGGCCTGTCAGTTTCGGTAGATGGCCATGTCTTGGTAGGTTTGCAGTTGTACCATACTATTTCCATTTCGGATGATGGATTGAACAGTTTAGCATACTTTTTTTTATAACCTAACCCTGCTTTAAACTTCTCCACAACTTTATCCCTGACCTGGAGTGTTCCTTGGCCTTCAAGATGCTGTTTGTTCACTAAGGTTCTCTATCAAATCTCTGAGGGCTTCAGAGAACAGCTGTATTTATACTTATACTGAGATTACATTATACACAGATGGACTCTATTTACTAATTAGGTGACTACTGAGGGCAATTAGTTCCACTAGATTTTAGTTAGGGGTATCAGAGTAAAGGGGGGCTGAATACAAGCGGCAATGTCTTCTGTGTCCTACAGTGGTGGTTCTTTCCCTGTCAATAGTGCCTGGCTCCAATGGTTTTGGTAAACCAACCACTGAAGGAACTGAACTCTACACACTGTGGGCCAGATTCTCAGAGGCGATACGAAGGTGTATCTCAGATACATCATCGTATCTCAATGGATATCTATGTGTGTGATTCTTAGAATCACTTACGCATAGATACACTAAAAATCCGACAGGTGTAAAAGAATTACACCGTCGGATCGTAGATGTAATGACAACGCTGGCCGCTAGGTGGCCATAACGTTGTTTTCTCATGTGCCTATGCAAATGAGCCTAATACGCCGATTCCCGAACGATTTTACGTCACCCCGTCGAAGTTTACGTAGTTTCCTTAAGGTTTGCGCCATGTAAAGATAAAGCAGCCCGAAGGTGGCGCATCCTTTGTTAAGTATTGCCGTCTTTCCTGCGTCGCCATTTGTAAATTTGACGTCGTTTGCATAAGACGTCCGTGAATGGGGCTGGACGCCATTAACGTACATGTCTAAAACACTGACGTCCTTGCGACGTCATTTTGCGCAATGCACGTCGGGAAGTTTTTGGGACGGCGCATGCGCAGTACATTCGGCGCGTGAACGCGCCTAATTTAAATGCTCTACGCCCCCTACCCGGCTCATTTGAATTACACGGGCTTGCGCCGGGGGATTTTCGCAATGCCGCCGCAACTTTACAGGTAAGTGCTTTGAGAATAAAGCACTTGCTCTAGTACGTTGCGGCGGCGTAGTGTAAATGCCTAACGCTACGCCGCCGGGGATTCTTTGAGAATCTGGCCCTAATTTAGGAGACATGCTTTTATCTACCTTTGTTTGTGAGTGCAACTTTTATCATTTTATTGATCTCTACAATACATTTGCTTAATACACTATGGCTGGCTTGGCACTCCCATCTCTTTTCTAGGGATGGACATGTACCTAAGGTAAAAAAAAAAAAAAATTGTCAGGGAGCAACAATTTTAATGATAGTTAAGTGAAATATAAACATTTCACATTTTCATTAAATAGCATACTTGAGATTTTCTCTGAAAAGTTAATATTAGTAATTCCTGAAGAAGTTTTATGTCAACAAAACATGTAGATTTTTCTAATTGAGTCTCCCACCATTGCTATCAATATCTTTGAACAAATTGAAGATACATGTGTTTATTATATCTTATAACTCACAGGAAATCTTGAGTTATTTGAAGTATGATGTTGTAGAGACCTGAGCTGGGAGGTCAAATTTTTATTTGGTGTGGACTAACAGTTACTCAAAATAAAGCACCTCATCTCGTGTACGTAAATTAAGAAAAAATTGGGGCAGAGGGGTACCTAAGGACCCTGGGACTATGAAGCGGTGCTGATATAGTGTAACAAAACACTATATCCCCCTTCCCCCTCCCCCTCTCCCTCCCCGTCCCCCCTCCTTTTGATGTAATACTATCTACTATATTGTTCTAAATTGTTGTACTCTTCCCTTGAACCGTCCTTCATATCGATCTCTTTTAATACAGTGTAGTTAGTTCCAAGCCTTTGAAGAAGCTCATCATAGAGCGAAACATGTCGGTTGAACCAGAACTACCAAGAGCTTTTGCATTCTGTGGAAGCCTGTGATTTAACTAATTATGGATGGTTTTATTTTCATGCCTTTGTATCAACTCAATAAAATTATTTTATTTTAACAGTGTTTTGTTACACTATATCAGCACCACTTCATAGTCCCAGGGTCCTTAGGTACCCCTCTTCCCCAATTTTTTCTTCCTGAGCTGGGAGGTGTTTTTGTCTTAAGGTAGAAGGTATACTGTACCTATGTGATGTATTTTTCATATTTGTATAAATAAGTATAAATAACTGTGACTCCATATAGTAGCTACAACATTTTACTAAAAGACAAAAATAAATCACATAACTGTTGCAGCAGATAGGACATGAGGATCCTTTTTAACAAATACAGTATGTTATTTCTCCCCTTGTATAATATTGTACAAACTAAATGAAAAAAATATTTTTGGTACTGTTAGGCCGCGTACACACGATTAAATCGAACTGCTGGAAACGGTCTGACAGACCGTTTCAGCAGACAAATTTGATCGTGTGTACGGGCGGACAGACAGATTTTTCCAGCAGACAGATTTTGAAGCATCTGTCTGCTGGTTAGTCTGCTGTCCGATATGTCTGCTGGTTAGTCTGCTGTCCAATATGTCTGCTGGTTAGTACGCTAACCAGCACACATATCTGCCCGCACATGCTTCGAATGGATTAGACGCATGCGCAGAAGTGTTTTACTTTCTGGTGCGGTGACGTGGCGGCGTCAACGTCACCGCCACGTCACCGCGCTGTCTGCCGGCGGGGATTTTGTTCTGATCGTGAGTACAGCGATCAAACCAAAATAGCAGACAAATCTGATCAAATCGGTCTGTCAGACCGATTTGAACAGATTTATTTAATGGTGTGTACGGGGCCTTATACTCTTTACATGGCCAGTCTATGCAGGAGCTTTTTTTATGGTAAATATGGTGCTATTAAGAAAAATATACCAACCGTGTCCACATTACGCCACATGTGATTTGTGATAATACGCATAACTGCACCAAACCTTTAGCAGACTTCCAATGATCACAAGATTCCACAAGTGCATTTTTGTACCTTAAAACAAACTTAAAAATAATTCCCGGGGGCTGCAGTAAATCAATAATACAAATTTACTGTTAAGTACCGAAAACTCACTTATGTTTTTCCTTGAAAGCTAGTTGTTGCAGTCTCCCTATTAGTATCTGTCAATGACTGTAACACATGTCCTTGGGAGTGCTAATTAAGAATATCTGTAATTAGTTATGCAAAGTGGGCACTTGAAACCCCAGAGCATTGTTACGGACAGTTTCAATGAAATTAATTTATTTGCGCTGTAGTAAAACAATTTAAAACCCAGTCAATCTCTTTTTTTTATATCATCACTTACTTTTTTCTGTATGTTTTTTTTTTTCTTTAGCTTTTTATGTCTTGAAAATGTTTGCTTTCATCTACAGCATGTTTTTTGTGTAATAATGATGGAAGAATTTACATAGGAGATGACGCCAAGATGTGTACTTATTTATTTGCAGAGTCAATGACAACCCAGAAATTAGATTATCATTGTTAAAGAGTGACCCACTATGTAACTCTTGGTATAGTAACATTGAAGATAATGCCCTATGCCTGCAGGTTCCTTCCTAGGTATAACCTCATCCCACTGCTTATTTAATTTGCAAACAATCGTAGGACTAGTATGACCATAAGCTATGCTCTCAATTCTACAGCTAAGGCCAGCCATACAAGTTTCAAATCTTGGACCATTTAGCAGGAACCGGCCGAGATTTGAACCGTTAATGGGCAGGCAGAATGTACCAAGTTGATCAATGGATCAACTTAGGTACAACCAGCCTGCTGGATTCACTTGTGATTATTGTTAGTGGCTGCTATAACCGCTAGCAATAATCACTGTCTTCTCCTGGCCAGGATAGCTTCCCCCTGCCCCCACAGGGAGAAGACAATGGCCCGGCAGGAGGTATTACTGCATCAACACTGTGTTGATGGGGGAATCCAGCAAATTTATTTCCTGCAACTCATGGTTGCAGGAAAGAAATTTGCTACATGTATGGCCAGCCTAAGTATGAGACCCTAGTCAGACCTTCTAGGACTACTTTGGGGTAAGCTTTTTTGTTAGCAGTGCTCATAATTGCACCATGAGTTTTGTGCAGTTGTATGACATTTTTATGTAGCAGGGCTTGTCTGTCCCTCTTTTCACTGAAAAGACCAAAACAAAAGGGAGTTAGTGTTCAAATGATAAAACACATAGGCCCGGATTCACATACATCGGCGCATATTTATGCCGCCGTAGCGTATCTTATTTACGCTATGCCTGCGCAACACAGAGAAACAAGCATGGAATTCACAAAGCAAATGCTCCCATCGTTGTGCCGACGTAGCGTATATTCGCCGGCGTAAGTCAGCGTAAGTCAAAGTAGGTGGAAGTGGGCTGGAAGTGGGCGTGATACATTTACATTGACCCCATGCAAATGATGGGCTAAGCTTCAGACAAGTACTTAAAATGAACTGTGCATGCGTCATACCTTGGATGCATCCCAGTGCGCATGCTCACAATCACGTCGAAACAACTGCCTAAGATACATTGAATCACTACCTACGACGTGAACGTAACCTACGCCCAGCACTATTCACGTACAACGCAAACTACGTAAAATTTAACGGCGTTCGTTCCCTGGTCCATACCTTTGCATGAGTTGCGCCTCCAATATGGGGAATAATTTTACGCTGGACGTATGACTTACACAAACCGCGTATATTATGCGCTGGACGCAAGTACCTTCGTAAATCGGCGTACCTCCCTCATTAGCATATTTGCATCGAAAATCAATGGGAGTGCCAAATGCGTCCAGCGTAAATATGCGCCCACTATACGCCAGCGTAGGCAAGTTACGTTGGTCAGATAAAGTCAGTTTTTAGGGCGTATCTTAGCTCTGTGGGCATGGTGCACAGATACGATGGCGCATATTTACACTTACGTGGCGTATCTCGAGATACGTCGGCGTAAGTGCTTTGTGAATCCGGGCCATAATTTTTAAGAAAAGACATTGCTCCTGGCTGCTGATCTTGGGGAGTTATTTGCTCATCTATGACAATGGTTCTCAGCCCTGTCCTCAAGTACCCCTAACAGGCCATGTCTTGGGAATTTCTTAGGTAAAATAGCTGTCAATACAACAAGCCATTGACTCTGATTTAAAGCACCTGTGCAAGATAAAGGAAAGCCTGCAAACATGGCTTATTTGGGGTACGTGAGCAAAGGGTTGAGAACCACTGATCTATGACCACCCTAAGTCTAATTTTTGAGATGTTCATATACTGACATTTTAGCATCATGGCTGCATTGTGATATTTCGGAAGAAGGGGTGACACATAAATAAAAAAAAGTTGTAAATGTAAATCTTTGGTGATGATGGGTCAAAGTCTATTTTTAAGACGGTCAACATTGCTGTAGTTTTACGTCATGCCCCTCATCCCTCAGGACAACAGCATTTTTGCTTCTACCCTCTTAAACTTGCACGCAAGCAAGCTTTAGTATCATATCAACAAGATACTATAGCTACACAATTCACAATGAAAGTGGGAACATCAAAAAGACGTAAAGACACAGCTCATCTGATGTGTTCAAATACACCTAGAATTCACTTCTTAAACAAGTAGGCCTGACTATTATCCTATTTCACAAGCAAGTTGGTACAAGGTATACAATTTCAGAATGTGTAACCGTATGCAGTAACAAAAATTTACTAACTTAAAAGACTGGATGACCTGGATTGCACTGGCAGACTAAAGCTGGCCGTACATGTTCAATTTTCTTGTACAGTTTTGCCTTATATTTACCTTAAACTATGTAGTACAAGGGCCTGCCTAATTGGATACAATTGAAAGTTGTTTCGTTTTGACCTCATACAGTATTATATGTTTTTTTGAAAATCTAAAGGAAAATTGTACAAGAACATTAAGCACGTGTCTTAGGGCCAGATTCAAATCTTTTATTATACAGGGGAACTAGTTATTGACAGCAACCCCTTACATTACAAATCTACGCCACAGCTGTGTTGGTTATGCAGATTCTGGTCCTGATTATTACCCTGGACTAGATGGCTGAATTAGCACAGATATAACTCTGGCTAAAATATCAGCTGTTCTTTACAAACGTATGATTGTTACCTAATACACCTCGATAAAAGGTGCCTATCCAAAAGTTTAACCTCCCTGGCGGTATGATTCTTTAAGATTTTAGGTGCTGAAAGCGGTACCATTATTTGCAAGGGAATTTGGCGTTTTATACTGTAGGCTTGTAATTCTTAGAAATAACTCACTTAAATCTATCCAAACAAGAGTCTAATAGGCATCCCGAGTATGATTTTTTTTTAATTAAAAATTATAATATAATAAATAATTATAAAAAATTATAACAAATAATAATATAATTATAGTAAAAATTATTCAATAATGTAATCAAATCAAAATCACTGAAATTTGCTCAGTTGCAGAATTTTTGCTGTCATTATTATTTATTTTTTTATGACGAATTTCCCCACAAATCGCTATCGCTAAATTCTGCAAGTGATTATAATTTATTATCGCTGTTTTCTAGCTGATCTAAAACCATTTTTGACATAAAGGGACACTTTTGGTTGCTATGGGCAATCTACAGTTTGCAGGCAGAAAGAACACTTTTTATTATATAAAAGAACATGCAGGGCACTGGACAGACCACTAGGGACATGGGGGGTGTGTATTTTTTACATACAGTACTGTAATCTATAAGATTACAGTATACTGTATGTAAAGTGTTTGTTTACTTTTTTGAATTTGGCGCCGTTCTCCGCTCCTGTGCGTCGTAACGTCGCAGGGAACGGAGCTCGGCGACACACGGGAACGCTGTGTGAATCGAGCGAGCACCCGCTCGCTCACACAGCGTGGATGCATCGCTGGATCCAGGAAGAAGGTAAGACAGCGCGCGCTGCAGGCTCTGCATGTCTACCCCGAGCGTGACTCGGGGATACCGATCTTGGCAAGAAAAAAACACCCCGAGTCACGCTCGGGAACACCGCCAAGAAGGTTAATATGAGAAAGCCAACTGAAAGTCATATTTCGATGTGTTTGTTTATTTATTTTTGATTATTGCTTTGTAACTTGCATGCCAATAATTATTATTATTATTATTTTAAATTAACCAAGTTTGAAATTGCAATTGATCAAATGTCACATTCATCAGGTTAAAACAGGACCATGTAAGATGATCTCTGTCTGATTAGGTTCTCCATCCTTTACAGTTTACACATTGCTAAATAAGTTGATTCAATTTTACAAATCAGAGACACAAAAAGTATTTTTTTAAGGCGCACAGCTTATTCTATGGCTAATGTGGCACAAAACCAATACTGTAAACTTCCAAAATGTACAAAATGGATGAATCTGAGCCCGATGTAAACACTTCTGATGTATTCAATGGCTTTTCCTTGCAACGTGATTCAGCAAACTCAGGAGGGACAATTTAGGAAGAATGAATGTTTTTTTCTTTCCAAATAATGACAGTTGAGAGGAACATTCTGTTTACCCATTTTATATACGCAATCAGTGGGAGAATTGCACTTTTCAGAGTGGTGTCACGTACTGAATAGTTCTCTGAAAAATGTGAATGTCATGCTGATTGTGAAGGGTTTGTGACTCAGAGATGTTGTTACTTTGAATTTATGATCCAAAAAGACCTTGCTGAAGCCAACTAATATGTTTTTTAAGGTGCAGTCGTTTAACTGATGAAAGGAAAATTTGTAAAGAAAAGGCAATCCGAAACAAAATAGAAATAAAACTCATACTGAATCCGATCAATGTAGCTATAATATTAAGGCATTAAGAAGTGACTCTAAAAAGGTGGAAAAACTAAAAAGAGGGGGAGAGCCAAGAACTTCTCTAGTGAACTATCTTATGTATCGACGTATAACATGCACAGGCGTATAACACGCACCCTAACTTTAAGGCCGCGTACACACGATCAAATCTGTCTGCTGAAACCCGTCTGACGGGCCGTTTCAGCAGACAGATTTGATCGTGTGTACGGGCAAACCAACGGATTTGGCCACCCAACAGATTTCAAAGCATGCTTTGAAATCTGTCGGCTGCAAACCCGTCCGCCCGACATGTCTGCTGGTTAGTACGCTAACCAGCAGACATATCTTCTCGCACATGCGTCGAATGGATTCGACGCATGCGCGGAAGTGTTTTACTTCCGGGTGCGGTGACGTGGCAGCGTCAACGTCACCGCCACGTCACCGCCACGTCAGCGCGCTGTCTGCCGGCGGGGATTTTGGTTTGATCGTGTGTACACGATCAAACCAATACATCCCAGCAGACAGATTTGTTCAAATCTGTCTGTCCGACGGATTTGAACAAATCTATTTGCTCGTGTGTACGAGGCCTTAGAGGGAAGTTTCAGGAAAAAAAACTTTCGAGAGCCCCCTGTGTATAACACGCAGGCACAGTTTACCCTCGATTTTCAGGGTAAAAAAGTGAGTGTTATACACCAATAAATACAATAATTATATTCCAGGTGATAAACAGATTGAGCAATGAGACAATATTTAAAGAGAAGTAGCTTACAACACGCATTGATGATGTGGCTAGAAATAAATCCTGGAAACTGCAATATATATATATATATATACTCGAGTATATACTCGAGTATAAACCGATCCGAATATAAGCCGAGGCACCTAATTTTAACACAAAAATGGACAAACGTATTGACTCGAGTATAAGCCTAGGGTGTCCATCTGCATGCCTCACTGTGCCTCACATTGCCTCACTGGGTCCATGCTTCACTGTGTCCATGCCTCACTGTGCCCATGCCTCACTGTGTCCATGCCTCACTGTGCCCATGCCTCACTGTGTCCATGCCTCACTGTGTCCATGCCTCACTGTGCCCATGCCTCACTGTGTCCATGACTAGACTGATGTTTAAAATGGGAGTCTATGGAAGGGGTGCCCGGATTTTAAAAATCGGTGCTCCCCAGTCGTAGGTCCTCCAGACAACAAACTTTGCACACTTATAGAGAAGAAATGAGGCCACATGTGTGCCAAGTTCCTGGTCCAGGGAACCTACGACCGGCCAATACCAGGTCCCCAAAATCACCAGGGAAATGAGCATTTAACATGGGAGTCTATGGAAGGGGTGCTTTGAAAAATCAGTGCTCCCCGACCGAAGGTCCCCCGGACAACAAATGTTGCACACTTGTAGAGGAAGAGTGGGGCTATATGTAGGGCCCTAAATTCCGGCTGGTACTGGGTTCACAAAGTCCGGGAGATCAGACGCAAGAAGGTGACTCAAGTATAAGCCAAGGGGGGCATTTTCAGCACAAAAAATGTGCTGAAAAACTCGGCTTTTGCTCGAGCACAGCAGTTTATTTATTTGAAAGAGCTGCTATACCTGTGGGAAACTTAGGGAAAAGGTCCCTGCACCTTTTTTTAATTCACAGCCACACAAAAACCGCATGGTCCTATGCATTTCTGTTTTCCAGTGCGTAGAAGTTTTAAGAATGAATGGCACCTGACACTGGCAATAGGGAGTGAAAGGGTTAACTTGGGCAGTGATCAAGGGGTTAAAACTTTATTAGGGGGGGTACGGGGGCTACCCTGAACCTAACACTAACTGCCTGTCACACTGACACTAAATGCAGTGACCAGTACATATATGATCACTGCATTCAGTGAGGGGGGTGGGGGGGTGATCGGGGGGGGGGGGGTTAATGTGCCTATGTGTAAGGATGTCAGTGTAGTGTTGTGCAGACTTACTGTGTGATGTATTCACTCCTCAGCGGCGGTTGAAAATACCGCCGAGGGGAGAGATTGCATCACTTCCCCCTTCCTGGGGGAAGATTGGCTAAGAGCGATCCGGAGGGGGCGGACAAAAAAGAGCAGCCGCCCCCTCTTCCTGCCGCATGTACGGGGGGGGTCCAATCGGACCCCCGACCCACGTCTAGACAGGGACGTACAGGTACGCCAATGCGCCTGTACGTGCCATTCTGCCGACGTATATGTACATGCGGCGGTCCACAAGTGGTTAACCTTTAATTGACATTTTAACCTGTGTGTGCCACCTTCTGTGTCTGTGCCAAGGTAAACCCCAAGGTCAACCCTTCCAGGGTATGTCAACTTATAATCAGGGCCATTTGGGTGATTTCTGTTATCATTATGATTTAAAAAGGATACAAAAAAACTACGTACATGCGGCGATCCGCGCGGCTGCAGGAGCGATCCGACAAGAGGGGGCGGCTATTCGTTTTTGTCCGCCCCCTCCGGATCGCTCCCAGCCAATGCGCGCGCCCGCCCACCTTGTCACTTCCTCCTCCTGTGTAAACACAGGAAGGAGGAAGCGATGTGATATCTCCCTCTGCGTTTTTTTCAACCACCGCTGAGGAGAGATCACCACACAGTAAGTCCTGCACTAACACTACACTACACTAACACTTCACATAAACACATTTAACCCCCGCGATCGCCCCCCCCCCTCCCCCCTGTCACAGTGTCACTGAATGCAGTAATCATACATGTATGATTACTGTATTTAGTGTCAGTGTGACAGGCAGTGTGACAGTCAGTTAGTGTTAGGTTCAAGGTAGCCGCCGTACCCCCCTAATAAAGTTTTAACCCCCTGATCACTGCCCTAGTTAACCCTTTCACTCCCTATTGCCAGCATCACTAAGCGATCATTTTTCTGATCGCTGTATTAGTGTCGCTGTTCCCGCTAGGTAGCTAATTTTTTTTTATTGCGATTTTTTTTTACTAAAGACATGTGGCTAAATCAATTTTGGCCTAAATGTATGACTAAAATTTAGTTTATTGATTTTTCTTATAACAAAAAGTAAAAAATATAGATTTTTTTTCAAAAATGTCGCTCTATTTTTGTATATAGCGCAAAAAATAAAAATCGCAGAGGCGATCAAATACCACCAAAAGAAAGCTCTATTTGTGGGAAGAAAAGGACGCAAATTTTGTTTGGGAGCCACGTCGCACGACCGCGCAATTGTCTGTTAAAGCGACGCAGTGCCGAATCGCAAAAAGGGGCCTGGTCATTTACCTGCATTTTGGTCCGGGTCTTAAGTGGTTAAATAAAAGACAGTTTGTTGGCATGATCCATCATATTTTCAATATTAATGCCATATATTGCAATATAAAACTAGTTCATGTTTTAAAGTGATTGTGAAAGTTATTTATTTTTATACATTTTAATAACAAACATGTATACTGACCTGCTCTGTGCAATGGTTTTGCACACAGCAATCCCGATCCTCATCTTCTGTCATCCCCCACCAGCACTTTGGGTTCCTTCACCGTGGTGGCACAGGTGCAGGCTCGATACTTTGCCAGGCTGTGTGTGTCTATTGACACACAGTGCGGTTTGGCCCTGCCCCCTGCTTCCACTTAACTGGATTTGATTGACAGCAGCCAATGGCCCCACTGCCCTCAATGAGTTCAGTGAGGAGGGAGAGAGAGAGGGAAAGAGCAGTGCTTCTGTTCTCGGTCACAGCACTGGACTGAGATTAGACTCAGGTAAGTATTTTGGGGAGCTGGAATTGAGCTGCACTTAAAAGGCTTTGCAGGTAATGCATTGTGGTAAAAAAGTTAGCCTTGACAACCATTTTAAGCTCATCTTTTATTCTAAACCATGTTATTTTAAAAGGTTTTAGATTTCAGTTTTGAATAGAATGCAACTAAAGGGTTAAAGTAAAGTGGGCCAAAAGGAACAAAAAGCCTCAGCTACAATTCTGTGGAGTACACAATTGTGATCTTATAGCCAAAATTATTCACCAGTGATTTCTAAATCCACTTCAATCTGACCTCTATATAATATATATACAGTGCCTTGAAATAGTATTCATAACCCTTGAAATATTCAAATTTTTTTCATGTTGCAAACAAACACGTAAATGTATTTTATTGGGATTGTATGTGATAGACCAACACATAGTGGCACATAATTGCGAAGTGGAAGAAAAATTATACTTTTTTCTTTTTGTTTTTACAAATAAATATCTGAAAAAGTGTGACGTGCATTTGTATCCATCCCCAATTACTTTGATACCCCTAAATAAAATCCAGTGGAACCAATTGCCTTCAGAAGTCCTCTAATAAGTACATAGAGCCCACCTGTGTATAATTTAATCTCAGTATAAATACAGCTGTTCTGTGAAGCCCTCAGAGGTTTGTTAAAGAACCTTAGTTAACAAACAGCATCATGAAAGCTAAGAAACACACCAGACAGGTCAGGGATAAAGTTGTGGAAAAGTTTAAAGCAGGGTTAGGTTATAAACAAGTATCCCAAGCTTTGAACATCTCTTGGAGCACTGTTCAATCTATCAACTGAAAATGGAAAGAGTATTGCACAACTGCAAACCTACCAAGACATGGCTGTCCACTTAAAATGGCAGGTTGGGCAAGGAGAGCATTATTCAGAGAAGCAGCCAAGAGGCTCATGGTAACTCTAGAGGAGCTGCAGACATCCACAGCTCAGGTGGGAGAATATGTCTGTAGGACAACTATCAGGCCCCGTACACACGGCCGAGGTTCTCGCCAGAAACCAGCGAGAACCTCGCTGGGAGCTGCATTCCAGCGAGAACCTCGGGCGTGTGTACGCTCTCTGCTCGCCCCGCCCGTCGGGAAACCCGTCAAGCAAATAGAGAACAGGTCCTCTATTTGCTCGACGGCCCGTCAGGATGAATGGCTGGTTGCCATTCCCGACAGACGGGTCGCAGATTCTGACGGCCGTCAGAGAACCTCGATGTGTTCCGCCCGTCAAGGTTCTTTGCCGTGTGTACGCGGCATTAGTTGTGCACTCCACAAATCTGGCCTTTATGGAAGAGTGGCAAGAGGAAACCCATTGTTAAAAGAAAGCCATAAAAAGTCTTGTTTGCAGTTTGCGAGAAGCCATGTGAGGGACACAACACAACACACATGTGGAAGAAAGTGCTTTGGTCAGATGAGAGCAATATTTTACTTTTTGGCCTAAAAGCAAAATGCTATGTGTGGTGGAAATCTAACATTGCACATCACCCTGAACACACCATCCCCACCATGTAACATGGTGGTGGCAGCATCATGTTGTGGGGATGCTTTTCTTCAGCAGGGACTGGGAAGCTGATCAGAGTTGATGGGAAGATGGATGGAGCCAAATATTGGCCAATCTTAGAAGAATACCTGTTATTATCTGCAAAAGACTTGAGACTGGGGTGGAGGTTCACCTTCCAGAAGGACAACGACCCTAAACATACAGCCAAAGCTGCAATAGAATGGTTACGATTAAAGCATATTCATGTGTTAGAATGGCCCAGTCACAGTCCAGAGTTGAGAATCTGTAGCAAGACTTGAAAATTGATGTTCACAGATGCTCTTCGTCAAATCTGACAGAGCTTGAGCTATTTTGCAAGGAAAAGTGGGCAAAAAATTCACTTTCTAGAGGTGCAAAGCTGGTAGAGACATCCCAAAAAGGCTTGTAGTTGTAATTGCAGTGAAAGGTGGTTCTACAAAGTATTGACTCAGGGTGGCTGAATATAAATACATGCCACATGTTTCACATATTTATTTGTAAAAAAAAAAATGAAAACCATTCATCATTTTCTTTCCACTTCGCAACTATGTTGCATTTTGTGTTGGTCAATCACATAAAAGCCCAATAAAATACATTTACGTTTTTGGTTGTAACATGACAACATTTGGAAAATTACAAGGGGTATGAATACTTTTTCAAGGCACTGTATATTATATATAGTATATATATACAGCTGAAAGTGTATTTTATGTTTGAATGTTTTTATTCAAATTAAGCAACGATTATTGCACATATTTCAATATAGCAAAACATAAAAGCAACAGCTTAAACATACACATTATGGGCCAGATTCAGGTAGAGTTAGGCTGGCGGATCAATGGATCCGCCAGCCTAACTGTCACTTTAAGCCGGCGTTTTTGTTTTCTGTAACCAGAAAACAAGAAACGCCGGGTTGGAGTTCAGATGCGATCGGCGTAATTGAATTTCGCCATCGCATCGTTACTTCAACTTAAAAATGGCGCCGGGGGCGTTCCCGCCGATTTACGCTCAAAAAATATGTTAATGAGCAGAAATCGGCAATTCACGATCTTTTTCGGGCGGGACGCAGTGACTTTACGACGTTTCCGGAAGCGATACGCGGCGTATAGATAAAGCAGCCCCCTAGTGGAATATCCTATGTTAGGTATAGCCATCGTCATCGCGTCGGAAAAAAAACAAATCGCGTCGTTTGCGTAAAACATTCATGAATGGGGACGTGACGTCATTGACGTTCACTGACAGAACTTGGAGCATGCGCACTGGGATGCATTGACACTCGACGCATGCGCAGTACGTTCGCCGCGGGATCACGCTTATTTTAAATAATACGCGCCCCGTACCCGCCCAATTTGAATTCCGCCAGCTCATTTGCGATACGCTGCCGCAACTTTAGGAGCAAGTGCTTCATGAATAACAGCACTTTCTCCTAAAATTTCTGCAGCGTAACGTAAATGAGATGCATTACTCCAGAGCAAAGATGCTCTGATCTACCTGAATCTGGCCCTATATTGTCGGTTTAGCATTCTACAGCTAAGCATTGTGTGCATAGCCCGTAATTTGGCATTAGTATAAACATAATAAAGGGATGCACTATCATATCGACTATGATTGGCAATGTACAATGAAAAGCAATTCAAGCTGGACTAGTGTAGAATGATAAAACGTGTATGACAAAGTTGGTTAAACCTTATGCAACTGTTCTAAATTGCCAGTTAATCATTGCCAGAATGCTAGGTTCAACAATTTCACATTGTAGTGCCAAGGATTAAAAAGTAGATGGTTGGCAATTTCAATTTTCTTCAAAAATAAGAGATAAAAGGAAATAAAGGGAAGGAAATAAGGAAAAAGTATGTAAGAATAGGTCAGAGATCCTTCTCGTCAATAATTCTCTTTACGATTCACTAGACCAATTTGTATTGTACAGGAGTTGTCATGTTACTGTACATTGAATTTAGCTTGAGCATCATTTAGAGTACTTCATATTTTGAAATTGATCATGATCCAGTTGAGCTGTAATAGTGATATTAGTTAAAGTTATGCTAATGTTCTGTTTCAGGTTGTCCTAAAACAGGAAGTGTTTATTTATACTGGTGAATAGTCAAGCATGTTCGTAGAATTTTCCTATGTGAAGATGTTATTCATAGATACATTTATATATATATATACAGATTTACAAATTTACAGACAAATAAGATTGTTTTTTGAGAATATATTATGACGTTGTATTTCACTGAAGGATCACTTATTAACACTATACAATTTCCATTGGAAAAACCTAAAGTAGTGTAAATGTACACAGAACTTCTAAGAAAAGTGCTGTGTGTATATATATATATATATATATATATACAGTATATATATATATATAGATAGATAGATAGATAGATAGATAGATAGATAGATAGATAGATAGATAGATAGATAGATAGATAGATATACATATATATACACACACCCTTCACATTTTTTTTTAATATTTTATCATATCTTTTCATGTGAAAACACTGAAATAAATTACACTTTTCCACAATGTAAAGTAGTGAGTGTACAGCTTGTATAACAGTGTAAATTTGCTGTCCCCTCAAATTAACTCAACACACAAACATTAACGTCTAAACGGCTGGCAGCGAAAGTGAGTACAAGTGAAAATAGCCAAATTTGGCCTAAAGTGTTAATATTTTGTGTGTCCACCATTATTTTCCAGCACTGCCTTTACTCTCTTGGGCATGAAATTCACCAGAGCTTCAGAGGTTGCCACTTGTGTCCTTTTCCACTCATCTTTGACAACGTCATGGAGCTGGTGGATAATAGAGACCTTGCGCTTCTCTACCTTCCATTTAAGGATGCCCCACAGATGCTCAATGGGGTTTAGGTCTGGAGACATGCTTGGCCAGTCTATCACCTTTACCCTTAGCTTATTTAGCAAGGCAGTGGTCATTTTGGAGGTGTGTCTGGGGTCGTTATCATGTTGGAATAAATGTACACAGTGCATTTTGGCATTCATGGTCCCCTCAATGAACTGTAGCTCCCCAGTACCAGCAGCACTCATGCAGCCCCAGACCATGACACTCCCACCAACATGCTTGACTGTAGGCAAGACACACTTGTCTTTGTACTCCTCACCTGGTTGCCGCCACACATGCTTGACACCATCTGAACCAAATAAGTTTATCTTGGTCTCATCAGACTACAGGACATGGTTCCAGTAATCAATGTATTTAGTCAGCTTGTCTTCAGCAAACTGTTTGCAGACTTTGGGCATCATCTTTAGAAGAGGCTTCCTTCTAGGATGACAGCCATGCAGACCAATTTGATGCAGTGTGTGGTGTATGGTCTGAGCACTGACAGACTGACCCCCCCACCCCTTCAACCTCTGAAGCAATGCTGGCAGCACTCATATGTCTATTTCACAAAGACAACCTCTGGATGTGACGCTGAGCAGGTGCACTCAACTTCTTTGGTCAACCATGGTGAGGCCTGTTCTGAGTGGAACCTGTCCTGTTAAACAGCTGTATGGTATTGGCCATGGTGCTGCAGCTCAGTTTCAGGGTCTTGACAATCTTCTTATAGCCTAGGCCATCTTTATGTAGAGCAGCAATTCTTTTTTTCAGATCCTCAGAGAGTTCTTTGCCATGAGGTGCTATGTTGAACTTCCAGTGATCAGTATGAGAGAGTGAGAGCGATAACACAAAATTTTAACACACCTGCTTCCCATTCACTCCTGAGACCTTGTAACACTAATGAGTCACATGACACCAGGGAGGGGAAATGGCTATTTGAGCCCAAATTGAACATTTTAATATTTGTTGCCAGCGGTTTAGACATTAATGGCTGTGTGTTGAGTTAAAACAGCAAAATTACACTGTTATACAAGCTGTACACTAACTACTTTACATTGTAGCAAAGTGTAATTTCTTCAGTGTTGTCTCATGAAAAGATATAATAAAATATTTACAATAATGTGAGGGGTGTACTCACTTTTTTGAGATACTGTATATATGTATATATATATATATATATATATATATATATATATATATATACAGCACTTTTCTGAGAAGTTCTGTGTACGTTTACAGTACTTTAGGTTTTCCCAAAGGAAATTTTACGGTGTTAATAACTGTGGTTTATGTTGCTTTATTTACCTCTGATCCTTCAGTGAAATGCAACGTCATAATTTATTCTCAAAAGACAATTTTTTTTTCTGCACATTTGTGTTTCTCCAGTACTCCTGGGAGACTAAACCATTCTCATGCAGAGAGCTAAGCTATAATATTGTGATTAAAGCTGGCACAGTATTCTGGGTCTTTCAGTTCCATAACAGTTTGAATACAATACAATGCCTACCTCATGACTATCCAATGCTATAAATGGCAATGCGTGTTTCCCTGGCGATGACCAATATTCTCTCCACTATAGAACTATAATTTTATATACCATCATTTTAAAAATAACCTGTAGTTTGAAAACACAATAATACAAATCATGGTGTATTTAAAATAAGCATCTAGCTAAGCAAATTAAGGTGCTAAAATATCTATAAACATATATAAAACATAGATAAAAGTGTAGCTATAATGTATTAATAGCTGACTATACAAAGGTACCTGTTGTGTATTTTTGAAGACATGAACACACGTAATCAAAATAAATAAAAAATAGTTGTAAACTCTGAAATGTCAACTCACCGGAAACTTGCGAGTCACCAGGTATACAGAGTTCTCTGCCGGAATCCAGAGACCTCAACCACTGCTGTGCATCTCCTGCGGAATTAGCACACGTCTCCAGAAAGTCTGCTTGGCACATGCACAGTGATCCTAGAAGTCTCCTAATAGTTCACTTGGCACCTGTGAAAAGTAGTAAGTCCCTCAGAAACCGCCCACTGTCACTATCAATATCTTATGCTGTGCTTGTATTACAGAGAGGGCAACTTGTTCCTGTGTTATGCACTTATAAAGTCTCTTTATTCAAATGACGTATATTATTTAACTTTGTACAACCTGTATTCAAATTACTCATGCTCACTTCGTGCCGACAATATCTCAAATGTGAAATGGTGTGACTGGGGATCATTCAATGCCCATCCCAGAAGAAAGGTAGATAACAAAATGTAGGTTGGCAACCACAACTCTCATATATACAGAACAGCTCCCAACAGCTCAGTTAAATCTCCCATCTCGCATGCGCAGAACACCAGACTACGGGAAGGTAGCCACGCTGACGTTGCATGCAGGTGCGGTGGCGGAATGTGGTGGCCATATTGGAGACCAGTGTCTCCAAAGGCCGAAAATGTATTGGCTAAATGGTGCCACACACATGCACGTTGGGGGATCCAACAGGGCAGTTCTGTTAGTTGCCGTTCTGTATATATGAGGGTGCTTGCTGGTCCAAATTTTTTGGTTTATTTATGATAACGTTTTCTTCCTCATTCTGTGCTTTTGTATTTAGGGAGAGACATCTGGCTGCATGGCTGACACTGCTCACATTATCTTGGATGGTGTGCAGCCATGCGGCCAGATGGGTCTCTCATATGACTGATAACATGTATGTTTTTTCCTTTTTCTTTAATGTTTCTTGTAATAAAAACAAGTTGGTTATTTTAGGGGACTCAACAGGGTGGCACTGCCGGCTGCCATTTTCTCCATATGAGAGCTGTGGTTATCTGCTGGTCCAGCCTCAGGACCAAACTTGTTGGTTTCTCTATGGGAGACATTCCCTCATCTTCCTGTGTCTTTTGTATCTAAGGGGACACATCCAACCACATGGCTGACACTGCTCACCTTAGGCGGCGTACACACGGAGGGACATGTCCGCTGAAACATGTCCAATGGACCGTTTCCAGCGGACATGTCTCCTCCGGATTTTCGTCCGACGATGTGTACACACCATCGGATGAAAATCCCCTCAGCCAGGGAACGCGGTGACGTGGCGGTGACGTTGACGCCGCCACGTCACCAAACAAGGAAGTGAAATACTTTCACGCATGCGTCAAATCCATAGATTTCTGTCCGCTGGTTAGTGTACTAACCAGCGGACATATCCGACGGACATGCCTCCGACGGACAAATTTCAAAGCATGCTTTGAAATTTGTCCGCTGGGTAAACATGTCCGCTAGCCCGTACACATGATCGGAGATGTCTTAGATGAATGGCAACAAGTAGGTTTTTCTTTTTTCATCTGTTTGTAATACAAAACAAGTTTGTTAGGTCAGATTTTTTTTGTCATTTGATTTCTGTTGCTGATGATATTGTTTGGTCCCCTGGATCTTTGTTGGTGTCACCTGGCCGTGCCTTTTATTCCTTCCTCACTGCTGGCTTGTTTAACTACTTCAGACCTGCGCTACCGTCAAATGACGGCAACAGCACGGGTCTGAATAGCCAACGTGCCGTCTTTTGACGGCCGCCCCTTTGGGCGTTCCCAGCGCGCGCTGTAGAGCGCGCTGCGGGGAAGCCCTGTGTTGTCCGTGTCCCTTGGACACAGCCAATCACAGATCGCGGCGAACGGCCAGTGAGTTAGAACACACCTAGGATACACATTTAACCCCTTCCTCACCCCCTAGTGTTAACCCCTTCAATGCCAGTCACATTTATATTGTAATTAGTGCATATTTATAGCACTGATCGCAGTATAAATGTGAATGGCGCCAAAAATGTGTCAAAAGTGTCCGATGTGTCCGCCATAACATCGCAGTACCAATAAAAATCGCAGATCGCCGCCATTTCTAGTAAAAAAGAAATAATAAAAAATAATAATTCTCTCCCCTATTTTGTAAGCACTATAACTTTTGCGCAAACCAGTCGCTTATTGCGATTTTTTTTTTTTACCAAAAATATGTATAAGAATACGTATCGCCCTAAACTGAGAAAAAAAATGTTTTTTTTTTTTTTAAATTGAGATATTTATTATAGCAACAAGTAAAAAATATTGGGCCGGATTCACAGAGCGATTACGCCGGCGTAACAGGAGATGCGCTTAATAAGTCTAAATTGGCGCATGCGTTTCGATACTCCACATCCCCAAAACGAGATATGCAAGAAATTTACTTTTTTGTCCAGCGTAATTTCGTTAGACAGGCGCATCCATCCGCGCAAAACTGCGCTAGACACACCATTGATTTGCTATTCAAATATTCTAATGAGGGAGTTACGGGAATCCACAAAAGAATGTTGGTGCAGCGCAGGCTACGTGCTGTGCGCAACAGCTGCACGGCCTGTCTAAAATTAGACCATATAAAAGGTGGTCTAAAATTAGACAATTCGTCTACATGTCAGAGAAAGCAACACCGTTAGTGAGGAGCAGAGCAGTCACACGTGTTGCCCAACAATCTGTATGCCAACATGCCAGGGACATCCTCGCTCATAGCTATACTACTGACTTTAGATGATCAAAAAAGGAGGAGGGCACAGAGGAGGGCACGGGAGAGGATATACCGCACCCGCATAGACCTCTTTGGCATGAGTGATTCTGAGGTGTATCGTATCTTCAGATTCACCCCTCATGCCATCCTGGAATTAACCATAACCTTGCAGAAGGACATCAACAGCCCAATACACCACTCACATGCAGTGCAGCCACTGGTCAAGGTCATGGCAACACTCCATTTCCTTGCCAGTGGCTCTTTTCAAAGAACAAGTGGAGTGGTGGCTGGGATGTCACAATCCTCCGTGAGCAGATGTGTGCACCAGGTTGTCCCTGCAATCCTCAGACGCATGGCCAACCAAATCATCAAACCCACTACTGAGGACCTGCGGCTGAAGGCAATGACAGATTTCTACAGAATTGCCAGATTCCCACGCACCGTGGGGGCCATTTATTGCACACATGTGGCACTCCTGCCCCCCCCATGAGACAGAGCACATATACCGCAAATCGGAAGCATTGGCATTCCATCAACGTACAGGTGATAGTCGATGCCCAAGGCCTCATATGGCACATCCGTGCCAAACACCCCGGATCAAGCCATGACAGCTACATATACAATCAGAGCCCCATCCCAATGGAATTCAAACAGAACATGTATGGGGACAGCTGGCTGGTTGGTGAGTGACATGGGTGGCAGGCATGACTGTCCCCCCCATGATGCACACATCACAAGGGGCACATGCATGACTAACATCCTCCTGTGTTTTTCCTTACAGGTGACTCTGCATATGCACTGGGACCCCATCTCATGACTCCTATCCGGAACCCCCAAACCCCAGGAGAGGAAAGATACAATGAAGCCCACGCCCAAACACGTGCAGTGGTGGAGCGCACCTTTGGCCGCCTGAAGTCACGTTTCTGATGCCTGGATAAGTCTGGGGGGACCCTGTTGTATTCCCCAAACTTCGTGTGCCAGATCATTGGTGCATGTTGCATTCTGCACAACTTCGCAGTGAGAAAAGGCCTGCAGATTGACCTACGTGATGACCTGACCCCTGAACCAGACAATCCCCCCCTAACCGAGGTTACCCCGTCTTCTGAGGGAAGAGCAGCCAGGAGACAGCTCACATTAGGCATCTTTGCACGTTAAACACACACATTAATCATGGCACAATAAGAATGCATGCATGCACACCACTGTGGCCCCTAGCACAGACACATCACATCCTCACCTAATTGGATTAGCACAAGCCCACCATGCTGGGCTTGTGAGCAGCAACGCCACGCCACGGCCCCAATTATGTCACTGTACATTCATACACCATTCACACGGACCTGTGAATCACTTCTCCCTGGTCCTGGGGAACCCTTCTCCACCAAAACTGAGGGTGACACCCCTTTGCTTGCAGGAATATCACCCCCACATTCCAAAAACATTCACATAAAAAAAAAAGTCCAGCAAAAAAAAAAAATTCCAGCAGAAAAAAAAGGGGAAAAACAAATTAATGCCATTGGCGTGAGCCACGCCTGGGGCGCCCACGGCCACGGCCCTGGCTCCTTAAGGGGAGACTCATGGGGAGGGGGGCTAATCCAGGCAAGGGGGAGCAGCCCCTGGTCTCTGCCCACCTGGCGGCCTGCCCTCCAAGGCCACGGCAATTCTGTTCAGGCCAGCACCTAGTGTTGCCATGTTGGCCTGGATAGCCTGGGTGAGGGCCCTCACATCCTGCCCAACGTCTGCTGTAGTAGTCTGCAGTGCGTTAAGGCAGTTTGTAAGAGCCCGGGAGTGGCAGTCCAGGTCCCCAAGCGTATCCTTTATGGAGGACAGCCTCTCCTCCATCCGCCCCAAGGTCTGGCTGACCTGTCCCAGATGGTGGGTCTGAAGGGCCTGATCCCTTCTCAGATTGGCGGGCAGAAGCTTGGCCACCCCCCTGGTCTTCTGGGACGACTTCCTGCCTCCAGCTGAGGCTTGTGGCCGGGGAGAAGGGGAGGCCCTTGGGAGAGGAGCCCTGTTGGGAGAGGAGTGGGAGGGGCTAGCCCTTATGGAGGGCTGGCTGCTGCCAGCCAGAGAGGAAGACTCCTCCAAAAATAACAATCCACTGGCTGACATGACATCCTCCTCCTCCTCAAACTCCTCCTCAACCTCCTCCTCTTCAACCTCCTCCGACGACTCCACCCTCATCAGGCTGAGATGGTGTGGTCAGCCCAGATGGCCCAGCACCCTCCTGCTCATCTGTGGATGACACAAAACATTCACAGGTTGGAGGATCCACACACTTGCCACATATTCCCTTTCACCCCCTCCCCCACACATGCTACACACCTGATAGGGAAAAAAAACCTTACCTGGCATCACGCCTTCATGACTTGAGTCATAGCCGGGCAGGCTCTCCACCTGTTGTCTATGAAAGGTCTGGGCCACCGCTCGCTCCTCCGCTGTCATCCTAACAGGGCATGGTGGGCCCCCTCTTGTGGCCCTGGCATGGGCTACCATTTTGGCCAGCTTCTTTCTGACCAGACGCTGGAGGTCATTGATCTTCTTTTCAATCCCCGACCGTGTCCGGGTCTCCCCCCCCCCCCGATGCATTCACCTCGTCAATAATGTTCTGCAAGATATCACGCCTCCTGGCCGGGGTGGTGTTGGCACTCTCCGGGCCGTGGAGGAAACGCCCATATTGGGAAATGGCCCGGGCAAGAATTTGTTTCTCCCCAAAGTAAAATTTAACTTCCTCTTTCTCTCAGTCATACTCATACAAAAACTCTCTCCCAAACAATCAGCAAAAATCACTCACAAAAACAAGCAGGAAAAATCACTCACAAAAACAAGCAGGAAAAATCACTCACAAAAACAAGCAGGAAAAATCAAGCAAGAAAACAAACAAACAAAAAACTATCAAACAAAAACTCTCAGGCCTCGTACACACGATCAAATCTGTCTGCTGGAAACGGTCTGCTAGACCGTCCCAGCAGTGAGATTCGATCGTGTGTACGGGCAAACAGACGGATTTGGCCACCCGACAGATTTCAAAGCATGCTTCGAAATCTGTCGGCTGGGAACCCGTCCGCCCGACATGACTGCTGGTTAGTATGCTAACCAGCAGACATGTCTTTTCGCACACGCGCCGAATGATTTTGACGCATGCGCGGCAGTGTTTTACATTTCTAACCACAGGAAACATGCACTTTTTCACATGCTGACATTAGAGCCCCCCATAGTACGAAATTTAAAGAAAAATTACACTTTTATTGTTGCACTTTTAGCATTATTAAAATCACTGCTCCCGAAAAAACAACAGGCTCTTAGATTTGATCTGGAACATAAAGGGTTAAACCCACGCCAAAAACGGCGTGGGGTTCCCCCTCAGATCCAGACCAAACCCTTCTCCCAGGCACACAGTCTGGCCAGACAGGAATGGGGGTGGGGACGAGCGAGCGCCCCCCCCCCCCCCTCCTGAGCCATACCAGACCACATGCCCTCGACATGGGGGAGTGTGTGCTTTGGGGGAGGGGGGCACTGCCCCCCCACCCCAAAGCACTCTTGTCCCCATGTCGATAGGAACAAGAGCCTCTTCCCGACAACCCTGGCCGTTGGTTGTCGGGGTATGCGGGTGGGGGGCTTATCAGAATCTGAGAGCCCCCTATAATAAGGGGGCCCCCAGATTCTGGCCCCCCACCCTATGTGAATGAGTATGGGGTACATCGTACACCTACCCATTCACCGGGTGGAAAAGTGTAAACACAAATAAACCACACAGAATAAAATAATTTATTAGTCAGCTCTGGGGGTCTTCTGCCGGGACCCCCACCACCAGCCCATTGGGCCCCGGGCTTCGCCGTTTTCTGCCAGGGGACGACGACACCCACCGATGCTCTCCTCCATGTTCAGCCAGGCCCCACCCCAAATTAAGCTCTTTTACATCCGGGGGGGCCGGCCGAAAACAGCGGAGAACAACGGGGGGCGGAGCCCCTCCTCGGTCTTCTAGACGTTTTTTGCCGGGGGGGCTCCAGCCCCGCACCGGTCTTCGCCGCCGCCTTCCACCTGGGGGGGGACACCCACCGATGCTCTCCGCTATGTTCGGCCAGGCCCCCACCCCAAATTAAGCTCTTTCACATCCGGGGGGGCAGCGGAAAATGTCGGAGAACAACGGGGGCGTCGCCACTCCTCGGTCTTGAGGGCGTGTGTGTGAGGCTCTCTGGACTTCCAGAGAGCCATGGAAGCTATCAGCCCAGGGGGAGGCTCTACTTCCCGGTTGGTGAGAGAAGCTATGCCTGTGGAGGGATCGGATACCATTTCAAGGACAGTGGAGAGTTTGAGACCATCAGATGAGGATCTCAGGTATCTGGAGTCCCAGATTGCTCTCTCTGCATGGCAGGAGCAGCAGCCAGGTGAAAGTGATTTTGAAGCTACAGGCCGTCGGATGGAAGTCTATGCAGTCTTGGGAAGGCTTATGGACTTTTTGGTGGTAGTGCATGAAGACCTGGCACGCTTAAGAACAGCCAGAGATCGGGTGGGCAAAAAGAAGCGGAAGGGCTATCGCCTGAGTGTTCAGACATTGAAAACGACCCTGAGTGAGTATATCATTTATTGGAACCGGCTGTTGGATCAGTCTACTATGGACACTGATGAGATGGATGAGTTGGAGGAACGCCTGATGGAGGTTTGTGATAAGGGAAGCCAGGCTGCTCGCCGTAGCTCCCAGGCTGAGGTGCCAATTTCCCCTTTGCCATCAGGGGGCGCCCAGCCTGGAGGCCTGGTCGGATCCCCCGCGATCACCGCGGGACCGGAAGTGGCGGGTCCCGGGGCTGCTGCGGACGAGGAGGAAGTCATGGAGGTTGGAGGAACGCAGGACGAAGTCGCGGCGGGTATTGCCGCGAATGTGTGTGCCGCGAGTCGCGAGGCTACTTCTGCGGTGGATGCCGCGGGTCGCGGGACTGCCGCTGCGGGTGTGGAGCCGGAGGGTATGGCCGCGAAAGTGAATACCGCGGGTTGCGGGGTTACCGCTGAAGGTGTGGAGCCGGAAGTAGCGGATCCCGGGACAGCTGCGGGTGAGGAGATGGGACTTGTGGAGGCTGTTGCTAAGAAGGATGGAGCAATGAAGGACGGTTCCGCGGGTGTGAGTGCCATGGATCGTGGGATTTCTGCCGAGGACACTGTGAGGGGTGAGATACCTACTATTGTCTCATCCCGGGTTTTGGGGGTGGCCACTGTTGCGGAGACTGTTGGGTCATCTTTTCCTGTGGACCTGCTGCCGGGTGGTGGGGTGCCTCTTGTGGTTTCCCCCTCCGGCCCTTCAGTTTCTGAGTCCGTGGCGATGACCCCCCAGCGCATGGAGTGGGGTGATTGCGAGCAGGGTAGTATAACTAGCCCATGTCTTGCGATGGACCACATACGGCTGCTGGAGGGTGAGCCAACTAAAGCGGACCAGAGTACTGGTTTTCATGACATTGGGGTACCCTCTGGGGTTTTGGAGCATACGGGTCAGCCCCAAGTGGGTCCTCTGGGCGGTGCGGGGACCCCTCCGGCAGCAATTATTTCTGCTGGGGGTGTTTCCGGTGCTTGTGCACCTGCTGTGCCCGGGGCCCCTGGGAAAGACTTAAGTATAGCTGTTGATAATGTTGATTCTAGCAATGTTGTTGTTTCTGATCTCCCCCCGCCTCCTCCCCAAATCAGTGGGTCCCAGGAGGCCGGGGTTATGTCGGCCCTAAAAGTGGGGTTGTCTTTTGCAGATGTCACTGGTGGCAGGGTACAGCTTGGGCGTTTTTATAGTGCCCACGGTACGATGGCTTTTAGGGGCTCAGTGCCAGCTGCCACTAGGGTGGGGGGAGTGGAGCGTAAGCGCCATAATGTTGTGCAGCTGCGCTGGTTGGAAGAGTTTGGTCGTCCTCCGGGGAGAGACGAGGTGGTGGATATGGTGTTGGCCCTTGGGTTTAAGGCATCAGACATCTTTGCTGTTATCCACCCCTCGGGCTCCCTGGAGTATGATGTAAGTTTTGGTACCCCCGTCTTAATGGAGAGTTTTATCTCCAGACGGGAGGTGGTGAAGAATCAGTCCTCGTGGAAATCCTTTAGAGCAGTCCCCCTGTCTAGACAGGAAGAAATAAAAAGGGTGTCAGTCCTGGTTAGAAATGAATCTATTCCCGCAGAAGATATCACAACATGGTTGGGGCGGTACGGCCAGGTGATGGCCCCGCCAGGGAAAGTTTTGGATGCCAAGGGGATCTGGACTGGTGCCTGGTCTGTCTCAGTAAGGCTTAGACGCATCGGGTTATCAGTGACACATGTGCCTGCGTCAGGTTATATTGGGAGGGATAGGATCCTTGCATTCTATCCAGGGCAACCTAAGCTCTGTTTTAGATGCAACAGTCCTTTGCATTTCAGTAGGGACTGTAGGGAACCCTTTTGCACAAAGTGTAATGAAGCTGGGCACTTGGCCAGCGGGTGCAATAAATTTCAATGCAATCTGTGCGGTGTTATGGGGCACGTTTTTAGCCAGTGCCCCTCGGCCTTTCGGGCACCTGTTGGGGGGGTGTCTCCCCCTGCGGGGCCTGGGGGGTCTAGGGAGTCTGTGCTTCCGGTTGTTTCGTCGGCCGGGCCTCCTGCCCCGCTCCAGCTGGCTGGCGCAGTGACTCTTGAGAGCCAGTCTTTTGTGATGGGTTCCGGGAGTCCGGGGCCATCGTCAGGAAGATTGGGTCATAAGTCGGGCGGCTCGAGAGTTTCCCCTTTAAAATCTGGGGGGAGGGGTAAGGCCCCTTTGGTGCAATCTGTGGTATCTCGTGGCAAGGCTAAGATGCCTAGGGTGGTGTTGCATCCCCCTTCTCGGGATTCGCAGCCCATTCCTACTTGGTCTGGGTCCTCTGTCCCTGTGTCTGGTGGTGGGGGGGATCAAGAGGCGGGTCGTTTCTCTGATTCTGATACCCCTAGTACGAGACCTGATCGTAAGGGCAGAAGGGGTAAGGTTCCTAGAGATCCCCAGCCAGTTGTAGACTTGCCTTCTCAGCCAGGTAAGGAGAGTAAAAGCAATGTTTGGGTGGCGGTGGGAAAGGGGCGGTGTAAAAGCAGTCCTGGGGTGATCCCCAGTTCTGGGTCAGGTCCTGGTCCGGGTGTTTCCTCTCCAGAAGGTGGAGTTGGGGCGACAAGTAGTGCCCAGACTCCCCCTGGTATAGCCCTGCAGAACAGGTTTTCCACCTTGGATCCTGTGGTGGATTCTGGTGGGGGTATGGTTGCAGGGGATTGTGCTGATGGAAGTAAATGAGTAATTTTATTAAAAAAAAAAAAAATGCAGTAATGTGGTAACATGTGTATGAGCAATGTTTGGGTGGCGGTGGGAAAGGGGCGGTGTAAAAGCAGTCCTGGGGTGATCCCCAGTTCTGGGTCAGGTCCTGGTCCGGGTGTTTCCTCTCCAGAAGGTGGAGTTGGGGCGACAAGTAGTGCCCAGACTCCCCCTGGTATAGCCCTGCAGAACAGGTTTTCCACCTTGGATCCTGTGGTGGATTCTGGTGGGGGTATGGTTGCAGGGGATTGTGCTGATGGAAGTAAATGAGTAATTTTATTAAAAAAAAAAAAGGAAAAAATGCAGTAATGTGGTAACATGTGTATGAGCAATGTTTGGGTGGCAGTGGGAAAGGGGCGGTGTAAAAGCAGTCCTGGGGTGATCCCCAGTTCTGGGTCAGGTCCTGGTCCGGGTGTTTCCTCTCCAGAAGGTGGAGTTGGGGCGACAAGTAGTGCCCAGACTCCCCCTGGTATAGCCCTGCAGAACAGGTTTTCCACCTTGGATCCTGTGGTGGATTCTGGTGGGGGTATGGTTGCAGGGGATTGTGCTGATGGAAGTAAATGAGTAATTTTATTAAAAAAAAAAGAAAAAAATGCAGTAATGTGGTAACATGTGTATGAGCAATGTTTGGGTGGCAGTGGGAAAGGGGCGGTGTAAAAGCAGTCCTGGGGTGATCCCCAGTTCTGGGTCAGGTCCTGGTCCGGGTGTTTCCTCTCCAGAAGGTGGAGTTGGGGCGACAAGTAGTGCCCAGACTCCCCCTGGTATAGCCCTGCAGAACAGGTTTTCCACCTTGGATCCTGTGGTGGATTTTGGTGGGGGTATGGTTGCAGGGGATTGTGCTGATGGAAGTAAATGAGTAATTTTATTAAAAAAAAAAAAAAAAAAAAAAAAAAATGCAGTAATGTGGTAACATGTGTATGTACAATTGCGTAGTTGCGTAGATTTAAAAGTTTTGGGGAGGGTTAGGGTTATGATTTAGTTTTATTTGTTTATGCATAATAGAAGTATGTATGTTTTAGGGGTTGGGGTTACTTGGGAAGTGGAAATGATTAAAGAGTATAATAATGCAAGTTATTGGAGCAGGTATTGGTGCGATTTTAGTGATGTGCAGATGGTATATGTATAGTATGGTGGGATAATGTTTGTACGTAAAGAAAATGTGGTAGAGGGTTGCTTTGGTACTTGGGAAGTGGTAATGACTAAAGAGTATAAAAATGCAAGTGAGTGGGGCAGGTATTGGTGCTAATTCTTAGTGATGTATAGATGGTATATGTATAGCATGGTGGGATAATATTTGTATGTAAAGAAAATGTATTGTGGCAGAGGGTCGTTTTGGTTTAATTGTTTTTTTTTTTCTGTATACATTTTTGGTCGTAGAATTTTCAATTAACAACCATGGGCCAGATTCACGTATTCCAGAGCATCTTTGCTCTGGAGTAACGCTTCTGATTTGCGTTGCGCTGCCGAAATTTTAGGAGCAAGTGCTGTCATTCACGAAGCACTTGCTCCTAAAGTTGCGGCAGCGCATCACAAATGAGCCGGCGGAATTCAAATGTAGCGGGTACGGGGCGTGTAGTATGCTAACTACGCGCGATCCCGCCGCCAACGTACTGCGCATGCGTCGAGTGTCAAAACATCCCCGTGCGCATGCTCCAAAATCTGTGAATGAACGTCAATGACGTCACATTCCCATTCATGACCGTTTTACGCAAGCGACGTTTTTGTTTTTTTTCCCGACGCGATGACGACGCCTATACCTAACATAGGATACTCCAACCCCATGTAGGTATATCTATGCGCCGCGTATCCCGTCCGGAAATGTCGTATCGTCATTGCGTCGCGCCGGATTTCGATCGTGAATTGCCGATTTCCGCTCATTAACATATTTTTTGAGCGTAAATCGGCGGGAACGCCCCCGGCGCCATTTTTAAGTTGAAGTAACGATGCGATGGCGAAACTCAGTTACGCTGCTCGCATCAGAACTTCAACCCGGCGTTTCTTGTTTTCTGGTTACAGAAAACAGAAACGCCGGCTCAAAGCCACAGTTAGGCTGGCGGATCACTCGATCCGCCAGCGTAACCTTTCCTGAATCTGGCCCCATGAGTCATCATCTGTCAGCTGGTTTCCCCACTGAGAGATGAATTTAAAGATAAAGAATGCCAGCAATTGCCTTTGGGTCTGATATGGATTTTAAGGGAAATTCCACACCGAAATTGAAAATAAAAATGCCGTGGGGTCCCCTCAAAAATCCATACCAGACCCTAATCTGAGCATGCAGCCTGGCAGGTCAGGAAAGGGGGAAAGGACTAGCTGGCTAGTCACCCAGTGGCACTGCCCCCTTCTTACATCACATGATATTACGCCTCTTGCCTATATATAAGAACTGTCAAAGCAAAGAGTAGGCGAGGCAAAGTGTTTTTTGCATCTTTTTTAATTTTTATGGGTCCGGTGGGCGTCATGATTAATGATGGATGTACATCGAGAGACACTATTTTATTTTTTTACTTTCAATATTTATTCAGTTTTTTTTTCCAAAGTGTACAATATGTTAGTAACACTACATCAGGTCATTAACCACTTGACCACTGGGCACTTAAAACCCCTTCCTGACCAGACCAATTTTCAGCTTTCGGTGCTCTCACAATTTGAATGACAATTACTCAGTCATACAACATTGTACCCATTTGAAATTTGTGTTCTTTTTTTTCACACAAATAGAGCTTTCTTTTGGTGGTATTTGATCACCTCTGTGTTTTTTATTTTTTGCACAAAAAAAAAACAAATCTTGTTTCTGTCATATTAGCAGGTTATTTCTCACACAGAGCATATGCATACCACAAATTATACATGTGTGGGACTTTTACACAGCGTGGCCACATACAGAGGCCCAACATGCAGGGAACGCCATCAGGCGTTCTGGAACACCCAGACCAATTCTGACATTTCTCTCCTACATGGAAAAATCATCATTTATTTGCTAGAAAATTACATAGAACCCCAAAACATTATATATGCTTTTTTAGCAAAGACCCTAGAGAATACAATGGCGGCCTTTACAACTTTTTATCTTGCATGGTATTTTCGCAGACATTTTTTGAACGTGTGTTTTAAAAAAAACAGTTTTGTGCTTAAAAAAAAAAAAACAGTAAAGTTAGCCCAATTTGTTTTCATAATGTGAAAGATGAAGTTACGCCGAGTAAATAGATACCCAACATGTCACACTTCAAAATTGCACACACTCATGGAATGGCGCCAAACTTCGCTACTTAAAAATCTCCATAGGCGACGCTTGAATTACTTTTATTGGTTACATATTTTTAGTTACGGAGGAGGTCTAGGGCCAAAATGATTGCTCTCGCTCTAACAATCGCAGAGATACCTCACATGTGTAGCTTGAACACCGTTTTCATATGTGGGCGGGACTTACGTATGTGTTCGCTTCTGAATGCGCGCACACGGGGACAGGGGTGCTTTAAAAAATGGGTATTGCAGAGTATTGGGGTATTGCAGAGTATCGTGCAGGGTATTGGGGTATTGCAGAGTATCGCGCAGGGTATTGGGGTATTGCAGAGTATTGCGCAGGGTATTGCAGAGTATTGGGGTATTGCATAGTTTTGGGGTATTGCAGAGTAATGTGGTATTGCAGGGTATTGGGGTATTGCAGAGTATTGCGCAGGGTATTGGGGTATTGCAGAGTATTGCACAGGGTATTGGGGTATTGCAGAGTATTGGGGTATTGCAGAGTATTGCGCAGGGTATTGAGGTGTTGCAGAGTATTGCGCAGGGTATTGGGGTATTGCAGACTATTGGGCAGGGTATTGGGGTATTGCAGAGTATTGGGGTATTGCAGAGTATTGCGCAGGGTATTGGGGTATTGCAGAGTATTGCGCATGGTATTGGGGTATTGCAGATTATTGCGCAGGGTATTGCAGAGTATTGGGGTATTGCAGATTATTGCGCAGGGTATTGGGGTATTGCAGAGTATTGCGCAGGGTGCTGGGGTATTGCAGGGTACTGGGGTATTGCAGAGTACTGGGGTACTGCAGAGTACTGGGGTATTGCAGGGTACTGTGGTATTGCAGAGTATTGTGCAGGGTACTGGGGTATTGCAGAGTACTGGGGTATTGCAGAGTATTGTGCAGGGTACTGGGGTATTGCAGAGTACTGGGGTATTGCAGAGTGCTGGGGTATTGCAGAGTATTGCGCAGGGTATTGGGGTATTGCAGAGTATTGCGCATGGTATTGGGGTATTGCAGATTATTGCGCAGGGTATTGCAGAGTATTGGGGTATTGCAGATTATTGCGCAGGGTATTGGGGTATTGCAGAGTATTGCGCAGGGTGCTGGGGTATTGCAGGGTACTGGGGTATTGCAGAGTACTGGGGTACTGCAGAGTACTGGGGTATTGCAGGGTACTGTGGTATTGCAGAGTATTGTGCAGGGTACTGGGGTATTGCAGAGTACTGGGGTATTGCAGAGTATTGTGCAGGGTACTGGGGTATTGCAGAGTACTGGGGTATTGCAGAGTGCTGGGGTATTGCAGAGTACTGGGGTATTGCAGAGTATTGTGCAGGGTACTGGGGTATTGCAGAGTACTGGGGTATTGCAGAGTATTGGGGTATTGCAGAGTGCCGGGGCAGGGATGGCTGAGCTGGGATGGATGGATCTGTGACTGCATTTGTCACAGATCCAGCCACAGCGCTGCTGCTGCCACCCGCTCCCCCCCCTCTCCTCTCACACTGTACCGAACAGTAGAGAGAGGAGAGGGAGGAACCGGCATCATCAAATGACGCCGGTTTGTTTACAAGTGATCGCGCCGTCATTTGACTGTGCAATCACGTGGTAAACGGCCACTATCAGTGGCAATTTACCGTGATCCGTGATGCGCCGGGTCTTCTAGACCTGGCGAGCACGGACACTTTCGCAAGCGCGTCCCAGGGGACGCGCAATCGCGGAAGTGCACGACGACGTCCCAGGGACGTCGTCCCAAGATAGCTCCACCGCGCTGTAGCAGTAAAATGTCTACAGCGCATTGGGCAAGTGGTTAATACATACAAATCAAATACATTAATAATAAGTTTGCATAGTGTAACTGAAAAAAGTAACTGGTATAAAATTTAGGGAGGACCCTAAATTATTATTATTATTATTATATTGCCAGGCAATTGCCGCCATTCTTTATCTTTAAATTTCAATGGGGAAGCCAGCTGACAAATGATGACTCACAGTTGTTAGGGATGTGGGCGGCCTGATTCACGGCCTGCTGCTTAACAACCAGCTTTTTCTTCACACAGAATTTAAATAGGTGGATCGTTTTTCGACCGATACAAAATCTAATCATTCTGAAAAGTGGGAATTCGTTAGAAAACTAATAAACAGAACAAATTTTAACGGATTTCAATGAAATTGTATTTGGATCAAGACAAATTGTACATGTCTACAAATCATTGGGTAGGTAAAACAGCTCCCTTATGTGTATTTTATCTGTGTATTTAGCTGTTTGTCTGGAGTTCAGTTTTAAATGTGGTCATCTGCTATTTTATGTTTAGGCAATAAAGAACAAATGTCTGTTAGTTAAATCTGATGATCCCCAATCTCATACTGTATCTATAGACATCAACATGCTTTTTATTAAATAAAGATAAATGTTCAACTGGTCAAATACCGTAATATCTTATAATAAGTTTATAATAAGGTTATTTGACACAACCATCCATGAGAAGTGGGCCTCACAGCTATATTATCCTGACTTAACCCCCAGCCTTTTCCATGATTAGATCAGATTCTGAAACCTGCAAAAAATTCCTTTAATACTCACATCAGCCTAATTCTTCTTTTATTGTTTTGCAAACTTTGTTATTGTTTTAGAATACATCAGTTAATTAACAAAAATCTATACTGTACATGCCTATATGAAAAGATGCAAAATATTAGCAGTCATACATTTGTATGTCTCATAATTGGTAGAGATGGACAGCCACTAATGCAATTTGCACAGTTTCCTAACAAGGCAAATCAGTAATGTACCCCATATAATTTATGGGGTGTAATTGACCTTTTTTCTGTGCTGTTGTCACCAAGACAACTCCAGAGCTGTATTTGAAAGGCCACAAAGAAGGATGCGGATGGCTCATGTAGGTTTTTTGCAAATGAATACCCTCATGTTTGCTTTTTTCAGACAAGGCTTTCACTCTCTGCCTAACATCTTTTACCTCCCGGCAATGATGGGTGTGGAACTCTGGAATACTAGGCTCTGGTAATTGCTGCTATTAGGCTTCTGCTGGTGTAATTCAAGATTCTTTTTTGTTCCAGCCTTTATCTCATCTAGCTCAAGAGTCACACTATTCATAGTCATATTAAAAAGCCACAAGGATTTTTTTTTTCTTTCGCTCAGACCTGACAATTATTACCTCCACTACATCCTGCCTTTAGGGAAAAGACCTCAGCCTGCCTTTTTTTTCAGAATTAGAAAAACACATTTCTGCTTTTTTACCAAGGCCACGTTTTGGAAATGGAAAAATCACACTTTATCATTACAAAAGACCTCATGTAGTTAGATTAGAGAGAGAGAATGCGCCTATGTCAAATGACTATTTTTTTCTTTTTTCTTTTTTTTTTCTTTCATTCAAAACACAAGTCCGACTGCTATTATCCTTACAATAGGAATGAAAGAAAAATACATTTGATCTGCAGCTGCTCCCTATATTAAAAATCTCTTGTTGTGTCTGTTATGTATGCTTCATAAAGGTTATTATTCACTATAAATTGATGGAATATAAAGTATTCATATTTTACCAGGAATTGAAAGAGTACAGAAAATCTAACAGCAAAGCTAAATCTCAGTAACAACAGCATTGGTATTGAGAGCATCCAGTAATGAGCCCATGGCCCTAAGGTTCCAGTTCACATCATTTTGTGGGTGGCCAGTTGAAAGGTTAAAGAAAATTAGAACAAATACTATATATTTAATGCATACACCTCACAGTTTTTATGTCCAGCAACATATACATTTGCACATTATACTATTTAACAACAACCCTAGGGATTAACTAAATCAGTGGTTCTCAACCACCCATTTGTCATCTTCTGCCAGGCTGCGACCTTCCTCCCTCCAGGCCTCCACCCAGCTGCAGGTCCCCTCCCATAGTGGCCTGCAGTGCCGCTCATTCTGTGTGACTTTCAGACTTATTGAGAGCCCTCGGCGCCCACACTGCCCTTCAACCTCCCATAGTGCCACCCAGCACCCTGCAAGGCCCTGTAGCTTGTCACAGGTCATCCAGACTAACCATAGTGCCTTCAATCTCCAACAGCATCCCTCATCCCCCACAGGGCCCTACAGTTTTCCCTGCAAAGCACCCAGCCCCCTGGGAAGACCCCATTCCCCACAGTTGACCCCTAGATTCTTCCAGAATCCGCTACAGGGCCACCTAGTCTTCTGCATAATCCTCCAACTCCCCCCAAAACCACCCCCCAACCCCCAAGGGGAAACTCAGCCCCTCCCTTCTAACATCTCACTACATATTTTGTTTTCCCATACTTCTATTGTGAGTATTAGCTAGCCCTGCATCAAATTATTAAAATGTCCACCTCCCCACCACCTGCCCATAACTGATAAAGGATTTAGTAGATATGTGCATTCCCGTTCGTACGAATGTTATTTTCGGACGAAAATTTTCATTTTCGTACCCGCGGGATAATGTGTACATACGAAAAAATTAAAGCACCAAAATACGAAAACGACGGGATTACGAATGAGCCGCATAATGAACAACCGCAAATATGAACGAACGATCCGACGAAAAAAATGACAAAACAAAAACGGCAAAGAAAGAAAATGACATCTATAACAAAAGATTTGCATTCTGTATTTAGTTTGGATACTGTTTCTGTTTGTTTTCAGTCGTATGTTCATTGTTCATATGACATCTATAACAAAAGATTTGCATGCTGTATTTTGAATTCCTATTTTCTGTTCGTATTTTGTATTTAAAATACAGAATGCAAATCTTTTGTTATAGATGTCATATGAACATGGAACTGAAAATACTAACAGAAAAAGGATTTTCGTCATCTTGTACTTTCGTAAATATATCACGGGATTCGCGGCACTTTCAACACGCGGCTCATCCATATTAACTATTGTTAAGCCCCATACACTTGGTCAGACTTTTTTAACCACAAACATAAAAACAATCGTTTTCCGTTCGTTCTCAGAAAAATTGTTTGTTTTCAAACTACATCAGAAAACCATTTTTGGGTTCAAAAGTCTGGCCAACTGATCTCCCTTCAGATGAAAATCCACAGAAAAGTTTATTTGGCTTTACTGTACTACTCACTGTACTAGTGTACTCAGCACAAAAGAGAAGCTGCTTCACTAACTACACTCACTCACTGCCCATTCAAAAAAACAAAAATGACATCTATAACAAAAGATTTGCATTCTGTATCTTGAAACCCTTTTCTTTTGCTATTTTCAGTCCTATGTTCATATGACATCTATAACAAAAGATTTGCATTCTGTATTTTGAATACAAAATACGAACAGAAAATAGGAATTCAAAATACAGAATGCAAATCTTTTGTTATAGATGTCATATGAACATACGACTGAAAATAGCAAAAGAAAAGGGTTTCAAGATACAGAATGCAAATCATTGATGAAAATTCACGAAAATTATTGTCTAACAAGTAACGAACATGAATTAAACAAAATAACGAACCACCCCGCATGTACGAAAAAATCGCGTCATACGAAAAACGAACGGGAACGGACAGGAAGACGGGTGTCTTCCGAAAAACGAACGGAAACGAAAAAACGGAACGATACGAAACGAAACAAAAAAAAAACGATTTTTCCCCCTTCCTGCCCAGGCCAATCTTCAGCTTTCACCGCTGTCACATTTTGAATGACAATTGTGCGGTCATGCAACGCTGCATCCATAAGATTTTTTTATAATTTTTTTTCACACAAGCTTTCTTTTGGTGGTATTTAATCACCACTGAGTTTTTTATTTTTTGCTAAATAAACAAACACATTTTTTTTTGAAAAAAAAAAAAGCATTTGCAAATAAATAACCCCTCTTCATAAATGTAGTAGACATGTGCACTGCTAATAAATTAGTTTGTTTTCATTTTCTTTTCATTCATTATTATTATTTTTTTCAGGTCATTCTTTAAAATTGAAATGTGTTATTTTGAATACATTTGTAATTTTGGGAAAACAATTAATCGTTATGTTCCATTCGTTTAAATGCGCTATTTGTAAATTTTCAAATTAGTACATTTTCAAATTTGTAAATTTTCAAATTCAGAAATTCAGAAATTAAAAAATTTGAAAATGTGAAAATCCAAAATAATAACTAACTAATAATAACTAACTACACAATATAATGAATGCCACATCTAAATGAATAGAACATAACAAATGAATAATAAATAATAATAATAAAAAGTTTTTATTATTATTATTATTATTTATTATTAATAATATGTTACGTTCCTTTCCTTTAGATGGGGCATTCATTATTTTGGATAATTCTTAGATCGGATAAATTTGTATTCGTTACATTCACTAACACCCAAATTTGAAAGGAAATTCCAATACCTATAATTTAAAAGTTAGTAATAGTTATTAATATTGCTAGTTAGTTAGTTATTATTTTGCGTTTTAGAATGCTGCAATTTTTTAACTTCGTTTTTAAAAATGTTGTTTTTCGGGTTGTAAAAAATGATTATGTGTGGGCTAAAACGATGTTAAAAACGATGTTTTAAAACCCGCGCATGCTCAGAAGCAAGTTAGGAGACGGAAGTTTGAATGGAACTTCCCCTTTGGAGTGCCGTCGTACAGATTGTACGTCACCACGCGTTGCTCATCATTTTTTGAAAAACGATGGTGTGTGGGCAACGTCCTTTTTAATGATGAAGTTGGAAAGACGTTGTTTTTTCTACATGCTGAAAAACTACGTTTTTTTTCATGTCGAAAAACGATCGTGTGTACGCGGCATAATATTCGGATTTTGAGTTTTTGAATTTACGAATTTTCAGAAAAATTTGTTAAATTTGTTTTCATTAATTGGAATATTTCATAATTAACCACTTCATTACTGGGCACTTAAACCTCCTTCGTGCCCATACCAATTTTCAGCTTTCAGCTCTGACGCATTTTGAATGACAATTGCGCGGTCATACAACAATGTACTCAAAATATATTTTTATCATTTTTTCCCCACAAATAGAGCATTCTTTTGGTGGTATTTGATCATTTTTTTTGTCAGGCCTGCGATATTGCGGCGGACATATCAGACACTTTTGACACAATTTTGGGACCATTCACTTTTATACAGCGATCAGTGCTATAAAAATGCACTGATTACGAGCGCATGCACGCGAGCTCCGGGATGGTGGCTTAAGCACGGAGCTCCGCAGCACCCCAGCCCCACGATCTCTCTAGCGGGCACAGCTCCCTTCTGTTGGACCAAGCTCCTCAGCACACACTTCGGGGAACCGATAGTGTACCGGCAGCCAGGCGCGACTTGGAGCCGGAGTTTAACAGACTCAGCAGGGAAACGAGATCCAAGATGGCCGCGGCTGCAGCTCCCGCACAGCCACTCGTCTCCACGGGGAAAAGGATGCCAGATGCCAGGCAAGTGCTCACCCCAGCTACCCTCACATATGCCCAGGCAGCCCAAGGCTCCATCCACATGCCTGCAGCACCTTCCCCAGCTTCCACAGAATCCCTGCTAGGCACAGTGGAAGGATACACCATGTCCCCATTAGGCCCTACATTCCCCTCCACGCCTGCAACACCTGCACTGGGTCACCATGGCCATGAACAGTGTTCCACTCAGGATGACATGTTCATTAAATTCTCAGCATTGCTTGAAAGGGGATTAGCCAATACTGCTGCTCAGATCGCCAGAGAAATGAAAGCAGACTTTGCCAACTTGGGATCTAGGATGGAAGCTATAGAGAGCAAGCTGGATGTAACGGTGTCTCATACCAACCAAAATGCTGCTCATATTTAGACCCTCCAAGACCAGCTGGACACGGCCCTATCTAAGATAGATGAAGTCGAGAATAGGTCCAGGAGGTCCAATTTTAGGGTCAGGGGCCTCCCCGAGTCCATCTCTGACATTCCTGAAGCGGTCCAGGACCTTATTAAAGGCCTTATACCAAATATTCCACTGCATCGTCTTGAATTGGACCGGGCCCATAGAGCTCTGGGCCCACCCAGAAAGGATGGCTCACCAAGAGACATTGTGGTCAAGACACATTTCTATGCTACCAAGGAAGCAGTCATGAAACAATCCCGGTCCCTGCAGCAGATCTCTTGCCACGGTCATCAGGTTCAAATCTTTGCGGACTTATCTCCGTTCACCATCCAGAGAAGGAGATCCCTTAAACCATTACTCACCGTGCTCTCCAAACAGGATATCAAATACCATTGGTCCTTTCCCTTCGCAGTTAAATTCTCTATCCAGGGCAGAGCCAATGCATTTTCCAGTTTACAAGAAGGGGAGAGACTTTTGCTGCATCTAAAATTGATTCACCAGGAAGCTCCTATGGATGTCTCGGGGGGCTCTGTGTCCTCCTCCAAGCGCCCTCCTCCCATGAGTCCAATTTCTCCATCATGGAAGACTGGGAAACCTAAGAAGTCTAAAGACGGGGGTTCCTCTAGAAATGGATGAACATTTCATCACGCTACTTCTTGGCTCTTCTTTCTGGGCGGTCTGCCCTGGGACTTCAGGTTCTGAAGGTGCTCCTCCCCCTGAGTATCCTGGGGGGCCCCTATGCCTGCTCATCTCTGGGTTTTGGGATATGTGTCAATAGAATTTATTTATTTTTTTTCTTCAGGTTTTGGTTGCTGTGCTACTGTACTTGTTTTTTTTTACTATGTTTCAGCAAGGGGCTGGGGTGTTACCCTTGCGTCTCCACCCCTCCCACTCAGGCTGTTTTCCGTTTTTGGGGGACGGGTAGTCGACCCTCATAGGTAGGGTATTGACTCTGTTGTCTCAGGAACCTGGCTAGTTTTTTTCTGGTTAAGGTTTCTGAATATTCTTGATTGAATGTTTTTGTTTTTGTGTTTGTCTCCCCAATTCTTCTTTTTCTCACTCTGTCTTTTCTTCCGAGTCAGTTTACGGATGTCACGAGACCAGGGAGGATGTTCCTGGTTTGCCTTTTCTCAGTGCTCGCCGTTCATAATCGTTTTGAGAAGACGTCTAGGGGTAAGTGGTGTATGTATTAGCAGCTGTCCACCCCTCGGTTCCAATGCCTGACCCAGACCTGCCTAGTGGAGAGCTTAGGATTGCCTCACATAACGCTCAAGGTCTAAACTCTCCCAGGAAAAGAAGACTAGCATTTTCCCACTATCGTTCTATGAGGTTTGATGTCGTCCTACTCCAGGAGACTCATTTCCCGATTCGGTACAGTTCCAATTTCCTCCACTCTCACTTCCCAACCTTTTATATGGCGAATGCCTAAAACAAGACCAAGGGGGTAGCGATTCTATTCTCCAAAAACTCCAAATTTCATCATATAGCCACGCACAGAGACCTGGAGGGCAGGTTTATCCTTGTTAAGGGCTTGATCGGGGGTGTCCTTTACTCTTTTATATCCTATTATGTGCCTAACAATGGCCAATCGTCCTTTTTTCGAAGCCCTTCTCAGAACCCTTCTTCCGCTGGTGGATGGCAAGCTGATTTTGGGTGGCGACTCGAACACTGCTTTCGATCAAGGCCTGGACAGGTCTAGACCTCCTGGGTCACAGCTTACAGGCCCCACTAAGGCCAGTTTAAAGATAGCCAGATCACTTCATTCTCACGGTTTGGTTGACATCTGGAGGGAACTAAACCCTACTGCGAGGGACTATACTCATTATTCTGCCCCACACAATCTTTATGCTAGAATTGACCATATTTTAGTCACCCCCAGCCTCATACCTTCTGCCTCCAAGGCATCTATTGCCGACTGCTCTTGGTCTGACCACTCAATAGTATACCTTCATTTACAAAATTCCCTTTTCAATTCAGCCAGAATCCATTGGCGACTCAATGAATCTATTTTAAGTGACTCTTCTATTGTAGCGGATATAGGGAAATCCTTACGGGAATACTTTCTCTCCAACAATGTTGAGAATGTCTCCCCGGAAGTTCTGTGGGCGGCCCATAAGGTCGCGATCAGGGGAGAAATAATCGAAATTGCCACTCGTGTCAAGAGGGAGAGGCTAATAGACATCAAAAACTTGGAGAGTAGATTTTTAGCTCTGAAGACCCAACATAAAAAATCTCCCTCCAAGGACCTCTTGGATCAACTAGATGCCACCAGGTTGGAACTTAACCTAGCTCTCACAGTTAAAGCAGAAAAGGATCTCCACTGGAGCTGGGCGAAATTTTACTGTCGCAGAGACAAAATTGGCTCCATGTTGGCCTCCAAGTTGTCTCTGCGCTTTCGCTCTCACTCTTTTCCCAAAGTTAGAATCGCCGATCAGACAATATCAGCTAATCCCAAAAAAATTATGTTAGCATTTCAAGAGTTTTACTCTAAACTATATAGTTCCGGTCGGGTCGTCGGTAACCTGGGGGTTTCTCCCTTTCTCCGGGAACTTTCTATTCCAGCTCTCACACCTTCTCATAGGGAGGTTCTGGAGGTGGAATTTTCGGTTGAGCAAATAGTAGGGGTCATAAAAAACCTAAAGACGGGATCCTCTCCAGGGCCAGATGGCCTGTCAGCACCCTATTACATATGATATTTTGGCACCCTATATGGCTAGTTTTTTTAACGCAAAATCCAAAGGAACCCCACTAGATCCTCATCTCTACAGCATTTATTACTGTAATTCCTAAACCTAACAAGAACCCGGAGGAGGTGGAGAACTACAGGCCCATCTCACTCATTAATAACGATCTGAGGATCCTAACCAAGATCTTAGCAAACAGGTTGGCTTCCTTTATAGGCAGATACATACATAAGGACCAGGTGGGTTTCATACCAGGCCGTCAGGGTCCAGACCAGATTAGGAGGGCCATTGACATTATCTCCCTTTTGCAGTCGAATTGGGCAGGCGGCCCCACTCAGAAAGGAATGCTCTTGTCCCTTGATTAGCACAAGGCCTTGTCCCTTGATTTGGAATGTTGGGGGTTTGGCAGCAGGTTCTTAGGGGTCCTCCACTCTCTGTATTCCACTCCTAGAGCAATGGTACGTTTCCAGGGACATTACTCCCCCCCTTTTGGCATCTTTAGAGGGACTAGGCAGGGGTGCCCCCTTTCCCCCCTAATTTTTGCGATCGCTATCGAAACGCTTGCAATCGCGATTAGGTCCAATCCGAACATTTTGGGCGTTTCGTGTGGCTCTCAAACCCATAAATGTGGCCTTTTTGCAGACGATATGTTGTTGTTCCTAACTTCCCCTATTACCTCCCTTCCCAATCTCTTTAAAGACTTAAATGATTTTGCTTCGGTCTCAGGTCTCAAGGTTAATTTCGCAAAGTCTTGCGCTCTCAATGTCTCTCTGACACAGTGGCAACAATTAGAAGCTCCTTCCCTTTCCAATGGAGGGATAACCACTTAGAATATTTGGGAATTAATCTCACTCCCAAAATAGAACTGTTATACTCCGCAAACTTTCCCCCCGTCTATAAAAAACTGGAAGCGGACTTAAAGGTTTGGGCTACGGGCAATCTTTCGTGGCTCGGCAGAATTCACTCAGTCAAAATGACCCTCCTCCCCCGAATGCTGTCTCTATTCAGAGCACTACCAATTAATGTCAGGAAAGACCATCTCCTCTCTCTACAGAGGAAGGTAAATAAGTTTGTGTGGGGTAGGTCGGGTTGTAGATTACCTTGTTCTACCCTCCTCAGGCCCAAAAGAAGAGGGGGACTAGGCCTTCCGCGAATTTTTGGTTATTATCAGGCAGCACGTCTTTCTCAGCTTTCGGTGGTTTATTCCCAATCTGAGAAACCGGATTGGATCCAGATAGAGAGACAAGTGGCCCCTTCCTACACTCTAGACTTTTTACTTTGGATCCCCCCCAGGAATCGTCCTCCTATCCTTTCGCCGACCCTTTCTCAGTCTCTTTCTCTTTGGGACAAGTTGCGGTCCAATACAAATTTGATCTCTGACTTTCATCCCCTGGCACACATTTTTAACAATCATGACTTTATCCCGGGATTAGATATCACGGCTTTCAGGTGGTGGCTGGACATGGGACTGTACTGAATTGGGCACTTCTTTTTAGCGTCGGGTCCCATTACTTTAAAATGTTGTCAACAAAAGCTTAAACTTCCGACGTCGGAAATTTTCAGGTTTGGGCAGATACATCACTTTCTCCACAAGATTTGGAAGGGGAAACCCATCCCACCCCAAATTACGGCCTATGAGCGTCGGTGTCGGGAGGCGGTTGATCAGAGGGGTGGAATATCTGTCATATATCACTCCCTTGCACTTCAGGATAGTAAGATGTCTTATATGGCAGCCTGGGAAACCGACTTCCAATTCCAATGGAGCTTGGAATCATGGTCGACTGCATACGCGAAAGCATACAAAGGTATCCAAAATGTTTCCCTGATAGAAGCCAATTTAAAGGTCATCACAAGATGGTACTACACCCCTGTAAAATTGTCTTGTATGTTTCCCTCTGCCAACCCCTTATGTTTTAGAGGATGTGACATCATTGGTTCTATGGCACATGTCTGGTGGGAATGCCCAAAAATCAGACCTTTCTGGAAAAGAGTGTTCAATTTAATTTTCAAAGTGACCGGTCTTCAGCTTCCTAGAACTCCTGATGTTGCTCTCCCCAACGCCTATATTCCCAATACCAATAAATCCACACGATCCTTGATCCACTTTATTCTCTTAGGTGCCAAGGCTACCTTGGCTAAGGCTTGGAAACAGCCCCTGGTCCCCTTTTCAGCTGTAAAACGCAAAACGTCCTGGATTATGTCCCAGGAAAAAGTGGCTAGTATTTTGCTTGACACCAAAGATCAATTTGAATCCATTTGGGAACGGTGGGCCTTATTCATTGGCATCTCATTGATACCAGGAGTTCCTGCCCAGAGATCGAACCAATTAGATGCTTCTCTGGTCGGGGCACCGTAGACTGGCTCTTCGTCCTCTTCTCTTCCCCCCTTTCTTCTCCCCTCTCTATTCCCCTATGTCCTCTTGAGGAACTCTAGTTCCATTCTATAAGATATATTTCAAAATGGTTACATATTTTTCTTCTGTTTTGTTGTACATTGACCCCAGAAAGTACACGACACTTACGTGATTATAGGACGTGTATGATTGTGTCGAAGTCTTAATTTCTCCTGATGATGCTTGGCGAATCACTCCAGCATAGTATAGCTCCCACTTGGGATGCTGGGGAGGTCCTTCCGAGCTCCGGGGGTCAGTTTTTGTATTATTGTTTCGGTTTTGGCACTCGGCTTCATGCTTTAGTAGCGGGTTTTACCTTATCTTTTTATTTCACGTTAGTCTCGAGTGACCCTCTCTACATGCCTCTATCTGGCCACTGTTTTTGGAGGGTGTCATGTTTACAGAAGCTATGGAGTTCATTGTATTATGTCTATATCATTTGTAACCTGTGTTCTACGATATGTTCTTGTTATTCTGTATCTAAACTCAATAAAACTTTTTGAAAGTAAAAAATGCACTGATTACTGTATAAATGTGACTGGCAGGGAAGGGGTTAACACTAAGGGGTGAGGAAGGTGTTAAATGTATTCCCTGGGTATGTTCTAACTGTGTGTGGTGAGGGGGGTGACTGGGGGAGGTGACCGATGCTGTGTCCCTATGTACGAGGGACACAGATCGGTCTCCTCTCTCACTGACAGCACGTGGACCTGCTGTCACCTGCTGTCACCGCCGATGGCGTGTACCCGGTGGACATCGCGGCCGCCAGGCACACTCATCGGCTTCCCAGCGATGCGACAGCACTGTGTAAACAATAGGATGTCCAAAGACTTCCACTCGGCATCTCAGGTCCGCGCTGCAGACGTCTTTTGACGATAGCACGGATCTGTAGTGGTTAAGAAATTTGTTGAATTTTGTCGAGAAATTAATTTGGAACAAAATAAATTGCATGTGTCTAAAATGTTGCTACATTTCCCTGGTAAAAATAACTCAAATCAGTGTATATTATTCATTCTGTAGGAATAGTAGCCTATCACATTTCTTGAGGCCTGAAAATGCCAGAACAGTACCTCCAAATGACTATTTTTTTGGAAAGTAGACAGTCCAAGGTATTTAGTAAGAGGCATGGCATGACAAGTTTTTTAAAGTTGTAATTTTTTGCCACAATCTTTTAAAAAATGACAAAAAAAAAAAATGTTTTTTTTTTTGTTTGTTTTTTACATAGTGTCACCAGCGCAGTACAATATTATCATATAACATGTTTAGCGGGGATCAAGGACACTGACTGGTGACTGTATGTAAAATAAATAAATATTTTCTTTTTTTTTCTGTTTTATTCCTTTTTCCTCCTATCTATGATTTTTTTTAACACACTGTGACCAGAGCAATACAGTGTTACCATAGTATACATTGTACTACTCTGGGGTAGTGATAAGGATTTGCTTTTTGTTTTACAAAACATGATTTTGAATTTCATTGGTATAAGCAACCATTTTACTGAATGAAGCTGATTCATTCAGTGTCTTTTGTTGTGACTAGCTGTGATTGGCCAAGCTAATTACATGGTACAAATGAGCTGTGATTGGCCCTGTCTGTACCATGTGATCACTGTGATGAATCACAGCTAGCAACACAATTGTATACTACTTATGTCATGAAAGGAAGCAATCCATTGTTTACAATTGTCATGTGCCCTGTTGTGATTGATCACAGTGATCACATGACACTGGCAACAGGCCGATATAGCAATCAGTCATCACCTGTATCTGGTGGACACAGCCAATGACAGATCGTGCTGCTGCGTTGCACCATCTGAGAGGACATCATGTGACGTCCACTGCAAAAAAGGAAAGCCCCTTCTGGCCGTCAATCTGCTATTGGCTGAGTGGGAAGTTGTTAATGTTTTTTCTAGGGGATAATATTAGACAGAATATTGCTTACCTTAACTAGAGTCCCCCAATCTTCCTCCCTACCTGTTACATTCATAATGACCGATCCCCAGTCAATCTTGTCACCGTCCTTCTCACTGGCATTATCACATACAATGTTGGACCCGCAGCCACTGCAGGTTCTGTTTTGTACTTGATTATGTAGTTGTGCACGCTCACATTCCAGCACTGGAGAGAAAGAAAACAGAGTCAGCTGTCGTAGAACCCTGGGTTAAGGAAGGTAATACTCTTTTACCTTATCCTCTGGTCAAAATTAGCACTGAATTTTTAATCAGCTGGGAGGGGGTCATACTTGTTGCCTGGCTGGCCGTCTCAGGCTTCAATATTTTTAATGGCCCAAAACCAGTATGCAGCAAGTAAATCTAGGACTCCCGCTCTGCTTTTTTGTTTTGGTTCAGTGACTCAGTAAGCATTGTATCCATTGGATCAGCAAAGCAAATAGGCAGCTAGCATTTTCAGAAGGAGATCTCAACAATATATAAGTTATATTTAAAGCCCAATTGAGGTCTTGTACCTTTTAATATACTGTATTTGTAGTCCTATACCCAGGCATGTTAGGATTTGTGATTAATTTGTATTTGTTTGGAAATGGTTTAGGATAAGCTTTCATTGAAAATGCAACTTGTAGGCAGGTGCAGTCTATTTTCTCCACTGCAGGTGGTGCTCATCCACAGCGGAAATGCAGGTGAAGGAGAAAGTTGAGAGGAACTTGGTTCCTCTATGGTTTCCTCAGTCAGAGAGGCAACATTCGTTTGGAGGCTGGCACCCCACGTATCATAAGGAAATTATTCTGCACGGCTACACTTCCAAAATCCCTTTTATTGAAACTTCATATGACAAGTGGTTGACAGATGGAGCAGGGGACAAAGAGGTAGACACATGTTGCGCAAATGTTAGTGCTTAGTCATTACCTTAATGTAACTTTGACTGCCATCTTGGGTCAGGCAGAGTCAGCTGGCTCACGTGTTTGGCACACATTAAGCGTGTGACTAGAGTAGGGAGAGTTCATCTATCTGACAGGGACAGTGCTTAGCATCAGGGAGAGTTTCCAGATGAGTAGGGAAAATTAAGGGACACACCAGCCTTCCTGGATACCTCCCGACTTGGGTATAGGCTGGCCAAGCTACAGTTCACTCCTCAAGACAGAGGCTGTCAGCAAACCTGTCACCCTCTGCTACTACTCATAATTGTTATATCCTATGAGTGTTCCTGGTTGGGTGCCTTCACACGGGGGTTGTTTTGCATTGCCTAACTTTTTCACTACAGTTCCTGTTTCTGCAACTGGGAGTTTTTAGACCTCCGTACCATGCTGCACCTACCTACAAGCCCTCACAATAAAGTGCCTTATGGCGGCATAACAGAGTAACAACCACACCCTTCATCTCAAGTTGGCTCACCCAGACTCGCATTGCAGAGGAGACGTGTCCGAGTATGGAATTTACAATGCCCTGTACACACGACTGGGTTTTCCGACGGTAAAACGGCGAGGAGAGCTTTTGACCAGGAATCCCAGCCATGTGTATGCTTCCTTGCAGTTTTTCCAACAGGAAAACTGCCAAGCCCGACGGACAAAAAAAAGAGAACCAGCTCTCTTTTTTCCCGCCGGGACTCCCAACTTTTTCCCATCAAAAAACCCGGCCACGTGTAGCAGAAACCGGCCATTTTTGGCAGTTTTCCTGTGGGCAAAATCTCACATGGAGCATAAACACGGTTGGGATTCCCGAGGAAAAGCTGTCATCTGAGTTTTCCGGATGGAAAAAAAACAATCGTCTGTACGGGGGAAAAGTAAAGAGCAGGTTCTCGGTTTGCCCCCGGGATTTCCGACGGACCTTTTTACCATCCGGAATCACGGTCGTGTGTACAAGGCATAGGAGTTCTAGGTATTTTCTAATGCTAATAGTCTGTATGGTTGTATTTAGACAGACTGCAAAACTTTTATATACAGTTTATCTGCATGGATTTGGGTTATGAATTGTTTCAAAACTTTACCCAAAGTTTGTAGTTCACAAACTTTTCAGGAAATCTTATTGATGTTTATGGAGAGTGAATCTTGTTATGTAATTCTGGCTATTTGTAATGCAGATTTCTTGTAATTCACAGCTTGGGCACTGCCATGGGGTAAATGTACCCATGCCAAAAAAAAATTCACAGTGTGGAGAGAGAGCCTTTTCATGTGGTTGTACCCTACCTGTAACAGAAAATTTGAGGTAAAACTATGAAAACTAAGTTTGTTAGTACAACGTCTATCTGCCTGAATATCTATTTCTGTTAATACAGTTAAGTTTTAAATAATATACGTTTCTACAGGGAATAGAGTAGGAACGCAAAAAACCCTCATGGAAAATCTTAGATATTTATCTGTGCTTCTAGCATTTAATACGTTAGCCTGTACTACGTCTGGAATATCTGTATCTCTTCCTAATGTCTCATTTTGTTTCTGAAAAAACACTGGACAATAGCCAGTTATTTATAATGGAAATTTTTGGGCCATTCAGAGGAGAAAAGTCAAGCCACTGGGTTAAAACAATATTTGACTGGGGTTTCAAGTTTCAAAAGAATTACCAGAACTTAATGAAGATATCTTTAAAAAGCCACAATAAAAACAGATTACACAAAATAATCTGAATGTTCAGAATGGTGATATTTGTTGTTATTACTGTTAGTCAAGCGACTCTTTTTTACCCTTTATGTTTCAGATAACAAAATCATCATCATTTTCATTATCTTCATTCTCAGTATGGTTAGATAAAAGATTAAAATCCATTGTCAAAATCTGATCCACCATTTTTGACTGCAAAGCTCTGCCTGCAATTTATACTCTACTTTTTTAGGCTTAACTTTTGTTTCAATGACCACTCATGACCCAAGCACTGCTTGGTGCAGTTTTAATCTGCCCCCATGTTAACGTGATGATGTGTGGGTGGGACATAGGTTCATGACAGCCTTTAGAGGAGGATGAATGATGCTGGTTGTCATTCTACAGAGACGTCTGGTGACATCTAGTGGAAGAAAAGATTTAGTGCTTGGGGACAGCTTTAAATTGAAGGTTAGTATTGAAGCAAAAGATCCTTTTTTTACAACAAGGTTATTTAACCACTTAAGGACCGCCTACTGCACATATATACGCCGGCAGAATGGCACAGCTGGGCACATCAACGTATATATACGTTGGTTTTAGTACCCAGCCGTGGGTCATGGGCGCCCGATAAACGCTTATTGCGATTTTTTTTACCAAAAATAGGTAGAAGAATACGTATCGGCCTAAACTAAGAAAAAAAAAAGTTTTTTTATATATTTTTGGGGGATATTTATTATAGCAAAAAGTAAAAAATATTGCATTTTTTTTTTAATTGTTGCTCTATTTTTGTTTATAGCGCAACAAATAAAAACCGCAAGGGTGATCAAATACCACCAAAGGAAAGCTCTATTTGTGGGGAAAAAGGGACGCCAATTTTGTTTGGGAGCCACGTCGCATGACCGCGCAATTGTCAGTTAAAACGACGCAGGGGCGAATCGCAAAAAGGGGCAAGGTCCTTTACCTGCATTTTGGTCCGGGTCTTAAGTGGTTAATTTCATTCCGAAATGTCTAAACTTGTTTTACTTTAACTTATGTTTACATTACAGCCCCCATAAATTCACTAGCCCAAAATATCAGGTATTCAGGATAGGATCCTTATGGTTGAATGGCTGTGCTCATGCCACCAGCTAACGTCTAGCCTGTATGTCCTTCAACAGTATGTAGGCCTGGGGCTTCCAACATGTTACTAGACCAGCTGGGAGACATAATACCCAGTATATTTTTAGGGTGGTAGACTTCTTTTCCCCTTATTCCATCTCCTCCCTTACTTATTTTCTGTGGAGAATGGAAAGGAAGTGCCATTCACCTATGTTCTGCATTTACCTGTTAGACCATTTAAAAATATATCTAAACCTGATCATACACATTACAATCTGATTGTACAATTTTTGTACAATTTTGATTAGATTTAATAAAATTATCTAACCTGAAGACCTTCCTAAACTATAAATTGAATTAGTATTCGGGTAGGCTGATTTTTGCGTTAGTACACACACTTTTTATTTATTTTGTGTTCAACCCTGCAGACTGAAGAGCTGGGGAGGAGATCATATACTAACAATTATATGTAAGTATAGTGATCTTTTCTCTGAGCTATTGTGTTCTGACAAAAAGATGGCCCCAAACCGGTCAGCACTCTCAGCCATTGGATTGGATGACCTTTTTCGATCATGTCCCTTCGACAGAAGCCGAATGTTCAGACTAGCTGCTGTACACAGGGGCCAAATGCCCCAATATTTGGCCCCTATGTATGGGTTTTAGCCTTTCAGTGATGCACTGTAAACCTGAGCCAGCTTCTCCCATGCTCCTCACAGCCCAGCATTCCAGGGATCAGGGGCAGAACAGAGACCTGATGACTGACATTCACAACTCTCTGCTCTGTGAAGGCAATGTACTAACTATTTAATGTTAGTACAGTACATCGCTAACCCCCACTGAGCTATTGTGTTCTGACACCCCCCCCCCTCAAAAAAAAAAAACACTCCGGTCAGTGCACTCAGCCATTGGGGAGCACTGGTCGGATGTCAATAGTGGGACCTTTTTTGGTCATGCAGACCATGACAGAAGCCAGACGACCAGCTGCTGTACACACGGGCCAAATGTCTGCGTCCTTTTTTTCCCCACAAATAGAGCTTTCTTTTGGTGGTATTTGATCACCTCTGCGGTTTTTATTTTTTGCGCTATAAACAAAAATAGAGCGACAATTTTGAAAATGCTATATTTTTTACTTTTTGCTATAATAAATATCCCCCAAAAATACATAAAAAAAAAAATGTCTTCAGTTTAGGCCGATACATATTCTTCTACATATTTTTGGTAAAAAAAAATCGCAATGAGCGTTTATCGGTTGGTTTGCGCAAAATGTATAGCATTTACAAAATAGGGGATAGTTTTATTGCATTTTTATGATTTTTTTTTTTTTTACTACTAATGGCGGCGATCAGCGATTTTTTTCCTGACTGCGACATAATGGTGGACACTTTGGACAATTTTGACACATTTTTGGGACAATTGTCATTTTCACAGAAAAAAATGCATTTAAAATGCATTGTTTATTGTGGAAATGACATTTGCAGTTTGGGAGTTAACCACAAGGGGGCGCTGAAGGGGGTTTGTGTTCCCTAATGTGTGTTTACAACTGTAGGGGGGTGTGGCTGTAGGTGTGACGTCATCGATTGTGTCTTCCAATAAAAGGGATCACGCGATAGATGACGCCGCCACAGTGAAGAACGGGGAAGCCGAGTTTACACACGGCTCTCCCCGTTCTTCAACTCCGGGGACCGATCGCCGCACTCAGCGGTGATCGGGTCCGCGAATCCCGCGGTCCCGGAGCTTCGGACCGGGTCGCGGGCGCGTGCCCGCGACCCACGGCTGGGTACTAGCACAGCACGTACCTGTACGTGCATGTGCCCAGCCGTGCCATTCTGTCGACGTATATATGTGCAGGAGGCGGTCCTTAAGTGGTTTCCTTTTCAATCTGCAGCTGCTGTAATTTTATGTAAAATCTAATGCAACATATCAACCTGGAGGTGTTTTGTACACAGTTGGTGTGACAGAACCCACTGGTACTGTGTGTTTTGTAAGGGACTGTGGTCCTGGCCTCCTACCCACAGACTATGGCCTGTGGCCTTCTCCCCCATCCCCCATCCCCCCTCTTGTTGCTGGGTTTAATTGTGTTGCTTTATGGCACATAGACAATGGTCTGGACTGGAGACATCTCTTCACAGGGAATGTGTAAGGAGGGGCTGCCTGCTTATCATAATCCCTTTATATTTCAACTGTAGTTTTTGTTTCAATGTACAAGTGTTGAGTTCCCATTGGTTCTTCCTTGTTCCCTACCCCCCTCCATGACAAGGCTAAGGGGATTGTCCCTAATTGTGAGTAAAACTATATGTTTTGTATTTAATAAACATTTTATGCTCTGCATGTTTAACCCTCAACACCTGTGTGACTTGTCTCGTGATTGAGGGGTTAAGGGCTGGTTATGGGGAATCTGCAGGATGTGGGTGCGTTTGGAGGACAGGAGACACAGGTTTTGCGGAGATGCCCACCTGGGATATCCAAGATCTGTCACAGTTGGTGTAAGGAACTTCCCTAGAAATATTTCCTGCTTGTGTCATTGGCTTCCTGATTTTCCCAGGAGTCTATACGAAGGTACAAGTAACATTTTAGGCATCTTCTGCAATGGAGATGATATGTTTGGTGATATAATCCCTAGGGCTAATTACTTCATGAATGCAGACATTGCAATGTTCCTCATTAGAACCCTGGAAGTGCATCAGATGGTTATATCCAACACAGACACTTCCTTTCAGGAGTCAGTATTCCAGGCACATATTGAACCTAGAGCTTTTTCTTAAGAACAGAAACAGGTAGGACTCTGTTAAAAGAGTTTGTTAAAATCTCTGCAATGTACATAGATCAACAAAAGTGTTAAAAGATTTTCAATGGCAGCGGTTTTGGAGGCCCTTGGAAAACAGCCTCAGTCTCCATTGTAAATGCAGTAAATACAAGCCCCATTTGCACAATATATGAAGCTGCTTGTAGAAAGAGTTGTGCTAATAATATAGTCATTTTTAGTACTGCATACTATAAGTAGCTATAGGAAAGCTTCCTTTCACCCATCTTGAATAGCCACTCTTCAGTGCACAATGGCTTATCTCTCCATTATTGCCTAGAAACCCATAATCAGAAGCAATGAGCTATCTCTAGTCACCTTGGCCTAACCAGTATAGATGAATAGAATATCTGATACATAAAATCCCACACATCATTTATTGGGATAGGGACAGGGTTGTCATCAGCAAAGCCTGTAAACACATAATAGGGCCTGATTTACTAAACTAGCAAGGAGCAATCTCTTTGCAGATAATTGGTACACTTTTATTGCAGGTTTGCAAGAGTATACATTTATCCGCACACCCGGTGGACATGAGTATATACACATTATAAAAGCATACATTGTGGTGCCCTGTTGCAATTTGCATTGAGCATCAAAATAATGTTGTTTTTGCCCTTTATGTGCAGGTGAGGTGACCTAAGAAGTAATGAGTTTAAGTGTAAAAGCCTAAATGCAAAGAGTTATATCTGTAGTGCTACCCTAGTGAGGGCCATTCTCTCTTCAGCCCTGGACAGGTCACCTGACTTGCTTGAGCACCCCAGATTGGGTATCCTAAATGAGTCCCAAAATGTAGCGCTACCCTCGTGAGGGCCGCTGATAGAATCTGTACCCCACTGGTTGCCCCAACTCAGTGGGGTACAGAGCTCTCCCAGGAGACAGGCAATCTATGGGGACCTGTCACGTGTTCCAGAAGACAGCCGAGAGGGAGGGGCCACCCAGGGGGAGAGGAGGAGACACTTAGGTGGCCCGTAGGCAGAAGAAGGAAGTGGGACAGGAAGTCCCTCTCTAACAGCCACCAAAATGACATGCCAAATGTGGCATGTAAGGGGGAGAAGTGCTTAAAGCGGAAGTTCCACTTTTGTGTGTAACTCCACTTTAAGTGCTTTTGCTGTGAACTACAAAGCAAAGGGTTGTTTTAAAGCATGTTATACTTGTTGACACTTGAATGTATATTGCCCAGCCATACACTTTAAAATAGATGATGGAAGTAAAAAGCTACTACACAGGTCAACTATGCTTTATGTATGGTAAATCAAGTTCTTAGAAGGGGTGGTTTAATATAAGTGAAAATTATCACATTTAAAGGTAACATTTTTACTTTTATCCACTGAACATGTATGTTTTGTGACACTCTGATAACAGAAAGATTTTAACACATTGTATACTTTTTTCCTTGCAATGCAATCTATTCAGGAAATTAAAAAATGTTCAAGTATGTTTTCATTATTGTAGATTGGCCAAATACATTGCCAGAACTAATATATCTGAATCTTAAATAATTGACTTTTCTATGGGCAATTAGCATAGGCGTGCGCACGGGGTGTGCCGGGTGTGCCTGGGCACACCCTAATCACCCCATGCTGTCTCCAGAGATCTACTGCCTGTAAAACAGTTTCACAGGCAGCAAATCGTAATTTTTCCCAGAGCTGTTAAGTGCCTGAAACTGTCCGCTAATGTCACTGTATGCAGGAAGAGAGACGAGCTGTCATGGTGATGTCGGGGTGGGCGGGACCGAACAGTAAAAAAAAACAATCAATCGGATGGGTCTGGGCTGGCCGCTACATTCCTCTGGCTCCGCCCCCTCTCTGAAGCATCTCAATCATTGGCTGGTGTTGAGGGAGCTTGGTCCCGCCCACCCCCGACATCGCTGGTTATCTGTGACTTACAACTCAGCCGTGATGTCGGGGGTGGGCGGGACCAAGCTCCCTCAACACCAGCCAATGATTGAGATGCTTCAGAGAGGGGGCAGAGCCAGAGTAATGACTTACAACTCAGCCGCAATATCGGGGGTGGGCGGGACCAAGCTCCCTCAACACCAGCCAATGAATGAGATGAGATGCTTCAGAGAGGGGGCGGAGCCAGAGGAATGTACCGGCCCGCCCAGACCCCCATCCCATTGACTGTTTTTTTAACTGTTCGGTCCCGCTCACCCCACACATCTCCTCCGACTTTTGACCACTGGTTTCTCTCCCTGCATGCAGCCAGCGGCATCCCATTAACCCCAGCACTGCCACTGATCACCCCCCCCAGCACTGCCACTGATCACCCCCCCAGCACTGCCACTGATCACCCCCCCAGCACTGCCACTGATCACCCCCCCCCCAGCACTGCCACTGATCAACCCCCCCCAGCACTGCCACTGAATAACCCCCCCAGCACTGCCACTGATCACCCCCCCAGCACTGCCACTGATCAACCCCCCCCAGCACTGCCACTGATTAACCCCCCCAGCACTGCCACTGATCACCCCCCCCCCAGCACTGCCACTGATCCCCCCCCCCAGCACTGCCACTGATCACCCTCCAGCACTGCCACTGATCACCCCCCCAGCACTGCCACTGATCACCCCCCCAGCACTGCCACTGATCACCCCCCCCAGCACTGGCACTGATCACCCCCCCCCCCAGCACTGACACTGATCACCCCCCCCAGCACTGACACTGATCACCCCCCCCAATACTGACACTGATCACCCCCCCCAGCACTGACACTGATCACCCCCCCAGCACTGCCACTGATCACCCCCCCAGCACTGCCACTGATCACCCCCCCAGCACTGCCACTGATCACCCCCCAGCACTGCCACTGATCACCCCCCAGCACTGCCACTGATCACCCCCCAGCACTGCCACTGTTCACCCCCCCAGCACTGCCACTGATCACCCCTCAGCACTGCCTCTGAGCCCATTAACCCCCAGCACTGTCTCTGAGCCCATCAACCACTAGAACTGCCACTGGTCACCCGCCCAGCACTGCCACTGATCACCCCCCAGCACTGCCACTGAGCCCATCAACTCCCAGAACTGCCACTGATCATCCCCCAGCACTGCCACTGAGCCCATCAACCCTCCAGCACTGCCACTGATATTCCCCTCAGTGCAGCCACTGATCCCATTACCCCCCCCCCCCCCCACCACCACCACAACTGCCACTGATCCCATTAACCCCCTGCACTGTCACTGATCACTCCCCTCCAGCACTGCCACTGATCCCCATCCCTCCAGAACTGCCACTGAACCCATTCCCCTCCCCCCCACCACCACTGCCAATTGATCCCATCTCCCCTCTCTCATCCCCACTTTCTCCTTCTGACCGGATCTGCCATAAGATGTAAAATGTATTGAAAGATTAAAAATTGTTTTAACACATTTCAAAATGTTTGTTTACATTTATTTAAAATAGTGTCTGTGTGTGTGTATATGTATATATATATATATATATATATATATATATATATATATATATGTATATACACACACACATTCACACACACACGCGCGCGCACATGTGTTTGAGTTTTGGGGTGCACACCCTAATCCAATAGGCTGCGCACGCCTATGGCAGTTAGGTAGTTGAGTTACAATGCTGATATTTTAGAAAAAGCATGTGTAAATTAAAACCAACACCTTAAAACATATGCTGAAAACCAATCAGAACTGCTTACTAAATCTGCGTTTTCAAATGCAAATACTGCTGCAGGTCTGCACAGTGTGAGATAAGTAACTAACAATGTGTTAATCTCCCTTTCATGCACCAGCAAGCTATTCCGACATAATTGTGACAACATAACACCTTTAATTGGGCTTGTTGACCAACAACTATGATATGAATTTTAAGTATGTCATTACTTAGTCTTAGAGCACTCAGTTAATATGAATACAGCTTATTTTTACTAGCCGCTGTAAATAAAGATTGGGCATGTACTACAATGCTGCACACTAAAAAATAGATGTAGGCTTAAAATAAAGCTGTCATTGCAAAAATACTGTGTGTACGGTGCCTTCAAAAAGTATTCATACCCCCTGAAATTTTCCACATTTTGCCATGTTACAACCAGAAATGTAAATGTATTTTATTGGGATTTTATGTAATAGACCAGCACAATGTTGCATATTATTGTGAAGTGGAAAGAAAATTAGAAATGGTTTTTGTTTACAAAAAAAAATGTGAAAAATGTGGCATGCATTTGTATTCAGCCCCCTTTACCCTGAAACCCCTAACGAAAAATCTAGTGGAACCAATTCCCTTTAGAAGTCACCTAATTAGTAAATAGAGTCCACCTGTGTGTAATTTAATCTCAGTATAAATACAGATTTACTGTGAAGCCCTCAGAGGTGTGTTAGAGAACCTTAGTTGATTAAACTTTATCATGAAGGCCAGGGAACACACCAGACAAGTCAGGGATAAAGTTGTGGAGAAGTTTAAGGCAGGGTTACAGTAGGTTATAAAAAAATATTCCAAGCTTTGAAAATCTCACTGAGCACTGTTCAATCCATCATCGGAAAATGGAAAGAGTATGACACAACTGCAAACCTACCAAGACATGGCCGTCCACCCAAACTGACAGGATGGGCAAGGAGAGCATTAATCAGAGAAGCAGCCAAGAGGCCCATGGTAACTCTGGAGGAGCTACAGAGATCAACAGCTTAGGTGGGAGAATCTGTCCACATGACAATTAGTCATGCACTCCACAAATCTGGCCTTTACGGAAGAGTGGCAAGAAGAAAGCCATTGTTTAAAGAAAGCCATATGAAGTTTGCAGTTTGCAACAAGCCATGTGGGGAACACAGCAAACATATGGAAGAAGGTGCTTTGGTGAGATGAGACAAAAATTTTACTTTTTTGCCTAAAAGCAAAGCCCTGTGTGTGGCAGGAAACTAACACTGCACATCACCCTGAACACACCATCCCCATGGTGTAACATGGTGGTAGCAGCATCATGTTGTGGGGATGCTTTTCTTCAGCAGGGACAGGGAATCTGGTCAGAGTTGATGGGAAGATGGATGGGGACAAATACAGGGCAATCTTAGAAGAAAACCTGCTAGGCCTTGTACACACGAGCAAATAGATTTGTTCAAATCGGTCGAACAGACCGATTTGAACAAATCTGTCTGCTGGGATGTATTGGTTTGATCGTGTACACACGATCAAACCAAAATCCCCGCTGGCAGATATCGCGCTGACGTGTCGGTGACGTTGACGCCGCCACGTCACCGCACCAGGAAGTTAAACACTTCCGCGCATGCGTCAAAACCATTTGACGCGTGTGCGAGCAGATATGTCTGCTGGTTAGCATACTAACCAGCAGACACGTCGGGCGGACGGGTTCCCAGCCGACAGATTTGAAAGCATGCTTTCAAATCTGTCGGGTGACTAAATCCTTCTGTTTGCCCGTACACACGATCGAATCTGTCTGCTGAAACGGTCTGGCAGACCGTTTCCAGCAGACAGATTTGATCGTGTGTACGCGGCCTTACAGTCTGTGAAAAAGACTTGAGACTGGGGTGATGGTTCACCTTCCAGCAGAACAATGACCCATTGACATACAAGTCAAGCTACAATGGAATGGTTTAGATGAAAGCATAATCTTGAGTTAGAATGGCCCAAACAAGGTCCAGACCTAAATCCAATTAATAATCTGTGCATCTGTGGCCAGAGTTCCTTGTTCAATCTGACAGAGCTTAAACTATTTGCAAAGAACAATGGGCACAAATGTCACTTTCTAGATGTGCAAAACTGGTAGTGACATCACAAAAAAGACTTGTAGCTGTAATTGCAGCAAACGGTGGTTCTACAAAGTATTGACTCAGGGGGGATGAATACAAATGCATGCCACACTTTTCAGATATTTATTTGTAAAAAATGTTGAAAACCATTTATCATTTTCCTTCTACTTCATAATTATGGGCCACTTTGTTTTGGTCTGTCACAAAAAATCCCAATAAAATACATTTAAGTTTTTGGTTTTACCATGACAAAATGTGGAAAATTTCAAGGGGTATGAATAATTGTTCAAGGCACTGTAGGCTGACTTCGCCTGGCAGTGTCTAACTTCAATGTATTTTGAACTACTGACCCTTGTCAGGTCCCCAAAAAATTTGAAAACCTCTCCCCTGCAATAGATAAAGGTAGTATACTCACACCTATGTCACATGTGTTTCCTGGACATAGGATAAAGGAAACACAGAGCATTACAGGTAGAAATGAGTGAATATTCAAATGATAAATTCAAGAACAGTTTTGTAAATCTTGGTCAAAGTTATGAGTTTGCAAACCTTACGTAGAGCCCCTTGAAGTCTATGGGATGAATTTTGTTATTCAGTTCTGTCCATTAGTATGGCTAATAAGCATGCTATTGTCAAACAAAAGGCATAGGAAAACGGGAACAGCCATGGTGGGACATGTACCAATGCAACAAATAAAACAAATAAATGCAGTATTTTTCCCCACAATGAATTTCAAGTTTTCCCTAATATCTCTAAAATATACTGATAGCCAGGGGCGGACTGACCATTGAGGAACTCGGACACTGCCCGAGGGCCCCATGCCACTAGGGGGCCCCATCAGGGTTGCCAGGCTCAGTAAAACCAGGGACAGTATGTAAAAATCTTTTTTTTTTTTACATTTGTCCCTGATATGTTCGAAACTGACATGCTTTTGATGTAAAAATCCCGAGATTTTAGCTGCCCCGCCTCTGCACTGCTACCTGGCTTGGTGGCCATCTGTAAGCCTGGGGGGCCCATAATCTTCTATTGCCCGGGGCCCCCATAATCTTCTATTGCCCGGGGCCCCATAATCTTCTATTGCCCGGGGGGCCCCATAATCTTCTATTGCCCGGGGGCCCCATAATCTTCTATTGCCCGGGGGCCCCATAATCTTCTATTGCCCGGGGGCCCCATAATCTTCTATTGCCCGGGGGCCCCTTAATCTTCTATTGCCCAGGGGCCCCTTAATCTTCTATTGCCCAGGGGCCCTATAATCTTCTATTGCCCGGGGCCCCATGAGTTGTCAGTCCGCCCCTGCTGATAGCATGAGTGCTGTGAGCCCACCCTACATAGCAAGAAGGCTGGGTTATCCATTATTCCAAACTATTGGCTTTTGTGATACAGCTAAACAGGAAAAAGGCCTTGCATTGCATTATAGGTTGTTCCTTATTTCAGGTAGAGAACATGTGATTTTTTTTCCAAAAGTTCTCAATTCGCAAATTTTGGGAGTCCAGAGGGTTCAGTGTAGATAGTAGTGCCCAACCTGAACCTTGCGAAATGTGATGGGAGACACAGGCATATACTGTACCACACTCTTGGAAGTGCAATGCTGGAATGATGAAAAATAGGATACAACAGGTGCAGGAGTTCATATTCTACCTCTTCTTGTTTGTAATTTCTTTATCTTGAACTAAAAAAAAACATTTACCCTTGACACTGCTACTACACATCATATTCCTTGTATACAATCTTAAGAAGTGAATGAATTTCTAAATTTTTGTGAGCTTAACATAGATTTAAGAGGATATTGGAGACCATCTGGGTCCACATTGTCATTGTGCGAGCATCCTCATTTTCTACTAGCATATGCAGACAAAAAAAAATCAGTTGACCTAAGAAGTGGCAACAGAACAAAAATAAATGCGGTGTAAAGCCAATATATATATATATATATATATATATATATATATATATATATATATATTTTTTAAAAAGATATAGTTAGAAGTTATGAGCTAAAAGGGAGAAGGAGGGGAAAAAGTGGGAGAAGGAGATGTCCCCTCCCCTCCATCACAGACCAGATGGTGGAGGCCTTCTCGATCACAGCCCAGGGAATTACTTCATTACCAGTAAATGTTTATATTCTGATGTACATGAAAGTTCAAGTCAGTTGTCCCTGAATTTGTTATGAGAGCCTTTATCCTTTGAGACATGGGGGTTTATTTACGAATGGCAAATCCACTTTGCACTACAAGTGCAAACTACTAGTGCAAACTGCACTGAAAGTGCACTTGGAAGTAAAGTCGATGTAGATCTGAGGGGGGACAAGCAAGGGAAAAAAAACTAACATTTAAGCTTGCATATGACTGGATGATAAAATCAGCAGAGCTTCCCCTCATTTCAGATCCTCCCCTCAGATTTACAGCGACTGCACTTCCAAGACTTGCAATTTCAAGTGCACTTTGCACTTGTAGTTTGCACTAGTAGTGCAGAGTGGATTTGCCTTTAGTAAATAACCCCCATGGTCTTTCATACTTTAATTTACTTCAGTCTACCACATGACAATGGAGGATTCCTGTTGTTGTTTCCAATAATCTCGAAATAAACTCTTTGCAGCATTGGAAAAGAATGGCATGATCGTTTGTAAACAGATCTAGGTATATTTTAATAGTGCAAGAGAAAGAAGGCAGGTTCAAGAGGGATCTGCTAATCTGTAATTTTATGTTTTCGCCACCATACATCTGTAGTCTGTGGGAACATTTTGTGTAGAGAGACTTGACGTGATCTCTTATTGTATTAATGATGATGGTTGTTGGGGGGATAGAGGAAATTGAATATCAATTAACCACTTAAGACCCGGACCAAAATGCAGGTAAATTGGCGTCCTTTTTTCCCCACAAATAGAGCTTTCTTTTGGTGGTATTTGATCACCTCTGCGGTTTTTATTTTTTGCGCTATTAACAAAAATAGAGCGACAATTTAAAAAAAAATGCAATATTTTTTACTTTTTGCTATAATAAATATCCCCCAAAAATATATAAAAAAAAAATTTTTTCCTCAGTTTAGGCCGATACGTATTCTTCTACGTATTTTTGGTAAAAAAAATCGCAATAAGCGTTTATCGGTTGGTTTTCGCAAAATTTATAGCGTTTACAAAATAAGGGATAGTTTTATTGCATTTTTATTAATTTTTTTTTTTTTACTACTAATAGCGGCGATCAGCGTTTTTTTTTCATGACTGCGACAATATGGCGGACACATCGGACAATTTTGACACATTTTTGGGACAATTGTCATTTTCACAGCAAAAAATGCATTTAAATTGCATTGTTTACTGTGGAAATGACAGTTGCAGTTTGGGAGTTAACCACAGGTGGCGCTGTAGGGGATGTGTGACCTAATGTGTGTGTTTACAACTGTAGGGGGGTGTGGCTGTAGGTGTGATGTCATCGATCGCGTCCCCCTATTACAGGGATGACGCGATCGATGCTGCGGCCACAGAGAATCACGGGGAAGCCGTGTGTACACACGGCTCTCCCCGTTCTTCCGCTCCAGGGACGGATCGCCGCACTCCAGCGGCGATCGGGTCCGCGAATCTCGCGGTCCCGGAGCTTCGGACCGGGTCACGGGCGCGCGCCCACGCCCGCGGGAGCGCGCCCGCGACCCACGGCTGGGTACTAAAATCAACGTATATATACGTTGATGTGCGCAGCCGTGCCATTCTGCCGACGTAAATGTGCAGTAGGCGGTCCTTAAGTGGTTAATAAGAAATTAATTTAAGCTTTTGAAATAATAATACGGTAAATAATAACATCTGGGTGTTCAGTTGTTGTTCAGTGTTGATTTTCAGTTATGTGCTAGAAAAAATCCTATATGGTGTGATTTTCCTTGAACATGATTGGGTATTGAAAGTGAACACAGCTTTACTAATGCACTAAGCTAATTCAAAATGTACTCGACAAAGTGAAAATTAATTTACCATCTAATCATTTTTAGGAGATCAACCTCAATATATGTGTACAGAGTATGAGAAATGTATTTACACTTTTCCTGATATTTCTTAATGATGGTATAAATAATACACTTACTAGAAGCTCAAACAGAACATAAGAGATTAATAAAAATATACGTGGGTAGGTAAATATAGCTTTGCAGTATGTTGTGCAGTATAGTGCAGTCAATAAATAGAGTTGAGCAAAACGATTTTTCAGGTAGTATTTTTATTTTTTACTAGGATAAGGTACATTTTCTTAATGCAGCTATACCTGAATATCTTGTCAAACTTAAAGCTGAACTTAAGTGTGAAAATAAAAGTTGACCCCCCCACCACCAAACTGCATGGGTTAAATGCTTATTTTATTTTAAAATATTCCTGTCTTAACCCACACTCCCACAGGCTTCCTCCCAGCTGTTACCCTGAAACCTCTTCCCTTTAGCACTCCATCAGTTCAATAGGATCAAATACAACGCAGGGCCGTCATTGCTGCATTGTAAGTGCTGAGGCTAAAGGCCTTCTCAAAATCGTGAGCATTTGTCAGAGCACTGGTCTCTGGAGGAACAAGGGATTAGGTAAGTAAAAAACTGCTTTTTTTTGTTCCCTCTAGACAAATACAAGCAAGTCCTTGGGGAGTCTCTCTGCAAGGGTCCATTTTTATTTTTCAGCTTTAACAGTTTTTCTTTACTTTTTAATTTTGGTAACATCCGGCAGTCTTCATGTGCTGTTCTTAATCACTTCCTGGCAGAGCTGTATATATGTGTGATGTGGCCCCCAATCCCAAACAATTAAATGGTCCCCTTTACCTCTCTATTGTTTGTCTCAGAGGCAATTCCTCCACTGATACAGAACACTAACTGCTTTAATATTAATCATACCCTGTATAGAGATTTCCACATCATATATGTATTCATGTGTCCAAGTTTATTTGCCCCATTCTATCGATAGTCATGGGTGAGCCTCCTTTGTCTTCAGGTTCTATAGAAGTTGCATAATCTAGTTGTTTAAAAGTGTAACCCTTTTTTTTTTTTTTTGGAGGGGGGGGTGTTATGAGAAATAGCTCTCCCTTGAACGTTTGATGAGTGGGTTTGACAAAAAAATGGGCAGTGCCTCCACTCAGGACAGGGCCTCTGTTTGTACCTCCAGACACAGCATCCATGTAAATGATTGTTGTGGACATGTTTTCCTATATTCTGGGAGCACATGGAAGTGAACACATCTCAGTAATGATCACAGCATTATCTATTTATCACAGTGCTTTCCTTTACCACTAGTTACACTTAAAGCAATACTGAAGCCTAACTTTTTTTTTTTTTAAATCATTCAAGGAGGTCCAGACCTACATATTCCATATAATCTACTTACTTGGATGCTTAGTTTTTCCTTAGATTGCTGATCTAACATCTTATCTCCCCCATTCCTTTTTTTGGGTGTCTCCTTTAGGTAGTTGATCTTAAGAGAAACACCTAAGCATGCACTCCTTCAGCCGGGGCGAGTCTATTGACACACACACATCACCCAGCAATCCTCTCTCTTGCTCTATGCTCCCAACTCCTTTAGGCCTTGTACACACGACGGGAAATATCCGCTGTAAACGGTCCCCGGACCGTTTACAGCGTATATTTGCGCCGGGATGTTTTGATCCGATGGCTGTACACACCATCGGATCAAATTCCCCGCCGGCGGATAGCGCGGTGACGCGGCGGTGACGTTGACGCCGCCACGTGACCGCCACGTCACCGCACCAGGAAGTAAACACTTCCGCGCGCATGCGTCGGATCCATTCACAGGATACGACGCATGTGCGGCAAGATATGTCCGCTGGTTTGCCGTACTAACCAGCGGACATATCTGCCAGCCAGCTATCCGGCGGAAATATTTCAAAGCATGCTTTGGAATTTTTCCGCCGGATGAATCCAGCAAAAAGCGTCCGTTTGCCCCTACACACGAGGGGATTTTTCCGCTGAAATGGTCCGTCGGACCATCTTCAGCGGATTTATTCCCTCGTGTGTACAAGGCCTTAGAGATAGCTGCAGAAGCTAATCGCTCACCTACCCCTACCTCTCCTCTATGCAACCAGGAAATTTTTACTGTGGTGCATTGCGGCTCGTGGAGGACCCAGCAACTGTGAGAGAGACATCAAATAAGTATGTGTGGGCAGGTGGTGGCACTAGTACTGTGACATTTTTACCTTAATGCTGTAAAAGCATTAAGGTTAAAAATGTTTAGCCTTTAGAACTACCTTTAATGCATTTTCACTACAGCTGCTATCAAAGTTCTGGCACTTTTTTACCTTTTCATCTAGTTGCTCAGAATCAGGGATTGCCAATTGCCACAAATTAAGCAGCAGGGTAAAATTGGCCATAGACATCAGTGTGCAGCTGAACATAGGAGAATGATTTGGTTCTTCCAATCACAGTCCCATGTAGTAGCACAGTTGAACTGCCAAAGTATCTAACTTGATACCTACAAAGATGAGGGGGGTGTGTAGCACCACAATGACAATGCATGATATTTTTAATGCTATAAAAAGAACTAGGAACATTGCAAAATAGTTTTGGGCAGGTGTGAAAATGCTGCAAATTAGGGATGTTTTCACAAATAAAAGTTTTAATTGTTTATTTCTATCAATTAACAAAATGCAAAGTAACAGAAACATAAATCCAAATCAAATCAATATATGATCACCCTTTTCTTTGAAAACAGCATCAATTATTCCAGGTATACTTGCATGCAGTTTTTGAAGGAACCTGGCTGGTAGGTTGTTCCAAACATCTTGGAGATACTAACCACAGATCTTATGTGGATGTATGCTGCCTCAAATTCTTCTGTCTCTTCATCTTATCCCAGACAGAATCAATGAAGTTAAAAATCAGGGTTCTGTACGGGACAAACAATCATTTCCAGGATTCCTTGTTCTTCTTTACATTGAAGATACTGTAGTTCCTAATGGCATTAGCTTTATGTTTGGGGTCATTGTCCTGATGCAAACCCTAATGGTATGACATGATGGATAGGAATCTGCCTGTTTTTATCAGCATTGATGACACCAATGACCCTGGCTAAATCTCCAACACTGTTTGCAGAAATGCAACCCCAAACTTTTAAGTAACCTCCACGATACTTCACTGTTACCTGCAGACACTCATTATTGTACCTCTCTTGAGCCTTTCCGGGATCAAATTGCCTCCTAGCCTACAGCCTACAGCTAAAAATGTCTACTTTCTTCAGGAATATTCCCGTTTTTTTGCAGAGACTAGAGACACAATCACTTCTGTGACTCCCAGCAAGGCAAATCCCAATTTAGCAACACTGATGCAGTCACACTAAGGGTTAAACAACAGGCAATCACTAGGATCCTGCTTCCAGGCCTCTATCCACTGTGTGCCCATATACTTGTATATCTTCTGTCCACTATCAGCCAGACACTTCTCCTGTGAATCTCCAGGCCAGAGCCTCAGTGCACCCTCTTGACTTGGCTCAAACTGCTTTGAGAATAATAAGCTCCCCTATTGAGCTGAGACTTCGATGAACTCACTGCAATACACCCTCCAGCTCCCACTGTATGCTGGGACTTCAGTAAATTCTCTGCAATAGAACCCCCCAGCTCACATTGACCTGGGACCTCAGTGAATTTCTCTGCAGTAGGCATCAGCTAACCTGCTCAGAAGGGCGGAAGCCCTCCAGGCTGGGATCTTCTCCTCCTGGACAAGAACCCTGCTTCTCCAGGGCAGAATTATGTATCTTCTTCTCATCCACCTACTGGACACTCCTCCACAGGGATTGGCAGCACAAATATTCAGGCCAAGGGTCTGCCACTTCTAGCTCACCACATTCTAGAACTTACAAGAAATTAGGGAGAAGTAGTTGAACCCGAAGTCTGTGAGACCTAGAACAGCCAAAAACAGTTGCACATTGCTCCAATGTTTACAGAGGTGCAAAAAAAATGAATTTTCCTGAACCTCTCTAACAACTTATTCTAGGGAGGTGCTACACAACCTTGTGTCTTGTTGCTGTACTGTCTTGCTATGGTGTATAACCTGTGATGTGAAATTGTCTTCCGCAACCTTACCTTAGTAGAAGAGTTTGGCTGTTCCTCAACCAGTTTTAAGCCTTTTACACAGCTGTTTCTGTTTCAGTTAAAGTGTCATAAAAGCTCTCATAATATGCTGTATTACATACTGTTCATACTGACTCAGTCAATATGAGATTTGTTTTCTGTATTCTGCAAAAAAAATGGTTGATCCTGCTGCTCTCTATCTCCACCTTCTATTCATGTCCCCAAGTCAGCTAAGGATTTTGAAGCTGTGATGGCAACTCTGCACTTGCTCAGTTTTCAGTGAGTTTCTATGCTGAGCATTTCCTCCCTATCACACCTGAGCAGCCCATGTGACTATAGAGCCACACATGTGGTTGTATACACAGTGGTAAATAACAGCCCACTCCCTCCCTCCTCCTCCATGCCCACTAACCAGCTAAACACAATATGGGTGGGATATTACATGTAGATTAATGGTGGCTTTGCCTCCTTCTTATTCTAAGACACAGGCGTGACACAGCCTGTGAATGGAAAAAATCCACACTCGCCATGTTAGTTCCACACAAAAAAAAATAGATTTGTTTTCAAATATATATTTGTATTCCAATTTAAAACAGTTTATTGATGTAAGCTATTTATTCTGCATTCCAAAGGCTTTTTTTTTTGTTTTTTTGTTAACATGTGTCCAGCAGCAGAGGACTAGACGCTTCTTCTTCTTCTTATGTTTCCCTGCAGACAAGCTGGGTCATGTGACAGCTATATATCGATTAGGAAAAAGGTACTTACTTTTTAATTAAAATAATTACAGTGACATCATCCACATACAGTAATATAAGGGACAATGTAAATTAAACAGTGGGTCTTTAGTATCATTTTAACCACTTAACGCCCGCCGCACCACTATGTACGTCCACAGAATGGCACGTACAGGCAGATGGGAGTACATGTACGTCCCTGCCTTCTTGCAGGTCGGGGGGTCCGATCGGGGCCCCCTCCGCTGCGTGCGGCGGGCGTCTTACCTCCGGGAGCGAACCGGGACGAGGGGGGCGGCTGTTTATTTTTGTCCGCCCCCTTGTGATCGCTCCCAGCCAATCCCCTGAGCCTCTGCCGTGTCACTTCCTCTGCCAGTATAATGTAAACACAGCCAGAGGAAATTATGTCAGCTCTCCTCTCGGCGGTATTTTCAATCCACCGAGAGGAGAGAAGACATCACAGTAAGTCGCACCAACACTGCACTGACACCACTCACATAGGCACACTCAACCCCCTCTGATCACCCCCCAGCCCCCTGTCACAATGTCACTGATTACAGTGATCATATATTTACTGATCACTGCATTTAGTGTCAGTGTGACAGTTAGAGTGACAGGCAGTTAGTGTTAGGTCCAGGGTAGCCCCGTACCCCCCCTAATAAAGGTTTAACCCCTTTATCACTGCCCTAGTTAACCCTTTCACCCCCTATTGCCAGCGTCACTAAGCGATCGTTGTTCTGATCGCTGTATTAGTGTCGCTGTTGCCGCTAGGTAGCTAATTTTTTTTATTGCGATTTTTTTTTACTAAAGACATGTGGCTGAATACATTTTGGCCTAAATGTTTGACTAAAAGTTTTCTTATAACAAAAAGTAAAAAATATAGATTTTTTTTTCAAAAATGTCGCTCTATTTTTGTTTATAGCGCAAAAAATAAAAATCGCAGAGGCAATCAAATACCATCAAAAGAAAGCTTTATTTGTGGGAAGAAAAGTACGCAAATCTTGTTTGGGAGCCACGTAGCACGACTGCGCAATTGTCTGTTAAAGCGACGCAGTGCCGAATTGTAAAAAAGCCTCTGGGCATTTAGCAGCATATTGTTCCGGGGCTTAAGTGGTTAATGACTGTGTTTCAGCCTACATATGAGATTTATTATCATTAACACCTGCTTGGTATACTGTAATTGGTTAATCATATTCCTGACTAATATGCCTTGTACACACAATCCAAATTTCCGATGAAAAAATCCAGACAACATTTTTTTCATCGGATATTCGGACTGTGTGTATGCCCCATCTGACTTTTTCAGTTGGAAATTCCGGCAGACTTAGAAAGAGAACATGTCTCTTTTTTTTTTTTTACGAAAATTCTTCCGATGGAGAAAAAAAATCACGCATGCTCAGAAGTCAACGCATACTCGGAAGCATTGAACTTCATTTTTCTCGGCTCGTCGTACGTGGTTAACGTCACAGCATTTTTGACGATCGGAATTTGAGCGGAATTCTGTCGGAAAAACCTGTCGGAGTTTATTTAGACAGAAGAAACGATCGTGTGTACAGGGCATAATCCTACAAAATTCCTGACTTTGTGCAAGTGTAAAAAGTGTGAGAATTGATACTGTATTGAAGCCAAAGGGTAGTCACACCAAATATTGATTTGATTTAGATTTTTCTTCTGTTCCCTCTGTTTGCATTTTGTCCAATTGTTAAAAAAAAACGAAAAAACAAACAAACAATTAAAATGTATATTTTTCACGCAGGCCTTAAACTTTTGCACAATACTGTATATATACAAAATATAATTCTTGGGGTGCCTAAGAGCATGTTAATACATACAATACATACATACAGTAATATTTGTTTAATTGTAAGACCCAAAGGGATTAAGGAGAGCTGAAGAATGTGCAGATTTTTTTTTTCTATTTAGGATAAACTGTGTACTCAAAGACTCATAGTTAAGTCTTAATTTTATCCAGAGCCAGAATACCTTTTTTTTCCGTACATACAAAAGCACAAAACAAGATTTTTTTTAATGCTATGTATGGATTTATATGGGGTGTATGAAACTATTTTCATAAATATCTGTACTAGTGAATTTATTCTAACAAAAAAAAAAGAAAAAAAAATAATATGCAGGAAAAATGCATTAACAATGTCTTAATGTTGTCTGTAATTGGCTGAAACCCCACTGAAAACTCAATTTGCATAGAGAAAAGCAGTTTAGTGGATATTAAAATGGAGAGACAATATCATCATTCCAAGCAACGAAAAACACTAAGTGCAAGCACATAACTGTCTTGTATAAAATTGTGTTCTTCATCTGGAAAATACATGTATTATTCCAAGGGACATTTATCAAACATAGCTTTTTGTTCTTTGTTAACAAAGAAAATGCTTGTCTGTGTTATTTTCTTTTTGTATTGTACGTTTATGCGTAAAAAAAAAAAAAAAAATCACATAAACACTGGAAATATTTTTTAGGCATTAAAATGTTCATGTAGTATATTTAAAAACTGTATTCAGCTTAAAGAAGGAGTATATCCAAGACAAAGAAGATCATTTAAATTCCAAGTTATAAAGACTATAATCTTTATTTCTCTTTGAAGAAGCATTCATGCTTGAAGTAATTCAAAACAGCCTCTTTTGGTGAAAAAAAAAAAGTTATAAAAAAAAGTGCTGTGGCTTTTTCATGTTTCCTAGAAACATTGGGGTTGATTGACTAATGGTGTAGTTTGCCAATTTTATGTTGCTCTTTCATAGTAAATATTCACTGAGTTTAAAGCAGCACCCCAGCCAAAATTACCAAGTTAAAAAAATAAACATCCTGTTGAATGATAAAATAAAAAAAAGTAGCCTTTGCACCATTTCATTTCAAAGCTTTCCCTCTCAGTACTATGTTTTCACAAGAACTAGATGTCCTTAGTTTGGTTGCCAGCATCATTCTTCCCTCTTCTTCTGAGCCCAGACTGCCATAGGTCCACCACTGCCTGTGACTGGACAGTTTAAAAAGAAGCATAACATGATCAGTTTATCTCTCTGTTACTCTGCTTTTTTTTTTTTGCTAAAACATTATGGGCAAGATTCAGGTACATCTGCGCATTATTGGACCAGCATAGCGCACCTCCTTTACGTTAGACTGGCGCAATGTAGCGGCGCAATCACCCTATTCTCGTCGGTTTTACGCAGAAATTAGCGCCTGCGCAACGTTATTTTTGAGGCGCAAGGCGGAGTAATACAAATTAGGAAGGACGTGGGCGTGTTACATTGAAATGAGCCGTGACCCCATGCAAATGAAGGGCCGGCCGGCTCGCGCATGCGCGCTTGAAGCATACCATGTCAGCACCTCTGTGCGCATGCTCCCAACTCAGGAAGAGCGCAATCAGTGAAATTGGAAGTGGACTAGGGCAAAATCATGAACTACGCAGACAGCATAAATAGACAGACAGAAACACACTTCCTTTGCAAAAGTACATCCCTTTGTATCCCTCCCTATACAGCAAGGTGCTTTTGTTCTGTTGTTAGTTGCGTTGTGGTTTGTCTTTGTGATATTTGTGGACTGTGTGATCTAGTGTTTGTTAGAAGATATTTGTAAGTGATTTTTGGTGACTGCTTGTGAGAGTTTTTGGTTGATAGTTTTTTGTTTGTTTGTTTTCTTGCTTGATTTTTCCTGCTTGTTTTTGTGAGTGATTTTTGCTGACTGTTTGGGAGTGAGTTTTTGTCTGAGTATGACTGAGAGAAAGAGGAAGTTAAATTTTACTTTTGGGGAGAAACAAATTCTTGCCCGGGCCATTTCCCAATATGGGCATTACCTCCACGGCCCGGAGAGTGCCAACACCACCCCGGCCAGGGGATTGAAAAGAAGATCAATGACCTCCGGCGTCTGGTCAAAAATTAGCTAGCCAAAATGCTAGCCCATGCCAGGGCCACAGGAGGGGGCCCACCATGCCCTGTTAGGCTGACAGCGGAGGAGCGTGCGGTGGCCCAGACCTTTCATAGGCAAGAAGTGGAGGGCCTGCCTGGCTATGACTCAAGTCAGGAGCCTGTGATGCCAGGTAAGGTTTTTTTTGCCCTATCAGGTGTGTAGCATGTGTGGGGGAGGGGGTGAATAGGAATATGTGGCAAGTGTGTGGATCCTCCAACATGTGAATGTTTTGTGTCATCCAGAGATGTGCAGGAGGGTGTTGGGCCATCTGGGCTGACCGCACCATCCCCAGGACAGCAGTCTGATGAGGACCCCCCGACAAGGCCGGAGTCCTCGGAGGAGGTTGAAGAGGAGGAGGTTGAGGAGGAGGAGGATTCCATGTCAGGCAGTGGACTTTTGTTTTTGGAGGACTCTTCCCCTCTGGCTGCCGGCAGCCAGCCCTCCATAAGGGCTAGCCCCTCCCACTCCTCCCCCAACAGGGCACCCCTCCCAAGGGGCTCCCCTTCTCCCCGGCCACAAGCATCAGCTGAAGGCAGGAAGGCGACCCAGAAGACCAGGGGGGTGACTGATGTGCTGCCCGCCAATCTAAGAAGGGACCAGTTCCTTCAGACCCGCCATCTGGGAGAGGTCAGCCAGACTTTGGGGCGGGTGGAGGAGAGCCTGTCCTCCATAAAGGATACGCTTAGGGGCCTGGACTGCCACTTCCTGGCTCTTACAAACTGCCTAAACGACCTGCAGACTACAACAGCAGGCGTTGGGCAGGATGTGAGGGCCCTCACCCAGGCTATCCAGGCCAACACGGCAACACCAGGTGCTGGCCTGAACAGAATTGCCGTGGCCTTGGAGGGCAGGCCGCCAGGTGGGCAGAGACCAGGGGCTGCTCCTCCTTCCCCGGAATACCCCCTCTCCAATGAGTCTCCCCTGAGGAGCTGGGGCCGCCCCCGGCGTGGCTCACGTCAACAGCATTAATTTGTTTTTCCGCTTTTTTTGGCCTGTTTTTTTTTTTATTTTTGGCCTTTTTTTTATTTTTTGCTGGAAATTTTTTTTTTTGCTGGGCATTTTTTTTTTTGGGGTTGTGAATGCTGTTTGAATGTGGGGGTGACATTCCTGCCAGAAAAGGGGTGTCACTCTCATCTTTGGTGGAGAAGGGTTCCCCAGGACCAGGGAGAAGTGATCCTTGGTGTGGTGTTGCTGCTCACAAGTCCTGCATGGTGGACTTGTGCCAATCAAATTTGATGAGGATGTGGGGTGTGTGTGCTAGGGACCACAGTGATGTGCATGCATGCATTCTCATTGTGCCTTGATTAATGTGTGTGTTTAACGTGCAAAGATGCATAATGTGAGCTGGCATGAGATGGGGTCATGATATGGGGTCCCAGTGCATATGCAGAGTCACCTTGAAGGGAAAATACAGGAGGATGTTAGTAGTGCATGTGCCCCTTGTGATTTGTGCATCATGGGGGGGGGGGCAGTCATGCCTGCCACCCATGTCACTCACTAACCAGCCAGCTGTCCCCATACATGTTCTGTTCGAAATCTGTGGGGATCGGGCTCTGATTGTATATGTAGCTGTCATGGGTGTCATGGGTAGTGTCATGTGTTGGGCTGGTGATGTCCTCCTGCAGGGTTGTGGTTAATTCCATGATGGCATATGAGGGGTGAATCTGAAGATGCGAGACACCTCAGAATCACTTATGCCATAGATGTCTATGCGTGTGTGATATATCCTCTCCCGTGAAGAGTGAAGAGTAAAGAGTGAGGGGCTTGTATCAGATAAGAATATTGTATTAGATTAGATTAGATTGTAAAGTTTATATAAGCAAAAAAAAAATTTTCAAATAAAAAAAAAAATCCCGTGCCCTCCTCAGTGCCCTCCTCAGTGCCCTCCTCCTTCTTTGCTAATCTAAAGTCAGTAGTATAGCTATGAGCATGGATGCCACTGGCAAGTTGGCATACAGTTTGTTGGGAAACATGTGTGACTGCTCAGCTCCTCACTAACAGTGTTGCTTTATCTGACATGTAGACAAATTGTCTAATTTTATACCAGCTTTTATATGGTCTAATTTTAGACAGGACATTTAGCTGTTGCGCACAGCGCATAGCCTGCGCTGCACCATTGTTCTTTTGTGGATCCCCGTAACTCCCTCATAGCATATTTGAATAGCAAATCAATGGTGTGTCTAGCGCAGTTTTGCACGAACGGATGCGCCTGTCTAACGAAATTACGCTGGACAAAAAAAAATAGATTTCTTGCGTATCTCGTTTTGGGAATGCCGTGCATCGAAACGCACGTGCACAATTAGACTTACGCCGTGCATCTCCTGTAACGCCGGTGTAATCGCTCTGTGAATCTGGCCCTATATATGTTTTTTTAGAAGACACCCTAGGGAATAAAATGGTGGTCAGTGCACAACAAATTTTCAAAAAAATAAAAAAAACAGTCAAGTTGTCCCAATTTTTTTTATAATGTGAAAGATGATGTTACGCTGAATAAATAGATACCCAACATGTCACACTTTAAAACTCATGGAATGGTGTGAAACTTTAGTATTTAAAAATCTCTTAAGCCACGTACACACGATCGAACATGTCTGCTGAAACTGGTCCGCAGACCAGTTTCAGCGGACATGTTCGATGGTGTGTACAGCCTATCGGACCGTTTTCCAGCGGACAAAAGTTTTCAAGCTTGCTTTGAAATCTGTCCGCTGGGAACCTGTCCGTCGGACAGGTTCGATGGTTAGTACACAAACCATCGGACCAAAATCCCCCGCATGCGCAGAATCAAGTCGACGCATGCTTGGATGCATTGAACCTCGTTTTTTCATCACGTCGTTGTGTTCTACGTCACCGCGTTCTGGTCCAAGGGGATTCTGGTCCGATGGTGTGTACGCACATCAGACCAACAGACAATTCAGCCTTGTCTGATGAAAACGGTCCGTCGGACATGTTTCCTCGGACATGTCTGATCGTGTATACAGGGCCTTACAGGTTACATGTTTAGAGTTACAGAGGAGGTCTAGTGCTAGAATTGTTGCTCTTGCTCCAATGTACACGGCTATACCTAACATGTGTGGTTTGAATGGCGTTTACACATGTGTGTAGGACTTACGTGTGCGTTCGCTTCTGAGTAGTGTTGAGCGGAATACGCCATATTCGATTTCGCGATATTGCGCGAATATATAGAAGAATATTCGCGAATATTCGCTAATGTCGAATATTCGTGATATTTTATCCAAAAAAATGTTTACAAAATTTCGCTAATGCGAAAATGATTGCGAAATTCTCATAAACGGAGATAATTTCCTGTATTACTAAACTAATATGCACTAAACACTAACTCTACACTAACTCTACTTAAAAGAAAGGAGAATAAGGGGGCAAAAGAAGGGCGGAGAAGATAATCGCGCAATATTCCTATTGCGCGATTATCTTCTCCGCCCTTCTTTTGCATCAGAGCCAATCAGAATAACTTGAATATTCGGCAAAAGGAATATCGCGCAATATTCCTTTTGCCGAATATTCGAGTTATTCTGATTGGCTCTGATGCAAAAGAAGGGCGGAGAAGAAAATCGCGCAATATTCCTTTTGCCGAATATTCGAGTTATTCTGATTGGCTCTGATGCAGCATAAGAGCCAATCAGAATAACTCAAATATTCGGCAAAAGGAATATTGCGCGATTAGCTTCTCCGCCCTTCTTTTGCATCAGAGCCAATCAGAATAACTCGAATATTCGGCAAAAGGAATATCGCGCAATATTCCTTTTGCCGAATATTCAAGTTATTCTGATTGGCTCTGATGCAAAAGAAGGGCCGAGTAGCTGATGCGATGCTTTTATGTTGCCGAAATTTCGCAATGCAAATTTTCGGCAACATAAAAGAGTCGCATCAGCTACTCGGCCCAGGGTCTCTCTCTAATCATACCAGCAATGCTTTTAGACGTCGATGGAGATCACTAGGATGTGATCTGTTTTAAAAATAAATTTGAAAAAATACGAATATTCGCCATAGCGAATATTCGCCGCAATATTCGAGTTATTCGCGAATACTCGAATATGCAATATTCGTAGCGAATATTCGCAATGCGAATATTCGTGAGCAACACTACTTCTGTGCGTGAGCACATGGTGATGGAGGCGCTTAACATTTTTTTTATTGCTTATTTTATTGTAATTGGTTTATTTTTACACTTTCTTTTTAATTTTTTATTTTGTTTTGATCCACTTTCATACCTGGCATTTTCTGGCATTTCTCTCCTACACGCAAAAATCATAATTTTTTTGCTAGAATTTTATTTTTTATTCCTATTACAAGAAATGTAAACATCCCTTGTAATAGAAATGGTGTGTGTCAGGTCCTCTTTATGGAGAGATATGGGGTCTATAAAACCGCACATCTCTCCTCCAGGCTGGAAAGCATCAAATCGAAAATAAATGACAGATCTGATGCTTTCCAGCCGAGATGGCTGATTTGTTGACATCCGCGGCCTGGACGTGATGTCATAATGTCGCGCCCCGGCCTCCAACGGTCATAGAGATGATTGGTGGTCACTTGGTCACCAGAAATCTCTATGCTCTTCATCTGGCAGTGGCGGATTCCTTCTCCATGTCACCAGCAGAAAAGAATATCTCAATGATGCCTGCAGCTCCAGTCTTATTCCATAGGGTTCAATATTACGTTGGCCCACCCTTTGCAGCTATAACAACTTCAACTCTTCTTGGAAGGCTGTTCACAAGGTTTAAGAGTGTGTCTATGGGAATGTTTGACCATTCTTCCAAAAGCGCATTTGTGAGGTCAGGCACTAATGTGGATGAGAAGACCTGGCTTGCAGTCTCCACTCTAATTCATCCCAAAGGGGTTCTATCAGGATGAGGTCAGAACTCTGTGGAGGCCAGTCAAGTTCCTCCATCCCAGACTCACTCATCCATGTTTTTATGGACCTTGCTTTGTGTACTGGTCCAAATAATTTTGTGGGGGGGGGGGGATTATTGTTTAGGGCAGTTTCATGCAGTTTGGGGATGGCCCCTTCCTGTTCCAACATGACTGCATACCAGTGCACAAAGCAAGGTTTATAAAGACATGGATGAGTGGGTTGTGGGTGGAGGAACTTAAACTGGCATCAACCCGATAGAACAATGTATTTTTGGTTTCCAAGCTGCATTAATTTGTGTCTACTATACTGTATTTCCACCTTAATGCATTCTATACATTAGGGTGAAAAACCTTATGCCCCCAGCTCCTCCCCTTATACTTACCTGTGCCCGATCTGATCCAGTTATGTGCACAAGAGCAGCGGCTTTCAACACTTTCTCTCTCCACCCTGGACAGATTGATAGCAGAGGAAGCCATCAGTGGGGGATCCAGAAGAAGAAGATCGGGGATGCTCTGTGCAAACCATTGCACAGAGCAGGTAAGTACGACATGTTTGATATTTAAAAAAAAATAAGCTTTATTGTCTCTTTAACCACTTGTTCCCGCCGCACGCAGATATACAGTATGTCTGCAGCATGGCCGTATTTATTGGTGTACAACATGCACAGGCATATAACACGCACCATAACTTTAAGAGGGAAGTTTCAGGAAAAAAACTTTCCACAGCCCCCTGCGTATAACACGCAGGCACAGTTTTCCCTCTATTTTCAGGTTTAAAAAGCGAGTGTTATAAGGCAATAAATACAGTACGTTCCCTTTAAGATCGTGGCATTGTGGACGCGGGCACCCCAAGTTCTGTGACCCACGATTGTGTCACAGTAAGGAAGAAGGGGAAAATGCTTAAGTAAACAAGCATTTTCCCAGTCTTCCTAGTGACAGGACAGTGTACAGAGCTTCCTGTAATTGGAAGCTGTGATCACTGTCATGTCACACACAGCCCATCCCCCCTACAGTTAGAACACATCCCTATGCACACTTAACCCCTTCAGCGCCATCCAGGTGGTTAACCCCTTCACAGTCAGTGTCATTTTCACAGTAATCAGTGCATTTTTATAACACTGATCGTTGTAAAAATGACAATGGTCCCAAAAAATTGACAAAAGTGTCCAATGTGTCCGCCATAATGTCGCAGTCACGATAAAAATCAATGATCGCCGCCATTACTAGTAAAAAATAATAATAATAATAAAAATGCCATAATTATATCCCCTATTTTGTAGACGCTAAACTTTTGCGCAAAACAATCAATATGTGCTTATTGCGATTTGTTTTACCAAAATAATGTAGAAGAATATGTATCAGCCTAAACTGAGGAAAATACATTTTATACGTTTTGGGGATATTTATTATAGGAAAAAGTAAAAAATATAAAAATATTGATTTTTTTTCAAAATTGTCACTATTTTTGTTTATAGCGCAAAAAAAAAAAAAAAAAAAAAAAAAAAAACTGTGGTGATTAAATACCACCAAAAGAAAGTTCTATTTGTGGGGAAAAAAAAGGACATCAATTTTGTTTGGGAGCCACGTCGCACGGCCACGCACTTGTCAGTTAAAGCCACGCAGTGCCGAATTGCGAAAAAATGGTCAGGTGTTTGACCAGCAAAATGGTGGTTAAGTAGTTGGCCGCGTACACACGATCAGTCAAACCGATGAGAACGGTCTGATGGACCAATTTCATCAGACCAAACCGATCATGCGTGGGCGCCATCGGTTATTTATCCATCGGTTAAAAAAAAAAAAGAAAACTTGTTTTAAATTTAACCGATGGATACCTAACCGATAGAAAAAAAACGATCGTCTGTAGGCACGACCATCGGTTAAAAATCCATGCATGCTCAGAATCAAGTCGACGCATGCTTGGAAGCATTGAACTTCATTTTTTTTTTAGCACGTCGTTGTGTTTTACATCACCGCGTTCTGACACAATCGTTTTTTTTAACCGATGGTATGTAGGCACGACTGATCATCAGTCAGCTTCATTGGTTTACTCATGGAAAAATCCATCAGACTGTCCTCATCCGTTTGACCGATCGTGTGTACAGGGCTGTTAGAACAGTCCTCATTATTTTTGTACATTTCTGTAAATCATTAGTGTTGCTCACGAATATTCGCATTGCGAATATTCGTTACGAATATTGCATATTCGAGTATTCGCGAATAAATCGAATATCGCGGTGAATATTCGCTATTTTTTCAAATTTATTTTTAAAACAGATCACATCCTAGTGATCTCCATCGATGTCTAAAAGCATTGCTGGTATGATTAGAGACCCTGGGCCGAGTAGCTGAGGCGATCCTTTTATGTTGTCGAATATTCGCAATGCGAATATTCGTATTACGAATATTCGCGAATACTTTCTCTGACCTTCTGTGTTTTGTGTATAAAAAAAAAAAAAATAGCTTTAGTTTAGTCATATAAGTTTGTGTAAGTAGAGTTAGTGTTTAGTGCATATTAGTTTAGTAATCCAGGAAATGATCTCCGTTTTCGCGTGTTGACGAGAATTTCGCAATCAATTTCGCATTAGCGAAATTTCGCATTCACATTAGCGAAATTTCGCAACATTTTTTTTTTTGATAAAATATCACGAATATTCAATATTAACGAATATTTCGCGAATATTCTTCTATATATTCGTGAAATATTGCGAAATCGAATATGGCGTATTCCGCTCATCACTATAAGTCATATATCCAATCATATACAGGGGAATAAATAAAAGAAAAAAGCTAAGTGATCTCTTACTTTTCTAGATGGGTATTCTGCGCTCTGCACAACTGTTGCACAGAGCAGCTCAGAGCAGTCATGAGCTTGTGGAAAGTAATAAAAGAGAGAAAAGCCAGTAACTCAAGTCCTTGTTACAAAAATGTATTGGCTTGATATGAGCATTAAAAAGCAAACACTGACGCGCTGAAGTCATAGCAAGTTAGCAGGGACTGATGTATTAATTATTGTTTATTATAAACTACAATTAACTATGGTAAGGTCCCCTTAGAGAGCTTGAAAAGGAAAATTAAATTATCAACATATTCTTTGCTTAATTCATCTGTCTACTTTTGTGTGAGAATTATACATCTTATTAAACCTATTCAAGTAAACAGGAGTGCAACGTTTTTCTCATTGTTTTACATCAGCCTTGAAGTGAGTTTGTGCTTACGTGAACAAATGCGGGGTCTGACCAAAATGTTGTATGGTTAGATCTATATGACAAATGAACCACGTAAGTCCATATTTCTATTGCTGCAGAATTTTAACAATAGCTGAAGCTTTAGGGTTGTATTTTTTTGGTCTTAGGTTGCACTTAATAGACATTTTAAGTTTGTTTTTAGAATTATGAGACATATTTATTATTTTTTTTTTTAGATTATTTTGGAGGATGTGAGGGAAGAGTTCCTCAGTGAGGACACACACATAATAAAACCCTAGAGAAGTGGTCACTCTGCCCACTCTATACAAAAAGTATAAATAAAAAAGGCAAGAGTTGGTGTTCCACTTTAAAATAGATACAGTACTCTGTATGTAGGTATATATATTGAATGTTAAGTATTTAATTAAAAAAAATAGAATTTTCTTAATAGGACTCTATGGCCCGGATTCACAAAGCACTTACGCGGACGTATCTCCAGATACGCCGCGTAAGTACAAATATGCGCCATCGTATCTGTGCGCCGAACCCACAAACTAAGATACGCCTAAAATCAGACTTCATCCCACCGATGTAACTTGCCTACGCTGGCGTAGAGTGGGCGCATATTTACGCTGGACGCATGTGGCGCTCCCATTGATTTTCTATTCAAATATGCAAATGAGGGAGATACGCGGATTCACAAATGTACTTGTACCCGGCACATGATTTACGCGGTTTGCGTAAGTTTTCCGTTCGGCGTAAAGTTATTCCCCATAGATGAGGCGCAACCCATGCAAAGGTATGGACCAGGGAACACAAGCCTACGTATTTTACGTTGGACGTCTGTGAATATGGGCCGACGTGGGTCTGGCTGGGCGTAGGTTACGTTCATGGCATACACAGTGATCCGGCGTATCATAGGCAGTTGTTCCGACGTGGTTGTACGCATGCGCACGGGGATACGTCCATGTCTCAGATGCGCAGATCATTTTAAGTACTTGTCTGGCGCCCGGCCCATCATTTGCATGGGGTCACGCTTCATTAACATGTATCACGCCCACTTCCAGCCAACTTCCACCTACTTCCACTTACGCCGGCTTATGCCTACGAAATATACGCTATACCGGTGCAGAGTTGGGAGCATTTGCTTTGTGAATTCCATGCTTGCCTCTCCGCGCTGCGCTGGCGTAGCGTAAAAGAGATACGCTATGGTGGCATAAATATGAGCTAATGTCTGTGAAGCCGGGCCTATGTTTTTTGTCAAAGCTGGCGTTTCTTTTGAGTTGACATTAAAGTTATTATAAAAAAAATATGGTTAGCTTGGATGGAACTGTTGATTAGCTGAGAAAACTTTTACTTTGTATGTACATTCAATTATCTTTTATAAACTATTGTCTCAAACTGAAAATTCAGCAGATGGCAGTTAGCCACCATTGTTACAATGAATCAGAACATAGAAGTAATGGCCATGATATGAAGGACATTCTATGATTTTCAGTATATTGCATTCAATAGCTCTATCTATTCCATTCAAAATGAAACTTTTGTCTGCCTGAAAGCCAAACATTTTGGTTGCAGCTTTCTAATGGTGGAAACTGAGATTATCCTTGAGGAAATGTACCATAAAAGAGCCTCACTCAAATACTTATAATAGTTATAATGCCAAATGTGTATCTTTTATTGGTATTAATTGTTCTTGACTTTTAGCTGTTTAGCATACATTTCCAATTTTAGTGACAGCATGTGAAATTAGTTCTCTGATGTTTGTTTATCATGCCGTAATGATCGTTCAAAAGCAGATCGCTCGCTGGTAGCAAATAATTTATTATCACAATGTTCCATCATAAACTATGCAATCCCTAATTGATTATATGACTATTTCTGTAAATATACTGATATAATAGCTGTATATAATGCGTACAATGAGGCATTTACACTCATAATCTCAAACTATAAATGCCACTGTCATTAATTTGGTAATAATAACCATAGCAATAATAACAAATAGTTCTAAAGCAGACACTATAACCTAATGGAAGCTTTTTACTATGTTAGGATAAATGTAAAGTTATTTTCAAAATCTTTAACTCTACATTTTTCATTAAGAGCCGATTCTCACTGGGGTGACCTGGGATCCGACTTGAAGTTTCCCCAAGTCGTCCCAAGTCGCGTGGTTGAGAAAATCAATGGAAGTGAATTGAGCCGTCTTAATACACACTACTGAAGTCATCCTACTTCAGAAAAGGTTCCTGTACTACTTAAATCTGACTTTTAGGCAATTTGTAGGCAACTTGTACCCATTGATTTCAATGGAAGTTGTCTCAGAAGTCTGATCACTGTCTTAACTGAAGCAACAATACAGGAATAGAACATACATTTCTCAGGCAAACCCATCCCTCCCCCCCCATCCCACAGAGCTGATTGCTGTTTGATTGGCCACTGGAAAGCCTTCTGTCCTGGGGGCGACTTGAAGTTGCCTTGTACTGTCCTGGAGGCAACTTGAAGTTGTCTTGTAATTTGCCTGATGATTCATACTCAAGTCGTGTCCAAATTGCCTCCCAAAGTCGTGCTGGAAGTCGTGTTGCCCCTGTGTGAACCGGCTCTAAAGTATGTATATCCAAAATTTTTTTCTTTGTTTTGGATAGAGTTTAAAACCCATATCATATTATAATTTTTATGCTGTCTAGCACATTTATGCTGTCTCTCATGCTTGGCAAATTTCCTTATGCCTTGTGCACACGATCGGTTTTCCAGATAGAAAAAGTCTGATGAGAGCTTTTGGTCGGGAATCCCGACCGTGTGTATGCTCCATCAGACGTTTTCCAACAGGATAACTGCTGGAAAAATATAGAGAGCAGGATCTCTTTTTTCCCGTCAGAAAAAAAACTGATTGAAATTTCCAATCATGTGTACAAACCCCAGAGCGCAACATTTCTACACATGCTTAGAAACAATTTGACGCATGCTCAGAAGCATTGAACTTAATTTTCCTGGCTCGTCGTAGTCTTTTTCGTCATTGCGTTCTTGGCAGTCACAAGTTCACCGAACTTTTGTGTGACCATGTGTATGCAAGGGAGGCTTGAGAGGAATTCCATTGGATAAACCATCCAACTTTTTTTTCGACAGGAAAATTGATCTGTCTTGGAGATGCAACAGGCAGTGAGAAGAAATCTCCCCAAGATAAAGATAACGCTAGACAATTGTCACCAGAACATTTGAACCTGTTGAAAGATTTCCCCTCATTTCTTGGTCTGATGTCAACTCTCACATTTTAAATTGTATTTTACTGTCTGTCTTGTTTACAATTGTTACCCCCAGCCACACACAGACCACACTAGCATTTTGGCAGGGGGTGCAACCCTTTCCCATTCTGTCCAAAACTAAAATGTTTTGCCTTTAAATGCATTTTTGTTTTTTTTAGGCACATCTTGCTTGTTTTCTTTTAAAACCATAAATACAGTAGACATGTGCATTCGTTATCGTCCGAATGCATTTTCGTCCGAATTTCGGGTATTTTCGTTATTGTTTTAAAAAACAAAAACAAACACGCAGAATCCAAAATATCCGAAACATCAGACATAAAAAATGCTTTATTTTAGTTTTCGATGCTACAACAGTTCGATACAGATAGGAGATTTGACATGACGCTGAGAATAGCAACTGTGTCTATCGAACCTGTGGTCGAATGTGCCTAACCTTAACTCTATTAGACCAAGATTATTCTACATAGAGAGAAAAGATTTGACATTATAGGCACAGTGTTGGGGTAGACCATTCGACATGAATGACGGAGATTCCACGAAGCAGAGGAAAACATACAAATGTCGAATCTGTCATTGAAGGCTTATGGTGTCTGTCAAAAGTTCTAAGAAGATTCGACAAGCAACTAAACTGTACGATGCCGCAATCATACATTTTTGGTCAAATGCTCTGCCAATAGGCTATAGAAGAATTTGAATGTTAGTTGACCAGTAATAATAATTTATAAATATAATTATTACTAGTATCATACAACATTAGAATTCTTCTATAGCTTGTAGGCGGAACATTAGACCGGAAATGTATGATTTTAGCTGCTCCGTCGAATATTCTTAGAACATTCGACAGACACCATAAGCCTTCAATTGACAGATTCGACCTTAATTAATTTGGATTTTCGGACAAATGCATTTTATAACCATGACGGATCTCGCATTCCCCCAGGTAGGCATCTCCACCAGACCTGTGTCTCCTGTCCTCCAAACACTCAGTCTGCATATTCGCCATAACCAGCCCTTAACCCCTCAATCATGAGACAAGCCACACAGGTGTTGAGGGTTAAACATGTAGAGCATAAACTGTTGATTAAATACATGACATACAATTTTACACACAGTTAGGGACATTCCCCTTAGCCTTGTCAAAGAGGGGATGGGGTAGGGGACAAGGAAGAACCAATGGGAACTGAACACTTGTACATTGAAACAGACTACAGTTAAACATAAACAGATTGTGGTAAGCAGGCAGCCCCTCAATACACATCCCCTGCAGAGAGATGTCTCCAGTCCATACCATTGTCTATGTGCATTGGGATGTAGCATTTAATTACATTATCTCAATGCCAGCTTGTCCCCAAATCTCTCAGTCTCTTCCAAAACACGCAGTGACAGGGGTTTCTGTCATAATAACGAAATAAATAACAATTAATTTTGTAGTAACTAAATACATTTAGCAGAAGTATTCACAAGCGGGCTAATGCAGGGAGCCCTGCCGGATTCTATGAGAGAGGCACACATAACATTAATATATAAGGAAACAAAAGACCCAAAGATATGCTCATCATATAGGCCAATTGCATTATTAAATACAGATTTAAAAATACTGACAAAAATATTAACATCCAGAATACAGCCACTGCTTAGGAACATAATAGACTCGGACCAAACAGGATTTATGCCACAAAGGACAACAGATATCAACCTACGGAGGCTTTACACAAATATACATACACACCATATGCATGAGGGATCAAGGACAGTGGCCTCTTTAGATATTGAGAAGGCCTTTGATACGGTGGAATGGCCGTTTCTTTGGGAAATACTTAGAAGGATGGGATTCCCTTTAATATTTATCAAATGGATACAAACAATATATGAAAGGCCAATGTCCGCAGTGAAACTAGGGGGGAAACTGTCATCTTTTTTTCAATTATATAGAGGCACGAGGCAGGGCTGCCCTCTCTCTCCGACGCTCTTTGCAATCGCAATAGAGCCAGTGGCAGAGGCTCTCAGGACCACACCCAATATTCAGGGACTTCGGGTAGGGGGGCTGGAGGAGAGGGTAGCCCTGTATGCCGATGACATGTTGCTTTTTTTGAGAGATGCAGGTCCATCACTGAAAGGGGCTCTAGAATTAATAAATACATATTCAATATATACAGGGCTCAAAGTAAATTGGAGTAAATCAATATTATTTCCGATAGATCAAGGAGCACCAAAAACCGCTGCTCCAAATACGCTATTAAAATGGGTATCGGAATTTAAATACTTAGGCATTAAAATATCTAGACAGATTGAAGATTTTCGAAAATTAAATTTAGACCCGGAGGTACAGGAGCTCGGGAAGAGAATAAAGATCTGGGCAACACTGCCTTTGTCACTACTGGGACGCATAAACCTGGTGAAAATGAAGGTGCTGCCAAAGTTTTTATATGCCTTCAGAAATTCTCCACAGTGGCTCCCAAAAAGCTTTTTTACACAGCTACATGGAATGCTCTCTGCATTCATATGGGCTAATAAACCAGCTAGAATCAAATTAAGTACACTCATGAGACCGGAAGGGCAGGGGGGATTAGCTTTCCCAGACTTCCATAAATACTATACAGCGGCACAGTTAGTGACAGCAGGGAGGTGGTTAAACTCGGATGGGTATGACTCAGCTACGATGTTGGAAGCAACAGTGGTCCAATCGGTGGAAGCATTGCAAGGATTACTGTATAGGGGTATTAAAACCAGGAGAGATTTAACGCCAGCAATGAGAACAACAGTAAAAATATGGAAAGCGGTCATAGGAAGAGAGAGGGGAAAAAAAAAAATAATCTATCCCCAAATACCCCCCTGTGGAGGAACCCGGAATTACCACATTTAGATCTGGTTCAGGACCCGGGAGCCTGGGCTAAATATGGGGTAAAGAAACTCTCACAGTTGATACAAGAGGGAAAGTTTCTATCATATGTGGAGATGAGACAATTATGGAATATTCCCGAGAGTTACGAGTTTAGATACAGGCAGCTTAGACATGCCTTGGTGGCCCATTTCCCAGAGGGGACTCCACAATTGATGGAATCAGATATAGAACAAATGATAAAAGGCGGGAAGAGGACAATGTCAAATTTCTATGGTTACCTGATAAATACTACACCTTATGATATGAGCAAATTAAGGGAGAATTGGAAGAGAGATGCCCCGGGTTTAGGGAACTGGGAGGAAGTATGGAAATTCCCACTGAAGATTCTGGTATCCCTCCGGGACAAATTAATACAATATAAAATTGTACATAGAAGTCATTATACACCATACAAGTTGCATAAGATTTCACCAACTAACTCTCAGAATTGCTGGAGGTGTGTAGTTGCTCCAGGAGACTTCATGCACATATTTTGGCTCTGTCCCAAAATAGCAGTATTTTGGAGTGAGATTCTGAGAATGATAGCAAGAGTGACATCTGTTCTGCCGCGTACACACGATCACTTTTTGTGATGAAAAAAAACGTCATTTTATCTGACGAAACAAAACAACGTTTTTCAAACTTCATTTTCAAAAATGACATTGCATACACACCATCGTTTTTCCACAATGCTCTTGCAAAGCGCGGTTACGTAAGACACTTTCGACGGCACTCTGTTCCATTGAAGCTCCCATCTCATAACTTGCTTCTAAGCATGCGCGGGTTTAAAAACATTGTTTTAAACGACGTTTTGCGCACACACGGTCACTTTTTATGACACAAAAAACGACATTTTGAAAAACGACACAAAAAATTCAAGCATGTTCGAATTTTTTTTAGTCGTTTTTTTTAAGACAAAAAACGACGTTTTGCCCACACACGATCATTTTAAATGACGTTTTTTAAAACGTTGTTTTTTTTCATCACAAAAAGTGATCGTGTGTACGCGGCATTAGGCTGGAACAAGAAGTGGAGATCTGTCTCTTAGGATTAATACGGGGTAATGCTATCTCAAAAGAAAGAAAAACACAGATAGGCCTGCTGCTGTTCTATGCCAGGAAAGCAATAGTGCTAAACTGGAAAAAAACAGAAGCCCCCTCAATAGCACAGTGGAAGAACTTAGTAAACAGTAATCTGATATTATACAGAGAGACATATTGCAATAGAGGATATGGGGAGAAATATAGGAGAGTATGGGCAAACTGGATAGAGAACTCTACAACAGCGTCAGGATAAAGGGGGAACCGGGGTAATAATCACACCATTGGGAGAGTGGGGAAGGGTGAAAGTAGAATGTGTTGTGTTGTACGGGATGGAAGGATGGTATGGATGTTTTGGAGATATAAAAAGTTAATGTTAATACTATCGAAGTAAAGGTATTTAAAATATAATGTATATGTATGATTTTATTTTTGTATGGAAAATGAGAAAATTTAAATAAAGAGATTTATTAAAAAAAAATACATTTATTTTTAGGATGATAAAATTCCAAAACAAAATATTTCAGTGTGCACATGTCTAAAATACAGACCACTGTAACTTTCTGTATGAATTAGATTTTCACTCAACTTGCTTAAAGTGATTCTAAAGTCAAATTGTTTTTACCTTAACTGCTTGTGGACCCTGCACTGTATATATACTTCCTAATTTTAAAGATGGATATCTCCGTAACGGCAGCAGCTGCTGCCACAACCGAGGTATCCATCTTTAGTGCACAGGGTCCTTTAAATGATAACGGCGGTCTCCGTGGCAGAATCGCCGCAAGATCGCCGTAATCGGTGGTGGGAGAGGGCCCCTCCTCCCGCCGCTCTCCTGCCACTCTCCCGCCGCTCTCCAGCCGCTCTCCCGCGCCCTCCGCCACTTACCGTTGCCATTGGTAGCGGCGGAGGCGATCGGGTCCATTCGGCAGCTGACTGGGGATGCGAGGGAGGGAAAAATGACCCTCACCCGTCCCCATAGCTCTGCTGGGTGGAAGTGATGTCAAAACGTCAGTCCCGCCCAGCATCTTAAAGAAACATTTTTTTGTTTACCTTTTTTTCAAATGACATTTTTTTTTTGCTTTTAAGTCTAAATATGAGCTCTGAGGTCTTTTTGACCCCATATCTCATATTTAAGAGGACCTGTCATGCTTTTTTTTATTACAAGGGATGTTTACATTCCTTGTAATAGGAATAAAAGTGATCAGTGTAAAAAATAATAAAATAAATACAAATAAATAAGAAAACAAGCGCCCGCATATGAAAACGGTGTTCAAACCACACAAGTGAGGTATCGCCGTGATCGTTAGAGTGAGAGCAATAATTCTAGCCCTAGACCTCCTCTGTAATTCAAAAGATGCAACCTATAGAATTTTTTAAACGTCGCCTATCGAGATTTTTAAGGGTAAAAGTTTGACGCCATGCCACGAGCGGGCACAATTTTTAAGCGTGACATGTTGGGTATCATTTTACTCGGTGTAACATTATCTTTCACAATATATAAAAAAAAATTGGGCCAAATTTATTCTTGTCTTATTTTTTAATTAAAAAAGTGAATTTTTTCCAAAAAAAATTGCACTTGTAAGACCGCTGCGCAATCAACGGTGTGACAAAAAGTATTGCAATGACCACTATTTTATTCTCTAGGGTGTTAGAAAAAAAAATATATAATTTTTGGGGGTTTTAAGTAATTTTCTAGCAGAAAAAAATGTTTTAGTCTTGCAAACACCAAATCTGAAAAACACCTAAGGTCCTTAAGTGGTTAATGTATTCCCTGTTTTAGGCTCTGTTCCCATTACTGCGAGTTGTGCGACTTGACACATGTGAAGTAACATGACAAGTCAAAATCCATGTATTTCAATGGTCCCCGTTCTAATTGATGCGACTCATGTCATGCACTACTTTGTTGCATCTTCAGTGTGACTTGTTTTCCATAGAAAGTAATTAAGTCGGAATGCAGTTGCATGTATATGTATGTCACCACAACTTTGTTGTGACTTCCACAGAAGTCTGCGGAAGCACATGATCTCTGCTCCTCCCAAATACATCACTTCCTATATGGATGTATGTGAGTGTGGAAGACAGCAGGAAGCATTCCTTGGGCAAGAAAGAACAAGCGACAAGTTCATGACAATTAAGAAATAATTTGGCTTGTCAGACAACATCCGGCAATATATGACCTCAGAGATCCATGTTACAAAGATTATGTAAAGAAGGAGGGAGCATGATTGGAAGTGGCTTGCATATATTTTGAGACCTGGGACTCCTTATCAGCTACCGAACGGTCTGCAAAATGTATGTGGTTGATATGTGCTGCTTAGCACTTTGCAGCTTGCACCTATTTAAATATGCAGTAACCTCTAGAAACCAATGGGTTGTGCGGTAATAATGTGTAGTAACCTCTAGCAACCAATGGGTGTGTGGTAATAATGTTCACTGTGTTTTCTTGGTGGGGACTGCTTCTCCTTCCGGGAGATCACAATGGTTTGGCAGGAGGGAATTCCCTGTCATCACTGTCTGTGTTGATGGTGATTGGTGAAATTTAGCTAGTTTCTTTCCTGAAACCTGTGCCTGCAGGAAAGTAAATCTGTGTGAGTGGAGCTCCAAATATTTTAACGCACACTGTTAGACAGGTTAATTGGTTGTTCTGCTAGCTGGTCGGTAAGTAGGCTTGGTTGTTCCCTGAGCATTCCCCAGGTTTTTGTTGTTATCTGCTTTAGCCTTCCATTGCTACTTACTGCGATTGCCAGCCATAGATGGGGGCGGTGGACACGTTTTGCTTCACCTGTGGTGTTTATATTGGTCCAGCAGTGCACCAACACCTTTGCAGCCATTGTGCTATATGCTGGGTGTTTGGTGTGCTCCTGTACCTTTAAGGAGGGGTGGCTCCCCTTCAGTCCATCTGCCCCTATCTATCCATTAAAATGCATGTGCCTCCATTGTGAGGACACTCACTGTTAGTGTTAGGACCACAGAATTATGGGGTGCCTTAGCGCGGCTCTGTGGCTCACGCATGCGTTTGCAAATGCGTGCGGACAAAACCCCTGCTTTTAATGCACATTGTTAGACAGGTTAATTGGTTGTTCTGCTAGCTGGTCGGTAAGTAGGCTTGGTTATTCCCTGGGCATTCCCCAGGTTTTTGTTGTTATCCAAATAATATTTGCCCATGGTCCAAACAATATTAAAGATGCCCCTGATGACATCCTTCAGCCCATTATAAATTCTGCAGGTGTCATGGATAATATAGCTTGCGTTTTTTTTTTTTTTTCCACCATCAACATCAATAATGCAGCCTAGCAAATGAATGACCTGTGGCCAGCTAATAAAGATTTTTTTTTTTTAACTTGATATTGTCTTTATATTTTGCAGTGCACTCATTACAAACTCAATAGAGAAGTCTTAAAGACTGTCACAATCGGTACCTGAGAAAATTAAAAGAAGCAAGGAGTGGTTTCGGCTCAAAAAGATTAGCCCCATATGCACATGCTAGGGATCTAGAATTTTTAAAACTGGTGTTGCAAGTGCAAGAGTAAGTTATCAGCAGGCATATTTCCAGAATTTGATATATAAAATTGTAATGCTTACTTTAAAAATGTGCTATTTGTGTTTAAGAACCCCAGCAAACTGGGAAGACAGCACACAGGGTTTGCAATCGGAAGATGAGTCAGAGGAGGCTGCTGCGGAGGAGGAGGAAGAATAATTTCAAGACACTGTTGACAAGGAACTGTAGATTAAATAAGGTCATCAAAAAAATATGATTGAGGAGGATGCCGAACCAGGGCCTAGAAATGTCTCTAGGCCTTTGCATAGCTCTACAAGGGGAAGTGCCAGGGCTGGGAAACCCATGGATAAACTCTTACATGTGGTCAGTGAGATGTCCAGCAAAATGGTTGAAAACCAGTGTGAAGACACAGCATTTCTCACTGTAATTTTAGGCATATGTAAACAGGTCCTCTGAGAGAATTTGTTTTTGCATTCAGGATGGCTTTGATGTCAACTGCTAAATTCTTTTGTGGGTGAGGAGCTAACAACATCCTCAGCATATATGCAACCCCCCCCCTCATATCCCCCTTATCAAAAGTACCCTCACTTTCCAAGTACACAGTATGCCCCACCAATAAACCACTCATACTGTGACGAGTATGGTAATATGCTGAATCCCTCAAGGCCACGCATGTTACATCCAATTTCTGCCCCCACTACCTCCATCCTTGGCCCCCTGACCACTCACCAACTTAGGCAGCCTACAACCAGTCAGGTTCCGCCTTTTCTGGAAAGGAAATACTACCCAGGAACATCAGTGGATTAACCTGGACCAACCACTAGTTCAGGATCCAGGACCACTGAAACAAAAAAAAAACTGTAATTAATAGTAAGGTTTTTTTAATTCTCGGTGTTGTTTTGATTTATTTATTTTTTTGCTGTGGTTGCCAAAGCAGCAACCCAAAAAATGTGTAGTTCATGGAAACAAAACTATTATTTATGTTACATTCTTGCAAAAAGATTTTGCTGCTAAAAAAAATATTCAGATTCTATATTGTTATTTTTTGTATGCCTTTTTTTTGGTGCTGTTCAAATGAATATATGTTAATTTATTTTTATTTTTGTGGTTGGAAAAAATAAACAACCAAAAAATGGTGTAGTTCACCAAAAACAAACTTTTTTTTGGTACATTCTTGCACAAAAAATGTGAAAATAAAAATTATTCTGGTTACATTATGTATTTTGTAATTATCCCTTTTATTTTTTTGTGTTTAAGACCTGTTATTCAGCAATTGAATGCAATTACGCAGAACAGACATATAAATAATAATCAAAAATAAAATGCATCACATACATTATGCAATAGCATCCTGCTGCCAGGGGACACAACCAGCAGAAGACATGAAAAACAAAGTGAATCCCTCACGCACAGTGGCAACATTGCTGGTGCCCCTACTGGCACTCTATTGTGCACCCTCCATATCATACATGAGGGAATCTTCAAAAAGGTACCCATTACAAATTTGGACATAGTTATGAAGCACACATGCTGCTTTTACTGCAGATATTGCATTCTCCATTTTCAAATTCATAGGTTAATGTAGGAACCGCGACTTGCTGGATAAAATGCCAAAAGCACAATCGACAACTCATCTTGCCCTCATTAAGTGGTAGTGGAAGATTCTCTTTTCTTCACTCAGAGACCGATTGGAATAAGGCTTTAGTAGATGGTCCCTGAGAGCAAAGGCCTCATCCCCAACATAGACAAATGGCAGTGGCGACCCATTTGTCCCTGGCAGCGGACAGTCCTGTGGCAGGTCCAGGCCATTTTCCCTCAACATTCTTCCAAAAGATGATCGTGCAAAAAATACTGGAGTCTGAGCTGCTGCCGTACGATCATATGTCTATATATTTAAAGTAATAATTGTCATCAGCCACTGCTAGTAAGACAAACAAAAATATTTTTTTTATAGTTGAAGAATTTGTTGCCACTGCTAATGGGCATCACTACTCTTATATGTTTGTCGTCAATTGCCGGGGCACAATTCAGAAAATTGCATTGGTCCCAGAAAACTTTGGCTATCTTGCACCAATATTCGGGAGTGGACGTCTTTAGGACAAAATCCCTAAGAACATTTCAGATATCTCTGCAGGTATCATGTACAATATTGCTGGCAGTAGTTTTACCAACCAAGAACTCAAAATGCAAACTTGCAAAGGAATGTCCAGTTGCTAGGTACTGAAAATGGTGGTGTAAATACAGTTTATCAGAATGATGCATATTAACAATAATCTACTTCTATATTAGAACTAAAAACAAGCTTGGAAGGAGGTGCCTGAGGAAGTGAAGGAAGAAGAGGAGCAGGAGAAAGACACTGGCGATGTACAAGGACAATGGATATGGTAAACACAATCACACCTACAATAACATGCTAGTATTTTTTAATTCACTTCATGTAAAAAGGATCAAAGAATGATGTGGATATCCAAATGCCACAAATGAGGTAAAGAAGAAGAAGAAGAAGAAGAAGAAGAAGAAGAAAAAATAGGTATGAAAAGTTACTTCAATGTTTTAATGAATCTTTCAACAGCCGGAATACTCCTTCGGAAACTGGTGTTTTGTCGCTCTAGATCATGGGTCTTCAAACTATGGCCCTCCAGGTGTTCAGGAACTACAATTCCCATCATGCCTAGTCATGTCTGTGAATGTCAGAGTTTTACAATGCCTCATGGGAAGTGTAGTTCCGCAACAGCTGGAGGGCCGTAGTTTGAGGATCCCTGCTCTAGATGGCTAGAGAGCAAAGCCAACAATTAATTAAAACTGTAAAGAGAAAATATATGACTATTAGCCAGTGGTGGCTGGTGCTCAAAATTTTTGGGGGGCAAAACGAAAAAAAAAAAAAATTGCAGCCTGTGCCCATCAAATGCAGCCACTGTGCCCATCAAATGCAGCCACTGATCCCATCAAATGCAGCCACTGTGCCATCAATTGTCACCACTGTGCCATGCCATCAAATGCAGTCACTGTGCCATGCCATCAAACGCAGCCACTGTGCCATGCCATCAAACGCAGCCACTGTGCATATCAATTGTCGCCACTGTGCCAATTGTCGCCACTGTGCCCTTTAATTGTCACCACTATGCCCTTTAATTGTCGCCACTGTGCCAATTGATGCCACTGTGCCCTTTAATTGTCGCCACTGTGCCCATTTTCGCCACTGTGCCCATTGTCGCCACTGTGCGCATTGTCGCCACTGTGCCCATTGTCGCCACTGTGCCCTGTAAAATGCCCCTCCCCTGCCTGAGGGCTGTGCACTGATAGGCACTTCCACACAGCCAACCAGCTCCCTTTATTCAGATGGCCGGCACTCACCATCCAGCCATCTGAATAGTCGGCGACAGCTGCGAAAATACATAGATTCATGCAATGCATGAATCTATGTATTTCAGTGGCGGTGCAAGAGCCAGAGTGGGCGGCTGCTATTAGCTACATTTAACTCTGTTTCCATTTTTTATAATTTGCTCAGGTTTTTGGGAACACTTCTAGCTATTTGAAGCTAAAAACTAGAAAAAGAGTCATGGCGACCATGCATATACACGCTTTCCAAAATATATCTTGGAGCATTTGAAAGTTGACATAAACAAATGTTCTCACCTTCTAATTAACATCTGTGTGTAGTTGAAGAATTTGTCTTCATGAGCACATAGGTCGTTATAAAGAACCCAAAACTGGCCTTTCCCTTCCCTTTGGGTAATGACAGGATGGATCCAAAACCTATGCCCTTTCCTCCTCTAATTATCCTCTTCTTCTTCATCTATTAATGTTTCTACAGCAGCCAATATGTTTGCTAACCACTATACAACACGTGACAATGAAAGAGGAAGGGAAATAACTAAGCAGGATAAGGAATTACATCACTATGACTAAATAACATAACATCAAAGTTGCACAAAGTCGTTTGTAAAGTCACGTAAAATCAAAACAAAAATAGCATTGAAAAGTCGCACTGAAAATCGTGTGACTTTGGGGTCGCAATAGTGGAAACCTAGCCTTAAGATAAAAAACACTACGTGGTGTGCCCCCTCTTCCCTAAGCGCTTATCTGAGTCTTCCACCAATGCAGAGCTGTCCTGTCCACAGTACTACTCTCCTTGGTCTCACAGGGCACATTGAGAGCAGTGGGAGCCATAGGCACCTGCTGCTGTCAGTCAAATGCTGTGAAGAGGGAGTGTGGGGGTGTGGCCGAGCTGCACTGTATGTGTCTTTGGACTCACAGTTCAGATCAAGTGAGCTCCCATGCAGCTGGCCCCTTCAGCTTATGGGTAGCTGAGGAGACACCTGCCAGAAAAAGGAGTGGACAGCACTGGCAGGGGACCTCCAAATCGGAGTTAAGCCAATTCTCTGTGCAATATAATTGCACAGAGCAGGTAAGCATACCCTTTTTTTTCATTTTAATAATAAAAAAAACTTGCCCTAAACCAAAAATGACAGCTACAGTGTGGGCTTACATCATATGACATCAGTGCGTACCAGAGATGGACTGGCCATTGGGACTACAGGGAGTTTCCCGGTGGGCCGATGGCTCAGTGGGCCGCCCCCCTCTGCTCCTCTGTCTCTCCCATCCCGCAGCGCTCACCTCCCCTCCTTCCCTGCAGCGCTCACCTGGGGAGGAACAGAGAAGCAAGGGGAGGACCAGAGGAGCAGGGACGACGACAGAGGAGCATGGGGGGGGGGGCAGACAGCTGACTCAACAGCTATGGCTTTGGAGTTTCTCACTTCTGCCTAATCTTGCCCCATGGGGGGGGGGGACCGAACTGATTCTTTGCCCCGGGTGAAATAATGTCTAGCTTCCCCACTGGTACTGCCTATAAGAGTACCAGTACCAGCCGTTCTAATAAAGTAGAATGGCTAGTGGCTAGTGAAGAAGGAGAGGGGGCTTGGGTGGCCAGGGGGGGGGGGCGGGAGTTGTCTGGCCGCCATGGGAGAGAACTGTCAAAGTGGGCCAGTCTGGATGAAGTCCAGGGCCAAATTTATGTCACAGTCTAGCCCTGGTGCGTACCAGTACCGCCTCATCAGTGCCCACCAGTGCAGTCTATCAGAGCCCATCAGTGCAGCCTCATCAGTGCACTTCAGTGAAGGAGAAAAATTACCTGTTTGAAAATGTTGGTGATTAAATACCACCAAAAGAAAGTTCTATGGTATTTGTGTGAGAAAAATTATAAACATTTTCTCTATTTCTTTTTATCATTCTCCCTCTCTTTTCTTTTACATATTTCATAAAGGTGATCTACATGCAAGCAATTAAACTCCACAGGTGAAATTCATATATAAGACCTGTTTTACCTGCCAAATAGTTTGTATTTCTGTCCATCCTGTCTTGAGATTTCTCTGCTGTAGTTTCACTTTAACCACTTAAGGACCGCCTCCTGCACATATACGTCGGCAGAATGGCACGGCTGGGCACATGCACGTACAGGTACGTGCTGTGCTAGTACCCAGCTGCGGGTCACAGGAGCACGCCCGCGGCGCGCTCCCGTGACCCGGTCCGAAGCTCCGGGACCGGGACCGTGGGACTCGGTCCCCGGAGCTGAAGAACGGTAGAGCCGTGTGTAAACACGGCTTCCCTGTTCTTCACTCTGGCGGCAGCATCGATCGTGTCATCCCTTTTATAGGGGGACACAATTGATGATGTCACACCTACAGCCACACCCCCCTACAGTTGTAAACACACTTCATGTCACACATATCCCCATCAGCGTCCCCTGTTGTTAACTCCCAAACTGCAACTGTCATTTCCACAGTAAACAATGCATTTTAAATGCATTTTTTGCTGTGAAAATGACAATGGTCCCAAAAATGTGTCAAAATTGTCCGAAGTGTCCACCATAATGTCGCAGTCACGAAAAAAATTGCTGATCGCCGCCATAATGCCGCGTACACACGGTCGTTTTTTGCGATGAAAAAAAACGACGTTTTTTGTGAAGTAAAAAACGACGTTTTTGAAACGTCACTTTCAAAGACGATGTTGCATACACACCATCGTTTTTTTCACAAAAAACAAGGTTACGTTCACCACACTTTTCCATTGAAGCTCGCTTCATAACTAGCTTCTGGGCATGCGCGGGTTGAAAAACGTCGTTTTAAAAGACGTTTTTGCTACACACGGTGACTTTTTGTGAAACAAAAAACGACGTTTTGAAAAACGACACAAAAAATTCAAGCATGTTGGAATTTTTTTTGGGTCGTTTTTTTTAAGACAAAAAACGACGTTTTGCCCACACACGATCAATTTAAATGACGTTTTAAAAAACGTCGTTTTTTTTCATCGCAAAAAACGACCGTGTGTACGCGGCATTAGTAGTAAAAAAAAAAAAATTATAAGAATGCAATAAAACTATCCCCTATTTTGTAAACGCTATAAATTTTGTGCAAACCAACCGATAAATGCTTCTAGGTAGAAAAATACGTATCGGCCTAAACTGAGGAATCATTTTTTTTTATTTTTTTTTGGGGGATATTTATTATAGCAAAAAGTAAAAAATTGTATTTATTTTTTTCAAAATTGTCGCTCTATTTTTGTTTATAGCGCAAAAAAATAAAAACCGCAGAGGTGATCAAATACCACCAAAAGAAAGCTCTATTTGTGGGGAAAAAAGGACGCCAATTTTGTTTGGGAGGAACATCGCAGGACCGCGCAATTGTCAGTTAAATCGATGCAGTGCCGAATCGCAAAAAGGGGCAAGGTCCTTTAGCTGCATTTTGGTCCGGGTCTTAAGTGGTTAATTTATAGGAATCCTTCCCACCACCAGCCTGTCACTGCACAGTAAAAAAAAATATATATATCATCACATTGATGTTTCATTGTGTGTTTCATATCTACCTAGAGTCTATTTTATCTACTCCCGTGTTCATGTGCAGAATGTTCGTTTCATGCTGATGATGTGGTCATACACCCATTACCGATGGACTTGTGCTTTTTGATCTTTCCTTCATCAACCAGTGGACATTGATATATACTTCACTGTGGTTCAATCACAATTATCCAGAGTGTTTATTATCTATTTTTCACTGATTTTAATTGTTTTTGTAGCGCTACTTATTTATGCACCTATTTTATCCTTATCTGGTATTTACTTCTCTACCTGGCTAATTTGTTTCTCACATTAGGGTATAGTAAAATTTTATAGGATGCAATAAAATTATGTTTTATTCAATATTGTCTAGTGGGGTCAACTGCACACCTACTAAGACATGGCTGTCCACCTAAACTGACAGTCTGGGCAAGGAAAGCATTCATCAGAGAAGCAGCCAAGAGGCCCATGGTAACTTTGAAGTAGCTGCAGAGATCCACAGCTTAAGTCTTGTACACACGACCGGTTTTCCCATCAGGAAAACTGCCAAGAGAGCATTTGGCCTGGAATCCCAGCCGTGTGTATGCTCCCTAGCAGTTTTCCCATCAGGAAAACAGCCAGGAATCCTGACGGGAAAATAGAGAACCTGGCTCTCTATTTTCTCGTCGGGATTCCCGGCAGAGTGTTTCCTCCCGAGAAAACCGGTTGTTTGTACGCTTACCTGTCTATGGTATACCCGCGCATGCTCGATAAGACTTTGACGCATGTGCGGTAGCATCCAAGTTTAGTGTGGGGTGTAGCAAGATGGCGGCGACGGCATCAAATGTGACGAGCACCGGCACTGGCTCGTCGTAGTCGATGACGTCACCGCGTTCTTTCCATTCAAAAGAGGTACTTGCCTAAGTACCAAGAGGTACCTTGAGTAAATTAAGAACCAGCTCTCAAATTTCCAACAACAAATGTCCAATGGAGCATACACACAGTCGGAATATCCGACCAAAAGCTCACATCGAACAATTGTTGTTGGAAATTCCTATTATCTGTGCGCAGCATTAGTGTACAGTATGTAATGCCAAAAGGGAACAGTAGGGAAAAATTTATATCGCCATCAAGTTTCCTTTTTTTTTCACCTGTGCCTCATTGAGGAGATTTCCCTTTACTTTCTGTCCTGTAAGCACAGGAAGTGAGAAGAAATCTGTCAGTTAGGGTCCAATTAAACACAGCATTGGGAGAAATTAACTACTTAAGGACCCCCGCACGCACATATACGGCCACAGAATGGCTCGTACAGGCACAAGGGCGTAAATTTACGTCCCCGCCTAAGTGCGGTTCGGGGGTCCCATCGGGACCCCCTCCGTGGCGTGCGGGGGTCCCCCTGGCTCCGGGAGCGATCCGGGACGAGCGGGCGGATGTCGGCGTTTACCCGCCCCCCCGCGATCGCTCCCAGCCAATGGGAGCGCTCCCCCTTCGTGTAACTTCCTCCTCCTGTGTTTACACAGGAAGGAGGAAATGATGTCACCTCTCATCGCAGCGGTGTTTCCCATCACTGCTGATGAGAGAAGACATCACAAGTAAGTGTGCACCAACACAACACTGACACACACTCACATAGGCACATTAACCCCTTGTGATCGCCCCCCCCACCCCCCTGTCACAGTGTCACTGAATGCAGTGATCTAATCACTGCATTTAGTGTCAGTGTGACAGGCAGTGTAAAATCAGTTAGTGTTAGGTTCAGGATAGCCCCCCACCCCCCCTAATAAAGTTTTAACCCCCTGATCACCGCCCTAGTTAACCCTTTCACTCCCTATTGCCAGCGTCACTAAGCGATCATTTTTCTGATCGCTGTATTAGTGTCGCTGTTCCCGCTAGGTAGCTATTTTTTTTTTATTGCGATTTTTTTTTTTACTAAAGACATGTGGCTAAATAAATTTTGGCCTAAATGTTTGACTAAAATTTAGTTTATTTGATTTTTTTTTAACAAAAAGTAAAAAATAGTGTTTTTTTTTTCAAAAATGTCGCTCTATTTTTGTATATAGCGCAAAAAATAAAAATCGCAGAGGTGATCAAATACCAACAAAAGAAAGCTCTATTTGTGGGAAGAAAAGGACGCAAATTTTGTTTGGGAACCACGTCGCACGACCGCGCAATTGTCTGTTAAAGCGACGCAGTGCCGAATCGCAAAAACACCTTGGGTCATTTACCAGCGTATTGGTCCGGGTCTTAAGTGGTTAATGTAGGGCTTGTAGGTCACAGCAGAACTATCAAAGTTGATGTATGGTAGAGAATTAGGTGGTTGGGTGAGAGGTTTACCTTTTTCATTCTTTGTCACATCTTAATGCTGTTACCTCATTACAGCCTGTCCTTGTCCACAGTAACAACAGCCTGCATGTGATTTTTCACAGGGCACACTCCTAGTTTTTTTTCTGGCTGCGATTGTTTTTTTCACAGGCCTTTATTTAAATAGTGACAATAGTGGCATATGTCTGGGCAATGTGCATTAGCTTATAGCTTCCTTTGGAAGTGTCTAAATTTAGCCTACAATTAAAGTCAATGAACTGGGGGAAAGAGGCATTTTCACCACTTGGTATGGAAGCAGTTGTAGTGCCAAGCAGCTTTTCCAAGTTTACAATGACATGTTGGGCGTTTGTGGGTTGTTTGGGAACATTTTTTTTCTGTTGCAGTAACACACTTCCTATGAGGGAAGAATTTCAAGGCTTCACTCTTGGGAAGGGCAGGCAGTCTATGCTTAATTTTTACTCCTAGAAAATAACATAAAAAACCTGAGTGCCTGAGAGGCGCTCAGTGCACAGTGCTTGACTCTCACCAAAAACAGTAATATCCTGGGATTAATTAACCACTTAAGGACCGGACCAATATGCTGCTAAATGACCAAAGGTGTTTTTACAATTAGGCACTGTGTCGCTTTAACAGACAATTGCGCGGTCGTGCGACTTGGCTCCCAAACAAAATTTGCGTCATTTTCTTCCCACAAATAGAGCTTTCTTTTGATGGTATTTGATTGTCTCTGCGATTTTTATTTTTTTGCGATATAAATGGAAAAAGACCGAAATTTTAGAAAAAAAATGATTTTTTCTACTTTTTGTTATAAGAAAAATCGAATAAACTAAAGTTTAGTCAAACATTTAGGCCAAAATGTATTCAGCCACATGTCTTTAGTAAAAAAAAAATCACAATAAAAAAAAAACTAGCTACCTAGCGGCAACAGTGACACTAATACAGCGATCAGAAAAATAATCGCTTAGTGGGGGCGTGGCCGACCGGAGACAGTGATGGACGCCTGATCTCTCACTGCTGCAGACAGGGGACACAATCCAGCGCTTTGGGCCGCCATCCTCGCTCCTAAAACGGACATCCACGTAGCAAACGCTCCGGTGATTAAAATGAGCGTATCCCGGAAAAGAATGACAGACCACATACCTCAGAAGCTCACAGAATTCGCCTACAAGCCGGCGGCGAAGAGCTATGGAGGACAAGATGGCGCCGCCCTGTCGGCACCGCCGGAATCCTACACGGATCTTCCAGACGAATACCCGGACACATCGCCAGATACAGGTACCCTCGGTCTGCCCACAGGTCCCCCGAGTGCTGACACCCTTCCCAGCAGCCCAGCAAAGGCTAAAATGCGGCTGGACGCGCCGCAGCAGCGGCCGCCTCACATACCAATTGAGGCCCAGGCTTTTAACCCCCTCCTCTCTAACCAGGCCCTGCATTCCTCCATGGCATCCTTCCCCACATCAGGCCAGCCTGTCATGGATACAACCCTAAAGGACATGCTGCTCTCCCTGCAGACTTCCCTCATGACTGACCTCTCCTCCCTGTTTGCTAAAATCACCTCAGACATACACTCTTTAGGTGACAGAGTGTCTAATGTTGAAGTGGGCCTCACTGACTGTACTTCCACTGTGAATGAGGTCATTGATTGTTTTGAGGACATTAAAGAGGACCAAGCATGGATGCGCGCCAAACTAGCAGACCTTGAGGACAGGTCCCGCAGACATAACGTTAAACTGCGTGGGGTCCCTGAATCAGTGCTGCCGGCAGATCTGAACAACTATGCTAGAGATCTGATGCACATCATTATCCCTGACGCATCCCCTCAAGAATTACTCATTGATAGGATCCACAGGATCGCAAAACCGCCCCACCTGGCCGCATCAGTGCCCAGAGATGTATTGATGAGAATTCACTATTACCACACCAAGGAAACTCTCATAATGGGCGCAAAACTGAAATCACCTCTCCCAGCTCCGTACACGGGGATTCAATTTTTCCCTGACCTCTCCAAATTCACTCTTCAACAAAGACGCCAGCTGAGCCCTATATCTAAAGGCCTGCAAAACCACAAAATTCCCTACAAGTGGCGATATCCAGCTACCCTTCTTGTCACCAGGAATGGCCAATCACATGCTGTGAACGACCTAGACAAGGGCCTACATCTCCTGCACGCCTGGGGAATTCTACCAGACCCACCTAAACCTGCTCCGCTTGAACGACGACCACCAGCGTCCCGCAGAACCTCGGATCGCTCCCGTACCTGAACAATGTCCTCCTAACTTGGGGCCCTTTATCACATCGATCTTCAAGTTCCCCTACTCTCTGCAATGGCTACTCTCCTTGTCTGATACCTCACTGCTCCGTTTGACTCTTTTTACCCCCAATTAGAGGCCTAAGTGGTGACTACCACCCCCTCTACACCCTAGACACCCTGTGGGCTCACAGGGTAGTTACGCTACGCCACTAGCGTGCTCAACACGACTATCTTCTACGGTTTTGTTTTCGCTTTGTGTTTTTTTTTTTTTTCTTCTCTCCCCTCCTCCTTGAATCTTTGTTTTTGCTATTTAACGTGTTGCTCTATTCGCAGACTGCTGAAACGTACTACACCAGGTCTCTGGCCTGCCGCCAGTTTACTACTTATTTGTCCTCAACCATCGGCTCCTGCAGTCTACAACGCCTAACTGTAAGTGTTTCTCTTCACTTCGCTACCAACACCCACCCACAATGCCATTCACTATTTTGTCCCTGAATACCAATGGTTTAAACCATCCAGCAAAACGGCACTCACTGTGGCGGTCCGCCATAGATCTTCACAGTGACGTCCTATGTGTGCAGGAAACCCATCTGCTGTCCACGGATACCTCCCTCTGCAAGCACAACAAATTCCCCCACATCTTCCATGCCTCTCATTCTACCAAAACCAGAGGAGTTATGGTTGCCATAAAAGATACGGTAGACTTCCAGCTTCTTAACCTCACCTCTGACCCTGAGGGCCGTTTTATAATTCTTACCGCCAACATCAACCGAACCCCATATACCATCGTTAATTTGTACGCCCCGAACTCTTACCAGATGAAATTTCTAAGGATGATCATGCGCAAGGTCAGCCCAATCCGGACGGGCAACCTAGTACTTTGCGGAGACTTCAACCTGGCTCCCGACTCTAATCTAGACACCACTTCTGCTGCAAAGCGGCGTGAATCGCCTTTGAAACACTTTCTTCCCGCCCATGACCTGTATGATGTGTGGCGATGCCATCACGGCTCCGAACGGGACTTCACGTTTTTCTCCTCCAGACATACCACATACTCCAGAATAGATTTATTTCTGACGGACAAGTGGTCTCTGCAAAAAATCTGTAATTCAGAAATCCACACCACGACATGGTCAGACCATGCCCCCATATCCATTACAATCGAAGACTCCAGCCCACAACGCAACACATATCTGTGGCGGGCAAATAATTATATTATTCAACAAAATGAATATGCCACCGAAATATCTGATAGCATCAATGAGTACTTTACTATAAATGGGGGCTCCGTCCCTGACCCTGCCGTGGTGTGGAGTGCGCACAAAGCGTTTGTGAGAGGTGTAATGATTAAACTCAGCTCCTACCATAAGAAAAAGAGGACGCAGCGACTAGACGAATTGACGTCCCAAATTGCCGACCTGGAATCCAAACATAAGGTAGACTCTCGGAAACCCCTGACAGACCAATTGTTGTCCCTCAGACAAGAACTTAAAACCCTGCTATTACACTCCTATGAATTCCTCTATAGAAGGCTGAAAGCCACTACCTACTCCACTTCCAATAAGGCGGGGAAACAATTGGCTCAACGCCTTAAGGGAAGACGAGTTAAATCTAGAATTGCACGACTACTCCACCCTCATACGCACCAACCACTATCCAACCCCCAGGACATCGCTGACGCGTTTAGCGCCTACTATGGGGACTTATATAATTTGAAACAGGACCCCCTTACCCCACAACCTGCACAAATTGACATTGATCGATTCCTCTGTGACCTCAACCTACCTAAATTAACATCCTCCCAACTTGACATCCTTAATGCCCCATTTACAGTCCAAGACGTTAAGTCTGCCATTGACTCCCTGCCCAACAGTAAAACGCCTGGACCCGACGGCCTAACTGGAGAGTACTATAAGCGATTCTCTGACATCCTAGCCCCACACCTCACAGAGGTATTTAATAGAGCTGCCTCCTCTTCCTCTTTTCCGACCGAATATTTGAATGCATTGGTTGTAACGATTCCTAAGCCAGGTAAGGAGCCGGATCTCCCCCAAAACTTTCGCCCGATATCCCTTCTTAACCTTGATCTCAAAATCTACGCCAAAACGATAGCCACACGTCTGATAGATGTCATGCCCACTCTAATCCATAAAGACCAGACTGGGTTTACGAGGGGTCGGCAGTCCTCCGATGCCACCAGAAGAATGGTTGACCTCATTCACCACGCCGAGACCAGCGGAACGCCTTCTCTGCTTCTCTCCCTGGATGCAGAGAAGGCGTTCGACAGAGTCCATTGGTCATACCTTAGAGCAGTACTCAATAAATTTGGTTTCCAAGGACACATACTCTCCGCCATTATGGCACTGTACTCCGATCCCTCCGCCCAAGTATTCGCTGAGGGTATGCTCTCTCGCCCCTTCAGCATCACCAACGGCACGCGGCAGGGCTGTCCGTTATCCCCTTTAATCTTTAACATGGTTATGGAACCACTAGCGGAACATATCCGATCTCACCCAAACATCTCGGGAATGCGAATAGGCCCAACATCACATAAAATCAGCCTCTTCGCCGATGACGTCATATTGGTCCTCACAGATCCGGCCTCTTCCCTGGCAACAGTACAGAAATTGCTTGACTGGTTTAGTGCAGTCTCATACTATAAGGTAAACGCAACCAAGTCCTTCATACTTGACATCAACATAGACGCTACAATGAAGAATCTACTCCAACTACAGTACCCGTTCAAATGGGCAGACACTAGCATATCCTACCTAGGCATCCAACTTCCGAGATCCCTTAAAAACCTTTACTCACACAACTTCCTCCCTCTACTTAAAGACATACAAACGCACACCTCCCAATTGGCCAAACACGAACTGTCATGGTCAGGTAGACTGGCGGCATTCAAAATGTTATGCCTACCTCGAATACTATACTTCTTTAGAACGCTCCCAATACCCTTGCCGGTATCCTTTTTTAGAGCCCTCCAAACGCTCCTAAATAGATACTTATGGAAAGACAAACGTCCTAGATGTGCACACACACAACTGATTAAACATAAACTAGTGGGTGGCGCTGGATCCATAGATTTTGGTGACTACCACCTAGCAGCAGTGCTAGCACAACTCCCCACCTGGTTTCAATCCCAACCGAGCGCCCCCTGGGGCCAACTGGAAGCCCTCACTCTCACGCTCTCCCGCCCCAATCTAAAAAATTGGCTCTTAAGTACTCCCCTCGGGACCCCCATCCCATCAACTATCTCCCCACCCATGAGGGCTTCAGTCCTCGCATGGAAGAAAATGCTCAAAATAGTGGATTACACTCCAAGCACCCCACAGTACCACATACCTCTGGAAGTCCTCCACTACCTATCCCCGGATTTACCACTTACTACATGGAAACGCAAAGGGATTCATTCACTCCAGCACCTGCTTCACAACGCCCGTCCTAAACCCTTTTCTGCCCTCCAATCTGAGTTCCAACTCCCTCCTAACGACAGCTTCACCTTCCTTCGCATACGTCACTGCTTGGAATCTCTTGGAACCCTCCTATACGGTATTCATCCGAAGACATGGAGATACCTTACTGACCCCACGTCTGGGATCAAGGGTATATCCTACTTTTATAACACCTTACACCACAAACGAACCTTCACCAAGTCACGCCAACACCAGAAGTGGGAAACTGATCTGGGTCTCACTTTTGATGTTACCCAATGGCAAAGAGCGCTCGAAGCAGTATACAAGTCCACCAAGTGCTCGACCCTCTGGGAACTCACACAAAAAATTTCTCTTAGATGGTATATGACTCCATCCCGGATGGCATCCTTTGGCAATCATGTCTCCGACATGTGTTGGAGGTGTGGTACTACACGGGGAGATATGTTACATATCTTCTGGACTTGCCCCGCCATCCAAACGTACTGGAGCGACGTCTTTACATTGATTTCACAAATCACTAGATCCCCGATTCCTCCAACACCTGCACTGGCACTCCTAAACCTGACCATTGATGATATACCCTTCCCTGTTAGGCATATTACCACTCATATATTACTTGCAGCCAGGCTTTCCATTACAAGACTCTGGAGGTCCACTGACATCCCAAACCTGACTCAGACTAAGGACCTGGTGGCCCTACATTACAGCTACGAGAAATTGACTACCTCCACTAGACAACAAACCATGAAACACCATACTGGTTGGCAACCATGGTCCGAATGGCTTAAAGCCACATTTAGCTGAGCTTAAGAGACCTATAGAACTATAGACCATTCGACCCGTTCGACCCTTATTCTTGACCGAGCAATGCGTGCGATTGCCCACCTTTTTCTCTTTTTTTTTCTTTTTTTTCTCTTCTCTCCTCTGTTTGAAACATGTAACCTCAAATTCCTTGTATAACCCAATGATGGTTGGACACCACAGACGAGGTCCTCCCGCCCTAGTGGCACTGAGTTCCCCTTTGGGGTGCCGCTTCGGTGGAAAGATCTACCTGAGATATATACTTCCGCTAATGCTATCCAGCCAAACCTCTGTTGATTCTGTTGTTTCCGTTATTATACCACAATGTTATTCCTAGTGAACATGCTACGGATTTTATATTCCATGGTTCTATGTTGTTATTTGACGTACAATATCAACTGTACACAGTATTATCTGTATCACCTGTAAAACCCAATAAAATATTTGTAAAAAAAAAAAAAAAAAAATCGCTTAGTGACACTGGCAATAGGGGGTGAAAAGGTTAACTAGGGCGGAGATCAAGGGGTTAGAAAGGTTATTAGGGGGGGTAGGGGGCTATCCTGGACCTAACACTAACTGCCTGTCACACTAACTGTCACACTGACACTAAATGCAGTGATCAGTAAATATATGATCACTGCAATCAATGACAGTGTAACAGGGGGCTGGGGGGGGGGGGTTATCGGAAGGGGTTAATGTGCCTATGTGTTAGGTGCAAGTGCAGTGTTGGTGCGACTTACTTGTGATGTCTTCTCTCCTCTCGGCGGATTGAAAATACCGCCGAGAGGAGAGCTGACATCACTTTCTCTGCCTGTGTTTACATTATACAGGCAGAGGAAGTGCAGAGCGGGAAGGGAGCGGATTGGCTGGGAGCGATCCGGAGGGGGCAGACAAAAACGAACAGCCGCCTGCTCATCCCGGATCGCTCCTGCAGCCACGGGGACCAAGCAAGTACCGGAGGGGGGTCCGATCGGACCCCCGACCCACGTCTAGGCAGGGACGTACAGGTACGCCAATGTGCCTGTCCGTTCCATTCTCCCGACGTAAATGTACATGCGGCGGTCCTTAAGGAGTTAAAGTGTATGTTTTGTAAACCTTAATAGTGAAAGTCTGTTTATTGATCCCTCTGTCCCTACTAACTCTTATAAATTTTCCTTTAATTTATGTAATTTTCATAATTGGTAGCAAATACCAGGTTTTACTGACATTCACCTCTTTTCTTTGCTTGCTGACCTCGTTAAAGTTAGAAGCAGATCCCTAAGGGCATGGACAGTTTGCTAATTCCTTAGCTCCTATTTGGAGGCTACAGGACACTGAGTGTCTTTAGTCTGCTATGATGGCATGCCCCTGGTCCAGCCACACTCAGTTTGATTGACAGTAAAACCTAGCGGGAACCTCACTGTCACAGCAGCTGTACCTAGTAACTGTACCAATGCCCCTTGTGCATGTAACTACACCCCCTACACAACAAAAGAGTTGGGAAGGACATGTGGTCACAAGACCGATGATAAAAAAAAAATATTCATAGTAAACAGCAGCCATTTTTTATAGCCATTGCTTAACTCCCCTGGCGGTATTCCCTAATTTGGCTCAGGGTGGAATCTCAAAGCCAGACTCAGGATTGCCTTGCAGCATCCACAGGCACAAGTTACTTACCTTGTCCCTGGATCCTGTGATGCCTCTCTGCTGTGTGATCAAGCGGCGTCCTTGCTCGATTCACACAGTGCCTGTGTGCCACCGAGCTCCATTCCCTGTGATGTTATGACGCACAGGGGTGAAGATCGGCGCCAAATTTAAAAAAGTACCGTATTTGCCGGTGTATAAGAAACTGGGCGTATAAGACGACCCCCTATTTTTCCAGGAAAAATGTTGGTTTTGGGATATACTCGTCATATAAGATGACCCCCTTTCTACTAGTCTGTCTGGAAGCTGAGGGGTAGCCAGAGCAACCACTGACAGGAACAACCGCTGACAGAAACAGGCTTTTTTAAGCTTTTTTTTAAATCTCACTGTGCCATTACATTACATGCCTCCACTGTGCCATTACATTACATGCCTCCACTGTGCCATTACATTACATGCCTCCACTGTGCCATTACATGTTTCCACTGTGCCATTACATGTTTCCACTGTGCCATCACATGCCACCACTGTGCCATCACATGCCTCCATTGTGCCATCCCATGCCTCCACTGTGCCATCACATGCCTCCACTGTGTCATTACATGCCTCCACTGTGCCATCACATGCCTCCACTGTGTCATTACATGCCTCCACTGTGCCATTGCCGACCTCACTGTGCGGGCCAAGACGATATCCTTACCTTATTTTGTTTTCAGATTTTGGGCTTCAGGCTGCGGGCATCCATGATTCAAAAGCCACGCCATAAAACTGTTCTTTCTGCCTGGAAACTGGAGATTGTCCATAGCAACCAAAAAGTGTCCCTTTATGTCAAAAGTGGTTTTAGACCAGCTATAAAACAGCGATAATAAATTATAATCACTTGCAGAATTGAGCGATTGCGATTTGTGGGGAAATTCGCCATCAAAAAAATAAAAGTAATGACAGCGACAATTCTGCAACTGAGCAAATTTCAGTGTTTTTGATTTGATTACATTATTGAATAATTTTTATTATAATTATATTATTATTTGTAATAATTATTTATAGTTATTTATTATATTATAATTTATGATTTTGTTTTTCAAATTTAATTATACCCTGGGATGTTTACTAGACTCTTGTTTGGACAGATTTAAGTGAGTTATTCCTAAGAATTACAGGCCTACAATGTAAAACGCGAACATTTCCATGTAAAATAATTGTACCGCTTTCAGCACCTAAAATCTGAAATAATCATACCGCCAGGGAGGTTAATATTTTATACATTGTAATGTTTTTTTTTTGTTTTTTTGTTTAAATATACAGTGCTTTCAATTCCTTAACTTCACATAATCGCATAAGCTTTAAGGTCTTCGGTAAGGCACTTCCTATTATAAGATGACAATGGCTCATAGCCATCTCTTATGAAAACATCTCCAAACATAACACCCTCTGAGCCTGTTGGACTCACTTCAAAACTGCCTCTGATTATTAGACATGTGCATTCATTTTCGTCCGAATGCATTTTTGTCCAAATTTCTGGTATTTTCGTTATCGTTTTAACAAACAAAAACGAACGTGCAGAATCCGATATCCGAAAGATCTGGCATAAAAAATGCTATTGCTAATGCTATTTAACTAGACATGTGCACACTGAAATATTTTGTTTCGGAATTTTGGTTTTGTCTGAAAAATACATTTATTTAGTTACTCCCAAAATTCATTTTAATTAATTTTGTTTAGTTAAAAAATGCATTCTTATGAAAATCCAAATTAAGTAAGGTTGAATCTGTCAATTGAAGGCTTATGGTGTCTGTCAAATGTTCTAAGAAGATTCGAGGAAGCAGCTAAACTGTACAACGCTGCGACCGTACATTTCTGGTTGAATGCTCGGCCCACAAGCTATAGTAGAATTCTAATCTTGTTTGACTAGTAATAATTATTACTAGTCAAACAACATTAAAATTCTTCTATAGCTTATGGGTGGAGCATTTTACCAAGAATGTGCTCTCATGGCGATCGTATGTTTTTAGCTGCTTTGTCGAATCTTCATGTTAAACGGTACTGTACATATTTTTCATCAGCCAATAACATTCATCATCATCATCATTTGACTTCCCCCACCCATTCCAGCAGTGACCACTAACAGCTCTTTTACTTTTGTCTCTATAATGTCAAAGCTTTTCTCTCTATGTCAAATAATCTTGGACTAGAGTTAGGTAATCACTATTGTCACTGTCATGTCAAATCTTCTATCTATCTATCTATCTATATCAAACTGTTGTCGCAACAATACGAAAATATAATTGACATGAGAATAAAGCATTTTTTTGGATCTTTCGGATTCCGGATTCCACGTGTTCGTTATCGTTTTGTTAAAATGAACACAGGAATCTCCAAAAATGCATTCAGACGATAATGAATGCACATCTATAGATGTTAAAGATGACTCACAGGATTCATCCTTGTCATGGTTATAGAATTTAGGTATACAAAAGTGTAGCGCTGAAATGACTAGGTGAAAATCAATACCATACAATATATGTTATAACATGTAAACAGTGAAAAATAAATGTGCATATAAGTCCTTCTAATGAAAGAAACAGCTATTGTGCCTGTCTGGCACGTAGTGCAAGTGGACAATTGCACCAGAAAATCCTGGTAGTCCTAAAAAAGTTTGTCTGGTGATTGAATCAAGTGAGTGAGTAACTGAACGTGAAAATTTGTGACTTCTTCAACGTGACGATCCCACCACCTAAAGAATTGCAGGCTTACCAGAACGTGTTGACCAATGGTGACATATGCCACAAGAGGTCAAACAAGGCTTTGAATGACGGATGTCATGAACAGTCCTCAGCAGGAAACATGCGCCCGATCAGTCAGGATGTCTTGCAATGGGATAGGATAGGCTGGAAACTGTACTTATTTTGAAATCACCATTGGTATGCTCGATATGTTAAAAGTGCATGTAGAGGGTGGCCACATAGCGTAATTCCGTTTAACTAAAATTAGGTATTTATTCACAGCTAACAAACTCACATTTGGCTGGATTGAAAAAGTCCTTGCAAGTAAAATTAGGCGACAGTGGAGTCCTCCCGACGCTTTTCGTGGTCAAAGCACATCGTCTGGGGTGGTATAGAATTTAGGTATACCTTTAGGCCTTTGGGCCCATGTAACTCCTTTACCTTCAAATATTATAGTAAAAAAAAATGACAATGGTCTTTGCTTGCCTCCCTGTTTTCCCCCTGCTTTGTTGCCTTGTCACATGGACTTTCAAATTATTCTAAAAGTATAGGTTTCAACACACTTTATGCAGGCGTGATCCAATGCTGTCACCATCAGTATACCTGCCCTGAGAAGCAACACGCATCAAGTGGCTGAAAAAAACCTGCAAGAGATTAGCAGTAGAGTTGAGCGGACACCTGGATGTTCGGGTTCGACGGGTTCGGCTGAACTTCGGAAAAAAGTCTGGGTTCGGTACTCGAACTTAACCTGAACTTGACCCCAAACCTCATTGAAGTCAATGGGGGCCCAGACTTTTGACTACTAAAATGTGTCTAAAAAACTAAGGGAAGGGGCTAGAGGGCTGCAAATGGCAGCAAAATGGCAGTAAGAGCATGGCAAGTACTCTGAAAATATGGATAGGGAAATAACTTAAAATAACATTAAAAAAAATAAACATATGCAGTGCTGGTGTAATATGCAGAGTATCTGACAGGAACATATGAATGAATGAATGAATGAAAAACTTATATAGCGCGACACATGCGAAATAAATCGCCTCGCAGTGCTGGTGCAATATGCAGAGTATCTGTCAGGAACATATGCAGTGCTGATGCAATATGCAGAGTATCTCACAGGAACATATGCAGTGCTGCTGCATTTTGATTTGTGAAGTAGGACTGACTCCTATCTAATTCTCTCCCTAAAAGCACAATCAGGAACCTTTCCCTAAATTATCTAATGCAGAGTATCTCACAGGAACATATGCAGTGCTGGTGTAATATGCAGAGTATCTCACAGGAACATATGCAGTGCTGGTGCAATATGCAGAGTATCTGACAGGAACATATGCAGTGCTGGTGTAATATGCAGAGTATCTCACAGGAACATATGCAGTACTGGTGCAATATGCAGAGTATCTGACAGGAACATATGCAGTGCTGGTGTAATATGCATAGTATCTCACAGGAACATATGCAGTGCTGGTGCAATATGCAGAGTATCTTACAGGAACACATGCAGTGCTGGTGCAATATGCAGAGTATCTGACAGGAACATATGCAGTGATGGTGTAATATGCAGAGTATCTGACAGGAACATATGCAGTGCTGGTGTAATATGCAGAGTATCTGACATGAACATATGCAGTGCTGGTGCAATATGCAGAGTATCTCACAGGAACATATGCAGTGCTGGTGTAATATGCAGAGTATCTCACAGGAACATATGCAGTGCTGGTGTAATATGCAGAGTATCTCACAGGAACATATGCAGTGCTGCTGCAATTTGATTTGTGAAGTAGGACTGACTCCTATCTAATACTCTCCCTATAAGCACAATCAGGAATCTTTCCCTAAATTATCTAATGCAGAGTATCTCACAGGAACATATGCAGTGCTGGTGTAATATGCAGAGTATCTCACAGGAACATAGTGCTGGTGCAATATGCAGAGTATCTAACAGGAACATATGTAGTGCTGGTGTAATATGCAGAGTATCTCACAGAAACATATGCAGTGCTGGTGCAATATGCAGAGTATCTGACAGGAACATATGCAGTGCTGCTGCAATTTGATTTGTGAAGTAGGACTGACTCCTATCTAATTCTCTCCCTATAAGCACAATCAGGAACCTTTCTCTAAAAGAGGTAATGCTATGTAGATCGCTGAGTATTGTAATTCGATTTCTGAAGCAGGACAATCCTATCGAAATCTCTCCCTGAGAGCAGCAGCGGCAGCCTTTCCCTACCCTAGCTAAAGCAGAGTGACGAGCTGTGCTATGTGCCTCTAGCTTATATAGAGGCTGGGTCACATGCTGCACTGGCCAATCACAGCCATGCCATTAGTAGGCATGGCTTTGATGGCTTCTAGGTCACACAAGTAAAACAAATGGTGATTGGCTGCCCTGCAGCGCACCATTACATAGCTGAACATCGGATCCGAACCCGAACTTACAGCAAAATGTTCGGGTTCGGGTTCGGGTCCGGGTACAAAAAAAAACAAAAGTCCGGTACGAACCCAAACTTTACCGTTCGGGTTCGCTCAACCCTAATCAGCAGCACTAAGATATAACAAGTGATTGAAAAGGTGAAGTTAGAATTTCATTTGAAAATGGCAATTACTTACAATATAAAGTGCCTTCACAAACAAAATGGAATTCATAAAGATTTTACTTAAAATAAATATAAAATTATATTTTTTCCACAAATGAGATAAACTTGTTTTGTTTCTTTATGAAGTATATTTATAAAGCAGTAATTTTCTTAGAAACATTTTTATTGGAAACATGTTCGTGTACCACAATATGCTCACTAGAACATTTGCAACAGTTAACATATTAATCATATGCATTTATCCAAGCAAACTGCAGGCCATTTACATATGGAGTTCCTATTCTTTAAATCACGTTATTGTAAAATGTTCTATATTTCTAACATGGCCATTAGTACAATTAGGTTTGAACCTTCGCTGCTTCAAATGGTGAATGCCTGATTTTACCAGTGATTCACCATTGATTTTTGTATACTTAATCTTGCTACGTCATCTTCCAGTTATCCTAAAATCCTCATTTGCATATGCTGACATTTTCCCTTTGCACCCGATGCAGCACACTATTATAAATCCTGTAAATAGCATGAAGAATGTGTATACAGTACGTGAACTATGTCTATGCATTACTTTATGGGATAGCTCAATTAGAAGAAGAATGCATAGGTTTCCTGGATATTATCTCTTAGCTACACGAAAATGGCCTGTGTACTTGTATCGATTTAAAACAACATATCTATGCATATTTTATACAAGGATAAAAGGTGTGCTCACTTAACATTGTCACTCCAACAGGACATACAGAGACCTGGCGTTTCTGAGCCTATGATGAATAGCATGTCTTATAATTCAATTAACATATTCCATATTTCAATGTGACCGTTTTATTACATTGATAATATCAGTGATAGTAACTGTCTATGCCACTTCCACTTTATCTTCTCAAATTGAGCAAAATGCCAAATAGTCACAAAGTGGAGGTCAAGACTAATTGTTCCCTGACATTGCTGTCTTTTGACATGTCTTGCCCTTCAACTAGAATATCTTTAACCCTTCCACTTTCGCTCAGCCAAATGCTTTCTTTTGAAGCTGAACTGGACTGGTGAAATAGTTAGGAGATATCTTGGCCTATTGTAGCATATACGTTGAGTTTGCCTTGATTTAATGATCTGCTTCAGATCATTCCAAAGCGAAAAATTGTAAAATGTTCCGATAAAAGGTATATTGATCTTCCATCTTAAAATGTTGGGTTGTAAAAGTTGTATGTGCATATGTACAGCCATACACAAATAAAAAAATACAATTAAAAAAGACTTGCTTTTAACTAAATGTAAAGCCCAGCATTGCTTGCAATTATTTTTTTTCACTGTAAATAAATAAATAAACTGAAAATTCATATCCACCAAATAAACTAGTAAAGGTAGGAGGGTGTGCCTCTCTTCTGAATCATATAACTATGTGTTTATACTGTATGTTGTCAATAAATCTGGAAAGCAGTAGCAGTAAAAATGTACATAGACTATTCAAAAGGTTAATGGCAAATGAAATAATATATATATATATATATATATAGCATATACAGGTACAATTGTTACACAAATCATATTGCAATTGAATGGTATGAAAAATTACCTTTCCTTTTCAATCTGCAGCTCTATAATTTTCTGTAAAATTGTGTGATTGGCTCACAAATTTTCCCAGAGGTTTGCACAAATGTACAAGTCAAATTTTAGGCATTCTCTGCAAAATTTGGTGTGTATTGTTAGACAGTTTTTTTTTTTCTTGGGAGAGTGCATGTGATCAGAACAGGGCCAATCAGCACTGTCCAGACATAGGGTCAGGGGTCCTGCAGCCTCATAAGACAATAAGGGGAGAATTGAAACTCCTCCTACAAGCTTTAACCAGACACTGATAGAGGTCACACGACTGCTATATACTGCTGATGAGAAAAAGTATTTTGTAGTTTATATTTACTAAATGTATTGTATTTACATGTTCTGCGTACTGTGGGAGACCAGATATATTGAATGCAGGATCCTGGGTTTAGTAACACTTTAAAGGATAAGTTCATCTTTTGAAACATGTTACACCCATATTCAGTGTGTAATATGTTACAAATCCACTGACCCTCGCATCTCACTGACTCCCCTTTCTGAAAGGGATCAAGGGATCTTCTCCCCCATGCTCTCTAGTGGGGAATATTTTCTCCCTGCTCTCTGTCACATTCTGAAAAGAACATGGCCTTCTAGGGCTCCACCCGCCCTGGCGGAGTCATCCATTTACAGTGTTTTCTGAATCGAAAACGTCAAAGTCCGACAGCCATTGCAGCTGTCGGCTTGTAGTTCTCAATGGACTACCATGGCACTGTTGAGCACTGTGATAGTTTAATGATGCTTCCTGTTAGTGTGTAACTGTCTGGCCATTCAATGTACAGGCAGACAGCTTACACACTAGGGCCCTGGATTCAGAAAGGCTTTACGCCGGCGTATCAAAAGATACGCCGTCGTAAGTACAAATGTGCGCCGCCGCATCTTTGTGCTGATTCACAAAGCAGGATAGGCCGAAAAACATGGCTTCAGTCATCTGACGTAACTTGGCTACGCAGGCGTATCGTGGGCGCATAGTTACGCTGGACGCATTCGGCGTTCCCATTTTATATACGCAAATGAGTAAGATTCGCCGATTCACGAACGTAGATGCGCCCGGCCGCTTCATATACACGATTTGCGTAAGGCTTACGTCCGGCGTAAAAAGTTACCACTCATATAGCAGGCGCAGGTAATGCAAAGGTATGGGCCAGGGAACGGCGCCGTCGAATTTTACGTCACGTACGCCGTTTACCTAGTACTACGTGAATAGGGCTGTGCGTAGGTTACGTTGTGCGCGCTTGCCCAGTTCGACCGGCCATTTATTTGCATGGGGTCACGCTTAATTTAAATAGATGATGTCCACCTCCTTCCTACTTTGAATTAGGCAGGCTTAAGCCGGACAATTTACGCTACGCCACCGCAACTTACGAAGCAAGTGCTTTGTGAATACTGCACTTGCCTCTCTAAGTTGTGGCGGCGTAGTGTAAAGAAGATACGCTATGCCCGCACAAAGATACGCCAATGTATCTGAATCACGGCCAGAGTCTACAAGAGCCCAGCATTGCACCCATGATCTACTGATCATGGGTGCAATGATTACCAGGCTCCCAATAACAAAAGTTATAAATGCACATTTTTACATGCAAAAAAATGTGCATTTAAGCTAGCTATGCTCCTTTAGATTTCCTATTTAGAATTGTCTTGTTTTGCCCACAGTGCTGAACAGTGTAGATGGAGAAAACCCCCTGCTGGCTACTGTATTAGGCAATATCCAAAAGCAATACAGCGCTAATCAAAAGTGAATGATCAAATGCCAAATAAGAAATAAAGCATATACAATTGTCAATGTGACAAAGTCCCAACGGTGTTTCAGTCCATATTTAAAAAATCATAAATGGTGACCAAAATATATGTGAAATAAATAAATAAATAATTGAAAATTATAGCAAAATTCCTTAGGTAATGGATTCTGTAAACTTTATAAATAAAGATGTGAAAGATGAAAACTACAAGGAAGAGGTGCTGATCCACAACCAGATGGTCTGCTTACCAGATGGCGATGACTACTGAACAGCAGTCTCGCCCAGCGTGGGGAAATTTGTCTCCCCAAAACCATGTGCAGTAACTGGAACAGCCGCTAGATACTAAGTGTACTCAAAAACAGAAAAAGAGAAACTTTCATAGTGCAGTATATTCTTTAAATAAAGTTGAATTTAATAAAAAGAATCACACTTACAAAGAAGCGGTAAAATCAAGATGATGAATATATAAAAATAGCAAAGCTGCAATATCCTCCTTCGGCTACACTTCACTTCCTGGTTCGCTCGTTTGCATATCCACTTCCTGAAAGGAATAATGTGATGACGTCACCGTCGCAGGCTCCACCCTATGCATTTTGTCATGATAGGACGATGTCTGGGGAGTCATCACGTCTATCCATTATATGCTCCAACTTGATTACTCGCACAAAGGGAATTGCAATAGAATATTGGATAAATACAGCAGCTCAGACATGTTAATTGCTGGTTAACTAAGGGGCAATTGTAGAACCAGGCTATAATAAAGAAAGTCCATCATAAAGCGCCATCTAGTGGCGGAAAAAGCTAATAGCAGGAAGTAAAAGTATAGTACAGCAAACAAACTCAAAAATGGAAGCAAAGGGCAGAATCAGAGGATAGCGCTGAATGGCCAATACAGTACAGTTTTAGCCTAAGGAACTTGTACAAATAATTATCAATATACATATTCACAAAAATATGATAAAATTTAACAATAAAAAAACTTTATCAATAAAAAAACTTTAGTAAAGGGGATAGGAATAGGATCAAGAATGATATTGAAAAATCTATATTTTTATGTATGGGAATAGACAGAGAATTTCTAAGAATTATTCAAAAAACAATTTGTAGTTAAGTGCGGTCCCGAAAGGGGGGTTTCAACGTATAAGGCGTAATTGTACTGAGATTAATGATTATCAACAACAAGCCTTACTGTGTGTGATTACTGTGTGTCTAAAACCCCTCAGAACCAATCTGTTTCATTTTAAAAACAAACACTACCCTGTATTGACTCTGTGTCTCTGTCCTTCACAGAAGCATGAAACTAGATGAAAAACGAAACAGAAACTGCAGGCACATTATATGATTGATTTTTATCTATTTTTAATCATTTTTAAAAGGAATCAGTTAACTATTATGTCTCTATACCCTGTAAACAGTCATTTCAGCAAAAAAAAAAAATTCCTCTACAACTCCTTTAACCATTTGCCCACTGGGCACTTATACCCCCTTCCTAGCCAGACCAATTTTCAGCTTTCAATGCTCTCACATTTTGAATGACGATTACTCAATTACTCAATTGTTTATGTTATACAATTTTGCAAATTAGTAATTTTTCTTCATACATTTTGGCCAAAATTTATACTGCACCATATCTTTGGTAAAAAAAAACAACAACATTTGTGTATATTATTTGGTCTTTGTGAAAGTTATAGTCTACAAGCTATGGTGCCAATCATTGAAAACTGATCACACCTGATGTACTGATGGCATCTCATTTATTGAGACACTAACAAGCCAGGAAAGTACAAATACCCCCAAATTACCCCTTTTTGGAAAGTACACATTCCAATGTATTTAGTAAGAGGCATGGTGAGTTTTTTGAAGTTGTAATTTTTTTCCCACAATTCTTAGCAAAATTAAGATTTTTTTTCTTTTTTTGTGCAGGTTATTTCTAACACACAGCATATGCATACTTGCAACTACACCGTAAAACACATTCTGCTACTCCTTCTGATTATTGCGATACCACGTGTGGGACTTTTACATCCTGGCCATATACAGAGGTTCAACATGAAAGGAGTGCCATCAGATGTTCTAGAGACATAAATTACACATTTAATTTCTTGACTACCGCTTACAATTTCGAAGGCCCTGGAGCACAAAACAATAGAAACAACCCCAAAAAATTACCACAGCCTGGCCACATACATATGCCCAACATAAAGGGAGCACCATCACTTGTTCTAGGGGCATAAATTTAAAATCTAATTTGACTAATTATTACACTTTTGTGAGGCACTGTAGTGGCAATAATGGGCACTGTGACACTGATGGGCACCGTAGTGGCATGGATTTGGCACGGATGAGCATTAATATGGGATTGATGTGGCACGGATGAGCACTGATGTGGCACGGATGGGTACTGATGTGGCACGGATGAGCACTGATGTGACATGGATGAGGCATGGATAGGCACTGATGTGGCACTGATGTGGCACGGATGAGCACTGATGTGACATGGATGAGGCATGGATAGGCACTGATGTGGCATGGATGGACATGGATGAGCACTGATGTGGCATGGATGAGCATGAATGAGGCATGGGTGGGCAAGGATGAGGCATGGATGGGCATAGATAAGCATGTGTGAGGCATGGATGGGCATGGATGAGGTATGGATGAGCATGAATGAGCCATGGATGAGCATGAACGAGCCATGAATGAGCCATGGATGAGCATTAATGAGCCATGGATAGGCATGGATGAGCATGAATAAGGCATTAATCAGGCATGAATGAACCATGGATGAGTATGAATGAGCCATGGATGAGCATGAATGAGGCATGGATGAGCCATGGATGAGCATTAATGAGACATGAATGAGGCATGAATAAGGCCATCGGTGAGCATGAATGAGACCAGGATGGACATGGATGAGCATGAAGGATCCATGAATTAAGGCATGAATGAGCCATTGATGAGCAGGATTGAGCCATGAATAAGCATGAATGGGACATACCACGCTGGCTCCACAACACGGCATTCTTCTTCTTGTGATCACAATTTACAAAGGCCTGTTTTAGCCAAATTGATGTAAGTGAAATACTTTATTTATTACACTTTTAGCCAAGGAATTAATGCTATGTGGCGATCTTTTTTCTGTATGACTCCTTCCTGTTGATTGGTGGAGCCGATGAGTCTCTATATGCTGAGCTTGGAACATTACACTTTCTTGATGCTGGTCCCGGAAAGTTTGATTGCCAAATCTGCACAATCCACATGCTTGGTTCCTGTGACGCTAAAGACCCCATCAGTTTTGCTTGTTCGGCTTTCTGCTGCTGGCAGGTAGCCCACACCATTTAGTAACCGATTTGATGGTGAATTCGTTTCTCTGCTGAATCGAGCACATACCTCTGTTGGTCATCTTTGGCTGGAAGTCTGAATATTTACTTATCTTGCAACGTTTGAAAGTTCACTTTGGACTCATCCAAGTGTCTTTTGGCGCAGTTTCATGGACATTATGGTTTTCAACATGTTAAATATATATATATATATATATATATATATATGTTGTCTTACTATTTTGCATACTAGTCTTACATTATAGGCAAATCCATTAATGAATGTTTGATTGTGCACTGTCACTCATCTGTTTGTATTATTACACGTCGCTAGTTACTTAGCGCAGCACTTAAATTCTTACCACTCTCTTTACATGTTAAGAATTAATAGACTACAAATGACACAATAGTGTAAAATTGGCCAGAAGCAGGACATTCTAAAAACGGAGTTCCACCCAAAAGTGGAATTTCTGCTTTAAGCATCCACAGACGCCAAATGTAGGACTCGGCCCCCGCCCCCCATCACCCGCGAGATTGAATTTTATTGACAGCAGCAGGAACCAATGGCTGCACTGCTATCAATCTATCCAATCAAGAGATGAGAACCCCAGACAGAGTGACAGCGCATCCCTGCCGGGGGTAATTCCGGCTCAGGTAAGAGCTCAGGTAAGTAAAATAGGGGGGGCCGATCACTGCCAGTTTTTTTTTTCACCTTCATTCATTGGATGCATGAAGGTGAAAAAACACCAGGGTTTACAATCCCTTTAAAAACAAGTGGAACTCTGCTTTAATGATGGGAATTGGCTGAAATTTACTAAAGACAAAGGCCCAGATTCACAGAGCGATTACGCCTGCGCAACAGGAGATGCGCGTGCGTAAGTCTAAATGTGCGCGTGCGTTTCGATGCACGGCATCCCCAAAACGAGATACGCAAGAAATCTACTTTTTTTTGTCCAGCGTAATTTCGTTGGACAGGCGCATCCGTCCGCGTAAAACTGCGCTAGACAGACCATTGATTTGCTAGTCAAATATGCTAATGAGGGACTTACGGCGATCCACAAAAGAACGTTGGGGCAGCGCAGGCTACGCAGTGTGCGCAACAGCAAAATGTCCTGTCTAAAATTAGACCATATAAAAGCTGGTCTAAAAAGAGAAAAATCGTCTACATGTCAGATAAAGCAACACTGTTAGTGAGGAGCTCAGCAGTCACACGTGTTGCCCAACAAACTGTATGCCAACATGCCAGTGGCATCCATGCTCATAGCTATACTACTGACTTTAGATGAGCAAAGAAGGAGGAGGGCACTGAGGAGGGCACTGAGGAGGGCACTAAGGAGGGCACGGGAGATGTTTTTTTTTTTTTACTTTTTATTTGCTTATATAAACTTTACAATTTAATCTAATCTAATACAATATTCTTATCTGATACAAGCCCCTCACTCTTCACTCTTCACGGGAGAGGATATATCACACACGCATAGACATCTATGGCATGAGTGATTCTGAGGTGTCTCGCATCTTCAGATTCACCCCTCATGCCATCATGGAATTAATCACAACCCTGCAGGAGGACATCACCAGCCCAACACATGGCACTACCCATGACACCCATGACAGCTACATATACAATCATAGCCCCATCCCCACAGATTTCGAACAGAACATGTATGGGGACAGCTGGCTGGTTGGTGAGTGACATGGGTGTCAGGCATGACTGCCCCCCCCCCATGATGCACACATCACAAGGGGCACATGCACTACTAACATCCTCCTGTCTTTTCCCTTCAAGGTGACTCTGCATATGCACTGGGACCCCATCGCATGACCCCATCTCATGCCAGCTCACATATGCATCTTTGCACGTTAAACACACACATTAATCATGGCACAATGAGAATGCATGCATGCACACCACTGTGGTCCCTAGCACACACACACCACATCGTCATCACATTGGATTGGCACAAGCCCACCATGCAGGACTTGTGAGCAGCAATGCCACGCCAAGGCTCCAATTATGTCACTGTACATTCATACACCATTCACACAGACCTGGGTTTCACTTCTCCACCACAAATGAGGTTGACACCCCTTTTCCCGCAGGAATATCACCCCCACATTCCAAAATCATACACAAACAGAACCAAAAAAATAAAATAAATGACAAGCAAAAATAAAAAATGCCCAGCAAAAATATAATTTAAACAAAATAACAACAAAGAAAACACATAAAAGACAAAAATCACTCTGCCAACCAGTCCCCAAATATCTCAAAGACACGTCACAAACAAACAAACAAACGCTAATAAACAAAACACCTTGCTGTATAGGGAGGGATACAAAGGGATGTACTTTTGCAAAGGAAGTGCGTTTGTGTCTGTCTATTTATGCTGTCTGCGTAGTTCACTAAGTTGCCCTAGTCCACTTAAAATTTCACTGATTGCGCCATTCCCGAGTTGTGAGCATGCGCACAGAGGTGCTGACCATGGTCTGCTTCAAGCGCGCATGCGCGAGCCGGCCGGCCCTTCATTTGCATGGGGTCACGACTCATTTCAATGTAACACGCCCACGTCCTTCCCAATTTGTAATACTCCGCCTTACGCCTCTGAAATAACGTTACGCATGCGCAATTTTGTGCGTAAAAGCGACGAGAATAGGGTGATTGCGCGGCTACATTGCGCAAGTCTAACGTAATGGCGGTGCGCTACGCCGGTCCAATAATGCGCAGATGTACCTGAATCTGGCCCAAAGAGTGCAGGCAAGTGATTTACTACAATAACCACTTAAGACCCGGACCAATACGCTGGCAAATGACCCAAGGGGTTTTTGCGATTCGGCACTGCGTCGCTTTAACAGACAATTGCGCGGTCGTGCGACGTGGCTCCCAAACAAAATTTGCGTCCTTTTTTTCCCACAAATAGAGCTTTCTTTTGGTGGTATTTGATCGCCTCTGCGATTTTTATTTTTTGCGCTATATACAAAAATAGAGCGACATTTTTGAAAAAAAATCAATATTTTTTACTTTTTGTTATAATAAAAAACCAATAAACTAAATTTTAGTCAAACATTTAGGCCAAAATTTATTTAGCCACATGTCTTTAGTAAAAAAAAAATCGCATTAAAAAAAAATTAGCTACCTAGCGGGAACAGCGACACTAATACAGCGATCAGAAAAATGATCGCTTAGTGATGCTGGCAATAGGGAGTGAAAGGGTTAACTAGGGCAGTGATCAAGGGGTTAAATCTTTATTGGGGGGGGTGGGGGGGGCTACCCTGACACTAACACTGACTGACTGTCACACTGTCTGTCACACTGACACTAAATACAGTAATCATACATGTATGATTACTGCATTCAGTGACACTGTGACAGGGGGGAGGGGGGGGCGATCGCGGGGGTTAAATGTGTTTGTGTGTGTGTGTAAGTGTGCTGTTAGTGCAGACTTACTTGTAGTGTGGTGATCTCTCCTCAGCGGCGCTTGAAACAAACGCCGAGGGAGAGATCACGTCGCTTCCTCCTTCCTGTGTTTACACAGGAGGAGGAAGTGACAGGGCGGGCGGGCGCGCGCATTGGCTGGGAGCGATCCGGAGGGGCGGGTGAAAATGGATAGCCGCCCCCACTTGTCGGATCGCTCCTGCAGCCGCGCGGACCGCCGCATGTACGGGGGGGGTCCGATCGGACCCCCGATCCCCCCCAAGGCACCAACGTATATATACATTGATGTGCCTGTCGGTGCCATTCTGCCGACGTAAATGTACATGCGGCGGTCCTTAAGTGGTTAATTAATGGATCAAAGATGACACAGTAGTGTAAAACTGGCCAGCAGCAAGACCATTTTAGAGAGCAAGGCTAGGCCCAAATTTACTAGAGATAAAAACCACAAGTTTATATATAACTTTTATTTTTACTATGGAGATACAGGAGTGCAGTGAATCATATGAATTGAGGTGGTTTAGGTGCACACTGCTTTTACATTTAGTTTTATTTAATTGTATTATTTTTTCAAACAGTCTCATGAATAAAAAATGCAGCTGCAAGAACAGTATAGACATCTTTCCTTTACAGGGTAGTTAGAATAGGCTTAGAATGGGGGTAGGAGCAGGTTTAGGTATAGTTAGTATTTGATTATATTTAGTGATGTCGCGAACATAAAATTTTCCGTTCGTGACCGGCGAACGTGAATTTCCGCAAATTTTCGCGAACGGGCGAACTGCTATAGACTTCAATAGGCAGGCGAATTTTAAAACCCACAGGGACTCTTTCTGGCCACAATAGTGATGGAAAGGTTGTTTCAAGGGGACTAACACCTGGACTGTGGCATGCCGGAGGGGGATCCATGGCAAAACTCCCATGGAAAATTACGTAGTTGACGCAGAGTCGGGTTTTAATACATAAAGGGCATAAATCACCTAACATTCCTAACTTGGTTGGAATAACGTGCTTTAAAACATCAGGTATGATGTTGTATTGATCAGGTAGTGTAAGCCCTGGTTCACACTGGTGCGTTTTGAGATGCGATTTGGCATGTCAAATCGCATGTCAAAACGGCAGATTTTGCCTCAAATTGACGGCAATGGCACCGTCCTAATCGGTGCGATGCTGCATCTGCGGCATTGCACCGATTTCAAAAAGTAGTCTCTGTACTACTTTTTGCGATTTCAGCCTGCGATTTACATTGACATCTGTGCAGAAACCTGCACAGATGTCTCTGAAATCGCGGCTGAAATCGGGACTGCCGGGCGGGAGTGAAATCGTGCGAGTTCAGCTGAACTCGCACTGCTTCACTCCCGCAGCCCAGTGTGAACCAGGGCTAAGGGTTACGAATTTGTGAGGCTCTTGCGCCACCAAATAGAAAAAAGTGAAAAATAATATAAATGCTGCTCGATCTAAGTTGTAGTAAATAATAATACAATAGTGATAAGATAAAATAAAAGGTGATCAGCGCATATACATTTACCACTGAGAATCTGGCATCAAACCAGAGCAAAAACAACAAAGTGCAAACCGTGCAACAAAGTGCAAATGCATAAATAATAAATATCAAATAAATTGACAAACAGTTCCGTCCGTGGTCTTTATTTGAGTACTACTGGAACACCTCCAACCACACACCCTGGAACGCTGGACCCACACTAGGACCACCACACCATTCCATAAAGAGGATAGAGGGACATCTGCTGGAGATCCATCTAAAGTGTTACACAAATTAAGGCTTTTCTCTTGCCTTACCAAGGTAAGCGCAATGAGAGCTCACTTCATCAAAGAATATCACCTTTAAAAACTAATCACAACACCACGGACGGAACTATTTGTCAAATTATTTGATATTTATTATTAGTGTAAGGGTTACGTCCGCTTCACAGTGACAGACCAAACTCCCCATTTAATGCACCGCAAACAACCGCAAACAGTCCATTTGCACAACCGCAAACTCCCCATTTGCACAAGGTTGGATACCAAGCTAGCCTTGTCATTGAATGTCTCTTCCACCACCCAGCCACGTACAACACCAAGGGTCCCTGAAAGGTGACAACAAGCCCCCTGGGACGCTTGCTATGGTTGGTCTTCCACCTCCTCATAGCCACATTCCTCCTCTGACTCCTCTTCTTCAGACTCCTCTCTCTGCGTTGCCGCAGGTCCAGCAATCGTCAACGACAGGGCTGCTTCTGGTGGTGATGTTGACCACAACTCTTCCTCTTCATGCTCATCTACGGCCTGATCCAGCACTCTTGGCAGGGCACGCTCCAGAAAAAAACGCATATGGGATGAGGTTGATGATGTTGCCTTGGGTTTGACTGGGTTTGTCACCTCCGCAAAAGGACGCATGAGCCTACAGCCATTGTGCATGAGCGTTCAGTAACACGGCCAAAAAATACCCAGCTCCGCAGAGGCTGTCCTCTTTAAAAAACTGTTCTTAACAGTTTAATATCTGTTTTGTCCCCTATCAGGGGCCAGTGTATGGAATAGATTTTAGGAACCGGAAGATGGAAAAAGATGCTTGGTCGGTCCTCTTACTTCCAATTTGGGGCACTGCGCGTACGGCTTGCAATGTACTGTACCACCATACATGAGTGGTGTGTTTAAGTAGTACTATTCCTATCAGTTTAATCCCTGTTATGTGCCCTATCAGGGGCCGGTCTATGTAATATATTTTAGGAACTGGGAGATGGAAAAAGATACTTGGTTGGTCCTTCTACTTCCAATTTGGGACACTGCGTGTGCTCCGTGCAATGTACTGTGCCACCAGATATGAGTGGTGTGTTAAGTAGTACTATTCCTATCAGTTTAATCCCTGTTACGTCCCCTATCAGGGAACGTGTATGGAATAGATTTTAGACAACTGCAAAGAGTTGTCAATAGTTGACACACTCATAACATAAATTTTATTCCTCTATGTGTCAATCTTGGTCTAATGACGACTGTGCTCGTGCACATGTTTGGGAGATTGCAGGCAATGTTTTTTTTTCAAAGCCTATGGTTGTGCTGAGGTAGTTCAGTGACAGTTAATTGTATTACAGTCAAAATTGTTGTTGTTTTTTTTTAATTGTAATCTACTGTGACACCAGATATGAGTGGTGGCACTGGTCAAGTGGGCACAGTATACGCTGTGAGCCTGACACACACTCTGGCAGGCAACTGACTGCTATTCTATTACAGTCAAAAAAAGATTTTTGTTTTTTAAATGTAATCTACTGTGACACCAGATATGAGTGGAAGCACTGGGCAAGTGGGCACAGTATACGCTGTGAGCCTGACACACATGCTGGCAGGCAACTGCAATTAGATTACAGAGGGAAAAAAAGCAGACTGATGTACTAGACCCAAAAAGGGTATTTTGGGGTGCCGTCAGGATGCTTGCTTACAGCAGAGATCAGATGAGTCTTTCAGGACTGGAGTGGACACTGAATACACTGGCCTAGCTATCGATTTCCCTATTAAATCAGCAGCAGCTACACTGTCCCTCCTCTCACTAAGACTGTAGCTTCCAAATTAATCTAAAATGGATGCTGTCCAGGAGGTGCGAGGGTCTGGGGGGGAGGGTATGCTGCTGATTGGCTGGAATGTGTCTGCTGACTGAGGTACAGGGTCAAAGTTTGCTCAATGATGACGAATAGGGGGCGGACCGAACATCCCATATGTTCGCCCGCCGTGGCGAACGTAAACAAGCTATGTTCACCGGGAACTATTTGCCGGTGAATAGTCCGGGACATCTCTACTTATAATTCTACTTTAAATTTCAACTTTGGATGTATTTATATTTTAAGCTGAGGAAAGGTATTCACACACAGGTTAACAGTCAAACACATATGAGCACGAGTGGGTACAACCAGATAGCCTTGAGCAACAAATTCCAGGGGAAATATTACTGTTGTTTCTGTGTTGATAAGCTGGTATTAGAGGACCCTGGCAGGACTAACACGTTCCACCTCCACAGAATAAACATACAGTATATACTGATTTGAACATGTACATTTATGAAGCAGCTTACATGCAGAAATACCTGAGAAAAAGAATCTTCATGTCTATGTCTGGCCAATGACCCAACTTTTTTTTACAATATGCTTGTAAATAGCATTCTCAGGATGTTTAGCCTTTCTTATGCTGCCTAATGATATATTACAGGAAGACTAATGTTTCAGCCATATGCCTCTGTAGAGGACATATAGTCTCATAAAAAATGTGGTTATGTGGAATATAACTCAAGTAGTAATGATTTTTATTGTCTCAAGAATCTACTTATATGAGACATTGAGTAATATGGTTGTGCAATGCTCATTGTAATATGGTGTAATCAAGATCCTGAGAATGTATTTATGTAAAGGAACTTGGTGATCAGCAGTGTATGTTCATTGCATCAAGCCTTAATGGCCTGTGTACATATAAGGCCACAGGAGATTCAGGCATATCCTTCCTGTCCATTCTCAGAAATAGTATTGACAATGTATTACAGAATATCGCAAATGGTTCCCAAATGATAGAGACAAAACTTTCTGCCAACATCTACAACAGTTAGGGCATTGTGCTTTGTATGGTAACATACCAGAAAATGTGTCACTCTAAAGCTGACATCAAATGTACCACCTAATTTAACATTACAAAACAAAATACTAATCCTGCAGAAGAGCTATGTGTGTAGGATGTGCACATACATACTTTATTTCACATGCATCATCTTTAATCGGTTTTAATCCTTTTTTATAATTCTAACATCTCCATTCATTTTTAATTACGTTACCTTGTCATTGTTTTGATTTTGCCCTTTCAGCCAGCATTTTTAGAAGAAAGTCAGCAATGACAGCCAATACAGTTAGCCAGATTCTAAATATGAAACACCTATAATATTAGTCTCAGGTTGGTATGTGATACTTGTCATATAGTGATGCACAGTAAATTTATTTTTAACTAGAAATAACTAAATAACAATGGTTTCTACAGCTGTAACTCTTATTAAATATATTAACGTGTCTTTTTATATAATTGCATAGCTCCCAACTGTTCCTGATTTTGAGGGACTGTCCCTGATTTGGAGCCCTCTGTCCCTCATTCCTCCTCATTTGTCCCTCTTTTTGGTCTGATCTATAGAGTTGCATATAAAATGCACTTTTTATCTATCAAAATGTGTTTTTCAGCCCCAAACCTTTCATCTGATGTCTAAATTGCTGCATTTGTACATTCCCATGGCCAATATAAAGTAATAGTAGTGGTAAAAAAAAAAAAAAACACTTGTGGGTTTAACCAATCTTGTATGTTTGTACAATTCTCCTTTAAGGGGGTGTGGCAATGGGTGTGTCCTATGCCTGCATACTTTTGCTGATAGATGTCCCTCATTACCATCTCAAAAAGTTAGGAGGTATGATAATTGTACTCCCGCTACATGCAGTACATAGACACCCAAACTCACACAAACATCACATACATATAAAAATATATGCAAGAAAATATAGACAGCCCTTCCCAAAAACTCAGCGCTTTAGGAAACTATAAGATAAACAGTAGAAAACCAAATAAAGTGAAAAAGAGAGGCGGATCTACAATACACCTCCTTCACATATATGTGCTATTCAATAGCTGGAGCTGCTACTATCTCCTGTCAAAAGGCAGGTTTTAAATAGAAAACAAACATATATACACAAAATATATATAAAAAAGCAGCGCTCCTAAATGGAATTTAAAAACTATGATATGAAAGTCCAAAATTCATTGAAATATGAACATGATCAAAGAGAAAGTCCCAGAGAAGATCCGTGAGAAGGAAGATGGAAATACTCCTACGGCCCGGGTTCAATATCCTCTTAATCACCACCACCAATCGTGTTATGGTCAAATTAAACTCTTACCAGACAATGCTGGACAATAAGCATTGAATAATGACACTTATTTACACCTGGGGAAATCCAAATCCACTCGTCTTTAGATATAGCTCCCATGTGAGGAAAAAGACAGATGGTGGTACATAGTGTAATTCCGTTTGAATTTTGGACTTTCATATTATATAAAAATATAAGCTTTATCTATACCAGGGGTCTCCAAACTGCGGCCCTTTGATAGCCTTTATCAGTCCCTTGGGGAACTATTTCTCCCTCTGATATGAGGCACTATTCCTCCCACTGACACCAACAATGGGGCACTATTTCTTCCACCGATATTAATGACGGATACTATTCCTCCTCCTAATAGTGGCAATACTCCTCCACTTTGACCACCAACCCTGAGTCCATATTTATTCTCACTGATTCCAGGCCTGTGACATTTCTGCCCCTGCTGACCACAGTCTCTGGCCCTCCCAAAGTCTGAAAGACAATAAACTGGTCCTTTGTTTGAAAAGTTTGGAGACCCCTGATCAATACCATCCTTTATCTATATACAGTATCTCACAAAACTGAGTATACCCTCACATTTTTGTAAATCTCGTATTATATCTTTTCATGTGACAACACTGAAGAAATGACACTTTGCTACAATGTAAAGTAGTGAGTATACAGCTTGTATAACAGTGTAAATTTGCTATCCCCTCAAAATAACTCAACTCAACAACGCAACAAAAGTAAGTACACCCCTAAGTGAAAATGTTCAAATTGGGCCCAATCACCCATTTTCCCTCCCGGTGTCACGTGACTCATTAGTGTTACAAGGTGTCAGGTGTGATTGGGGAGCAGGTGTGTTAAATTTGGTGTTATCACTCGCACGCTCTCATACTGGTCACTGGAAGTTCAACATGGCACCTCATGGCAAAGAACTCTCTGAGGATCTGAAAAAAAAATGTTGCTCTACATAAAGATGGCATAGGCTATAAGAAGATTGCCAAGACACTGAAACTGAGCTGTAGCACAGTGGCCAAGACCACACAGCGGTTTAACAGGACAGGTTTCACTCAGAACAGGCCTCGCCATAATCTTGTCAAAGCAGGTGATGAAGGTGGTCAACTTTTTCCCATCCTTCTATTGAGCCTGTTTGAACAAATACATTAACTCAGTGCAACTTTCCACTTGTTCATATACTTCTCAAAGAGCCTCTGGAGACTCTATTGCAGTGTAGCCTGGCTTGGCCCATTTCAAATTTTAGACAACATCTGAAGCTGGTGCTTGCAGGGTCTTTACAGTCCTCTGTCTCTTGTTAGTGCCATAAGCCTCCCACTTACCTAAGACTTGTGAGGTAATATATCCAGGTTTCAAAGTACTCATCTCTAGATGAGACATGTATTTGAATGTAACCAAAATTAACGGGCAGAGAGGATTTTTTTTTTACAAAGTTTCTACCAGTCTTCCAACATTCCTGAAAAAAAGAATAGAATAATAAGAGGGCATTGTTGCAAAATCAATAGGGGTGGTAACTACACTTGGATTCTGTGATATCTAACCAGAACTCCTGTGTTGATTGTATAGACTAATTTGGATCAGCAGGCCTTCACTATCAACTGTAAATTCACATAAATCTTATTTGACTTTCCAGGACAATGGACATAGTGAAGTCATATGGGTGGATCAAAAATTCCAGGCTAGACTCCAAATGTATGCATCTAAAGCCAGAAATACCTGAGTTGCAGGAAAGAAAATTACTTGCTTGATTTCCCCATCAACACAGTCAGTGTTGATTGGGGAATTCCTCCTGCACAGCTATTGTGCTCTACCGGCGTGGGAGCTGGGGGGGGGGGGGCGCCTCCCGAGCCAGGAAAACACACAGTGATTATTGCTGGTGGCTATAGCCGCCGGCATAAAATAATATGAAGAACCTGACAGATTGATTGTACCCAAGTTGATTAATTGATCAACTTGGATACAATCAGCCTTCCCATACATGGTTTGAATCTCAGCCACTCCCTGCTGCACTGGCCGAGATTCAAACTGTCTATGACTGGCTTAAGTGTTAGCTTTGATAAGTACGTGGATACAGTTCCTGCCTGAATGACAGAACATCCTGAAATCCTATGACAAACTGAAAAAAAAATTAAAAGCAATTCCCTTAGGCAGACAGAAAAATAGGTAGAATTGGCTCTAGCTTCTCGGCGCTAACCTTTAGTAACTGAACAAACAGGGATTTGACTTTCTGAAGTCTCGTTCTCCTGCCTTCTTCCAGTAAGTTTGCTCACTGACTGGCTTGCAGAAAAAGATTACCACATTTTCAAAATGTAATTTGAGGACACCCTACTGACCACACCCACTTTTAATTACACCTACTGTTTGTAATTGCAAAAAATACCCCCATTTTTACACATTCTGAAACAATTGGTCACAGACTTTTGGAACAAGGGGCAAATATTAGTGGTATAAAAACAAAATGTAATAAGCATTATGAGCAGAGAAATGATGTGGCACATGTAGCGCACGGCAATAATTGTGGGTGTGGCCAAATTAAGATAACAGTGGTGGCTCACCTGGTAACAAGAAAGTACAGAAACCTGTGCTGTATTGGTTTGCTTTATCCTGCTGTGCACATGGGAAGTCTGAGCTACATCCAGGACTATCAGCTTTAAAAGATTTTTTAGAAGTGATGAGCTTTGGATTCACACCAAACTAGAATTTGATCCAAATTTTGCCTCTTTGGTGAAAAAGAAAAATGTAATGCAGTTAGACCTGCTTCACGCTGGGGTGCTTTTTAGGCACTTTAGCGCTAGAAATAACCTCTGTTGGGGGGCGTGGCCTGGATGGAGAACAGAATGGCAGCTTAATCCCTGTGCTCCTGTGACTTCTGGGACTGTTTGAGCCTTTTTGGGGAACCTACCTCTCGTTTTGCACCATGAGCAGAGCCACCCGAAGCTCCTCGACATCCCGAGTATTGGGTGAGTCCGGCTCCCAGCATAACAGGAATATCCCAGACATATTCCGGTCTCAACGCACGGCGGCCCACGCGGCCATGCAGGCTCAAGCCCCGAGCCTGCTTAGCTTGGAGCCTGAATTGCTGACCCAAGGCTCTGTGACGGACATGGGACGCTCTCCCCCTCCCAGTCTATCCGACCTGGAGACAATGACTGCTGACATCAAGAACGCAGTCACGGCGGCGGTTGCTGATCTCAAGGCGGAGATCCGCGTGGTTGCCCATCGGATCGACGAAGTGGAACAGACCACCCAGATGCACGCGGCCGCCATTCGACAAGTACAGAACACCCATGACTCCCAACTTGCCCATCTCCTGGAGCTCCACAGACATGTCGAGGACCTTGATAACTGGGGCAGAAGGCACAACATCCGGGTGTGGGGTATCCCTGAGAGTGTGGACACGGGGATCTTGCAACAAACTCTTTGCTCTATATTTAATGATTTAATGGAGCGCCCAGCAAATGATCCTGTCGACATGGAGAGGGCCCATCGAGCTCTACGCCCTCAACCCCAAGCTAATGAGCCACCCCGGGACGTGATATGTTATGTGGTCAACTTTAAACTTAAGGAGGAGATCCTCCGCAAGACTAGGGATAGAGGTAGAATCCTCCACAGAGATTAAACTTTTCCAAGACTTTTTCCAGATAACGCTCCAGAATAGGCGCGCTCTACGCCCCCTGCTGGACACTCTGCGAGCCAGAAACATACGTTATTGCTGGAAGTTTCCCTTCGGTTTATCAGCCTCCAACAGAGGTCGCTCTGCCCTCCTTCGTACACCAGAAGACCTTCGGTCCTTTTGTGAGCAGCTTGATCTCCCGCCTGTTGACCTTCCGGAGTGGTATGCCTTCTATTTCCCATTTGAACTCTGGCTTCCGGTTTCCACGAACCCGCCGCCCAAAGCCCAGCGACACAGATCACGACAGAGCAGGACCGGCCCGGCTTCACCGGGTAATCAAGACCCACGCCGAGATGAGTACCGACAAAATCCGGCCTCCCCCTCAACACCTTGAGTGACCGACCTCCTCCTTGGCGCCTCCCCGGGAGGGGGGGACGCGCGACTGCATGCAGCTGCTGCCTTTCCCCTGCTAGGGTCCGTCTCCCGCTCCTTCACTGCGAGGCTCCAGCCCTTTTCTACTGCAGCGTGAAACCCTTGACTGTTTACCATATTAGATGCGGTAAGACTCTATCCAGCCTGAACTATCCTGCCATACTGCCCGCTACTGTGACCCGAGCCACTGCCTTGCCCTCCCCTCCCTGGAGTCCCACCACCCCTGATGCTTCTACTTTCATTGTGCCCGCGCTTTTGTCGGGGAAAGCAGGACTTCCGTGCCCCCCCCCTTTATTTTATCCCCCCTTCCCCTTTTTTAAATATTATTGCATTTATACTTTGTTTCTCATGTGGGTACATTGCTTGTTAGTTATGCATTTCATATCCGCTGTTCAGGCTTGTGAAGAGGTAGTCACATGTTACTCCCGCTGCGGGTATATGGCTCTGCTGCACCTGCTGGGAATCTACTAGGCGCTCCTCCTTGCGGGTTAGAGGAGTAGCTCGCTAGCCCGATGACTGTACCTTTTGGAGGAATGTGTGTTCCTTGTATAGTATGTGATGTATGTCCCTGGTATTACAGTATATAAGGTGTGGATACGGTATTATGTACTGTGTGGCCTCCTGCAGTTTATTTACGCTGTGCGGCCCCTATTGGTTATGCGAGTGTGGCCCCCTCTGGATTGTATTGTGTGTGGCTCCCTGTATGTTGCATAGAGTGAGTTTGGCCCCCTGTATGTTCTATAGCGCGTGGCACCCCTGCATGCTCTAGAGTACATGGCCCTCTTTATGTTCTATAGTGAGTGGCCCCCTTTATGTTCTACAGTGCGTAGCCCCCTTTATATTCTGGAGTGTGCGGCCCCCTGTGTGCTGTATAATAGGTGGTCTCCTGTATGTATGTTATGTAGTGTGTGGCCCCCCTGTATGTTCCTGGTGAGTGATCTCCCTATATGTCATGTAGTGTGTGACCCCCCCTGCAGGTTGTATGGCCCTGTATGGGTTACATGATATGCAGCCTCCTGTATTTTGGGGAATGCGGGGACCCGGTATATTAATCTAGGCCCCCCACTGGATGTATCCCCTATGCCTCTAATGCTCCCTTTTGTTTTTGGTTGTCCTTCTGGACAATTGGATTACTCCAGGCTATCACAGAGATGTTTTGGTTTTATGCTTTGCCTTACTGCAAATTTTTCTCCCCTTTTTTTTTGTCCTCTTCTATTTTTGCCGTGTCTCCCCATATGTATCTCATTTAATGTAGGCTTATGTGGACTGTGCGGGAGCAACTTGTGGTGGCACTTGAAGACACTTGGTAAACTTGATCTGTTTTACTCTGTTTTTACAGTTTGTATTGTTTTACATTTATGCCATGTTTATAATTGGATGTTTTTCCATGACTTCAGTTTATGTACATAACGGGAAGCGCCCGTTCATTTTCTTTCTCTAAACTTTGTAGGTTCCCCACAGTAATCACCTTTTCTTTAGCAGGTTCTTTATTTCAGTCCCTGGGTTGTCCCTTCCTTGAGGTTTCCATCCCTTGTTTTGTTCCCACACAGCAATCCCACTGGGATTCTTGCTGACCCTCCAGACTCCTCCCTTCTTAGGTGAATTAGCAGGCCTAATATCACCTCTGGTTGAGCTTTATCTTCTCTACGCTTTCTCTCTCTCCTCTTGAATTCTCTCTTTACCTCTTTCATTTCCTTCCTCTTCCCCTGCTCTCCCCTCCTTCCTCTCGGCTTTCCTTCTAAACCGTGCTTTAAGATTGGTTCCGTGTCAGCCCCTCTGGTGGGCCAAACAGCCCTTCGCCCCTCTACCTGTGCCTCGCCCATTTAGCTCACTACTCTCATTCTTCTTCCCTTGCACCAGATTCCGCAGTGTTGACCATAGGCCATGTCTCCCCTGACCTTGAAATGTTTGTCCCTGAACGTGAAAGGTCTCAACTTACCATAGAAGAGATCCCAAGTTCTATCCTCCCTCACTAAACACAAAGCCCACTTTATTTTTCTCCAGGAAACCCATTTCCGCTCGGACGCCGTCCCTAAACTCTCTAATCATATCTACAAGTCTGCCTTTCACGCCACTAATCCCTCTTCCAAGACGAAAGGGGTCTCCATCCTAGTATCTAAACATGTAAACTTTCATTTGTCTGACTCTCTCATCGATCCAGAAGGCAGGTACATCTTCCTTAAGGGCTCTTATGAATCTAGGCCCATCACGCTTGCTAATATTTACTGTCCTAATGAACGACAAGTGGCCTTCTTTAAATAGATGGGCAACCTACTAGCTTCCTTCCAGTCGGGCATTTTGATTCTGGGTGGGGATTTCAATGTCCCCCTGAACCCGCTGCTGGACTCCTCTACAGGAGCCTTCGCCTTGACTTGCAGGGCATTGAGGCAGATCAACCTACTCCTTCAATCTCTAACTCTCCACGACACCTGGCGCACACTTTTCCCCTCTGTTAAGCATTACACATTCTATTCGGCACCACATCTAAAATACTCTAGGATCGATTACTTTTTCCTATCCCAATCGGACCTTACCCTTCTCCAGCAGTCCACGATAGAGACTGCTGTCGGACCACCACCCAATCAGCGTCACCCTACTGTAGCTTTTCCTGACACGCCGTCTAGGACGAAGACCTGGCGTTTGAACTCATCTTTACTTAAGGACTTCTCTGTGACCGACCAGTTACGCGCACATCTTCAGCTATACTTTGCTGAAAATTCAAGCCCAGAGATCTCACCTGTCTCTTTGTGGGAGGCGCACAAATGTGTGATCCACGGAGAACTGATTGCCCTGGCCACAAAAACTAAAAAACAACACCAGGAGTGTATTACTTCCCTCATAGAGAAGGTAAAGGTCCTTGAAACGGCCCATAAGATGTCCCATGCCCAGGCAACTCTGCAGGACTTGCTGCATGCCAGAGCTTCTCTTATGGAGGAGCTGGGCAAACGCTCTAAGAGACGATATGTATGTCCTTGGCCAGAAAGTATTCTACGAGCAAGGCAACAAGTGCAGGCGCCTTCTGGCGCGCACGGTGCAAAATTCGAAACTCTCAACTACAATCCACCACCTGCAGGGGGTGCCCGTCTAGTCAAGAATGAGGAAATTGCCAAAGAATTTGAGGACTTTTACTTTAAATTATACAATCTTCACCCACATGGTCCTTCTCAGACCAAAACTGTCTTGCGGTCTGACCAGATTAGAGAATTTCTCTCTCGGTATAGCCCCAAACCGCTCTCCCCCCAACAATCGCCATATTGGCGTCGGAGGTAGATATGGCTGTCAAACAAATGAAGACAGGGAAAGCTCTGGGCCCTGATGGACTTTCCCTTCAGTATTACAAATCCTTTTATGACACGCTTGGCGCTAGACTCCTGGACATATTCAACGCCCTTTCGGATCCCCAGACTAAACCTGGCAATATGTTAGCAGCTCAAATAGCGGTGGTCCCTAAGGAGGGTAATGATCCCTCTCTGGTAGCTAATTACCGTCCAATTTTGCTTTTAAATGTGGACAGTGACAACACCATCCGCACCCTGAACTTGCACCATCTCCTTACCTCCTCCAAATTACCTGGTTTCTTTCTCTCACTCGACGCTGAGAAGGCGTTCGACAGGGTGGCCTGGGACTACATGCAGGAAGCACTCACAGCTTTGGGCCTGGGACCTCGTATGCTGTCTCATATCTTAGCCCTATATGATGGCCCGGCCAGGGTGAAAGTCAGTGGCCACCTGTCGAACGCCTTTCTCATCAGCAATGGTACACGTCAGGGTTCTACATTCTTACCTTGGAACCCCTCCTTAATAGGCTGAGGGATAACCCAGACATCCTGGGTATTTTAAAGTTTAAACTTTAAAGTCGCTGCTTTCGCAGACGATGTTCTCCTTTCTCTGAGGTGTCCCAGAGTTTCCCTGCCCAACCTCCTTAAAGATTTGGACCATTTCGGCACCCTATCTAATCTGAAAATCAATCACACAAAATCGCAAGCGTTGAGCGTCTCCCTTTCCCCCCAGGAGGTCCTGCACTGCCGGGAGTTTTTCCCTTTTCGGTGGGTGCTGGACTCTCTTACATACCTGGGGGTCCGTATCCCCTCCTGTCTAATGAATCTTTATTCCCAAAACTTTCTTCCCGCTCTCCTTCAGGCTCAAAAATGCCTTAAGGACTGGATGGGCCTGAACGTCTCCTGGTTCGGTCGGTCGGCCCTGATCAAGATGATAATTATGCCCCTCTTTCTCTATCTTATGCAATCGATCCCTATCTCCTTGCCTCCAGGTTTCTTTACATCATATAGGAGGGCCTGCTCCACCTTCCTCTGGAGGGGCTCTCAACCCTGCATCAAATACTCCAGACTTACCCTGCCTAAATCTGGCGGCGGCATTGGTCTTCCGGATCTTCAAAAGTATCAGAGCATGTGTCATCTCACAAGGATCGCTGATTGGAACATTCATGGCTCTAAAAAGCTTTGGGTCCTCCTCGAGAACAGTTTCTCGCCAAGCCCCTTACATCTACTCCCATGGTTTCCCTCGAAGAATTGGCCCCGATGCCTAATGGCGCATCCACTTATTTACCCCTCACTCCTAGCATACAAGAAGACCCCGGCGCTGGGATCCTTACCCCCTTATCCAAATCCTTTGACCTCCCTGCGAGGGAATCCAGACTTTCCACCAGGCCTGTTGGGAGATTTCTTGCGCCAAGAGTGGCCCTTCGATGACGTACTGACTATTCAGTTTTATTCTGCTGGTCGGCCTTTAACCTTTGAGGCCGTGAAATCTCCGACTATGGCGTCCTCGCTACCATTTTGGACATACAGACAGATTCGGCACTTCCTGTCGGCCACCGCCAGTCCATCGCTCTGGTCACGCCCACTCACACCTTTTGAATCCCTTTGCCATCGCAAGAATCCTCAAAGACACCTGGTCTCCCTTTTGTACACTCTCCTGGTGGAGGGTTCCCCCCAGGCCCCCACCCTGCCACAACTCTCGTGGAATAGGGATCTTCAGGTGTCCCTGTCAATGGAGGATTGGAGCACTATCTACGAATACGCTCACAAGGGCTCTTTGAATGTAGCCATTCAAGAGAATGGCTACAAGGTGATCACTAAGTGGTATAGGAACCCGTCACTCCTCCACAAATGTTCCCCTAACATTCCTGACACGTGCTGGAGATGCAGTGTGGGTGTGGGGACCATGCTTCACGTGTGGTGGGAGTGTGAGGCCCTCCAGCCATTTTGGAAGGAGGTCCATAGTCTCAACTCACACGTTACTACCTACACCCTGGATTACACCCCCTCCCAATTTCTCCTACATCATATGTCACCCCCAGAAGGGATTACTTCAGATCCCTGGCCATGCACATGGTCAACGCCGTTAAAATTTGCGTTCCTAGACATTGGCACTCTACCGCAGCCCTGACAGTTAAAGAGTAGTTTGCACAGATCTCCTCCATAAAGGAGATGGAGGAACTGATTTACGTCTCGCAGGACAGAATGCACACATTTTCTTTCGTTTGGGCTTGCTGGAACCATTTTGTCACCACTGATCGCTATTGTCAGTTTGTCTCCTGAGTTGTTTGGGGCGTTGAGCGCCCCACCCCCTGCTTTGAGGCGGTTGGGTGGGGGGTTAGACGCGGAACCATTCTCACTCTCATTCTCTCTGGCTTTCTTGCCCTTGCCTCCTCCCTCTCTCCCCTTTATCCCCTTCTCTCTCCCTCTGTTTTCCTCTTGTGTTTCTTTTTTTCCTCCTTTTTCTCTCTCCTTCTGGCTTTTCTTCTGTTTTCTCTTACTTTTGGACACCTGACCCTTGTGTTGTCATGATACACCACGCCTTAAATACTGATCATGAACGGTGCCCTGCTACACTAACTGAAACTTACGATCCTCCGCCCTCTTCCGCTCCATTACACTTTTTGGGCTTCGGTCCTGGTAAGCAATTTTTGTTCTCCATTGCCTCTTTGTTGTATCATGCATCATTGTTTCTTACATGATCCGCTGTTGTGTCCTATTCTGTGACAATTACCTTGTCTTTTGTTCTTTTCTGTATTTTGATTGAATAAACACTTTTATGGAGAAAAAAAAAAAGAAATAACCTCTGTTAAGCGCCTGAAAATCACCTCCCATTAATTCTAGTGTGTCTTTTCACACTGGGGCGGTGCGCTTGCGGGACGTTCTGAAAAGTGCTGCAAGCAGCCTCTTTAGGGCGCGTTAGAAGCGCTATTTTTAGTGCTCCCAAATGCCTTGCCCATTGGAATAAAAAGGCAGCGATTTGAAAGGGCCTATAAAGTGATTTGAAAGGGCCTCAAAACAAACTTTTTACCTGTATTTTTAGGTAAAACGCGCCCCTTAGGCCTTGTACACAGGATCAGACCGGTCTGATGAGACTGGTCTGACTGACCGTTTTCATCAGACAACTCTGAACTTGTCTGATGGTCTGATGTGAGTACAAAATCCGATCAGACCAGAACGCGGTGACAGAGAAAACAACGACGTGCTGAAAAAAGTTCAATGCTTCCAAGCATGCGTCGACTTGGTTCTGAGCATGCGCAGGTTTTTGGTCCGATGCTTTTGTGTACTAACCATCGAATCTGTCCGACGGACAGGTGTCCATCAGACAGGTTTTAAAGCATGTTTTAAAACTTTGGTCCGACGGACAACGGTCTGATAGGCCATAAACACCATCGAACTGGTCCGAAGAAACTGGTCTGCAGACCAGTTTCATCAGACCGGTCTGATCATGTGTACAGGGCCTTAGGATGGGAGGACATCCTTCTGTCCTCTCCTGCATTCTATTCATTAAGATAAAAAACCTTCTGTGTGCAGCAGCCATCCTCCAGCAACCCCTAATACTTACCTGAGCTCCATCTCTCTCCAGGAATGTCCACGAGTTCCTCGGCCATCGGGGACTCTCATCCTTATTGGCTGAGACACAGCAGTGGCGCCTTTGGCTCCTGCTGCTGTCAATCAATGTCAGTTAGCCAATCAGGAGAGAGAGGGGACGGTGCAGAACTGGGGCTCTATGTCTGAAGCGAGCTGTGACTCGGCTTGGGTGCCCCCATAGCAAGCTGCTTATTTTGAGCAATGCTGTTTCCGTCCCGTGATCGGGACGGAAACCCAATTGGAATGGATCAAGTAGATTATGGGTATCTAGATGCTGTTGCAGCTGTTGTACCACTACTTTCTCCATTACATTGGAGAGAACGTTTAGGCCTATTATGGGACGGCGGTGAGTTGGGCCCTTGGGGTCAAGGGTAGGTTTCTTCAGGATGGGCTGGATTGTGCCCTCTTTCAACTGGGAGGGCACTATGCCTTCCTTAAATGACTGGTTTATAAGCTGCGTGATAGGTGGTGCCAAGATGTCGGCACATTCCTTCAGCAGTTTAGTGGGGATGATATCATTAGGCGCTGTGCTGTTTCGCAAAGTACTGATGATATTTTTAGTGGCATCGATGGAGATGGGTTTCAGAGTGAACTTTGTTAATTGTAAAAAATTTCTATGGGTGTTGTGTGAATGATTGAGGGGGGGTTGAGGGGGGTATTGTTTTGCTGAATGCTTTCCCGGATTCTCTCAATTTTACTGATGAAGAAAACCGATAATACATTGCAAAATTCTTGGGTATTTGAGTTGGGGGCTTCAAGACAGCCTGGATTCGTGGTCTGAGTGACCAGCTTGAAGAGTTTGCGCGGGCGGTTTATGGCGTTGGTGATAGCATTGGAAAAATTATGTTTCTTCTGCGCTCTTGCTTCAGTAGCGACAGATGATTGAACCAGCCGGACGTGTTTTTCCGGATGCAGGCTTTACGTTTCAGCGCTACTAAGTCGGCTGACTGTAGTAGGGCTGTATTTATGGCATCCAGTGTTTCTGAGGCTGTTTGAAGTGATTGAATTGTTTTTTTTTATTTCCTAAGGTAGATTTGAAGAGTTCCGAATGGAGCGTCTTCTGAGATCTAGTCCAGTGTGTTGTCACCGGCTTAGGTGTTTTTGTCAATGGGGGAATTTTGGAAATTATGAATTTAATTGCATGGTGATCTGTCCATGGCAACGGTTCATTTTCCAAAATGCTTATTTTCAGATCTTGTCTGAAAATTAGGTCAAGCGTGTGACCTGAAGTATGTGTGGGCCCACATACTAGTTGCTGTAGCCCTAGTCCTTCCAGGTGGTCAATAAGGTGTTTGCTGTTAAGGGTATAAGTGGAGATAAACTCCATCAGTGATGGTAGAAGCTGCGATTTTGGGCCGGGGGGGTCTATAGCAGAGAAGAATGCGGACGGTCTCCTGGGAATTAGTTTGCAGTAGCAGAGTGAGGGTTTCCATTAATGGAAGATGGTTTTGAAGGACTGGTTTAGTGATCGCAAGGTGAGTCCTGTGGATCACCGCCAGGCCTCCTCCTCTTTGCCCTATTCCGTTTTCAGTTATAATACGATAGTTTTCTGGCACCAGTTCTCCTAAAATGGTGTTACAGTCGGCTGTAAGCCAGCTTTCTGTAATAAAGAGGCAGTCTAAATCGTATTGTAGTATGAAATCATAGATTTCTAGTTGGTGTTTTACTGCCGATCTTGTGTTTATCAAAGCACATGATATGTGCTTAGGCTGGGGTGGATGGCTGAAATTTTTGACAGTCGATCGTCGATCGATTCTCAAAAGTCGCTCAGTTCTTAGGGCCTTTTTGGTGACGGCTGGTAATATTGCGGCAAATCGCCTTAGACCCCAAATGGTTTCTGCCGCATACCGCAGATTAACCATAGTCGCCAGTCGCCGGGGAAAAGGTTTTCAAATGGAGATGGAGAGGAGATTCACTGAATCCTCTCTCCCGACTTGGTCCAGAGGAAGGCAAAAAAAAACCCTGGCCGAGCTATGCCAATGTGCTGGTACAGGGAAAAAAATTCCTTCCTGATCCCTGTGAGGCGATCGGACGAAACCCTGGATCAAGTACTGTTAGAATTGTGAAGGAGGGAGTGGAGGTGAGCGATATCTCTGTGGCTGGGGTGTACCAAGATGGCCGCCGACCAAGACACAGGACCCAAGCTGGGTGGCTATTAGCTGGGTGGAATTGGAAGCACAGGGGAGGCTGGTTGTTAAACCGGGGGTGGATAGTGTCCTCCAGGGGTAGGGGGGATATTTTGGGCAGTTCCTGGGGGTGTTTTCTGGACGTGGGTATGGCGTGCCGCTAGGCCGCGGATGAAGCCGCGGTCTTTCCTAAGATTGGTCATAGGCTGGCACGGATCAGGAAAAAGACGGAGAACAGTAGCGGGAAGGTGGCGGGGGGATGCCTAGATCGTGGGTGGCAATATGGGTGGCAATGTGGGGGTAAAGGAGGGGGGAGAGCCGCAGTGTTTTTGGCCGATGCAGGGGCTTGTCCTGAAAAGGACGGCCACCAAACGGAACCAGGGGAGGTGGATAGCCCTGATAACAGGGGCCTACCTGTTTAGTTTCCCTGGAGACTGCGGAAAAGAGGGGGCCCAAGGGGAGGAAAAATGAGTAACTGGTCCTGGGAGCTGGGAGCTGTAGTTGTAGCAAGGAGCCAGCCTGCCTGCCTATCTGCTGCCTGACTGTCTGTCTGGTCCCTGGGTGAGAGCAGACTCGAGCGGAAGGTCTGAGCTCCCTACTCCACCACTAACAGAACTAAACTGACTCTACACTATGAAAATTTTTTTTTTCAAAAATGTTGGTCTTTTTTTCTGTGATTAAATACCACCAAAAGAAGGCTCTATTTGTATGAAAAATAGAGGCGACTGGTGTTCAATTTTTTTTTTTTGGGGGGGGGCAGCCCACGGCCCTCCCAGCCAGCCAGTCACCCCCCCACCCCAGCCATCTAAACGAACATCCGCCCATGGTGCTCGCCAATTTGCGGCCTCTACGGCTTTCCCCCTGCGTCTACTACTGAGGTGGTTAATTCTCCTCCCGGCCAATAAGGACTTAGGACTCCCAGCCAATCGGTCTCAGGACCTACTTCCTGATTGGGGGGGATAAACAGGAAGATATTAGCGAATATTATTTTAATTCTGACTCAGGCTCTAATCATGTGCTTTAAAAAAAAAAACATTGGAATCCATGTGCATCCGGCACCCTGCATGTAGATTAGAGGCCAGGCGTATGGATTAGGGAGGTGGCACCCCTGCGCCCACTACTGGTGAAACAAATTATAACAATTTTACATGGGTACAGTGCTGCATGACCACTCAATTGTCATTCAAAAATGACAGTGCTAAAGTTTAAAATTTGCCTGAGCAAGAAGGAGTATAAGTACCCAGTAAGCAGATGGTTAATTATATTTTTCTACATCCTCTTCATTAACTAACTAATGCTTGCTACAACATGTCCCTGACCCTGGCTTATTCATATATAGACTAAAATGTTTATTATTTTGTTCTCAGTTTGTGTACTAAAGTCCTATTTAAGATTTTAATTATCCAGATTTCATGCCACTGCTGTTTAATTTCCATGCTTAAAGAAAAAACTTTATAAACAGGTGTTACTGTAGCCGTTACAAGAGCACAATCGACCTTCAAGGCCTTTATGTTGCAAATTCATTCATATAGGAATAATCAAGAAAAATCTTTCCAAAGAATTTTGTAAATAACAACCTCTCTCTTGAAGATAAAGCCACTTATGTCAATGTGCACATTTACTTCAAGGACACATTCATGGACTATTTACGCTAAATCCAAAAAATAACAATATAAATGTACTCTTTTTATTTTGATGGCTTTTATTGACAGAGGGATGTGAACATTAGTAAAACATTTTCAGCAATCATTACAATGCTTGTGTACCTCCACAATATGCGTCACATGGGTTAAGTAGATTGGCAAAATAATTGTTTTTGGTTTACACTTTTTCTGCTTTTGACGCTTTTGTTGCCAGAAACCATCATGCTCTATCAGGTAACCATTTACTGTGGTGTAAGGACTGAGGAGCTACCAAAATTCTCTGAGAGTGCACACTAGCATTTTTTTATAGGCTCAAAAAACGCTAGAAAAAAAACCACTGGATGAAAAACACTCTTGCCGCCCGAGTGTACACACAGACCTTTCAAAAGAACCACAGTTCTCTTGAAAGGCAAGAACGCGGTCACGCTATCGCATGCGCTCGTCACATTCGATGCCATCGTAGCCATCTTGCTTCACCCTACCTATGCCTAGAAAGCTACCGCGCATGTGTCAAAGTCATTTCGAGCATGCTCGGGTTTCCACGGCGACCAGGTAAGCATATACACTCTCGGGTTTCTTGGCAGGAAAACTACCGAGAATCTCACGACGAGAAAATAGAGAACATGTTCTCTATTTTTCTCATCTAGATTCTGGGCAGTTTTCTTGTCAAGAAACCTGAAAGCCTCATACACACGCTCGGTATACTCGGCAAGAACGCTTCATGGTTCCCTCAATGAACTGTATAGCTCCCCAGTGCAGGCAGCACTCATGCAGCCCCAGACCATGACACTCCAACCACCATGCTTGGCTGTAGGCAAGACACACTTATCTTTGTACTCTTCACCTGGTTGCCACCCCACATGGCTGACACCATCTGAACCAGATAAGTTTATCTTGGCCTCATCAGACCACAGGGCATAGTTTAAGTAACCCATGTCCTTAGTCTGCTTGTCTTCAGAAGACTGTTTGCCGACTTTCTTGTGCATCATCTTTAGAAGAGGCTTCCTTCTGGGACTACAGCCATGCAGACCATTTTGATGCAGTGTGAGGCGTATGGTCTGAGCACTGACAGACTGACCACCCACCCCTTCAAAATCTGCAGCAATGCTGGTAGCATGCATACATCTATTTCCCAAAGACAACCTCTGGATATGATGTTGAGCACGTGCACCCAACTTCTTTGGTCGACCATGGCGAGGCCTGAGGGGAACCTGTCCTGTTAAACTGTTGTATGGTCTTGGCCACCATGCTTCAGCTCAGTTTTAGGGTCTTGGCAATCTTCTTATAGCCTAGGCCATCTTTATGTAGAGCAACAATTATTTTTTTCAGATCCTCAGAGAGTTATTTTCCATGAGGTGCCATGTTCAAGAGCTATAACACCAAATTTAAAAAACACCTGCTCCCTATTCACACCTGAGACCTTGTAACACTAACAAGTCACATGGCACCGGGGAGGGGAAATGGCTAATTGGGACCAATTTGGACATTTTTACTTAGGGGTGTACTCACTTGTGGTGCTAGCAGTTTTGACAATAATGGCTGTGTGTTGAGTTATTTTGAGGGGCACCACACTCCTGACACCTGTGACTTTATAAGGGCTTTATAAGACCTTTAGGGAAGAAATGTGAAAATGTGAAATGTGAAAAACCCAACAATGATGATACAACTCAATAGAGCATCTAAAGCAGTCCATAATTGTAACAAGAAAGGCAATATATAAATCTGTCAGAAAGAACAGTAAACTATGTAGGTGACCTGAGAGTTAAAAAAAAAAACACTAAAGCACCGACCAGTGGCTCTAACTTTAAGTACAGTTAGCCAGCGCTGGGACCCTGAATCTTCTGCTGGAGATTTTACTCTCTCAAACAAGTGTATTTATACTCCAATAGGAAAAACATGTAAAGGGTGCAAGGCCAACTCTCCACCGGTACCTTAAACACCAATGACAGCAGCAGGGCAGTATGAAACAAGTGGTTAAAGAGCCTTTCATCACTCCCAGTGATCTTATTGTATCTTCTTGAGGTCAAGGATTAATACTGCATGCACAGGGATTCCTCCTCAAGCAGATGCTGGATGATACTGAAGGCTTCTCTCTCCCTGGAGTGCCTAGCAGCAGCACCACACAATACCTTTAGTTGCAATGTCTCTGGGAAGCGCAGTGCAGTGACACAGCCTTACCACAAGAACACCGTGGCACAGCAACTCAAAACTCACAGCAGCCTTTCTGCATACAGGTCCTGGTGTCAAGCACTCCCAGAAAATAATAGTAGCTCCTCAGTCCTCACACCAGGCTGCACACAGAAGAATGAGGCACCACAGGTCTCCACATTCACTGTTTCACTCTCTAGGCTCTGTAGCAACACAACAAAAGACCACTTGAGAAACTGGTCTCCGTGCAGCATCTCAGTTCACACAGGCAGGTGTGCAGCCTGAAGTGTTAGGCCTGGGTTTAATTATCTTATCTACAGCAGCAGCAGCCAACCATAGGTCCTTTTCTGCTTCTCTCCTCAATCCACAGCACATTCAACAGCCTGTGCCTGCAGTCTCTATACCCCCATGTAATATCCTCCCTGCCAGGGCTCTCAGTTCTTTCTTTCTCTCTTACTTCTTGCTCTGCCCCTCTCCCTAGGCACCCTGGGAAATGTAGTTTCTGCTTACTTTGTGCTCCTTTCCACAGGACTGTGTCACAGAATGGAGACTGCATGTCCCATCAGACCCAGTTTCTCCCAGCAAGCTTCTTGTCATTCCCGGGGGGGCACAGCAATCCATATGATCCTCCTCTGTGTCCCCTTGGTGGTGGGTATGCTTAATCAGGCTGCTCACAGTCCTGTAGTAATAGTCCCTATTATTGCAGTCACTCCTGTCCCTCTGTTAGCTGCAGTAAAAGGAAATAAAAAAAATAAAATAACAGATATGGTCCGGCCCCGGCAGCCACTTTGCATTTAAAAAAAAAAAAAAAAAGCCTACCCAGAGCTAGAGGGTTTACGTCACATGCATGTGATAACATGGGGTTATCTCCGCCTCAACCCCTGGGCGAGACAACTTTTTACAGAGCCACTATCCCATTCCATCATGGGCAATCACTTGGCCTTTTTATACATTCATATGGGATTCATCATAGGTAACGTACTATTCCTTAGTTCACTCTTACAGAGTTTACGAAACATCCTTTTAGTACTGATGAGTGGCTATAACTGCCACGAAACGCGTCGAGACACATGAGTCTTTTAATGTCAAGGATGCCAAGCTCAGTTCTCTTTTATGCACTTTATTGTATGATTTCATTTTGTATGATGATTATACTTTATTGCATCTGTATAAGTATATAATTAACTTTTCAATTGCTTTTTCTCTGTATCAACTATGTTTATTAAATATGTGAACTTGATCATGTTCTTTTTTATTTTATTAATATGTTTCTTTTTGAAACCGTGTGTCATGCATTGCTACATGACACAATCTATGTTACAAAAGGGTACCATGTGTAATCTTAAATTGATCAAATGTTAATATTTAGACTTTACTATCAAAGGGTCTTGTGCTTCCCCGCATAGGGAAACACAAAACATGACCCGAAAAAATAGGCATCATCCCATTCATTCTGTTACATACACATGCTTCATCTAAAGTCCCAACATTGTCTTTTTCCTTTTTCCGTCACATGCAGTTAAACCATCCAGGTTCATGACATTATGTGCAATATTGTGGTGCACATGAACAGGAAAACTGGACTAGCATTGTCAAGATAAGGTCCAATTTTGGCATATTTGAGTATTTTGGTGGGTTGCCTACCATAGTACTTATATACCTACTTGTGGTTTTTATTTTTATTTGTTTACTCCTTTTAACCAATTGTTTATTTATTTTTTACCATGGACAGGAAACCAAATTGTAGTCCATGACCTAGCACATTGAAATTGTGTGCCCAACCTTCTTGTTTAAAGCTATGAAAAACAGCAGAGACTTAATAGGAGCTAAAGTTTTATTCTTGATTTATATCTGCTCAGTTTTGACATCAGTAGTAGCACACATTTCCTTCTTTTTTAGGTAGAACTGAAGGCAAAACTATTTTTTTTTTTAATTTTGGATAGCATAATGCCGCGTGATGAAATAAAACAACGTTTTAAAAAACGTCATTTAAATTGATCGTGTGTGGGCAAAATGTCGTTTTATGTCTTAAAAAAAACGACCAAAAAAAAATTCCAACATGCTTGAATTTTTTGTGTCGTTTTTCAAAACGTCGTTTTTTTGTTTCACAAAAAGTCACCGTGTGTAGCAAAAACGTCGTTTAAAACGACGTTTTTCAACCCGCGCATGCCCAGAAGCTAGTTATGAAGCGAGCTTCAATGGAAAAGAGTGGTGAACGTAACCTCGCTTTTTGTGAAAAAACGATGGTGTGTATGCAAAATCGTCTTTGAAAAGTGACGTTTCAAAAATGTCGTTTTTTACTTCACAGAAAACGTCGTTTTTTTTCATCACAAAAAATGATCGTGTGTACGCTGCATAAGGTTTGTAAGCCTTGTCAGTTTTTTTTTCTTACTATCCAAGTCCATTTGGGGAGATTTACCTTTACATTTTGTTCCATAGCTAACACAGGAAGTGAGAGGAAATCCCTGAAAATTGGCGCTCCTAGGTCACTCAGGCCGCGTACACACGGCAGGGAATCTCGACGGGCAGAACACATCGTTCCGCCCGTCGAGGTTCCCTGCCGGCCGTCGAAATCGGCGACCCGCCCGTCGGGAATGGCAACCAGCCATTCTTCCAGGCGGGCCGTCGAGGAAATAGAGAGCGTGCTCTCTATTTCTGCTCGACGGGCTTCCCGACGGGAAGCTCGCCGAGACCGTACACACGGCCGAGGTCCTCGCTGGAATGTGCATTCCAGCGAGGTTCTCGCTGGTTTTCAGCGAGAACCTCGGCCGTGTGTACGCCGCCTAATACTAGTCCCCATTAGAAGATTTCCCTTGTATTACTGTAATAGAGGCAACCCAAAGTTTGGGATCTTTTTTTTTTTATGATGATGGTAAACAGAACAAATAGAGAGGGTGAATCTCCTTACTGAGGACAGAGGTAGCAAGAAAAGAAAAACAAAAAAACGTTATATGTGTTTTAATCCCTCTCCACTCCATCAAAAAAAAAAGAAAAAAAATGCCTTTAGTTACAGTATATACGTTTGGTATGCTTGCTAGATGAATGTGGACCCTTTAACTGCTTGCCGACCAGCCGCCGCAGTTATACGGCGGCAGGTCGGCTCTCCTGGGCGAGAGCCCGTAGCTCTACGTCGGCACCTTAGCGGCCGCTAGGGGGCGCGTGCGCACCGCCGGCTCGCCCCCAAGTCCTGTGCGCGCCACTGGGCACACACGATCGCTCATTACAGAGCGGGGACCGGGAGCTATGTGTGTAAACACATAACTCCCGGTCCTGTTAGCGAGCGAAATGCTGATCTTCTTTTCATACAATGTATGAACAGAAGATCAGTGATTTCCCCTAGTGAGTCCACCCCACCATACAGTTAGAACACACCCAAGAACACACTTAACCCCTTCCCCGCCCCCTAGTGTTAACCTCTTCAATGCCAATGGCATTTTTATAGTAATCCAATGCATTTTTATAGCATTGATCGCTAAAAAAATGCCAATGGTCCCAAAAATGTGTCAAAAGTGTCCGAAGTGTCCGCCATAAGGTCGCAGTACTGGAAAAAAAACGCTGATCGCCGCCATTACTAGTAAAAAAAAATATGTAGAAGAATATGTATCGGCCTAAACTGAGGAGAAAAATATATATATTTTTGGGGGATATTTATTACAGAAAAAAGTAAAAAATATTGAATTTTTTTCAAAATAGTCGCTCTATTTTTGTTGATAGCGCAAAAAAAATAAAAACCGCAGAGTAGGTCAAATACCACCAAAAGAAAGGTCTATTTGTGGGAAAAAAAGGATGCCAATTTTGTTTGGGAGCCACGTCGCACAACCACGCAATTGTCAGTTAAAGCGACGCAGTGCCGAATCGCAAAAAAGTGCTCTGGTCATTGGGCAGCAATATGGTCCGGGGGTTAAGTGGTTAAACCCAATGGGATTTTTATTTTTCTGCTATTACACTGGAATAAAAAAATAAATAAAAAGAATACCATCATCACAGCATTCACCTCAGCTAGTGACAGAATATCATTTTTTGTCGTCATTTACCAATTTCAGAGTACAGGACATGCAGAATTTAGTTTGTTTAATATCGTCGCCTGTTCCAAAATATGTAATTCATTCCCCTGGTGAGGATACGTTCTATATAAAGGGCCAGTTTAAGCTCCCGATTAATATCAGTGTACATCTTGAATAATAGCAGTGTGAACATTTCAAAATTATTCACACATTTTTCCTATTAGATAGACGCTGCAAGCCTGTCCTTTGACATGCATCCTCTAGACAATTTTAAGCATGTAATTTTAATTAAATACCTTTTCTGCTGTAGAAAAAGGAGACACAAGATGTGCAAAGAGAAAGAAAAATGTTATCTGAATTATTCGAATCTAGAAGGAATTAAATTCAATATACACTGCAAAAATCAACAAAGGCAATGGATGCTGTATGGGGACCCGGATTCAAAATGACTACTTTGCAACTAGAAATTGAATTTACATATTAACCAGGTATTTAAAAAGAAAAAAAATGCTTATTGTACCCCTTTTAAACTTTGATGACAGGGTCTCTATTGTTAAAGAGACCCTGTCACCAAATATTCCATGTAAAATAACTCTACATTTAAGTACTCCAAATGCTTACTTGCAGTGTTTTTTCTTTCCATAAATACAATTTACGTTATCTTGCATTGTGCCTTTGAATTTTCTAGCAAATGTGTCTACATCTGGAAGAGTAAATTCCCTAGTACAGCTTCCTCCCTCCTTGCATGTCAAAAGTGCTTACCCCTTCTGGAAAGGAATAATTGCGCTCTGTGCTGCCCCAGCCCCTATGCCCCTCCCCTCATCTAATGTGGAGAAGTCTCTCAAGAAGCACAGTCAAAGTAAAGTCATACATCCTGATTTACATATGTTCTTTGGCATGCAGGGGGGGGGGTCCTCTCCGGGGTTGCTGATCCTGCATTGTATACAATGTGAAGCTGCAATCACACAGGCAGAGAAGTAAAGTGGCCTTGGGGAAATTGGTCAGATTAAAAAGAAGGAAAACTGCAGAAGAGTGATAGTTTCTACATATTCATTTCCCCTCTAGCCAAACATGTATCTAACCCATGAAGTACAGGAGCCGGACCCCACTCCATTGGTAAATTCAAGAGCAACCCAGAGTAGGGCTTTAAAGTGGTTATAAACCTCAGACATGAAATATTAACAAAGCATGTCCCTCTATAGTGTGAACTTATCTCAATTAAGCGCACTAAGTTTTACTTTTGTCTGTTGCTTCATTCCTCTGCTATCACTGCAAGTTTAACGGCATATAGTTTTGTGCGTTACTGAAAATTTAACGTTGTATATTTCATTGCGTTACTTCAAGCTTAACGCTGTATAATTCTGTGCATCACTACAAGTTTAACGCCATATATTTCATTGCGTTACTGCAAGTTTAACGCCATATAGCTCTGTGCATTATTGCAAGTTTAGGTGTCCTTTTATGAAAGTGAGATCAGCGGTGTTCCCGACTCTCACCGCTGATCTCAGGTCATACACAGTTTATGAAGCCGAGGTAATCAGCTGAGAACATGTTCTCCACTGATTATCTCAGCACAGTGAGAATCTGTAACTGACTGTCACAGAAATGGCCAGTTTATGAAGGTGCGATCTCGGCACCTCACTGGCGATCTGTGACAGGATTTTCACTTTCTGATTCACATCTCAGAGGTGGAGAATCAGAGAGAGAAGCACGAAGCTGGCTGAGTATTGTGGAGGAAGAAGGAAGTCTATTGACTTCCATGCTTCACACGCAAGCAGGCATACATTCAGAACACATCTTTCCCACTATTGCACCCCCCAAAATGAGCAGGTTATAGCAGAGATTTATAGTATATACATCAGTACAGACCAAAAGTTTGGACACACCTTCTCATTCCAAGAGTTTTCTTTATTTTCATGACTATGAAAATTGTAGATTCACACTGAAGGCATCAAAACTATGAATTAACACATGTGGAATTATATACATAACAAAAAAGTGTGAAACAACTGAAAATATGTCATATTCTAGGTTCTTCAAAGTAGCCACCTTTTGCTTTGATTACTGCTTTGCACACTCTTGGCATTCTCTTGATGAGCTTCAAGAGGTAGTCACCTGAAATTATCTTCCAACAGTCTTGAAGGAGTTCCCAGAGATGCTTAGCACTTGTTGTTCCTTCAGCCTTCACTCTGCGGTCCAGCTCACCCCAAACCATCTCGATTGGGTTCAGGTCCGGTGACTGTGGAGGCCAGGTCATATGGCGCAGCACCCCATCACGCTCCTTCTTGGTCAAATAGCCCTTACACAGCCTGGAGGTGTGTTTGGGGTCTTTGTCCTGTTGAAAAATAAATGATGGTCCAACTAAATGCAAACGAGATGGAATAGCATGCTGCTGCAAGATGCTGTGGTAGCCATGCTGGTTCAGTATGCCTTCAATTTTGAATAAATCCCCAACAGTGTCACCAGCAAAGCATCCCCACACCATCACACCTCCTCCTCCATGCTTCACGGTGGGAACCAGGCATGTAGAGTCCATCCGTTCACCTTTTCTGCATCGCACAAAAACACAGTGGTTGGATGTGGTTGGTAGTTCTACCCCTTTGAAAAGTATGGAAATTCCTCAGGCCTGTGGCAGAGGCCCTAATTCCTCCCAGTGATTATTGCAAGTGACCTTTCGGCTGCCAGGCCCAAGTTAAACGCCTGTCCGGGGCACTTTACCCACTTTGACAGGAGTGGCGACGTTTAACCACTTGCTTACTGGGCACATAAACCCCCTTCGTGCCCAGGCGAAATTTCAGCTTCCGGCACTGCGTCGCTTTAACTGACAATTGCGCGGTCGTGCGACTTGGCACCCAAACAAAATTGGCGTCCTTTTTTTCCCCACAAATAGAGCTTTCTTTTGGTGGTATTTGATCGCCCGTGCGGTTTTTATTTTTTGCGTTATAATGAAAAAAAGAGCGACAGTTTAAAAATATATATATATTTTTTACTTGTTGCTATAATAAATATCCCATTTTTTTTATTTTTTTTTTATTTTTTTTTCTCAGTTAAGGTCGATACGTATTCTTCTACGTATTTTTGTAAGAAAAAAAAAAATCACAAAAAGTGACTGCTTTGCGCAAAAGTTATAGCACCTACAAAATAGGGGACATAATTATCATTTTTTTTTTATATTTTTTTTTTACTAGTAATGGCGGCGATCTGCGATTTTTATTGGGACTGCGATATTGCGACGGACACATCGGACACTTTTGACACATTTTTGGCGCCATTCACATTTATACAGCGACCAGTGCTATAAAAATGCACTAATTACTGTATAAATGTGACTGGCATTGAAGGGGTTAACACTAGGGGTGAGGAAGGGGTTAAATGTATTGCCTGGGTGTGTTCTAACTGTGTGGGGGGAGGGGGGTGACTGGGGGAGGTGATCGATGCTGTCTCCCTATGTACAAGGGAAACAGCATCTGTCTCCTCTCACTGACAGGACGTGGAGCTCTGTGTTTACACTCAGAGCTCCACGTCCCTGCTCTCTCACCGACGATCGCGTGTACCTGACGGACATCGCGGCCGCCGGGTACACGCATCGGATCCTCGGTGATGCGTCGGGACTGTTTTTCCCCGCCGTGCGCCACCCTGTGGCGCGCGCGGGGAATTACAAGTAAATCACGTCCAAAGACGTGACCCCGGCGCCTCAGGTCCGCGCTGTTCACGTATTATGTCAATAGCGCGGACCTGAAGAGGTTAAGTGTGACTATACTGAGAGCAAGCTGCTCTCTATAATATCCAAGGCCTGATACTGCAATTTTCTTCCGTTCATCAACATTTCTCTACAGTGTGCCATGTTGATGTTGGCCATGTTGGGCCTTGGAATAAAGCTTTGAAAACGTAACCTGATGTCTGGACACTTGCTTTATACGCTTTCTACAAGTATTCACCCCTAGACAAGTATAATTGGACACTTGCTTTATTCACTTTCTACAAGTATTCACCCCTAGACAAGTATAATTGGTAACTTAATACGCCGACCCCAAAATCAACCAGCGGCTTCTTCGGGGGTGAGCGCTACATATACATTATCATATAGCATATATATGTGTGTGTGTGTTGATTTCCATGTGTATATATATATATATATATATATATATATGTGTGTGTGTGTGTATATATATATATATATATATATATGCACACACACACACATATATATATATATATATATATATATATATATATATATATATATATATATATATATATATATGAACATATAAAAAAAAATTGTAAACCCTAAAATATGGTTTTACCCATGGACTGTTCTATTACAGTTATACAGGGTTTATATTTGTATACTTTATTTAAAAAAAAATGTTTTAATGATTAGAATTTTTTTTTTTTTCATTTATATGAATGGTGTATAGCTGCATTAAATATGTGGGATTCCATTAATATACTATACATCATTCACATTTAAAAATGGACATGTATGAGCTTTAGAGTTGAGCGGACACCTGGATGTTCGGGACCCGAACTTTGACCCGAACCCGAACCTCATTAAAGTGAATGGGGACCCGGACTTTTGACTACTAAAATGTCTCTACAAAACTAAGGGAAAGGGCTGCAGGGCTTCAAATAGCAGCAAAATGTCGGGAAGAGCATGGCAAGTACTCTGAAAATAAATGTGGATAGGGAAACAACTTAAAATAACATAAAAAAAAAAAAAAATCAATAAAAAAAAATAATAATAATTTTGACCTAGGAGGACGAGGTCCATATGTAGTAGGAGGTTAAGGTGGATGTGGCGGTGTAGGTGGAAGCGGCGGTGGAAGAGGAGGAGGTAGCCAACACAGCAGGTTTTGGTTTTTAATTGATTTATTTTTTAAATTAGGGTAAACCCCAAAAGAGTGAGAAAGATCTAGGGTTGCTACCTCATCCCTTTAAATCTGAACATAGAGTAATTACACAGGTTCTGGGCCTAATTTAATGTCGATAAGGCACCAAGCCAAAGAACCTGTGTAATTAATATGTTTTTGCTTTTATAGGGATGAGGTGGCAACCCTAGAAAGATCAGAAAAAAAACAATGGCTGGGTAAGGCCGGCCCGGTGTCTATTCTGCACAAGGTATGGACAAGTCTTCTGGGATCCATGCCTGGTTCATTTTAATGAACTTGAGCTTGTCCACATTGGCTCTGGACAGGCGGCTGCGCTTGTCTGTGATAACGCCCCCTGCCGTGCTAAATACACGTTTAGACAATACACTGGCCGCAGGGCAGGCCAGCACCTCCAAGGCGTAAAGGGCAAGCTCAGGCCATGTGCCCAATTTGGAGACCCAGAAGTTTAAGGGGGCATAGCCATCATTTAGTACGTGTAGGCGTGTGCACACATACTGCTCCACCATGTTGCTGAAATGCTGCCTCCTGCTAAAACGTTCCATATCAGCTGGTGGTGCCGTTTGTTGTGGCATGCTGACAAAGCTTTTCCACATTTCGGCCATGCTAACCCTGCCTTATGAGGTGCTGGCGGTGCCCCTGCTGCGTTGGTGACCTCTTCCTCCTCCTCTGCCTTCGCCTTGTGCTTCCACTGTGTCCCCGCTGCCAGGTGGGAATTGCACCAGCAGCGCGTCTACCAGCGTGCGCTTGTACTCGCGCATCTTGCAATCATGTTCCAGTGAGGGAATTAAGGATGGTACATTGTCCTTGTAACAGGGATCCAGCAGCGTGGCCACCCAGTAATCAGCACCTGTTAAAATGTGCGAAACACTCCGGTCGTTTCGGAGACACTGCAGCATGTAATCGCTCATGTGTGCCAGGCTGCCCAGAGGCAACGAAAAGCTGTCCTCTGTGGGAGGTGTATCATCTGTGTCCTCTGTATCCCCCCAGCCACGCACCAGTGATGGCCATGAGCTGGTCTGGGTGCCACCCTGCTGTGAACATGGTTCCTCCTCCTCCTCCTCCATGTCCTCCTCCTCCTCCACCACGTCATCCTTCAGAACTGTACCCTTGCTGGACAATTGTGTACCTGGCCTTTGTTGGTGCAGGAACCCACCCTCGGAGCCACTTGTGAATGACTGCCCTGAAAGCCTTGGAAATGATCCCGATTCCTCCTCCTCCTCCTCCTCCTGTGCCACATCCTCTTCCATCATCGCCCGTAGCGTTTTTTCAAGGAGGCATAGAACTGGGATAGTCACGCTGAGAGCGGCGTCATCGGCACTGTCCATGTTGGTGGAGTACTCGAAACAGCGCAACAAGGCACACAGGTCTCGAATGGAGGCCCAGTTATTGGTGGTGAAGTGGTTCTGTTTCCGCAGAGCGACTCACGCGTGCATGCTGCAGCTGACACTCCACTATCGCCTGCTGCTGCTCGCACAGTCTGGCCAGCATGTGCAAGGTGGAGTTCCACCTTGTGGGCACATCACATATGAGTCGGTGAGCGGGAAGGCCGAAGTTACGCTGCAGTGCTGCCAGGCGAGCAGCAGCAGGGTGAGAACACCGAAAGTGCACACAGAAGGCCCGCACTTTCTGCAGCAGCTGTGGCATATCGGGGTATGTTTTCAGGAATTCCTGCACCACCAAATTCAGCACATGCGCCAGGCAAGGGATGTGGGTCAAACCGGCTAGGCCCAGAGCTGCTACGAGATTTCGCCCGTTATCGCACACCACCAGGCCCGGCTTGAGGCTCACTGACGCCAACCACTCATCGGTCTGTTGTTCCATGTCCCTCAACAACTCCTGCGCGGTGTGTGGTTTTTCCCCCAACCATGGCTGTGCTGAAGTTGGTGGTGAATTTGTTACGCTGACTGGATGAGGAGGCGGTAGAGGATGAGGAAGCGGACTAGGAGGAGTTAGGAACAGGAGGCAAACTGAAGCACCCTGCAATCCTCGGTGGTGGAAGGACAAATGCGCCAAACTGCTATCCGCCATTTACCCAGTGCGCTGTTAGGGAGATATAACGTCCCTGACGGTGCTTACTGGTCCACGTATCCGTAGTTAGGTGGACCTTGGCACAGATGGCGTTGCGCAGTGCACACCTGATTTTGTCCCCCACTTGGTTGTGCAGGGAAGAGATGGCTTGCCTGGAAAAGTAGTGGCGGCTGGGCACGACGTACTGTGGGACAGCCAATGCCATCAGGCTTTTAAAACTCTGCGTCTCCACCAGATGGAATGACAGCATTTCAAAGGCCAGTCATTTTGAAATGCTGGCATTCAGGGCCAGGGATCGCAGGTGGGTAGGGGGGTACTTCCTCCTCCGCTCCAGTGTTTGGGAGATAGAGAGCTGAACGCTTCCATGGGACATTGTGGAGATGTTTGGTGACCCAGGTGGTAGTGTTGCTTGCTGGTCCTCTAATCGAAGGGTGTCAGGTGGCACTGTCACTACAGAGGTGGATGAAGAGGCCGAGAGGCCCGAGACTGATGCAGAAGAGGAAACAGGAGGTTTTTGAGGTGTCTACTCCACTGCAGCTCGTGCTTTGCACGTAGGTGCCTGGTCATGCAGGCTGTGCTCAGGTTGAGAACGTTTATGCCTCGCTTCAGGCTCTGATTGCACAACGTGCAAACCACTCGTGTCTTGTCATCAGCACATTGTGTGAAGAACTGCCACGCTAGGGAACTCCTTTGACCTGGCTTTGGTGTGCTCGGTCCCTTGCTGTGTTGGGCAGTAGCAGGCGTACTGCCTAGGGGACAGACGCTCTGCTTTGGCACCCTGCCCCCTCTTCTGCTGTCCTGGTGGCTCTGTGCGACCACCGCCTCTTCCTCCAAACTTCATGGGTCACCTGCATGAGGTTGATTCCATGTCGGGTCGAGGACCTCATCGTTCTCCATTTCATCTTCCACCCAGTCTTCACCACTGCCCTCCTTGTCAGTCTGCACAATTGCAAAAGCACCAGCAGTGGGCAACTGTGTCTCATCATCATCCAAGACGTGCTGTGATGGTCCCTGTAACGGTCACCACCGCTTACGATCTTCCATCCAACCACGACAAGCTTATCTGACACACTCCGACAATATTGCATACACGATCCATATCCTTTCCCAGAATAAGACGAGACAGAGCTCCGTTCTTGCTTCCAAAGATATGACAATTTATTGGTATTTTCTCAGCTTCTTATACAGTCTCAAGCATAATGCAGTTAGTCACAGGACAATGTAGTCTCCACCCCCCTTCACACCATGGGGGGCTTCCATCACACTCTAAAAGGCATTCAGGTAAGCTAACCATGTAGACTTGTCGGCACCGTATCTTCAATGGTGTTCAATTAACCTTGAATAGTAACACAGACATCTAGTTGAATAAGTTATCTAGACAGCTTTATCACACAATGGCAGAGTCTTGTGAGAGTGGGTGCAATCAACACCTTCAACGGAATGTCTTTACAGTGAATAGCAAACACCTTAAGATATTTCAATTGCATATTATACAAAGGTATGACTCACTCTGGTCTTGTAGACCTGAATTAACACCTTTCAAAAGTATGTGTGCCCAGATTGAATAGCTAACAGCTTTTGATATTTGAAGACATCCTGCAAACATGAATTATTATTAATGTCCCTTATTAATTTCTTCTGTAATATATGAATTATGATTCTTTGTCACCCTATGTCCTTAGTGGACATAAGGTGACCCTAGACATAGGAATATCTCAGTCTGTCACGGGCCATTCCGTTACATCTCTCCCCTTTCGGTGGGAGACGGACACAGGTGGTAACCCCAAACGGGTTGACTCCGAAGTCTGTCAGTAGTTCCAGTCCTCCAATGCTGGTATCCATACTGTACCCCAAATAAATGGCTCCAAACTGAGCATTACTCACCCCGCCAACCTCTGCCTCTCTCAGAGAACACGCCTGCCGCTGGGGAGAAGGCAGGGTGGCTGGGCTCAGTCCATCATGCTGTTGGGGGTCTGGGCCAACTGCCCCCCCTTCCTGGGGTATACCAGTGGAGTCTGAAGTCCCATCCACTGGTGCTTGGTGAAAACCCCCCAGTGCTTGCAAAGCAAAGCCGACATCCTCCTGTCCCAGTCCTGTACCATTTTCTGGGGTTGTGCCAGTGGAGACCGAAGTCCCATCCACTACCCCAGGAACCCCCTCTTCTGTTAGTGAGGAGCAGAGGCCTATGACACTCTGCTCTGTTGCCAGCTCTTCCGCTGGGTTGCTGTGAGTGGAGACCACAGTCTCATCCACCACCACAGGGTCCCCCTCTTCCGTTAGTGGAAAGCAGAGGTCTGTCACCCTCTGTTCTGTTGCCAGCTCTTCCGCTGGGTTGCTGTGAGTGGAGACCACAGTCCTATCCACTACCACAGGGTCCCCCTCTTCTGCTAGTTGGGAGCAGAGGCCTGGGGCACCCTGCTCTGTTGACAGTGATTCAGCTGGGGGTAAAAGCTTTACCACCTCAGCTTGTTGCTGGAGGGAGGGGACAACCGCCCCGGCTCTCTGGAACTCCACACCATCCGCTTCGGCTTTAGGGATGAAAATCTCCATATTTTCCACTGCCGATTCATCAGCCATGATTTCACAGTTATCTGACCTTTCCTCATAGTCCCAGGCAATGGGAGCCCCACCCTGCTGCTGAGCCGAGTCTAGCAGCTGTTTGTAGGCGACCTCCAGCTCCCATTCTTGAATGGCCAGAAATTCTAAATCTTCCTGTGACCAGTGGCCTCCCGAGATATTCAATTTTTCCTCTCTGTGCTCCATTATGTCCTCCAATCGCCACTCCCGATCATCCCCGAAGTCGGAATCACTGGACATCCTCCAATACAACAATCCCAGGCCATCATAGTCATAGCCTTCTGTGGGGCTGTCATCCGCTGACCACGGGCACTCTTGGGCTACATACCACCGGAGGGCTCTGTAGCTCTCATCCAGCTGCATCTCTGCCCGGATCAGCCTGCTTAACTCAGCTGTCCACTCCTGCTGCGGTTGTTTCCCCAACAACAGCATTCGTACGTCATACTGTGGCCAGTACCTTGCATAGATGGAGGGCAGGACCTTTCCTTCGTTTTGCTGCTCCCGAGCTAACGCTTCCTTCCAGAGTTGGCACCGAATCACATCCGACCATCCCAACAGGACCTCCTCTGATACTGGTCCTCTATGCTGTATCCGCATCTCTTGTAACCTTCTTTGGAATTCCTCTTCCATGGAGACTGGTATCTGCACCTCTCCTCTCTCTTTAGTTGGTGCTGCTGTGACTTCAGCTGCTGCAGCACTTCTTCTCTGTAGCAAGGTGGCATTCATAGCCGCTATAACTCGGTCCCTGATCTCCGGTGGAGGGTTAGGACCATAATGTGCCAGTCTTAGGTTAACAGCCCGATCAAAACTTTCTTCCTCGGGTGTCCTGTCCGTTACGGCGGGCCTTTTAGCTCTATCCATTTCGACCAGTTCTGCGATAATGTCCCTTTTCTTACAGTTGCTGGCCGGTCTGCCCCGGCTCTCCAGTAAGTCCATGAGGGAAGAGAGCTTCATCCGTTCATACACCGTCTCCATTGTCATGTGTCCTTGTAGCTGTCCTTCTGATGATGGAATCATCCCACTGCTGTGCCACCAAATGTAACGGTCACCACCACTTACGATATTCCATCCAACCACGACAAGCTTATCTGACACACTCCGACAATATTGCATACACGATCCATATCCTTTCCCAGAATAAGACGAGACAGAGCTCCATTCTTGCTTCCAAAGATATGACAATTTATTGGTATTTTCTCAGCTTCTTATACAGTCTCAAGCATAATGCAGTTAGTCACAGGACAATGTAGTCTCCACCCCCCTTCACACCATGGGGGGCTTCCATCACACTCTAAAAGGCATTCAGGTAAGCTAACCATGTAGACTTGTCGGCACCGTATCTTCAATAGCGTTCAATTAACCTTGAATAATACTAGTTGAATAAGTTATCTAGACAGCTTTATCACACAATGGCAGAGTCTTGTGAGAGTGGGTGCAATCAACACCTTCAACGGAATGTCTTTACAGTGAATAGCCAACACCTTAAGATATTTCAATAGCATATTATACAAAGGTATGACTCACTCTGGTCTTGTAGACCTGAATTAACACCTTTCAAAAGCATGTGTGCCCAGATTGAATAGCTAACAGCTTTTGATATTTGAAGACATCCTGCAAACATGAATTATTATTAACGTCCCTTATTAATGTCTTCTGTAATATATGAATTATGATTCTTTGTCACCCTATGGCCCTAGTGGACATAAGGTGACCCTAGACATAGGAATATCTCAGTCTGTCACGGGCCATTCCGTTACAGTCCCCCCATGTACTCATCTTGAAATATAAGTGGTTGGGCATTGGTGCAGTCTATCTCTTCCACTTCTGGGGCTGGGCTAGGTGGATGGCCCTGGGAACACATGCTAACAGACTCATCAAAAAGCAGAAGAGACTGCTGCATGATTTGGGGCTCAGACTGCTTGGCTGATTTTCAAGGGGGTGAGGTGAAAGACTGATGGTGGACATCGGCTGCAGGCGCCAACTCTGAACTTTCAGCACAAGGCTGGTTGAGAGACAATGTGAAGGAACTGGAGGCACTGTCAGCAACCCAATCTACTACCGCCTGTTCTGCTCCTGGCCTCAACATTCGTAGAGCTGGATTAGGCCTGACCAAATACCGCTGCAGGCTCTGTCTCCTACTCACACCTGAGAAAGGTGTTTCACTTGTGCGTGTATCTGGCACAGATCGACCACGTCCTCTCCCTGTAACAGGAGCTCCACCAGCAGCACCACGACCGCGGCCACGTCCCTTATTTGACGTTTTTCTCATATTTCTCAAATGTAGGATCTTGCCCTAAATGGGTGTTTTTTAAATACAACAATAGTGTAATATGGTGAAATAAGCAGAGAGTCACCTATATATTTCTGTCCCTATAGGAAATAGCAGGAACCTGTCCCTACACAATGTACTGGACACACACACAGTATATCACAGGTGACAGGTGCAGTGCTGGTGAAATATGCAGAGAGTCACCTATATATTTATGTCCCTATAGGATATAGCAGGAACCTGTCCCTACACAATGTACTGGACACACACACAGTATATCACAGATGACAGGTGCAGTGCTGGTGAAATATGCAGAGAGTCACCTATATATTTCTGTCCCTATAGGAAATAGCAGGAACCTGTCCCTACACAATGTACTGGACACACACACACAGTATATCACAGGTGACAGGTGCAGTACTGGTGAAATATGCAGAGAGTCATCTATATATTTCTGTCCCTATAGGAAATAGCAGGAACCTGTCCCTACACAATGTACTGGACACACACACAGTATATCACAGGTGACAGGTGCAGTGCTGGTGAAATATGCAGAGAGTCACCTATATATTTCTGTCCCTATAGGAAATAGCAGGAACCTGTCCCTAAACGATAAGATGCAGATCTCACAGAAAGAAACATTGCTGGTGGTATAGATTTCTCAAGCAGGAGAATCCTATCTAACACTCTCCCTCAATCAGCAGCAAACCTGTCCCTACCTTAGCTAAAGCACACTGACGAGCCCTAAACGATGTAATGCACAGTCCCTAAACGATAAGATGCAGATCTCACAGAAAGAAACAGTGCTGGTGGTGTAGATTTCTCAAGCAGGAGAATCCTGTCTAACACTCTCCCTCAATCAGCAGCAGCCTGTCCCTAGCCTAGCTACAGCAGACTGACGAGCCCTAAACGATGTAATGCACAGTCCCTAAATGATAAGATGCAGATCTCACAGAAAGAAACAGTGCTGGTGTAGATTTCTCAAGCAGGAGAATCCTATCTAACACTCTTAATCAATCAGCAGCAGCCTGTCCCTAGCCTAGCTACAGCAGACTGACGAGCCCTAAACAATGTAATGCACAGTCCCTAAACGATAAGATGCAGATCTCACAGAAAGAAACAGTGCTGGTGTAGATTTCTTAAGCAGGAGAATCTAACTCTGTCCCTCAATCAGTAGCAGCCTGTCCCTACCCTAGCTAAAGTAAAGTGACGAGCTGTGCTGTGTGCCTCTATCTGATATAGAGGCTGGTCACATGCTGGGTCACATGCTGCACTGGCCAATCACAGCCATGCCATTAGTAGGCATGGCTGTGATGGCTTCCTAGTCACAGTAGTAAAACTCCGAACCCAAACTTTTTCCAATTATTCGGGTTCGGGTTCGGGTACAAAAAAAAACAGTTTGGGTTCGCTCAACCCTAATGTGCTTTAAATATTGATAACTTTATTATTTTATTAATATGTGGTGTATAATGTGTGCTGATTCGTGTGCAACTGTTGTATTTTACACTTCCTCATACTGTAATCCCGATAAATCACGCGAGATTACAGTGAGAAAAGCAGTTTTTAGGAGTTTCCAGCCATTTGTAGATCGCTCCTCATCTCAAAATGAGAACCGATCTACAAAGTTTCATAAACAGGCACTCAGAGGAGAGTGATCTCCCCTGAGAATTCCTGAGAACTGAATAGCGGTATTTTACCGCACTTTCATAAAAGGACACCTTAATGCTGTATATTTCATTGCCCTACTGCAAGTTTTATCACCATATATTTCATTGCATTTTTGCAAGTTTAGCGCCATATAATTCTGTGTGTCACTGCAAGATTAACGCTGTATATTTTATTGCGTTACTGCAAGTTTAACACCATATAGTTCTGTGCAAAACTGCAAGTTTAACGCTGTATTTTTCATGCATTACTACACCCAAGTAGAGATTAGTGCACAGACCGCTGCAGCTGACAGAGTAGCAAAACTTGCCTCCTTGTCCACAGCTATTCCTGCCATTGCCCCAGCAACAGGCATGTAGGAGTCAGTAAACTTATTTGAACACAGCGTCAACCACTTGCCACTTGACAATGCACAGCTATCACTCAATTCAGATGCTGGTTCTGAGGTTGAGGAAGGCAGGAACATGAACCTACAGAGAGGGGAGAAATCTGGTACACAAATTGGCATTCATGTTCTCCCAGACGCAGTGTATTGCCAAGTTGTCTCCAGTGGTAATGAGGATGGAGAAGATGATGATGAGGTCACTGACTCGGCTTGGTTGCCAGATAGAGCAGAGGAGGAAAGTGAGGGTGAAGCACAACCCTGAGGCAGCCATCATGGAAGGGTAGAGAGCAGCCAGGCTATTCTATCACATTGTGGAGCTGTTATCTCCTGGCCCACTTCCCACAGCTCAGCTGTTTGGGCCTTTTTTAGTACATGTGCAGCCAATCGCACTGTTGCTATTTGCAAACTTTGTCTCAAGCACATCAAGCTTTTCGAAAACACCAGCTGTCAGGGCCTGGACTTCAACTTGGGACCTTGTCTGTGTTTGCCATTGTCTCTTACCACTGAGCTATCTGGAATGCTGGACAGCTCCCTGTCTGATTTGCTGGACTAACCTACCTGATCCATTGGAATACACTGCCTTGTGTCTTGATTGTTGTGGAACCTTGAACCCCTAGCTCCTCCCATTAACTTCCTATAAAAGCCTTGTCTCAGCACTTCTCCATTGCCAGGTTATTGTGCCTTCCCAGCCAGTGCCTTGCAAATTGTCTTCTCTGCTACTATTGTATCTGCAACCACCTGTGTTTGACGCTCGGCCTGTTCCTGGACTTCTCTACTGCCTGATCCCAATCTGCTCCACCTGTGTTTGACCCTCGGCCTGTTCCTGGACTTCTCTATTGCCTGATCCAAATCTGCTACCGTCTGTGTTTGACCCTTGGCCTGTTCTTTGACTGCTCGTCTGCTTGATCCCAGCCTGCAGCCGCTCGTGATTGATCCCTTGGCTTGTTTCCTGACCACGCTACTGTTTCCTCCTTGTCTGCTTATCTGCTATTGGACCCCGGCTTGCTCATACCCTGGTGGGGCAAACTTGAGGACCGCGACCTGGTACTAGCTGGCAGCTAAATCCATCTCCACCATCAGGAGCTCTGGGGAAAACCAGCTAGTACTTAGATTCCGCACCTCAAGGGAGCCTGTGTCATCTGCCAGGAGTGACTGTCTGTTCTGCCACTGTTATTGCAATTGGCCTCTGAGCCTGACACCTGATCGTGACACCAGCCATTTGGGTAAGACATGCTTGACAAGGCATTTAACCTCCCACCACTCAGACCCATTGGCAAGAGCACCTAAAAGCCACACAAAAGAGACACAAATCTGTCCCTCCTCCTTATTCACCTCAGTCTGTCCCTGCTATACCTCATGACCTCTCAGCAGCCTCCACTGACAGGAATGATGGTATAGGTCATTGCAGCACATTCGCGAGCAGCTCACCACCAGCTGTAGACTATATATCTGCCCCATCTTCTGCAGCGGAAACAAAAAGACAGTCCCTGCTACCCACATGCCCAGCTACTAAATGCAAGCTTGTTTAAGCTGCTGGCTCTACAACTTGGTGGATTCTGCCCCCTTCCGTGAATTTGCAGAATGTGCTGTACCACAATGGCAGGTTCCCAGTCGCTATTTGTTTTAACATAAGCCCATTCCAGCTCTCTACCATCACGTGGAAGGCAATGTTGTGGTATCATTGAGCAAGGCAGTCAGCTGCAAAGTCCACGTTACTGCTAAAACATGGTCCAGCAAGGATGGGCAGGGACCATATATTTTGTTCACAGCATACTGGGTAACTCTGCTTGCAACTCCGAAAGATGCAGGACAGGGCTCAGTGCTGCAGCTTGTTGTGCTCCCATGTCTCCATACAGATGGTGATAATGCAAGATTTGTCAGCTCTACCTTCATTTTAACATCGTTTTGAGGTTTCTGTTGGTCAAGAGGGAAGCGTTGGAGAAGGTGGTCGCCTAAGTCATTCTCATTTTTTTTAGTCCTTCGCGCCCAGGGCTGTCAGCTTCCACATCCCATTGGCAGCGTCTGCATCACATGGTGGACGGTTATCTAGGGGTGAGAAAAGAGATGGAGAGCTTTCCAGACGATGATCCACTGATTTACTGGGTCATGAGAATAGACCATTGGGCAGAACTTGCCCAGTATGATATTGAGCTACTGGGCTGCCCTGCATCCAGCATGCTTTTCAAACAGGCTTTCAGTGTTGCTGGAGGTTCTGATCATAGAATGCATCTGTCCACAGACTCCGTGGACCATCTGACTTTTATCAAAATAATCTGTTCTGGATTACCAGCAGCTATGAGGCCCCGATGCCGATTAAGTGTTTTTGGGATGTGGAACCTCTGCAGGACTTCTCGGCTGCCTAGTGTTGTGGGTGTTGATTTCATATGGAAGAATGTTTTTGGTGTAGGTTTCATGGGCACAAGTAGAACCCAAACACCAATTTTTCCGCACCTGTTTGACAGGTGCATATCATTGCAACATTTGACAGCAAGACGAAATCCTGCTTTCATCAAGAGTACCTCTATAGGGTTACAGTGTGGTTGTAGTGTGAAGGTGCCACTGACACCCAAATACCATTTTTTCCCACACCTGTTTGACAGGTGCATATCATTAAAATTTTTGACAGCAAGGCCAATTCTTGCTTTCATCAAGAGTACCTCTATAGAGTTATGGTGTCAAGGTGCCACCGACACCCAAAGACCAATTTTTCCACACCCGTTACTTCTATTCAAAGTCTATGGTAGAGACACCAGAATTTTTCCAGAAAATCTCTAATCTTGTTTCAAATGCACTACATTGTGGGCTCATCATACAGACTGGCTCCCCAAGCAGTTGCTTTCAAAATAAAGAAAGCTTGCAGGGAAAATGTAATTTGTTGCGCTTTATAAATGCAATTATTCCTGAAGCAGCTTCTATACACAGTACAGATGTTCTAATTTACAGGTGGACTAAGGGGCCCCCCAGACACTATATTGAAAGGAATTTTTCATTTTTATGTTTTCACTTTAAGCATCAATAAATCACTGCTCATTTAAAAAATATGTTTGATACATGTCCCCCAGGGCAGTACCCGGCCCCCATAACCATTGTATGCTCAATTACTTGCATATAAGCCTTCAAAATGGGCACTTTTGCTTTTTCCAGACCAATATTTGGTTCCGAACTTTCACAATGTTTGAAAGTTCTGGTGTGAACCAAACAGGGGTCGTTTGGCCCATCCTTACTACAGAACATGTTAACATAACAAAACATATTCTTAACAGGCAGAAGATGGGCTTTCACCCACCTCTGTAACTGAAGGGGTTGTTAAGCAATTAATCCTCAAATGTTATGGCAAAAGCAATGCAGTCAGTTCTAGTCCATTTCCCAGCCTTGCTTTGTCTCCCAGAGTGCTTGCTCCATTAAATTAGAAGGCTGGAAAGAAGCAGAGCCAGTGCTTCTACTGAGAACTTTAAAGATAAGTTGCTCAACAGTCCCTGGGGGTCAGCAAGGGCTTATTTTATTGATTCCAATTTTCCCCTTTTTGGAGGGTAACAAGGACAGCCTTACCTCTGAGGGATAACTTGATCTTTTGATATATACAAGTGTACTTGTATTCTCTACTTGCAGTGGCGTATCTAGGGTATGGCAGCCATGGCAAGTGCCATGGGCGCCATATGAAGGGGGCGCTGATGAGTGGCTGGGCAGCAAGGCACTTACCTGGGTCTGAGGGTCTTTTCTTCCCTCCTCCCGAGCATAGGCAGGATCTCCTTTTCAGCACCTTTTCTAACAATGTCAGCGCTATCCCTGCTGCGTTCAGCCACAGCCCTCCCCTGTTCTCCCAGGCTCTCCCATGCCATCTGGTCGGATTGGCAGCGCACAAAGAAGGAGGAACATCAGTTTCTCCCTCTCCTCTTTGAAAACTGAGGCCTTAAGTGATGAAGATTTCATCACTTCCAGTATTGGTTCTGCATTTACCTGGCCTTGGAGGGCAGAGGAGGGATCAGGGGTCTAATAATCCCCAGATTTCTCCATAAAGAGGATATGTCACTACCCAAGTTATCACAAGGGATGATAAATATCACTATTTTTTTTTTTAAGGTTATCTGAAAGATGGGTTTCAAATGTTTCCACAGGGGCAAATTTCAGTGCTTGCCATAGGCGCTATTTTCACTAGATACGCCTCTGTCTACTTGTCAGAGCAGAGCTGTCAGGATGAGCAGCAGTATGTAAGGTCAACCTATCTACAACCTGAACTAAGTGCTCACAATAGATGCACAAAAACTGTCACATAACAAATCTGCGGTCAGGAATATATGAAATTAAAGTGATATTAAAGCAATAAGTTTTTATTAGTTTCACCTGCTATGATGAAGAGTTACAATATTATTATTATTATTATTTTACAGGATTTATATACAGTAACGCCAACAGTTTATGCAGCGCTTTACAACTTTAGGGTAGACAGTACAAATTCAATACACTTTAATACAGTAGGAATCAGAGGGCCCTGCTCCTTAGAGCTTACAATCTAAGAGAAGAGGTTAAGAGATACAAGAGTAAAAACTGTGGGGGATATGCTGATAGAGAAAATAAATTGTTAGGTGGGGACCAGATAGGCTTCTCTGAGGAGATGAGACTTTGTCTGAAAGTGGACAAAGTAGGAGAAAGTCGGACAGAGTGGGGTAGAGCATTCCAGAGGATGCAAGAGGCTCTGGAGAAGTCCTGAAGGCGAGCATGTGATCAGGTGACAAGGGAGTTTGAGGAGCAGGATTTCTTGGGAGGAGCAAAGAGAACGATTAGGTTGGTATTTTGAGACTAGGTAAGTGATGCCAGGGAGCCAGGTTGTGGATGGCTTTGTAAGTTATCGTATCTTGAATTTAATTTGTTGTTTGAGTGGCAGCCAATGGAGAGCTTGGCAGAGGGGTATAGCAGACGCTGAGCAGTTTGTGAGGTGGATGAGCCTGGCAGCAGCGTTCACGATGGACTGAAGTGGGGATAGCCTATTTAGAGGTAAGCCAATGAGGAGGGAGTTGCAGTAGTCGAGGCGAGAGATGACCAGGAGTTGATTAGAAGCTTTGTGGTGACATTGGTTAAGAAGGGGTGTATCTTTGAGATATCGCGGAGGTTGAGGAGGCAAATTTTGGATAGGTAAAAAAGTTTTTCCAAAAAAAAAATATTTTTAGAAAAAGACACTGCGCTGAAAATAAAAACGTGAATGCTGCCAGTACCAAAAAAAGTGTAGATACAAATTTACAGAAAGTTTAAAACAAAAAGGTACGGTGCAAAAACCAATGAAAAGTTAGTTTGAAACCCTGACGATGACCACAGAGTGTGGGCAAATAAGTGAATGATTAATAAACGAAAAAATCAAACATCACCAAATGACAAAAAAATGGGATAAATGAAAGTGCATATACAAATTAAATAAATAAAATGCAAAAACTACTCCTGTTCTCCAGGATTGAGTCTGAAAGAGTGACTCCTCCCCAGGGCTAGAACTGAGCTCCAGTAGTAATCGGCGTGCGCTCCTAGCAGTAGGACGTACGGCTCCTGGAGCCAGAGAGGCAGGGTTTTCCTCCCCTTCCCTCCGCTTTCAGACTCTGCTCTGGCCCATGATCCACCTCGCCTGGTTCTCCCCTCCTTCCAGGAATCACCGGAGCCTCAAGGTAAGCCCCTGACACAGGGCACTGAGCATTTTCTTCCACCCCTCTTGTCCTTTTCAGGACAAGATGCAGCAGCGGCCCCGAGCTCCGTACCCCCTCTTCTATACCCTGATACCATCATCCCCACATCATCCCCACATAAGGCATCCCTCCACCACCTCTCCCCTCAGTTTCCGTCGCCTCTGGGCGATTTTTTTTTTCAACCGCGCCAGCTTGGTCACAATCGCGGCAGCTGCGAACTAGGAAAAGGCCGCGGCCTAGCGGCGCACCGCTCCACACCCCCCGCAATCACTATTAAACACCCTAAAATGCTGTTTGGCGACCATGGTTAATCTGCAATATTCTGCGGAAACCATTTGGGATCTGAGGCGATTTGTCGCAATATTACCTGCCGTCACTAAAAAAGCCCTAAGAAGTCTGCGACTTTTGAGAAACGATCAAAGATCGACTATCAAAAATCGCAGCCATTTATCCCAGCCTAAGCACATATCATGTGCTTTGATCAACACAAGATCGGCAGTAAGACACCGATTAGAAATCCATGATTTTATATTGCAATACGATTTAGACTGCCTCTTTATTACAGAGAGCTGGTTGACAGCCGACTGTAACACCATTCTAGGAGAACTGGTGCCAGAAAATTACCGTATAATAACAGAAAACAGAATAGGGCAAAGAGGAGGAGGCCTGGAAGTGATTCACAAGACCCATTTTGCAATCACTATACCAGTCCTTCAAAACCCTCTTCCATTCATGGAAACACTTACGCTGCAACTACAAACAAACTCCCAGGAGACCGTCCGGATTTTACTCTGCTATAGACTACCATGCCCAAAATCGCAGCTGTTACTATCATTGACGGACTTTATCTCCACATATACCCTTAACGGCAAACACCTTTTGCTGCTCGGGGATTTCAACCTCTGGGCCAACTCCCCACAAGACTCGGTTGGCGACGCCTGCATCGACCACCTGGAAGGATTAGGGCTACAACAACTAGTATGTGGGCCCACACATGCTTCAGGGCACACACTCGATCTTATTTTCAGACAAGCGTTGGAAATAAAAATCCTGGAAAATGAACCATTGCCATGGACAGATCACCATGCAATTAAATTCATTATTTCCGATTTCCCTCCTTTAACAAAAACATCTAATCCAGTGACAACACACTGGACTAGATGTCAGAAGAAGCTCCACTCAAAACACTTCAAAGCCACATTAAGGAAAAAAATAAAAACAATTCAGCCGCATCAAACGGCTGAGGAAACACTGGTTGCCATAAACACAGCCCTATTACAGTCAGTTGAATTAATAGCGCCGAAACGTAAAACCCACATCCGGAAAAAACAACACAGGCTGGTTTAACAACCAACTGTCGTCACTGAAGCAAGAGCGCAGAAGGGCAGAAGCCGCCTGGAAAAGAAGCTCTTCAGATGAGAACCTCACCATCTACAAGGCAACAACTAGAAAATACCATAAAGAAATTTTCATGGCCAAGAAAAACTATTTTCCTGAGGCTATCAACAGTGCCCTAAATCGCCCCCGCGAACTCTTCAAGCTGGTCACTCAGACCATGAATCCAGGATGTCTTGAAGCCCCCAATTCGGATTCACAAGAATTTTGCAATGAATTATCGGATTACTTCATTAATAAAATTGAGGGCATCCGGCAAAGCATTTTGCAAAACAATTCCTCACCTAGCCCTCCCAGCAATGATTTACACCACACTTGCAGTAACTCACCACAACCAGGTGAGTTCACACTGGAACCCATCTCTATCCAAGCCGCTAAAAATATTATCGGCGCTCTGCGTAACAGCACTGCGCCGAATGATTTTATCCCCACTAAACTGATGAAGGAATGCGCCGACATCCTGGCACCTCCTATCACGCAGCTGATTAATCAATCCTTCAGGGAAGGCATAGTGCCCTCCCAGCTGAAGGAGGGCATAATCCAACCCATCCTGAAGAAACCCACCCTGGACCCCAAGGATCCACTCCACCGCCGGCCCATAACAGGCCTAAATGTTCTCTCCAAGATATGGGACGACGCTCTTGAGGCCGCAGACGAGGGAGAATCTTGTCTTCTGGTTCTGTTGGACCTAAGCACCACCTTCGACACAGTAGACCACAAGCTTCTATTGAATCGGCTAGCCGAAGTAGCCAAAGTCGCAGAAGGCGATCTATCTTGGTTCTCCTCTTTTTTGGAAAACCGATCGGGATTTCAGGACCTTTCACTTCTGAAAAACGCACGGTGTCATGCGGAGTCCCTCAAGGGTCCCAGCTGTCGCCTGTGTTATTCAACATCTATCTTCGTCCTCTTTTTGAAATCATTAGCAGTCAGAAACTGCTCTATCACTCATATGCAGATGATACGCAACTGTATTTCCGCATTTGCAATAAGAAGGATCACCACCTCAATCTAGAGACATGCCTCTCTTTGATAGAGGACTGGATGACAAAGAGTTATCTTAAACTCAATGGAGCGAAAACAGAACTTCTTCTGTTTCACGCCAAGCATAAGAAGCTACCTGTAACAACTTGGAGTCCCCTGTTAATTCTAGGCAAAATCATCACCCCCAGCGCCAAAGTCAAAAGTCTGGGGGTCACTTTTGACTCCTACATGACAATGGACGCACAAATAGGTTCAGTAGTCAGCGGATCTCACCATTTGCTGCGCCTATTACACAGACTCATCCCTTTTATTCCCAAAGAAGACATAGCGGTCGTGGTGGGAGCAATTGTAAACTCTAGATTGGACTATGCAAATGCCCTTTACCTCAGACTCCCCAAGTACCAAATCGCTCGTCTACAGGTCGTTCAAAATACGGCCGCTAGACTGGTGACTGGGAAAAAACCTTGGGAATCAATCTCACCTTCACTGAGATACCTCCACTGGTTACCAGTAAAAGACAGAATTACTTTTAAAGCACTCTGTCTAACGTATAGATGTATTAATGGGAATGCTCCCCATTATTTATGCGAAAAAATAAAAGCTTATAATCCCAATCGCGTTCTGCGATCCACCAATCAAAATCTACTACAGATACCGAAAGCCAACTACAAGTCCAAAGGAGATAGAAGATTTGCTGTCCAGGGTCCCAGACTATGGAACGCTCTGCCGGCCAGTATTCGGTTAGAGGAGAACCACTTAGCATTCAGGAGAAAGATCAAGACTCATCTCTTTTGATATCAAAGGAGACAGGAACAACAAGCGCCCAGAGGCGATTTAGTTTGCATGTGCCGCGCTATATAAGTTTTCATTCATTCATTCATTCATATTGGTAGAAATAAAATTGATAGTCCCAAAGTCCAAAATCATATATAAGTGCAAAAGTGATGGCCCAAAAAGGGATCCCAAGTGTGGATCGGTGAATCAATAATGTTCTTATCCTAAGTATTGTGACATCAAGGAAAATTCATGTAATCCATCCACCAAATAGACACCCGAGTGGTATAGTGATGTAGTCTCCTTACCCGTTGGTATGACCACAAAAGCGGCAATCAATTAGAGCCCAGGGTGTTTTATAGGCTCCCAAAAAGACTTATGCTGAATCCGGTTCTTGCACACTGGATTGGTCGTTCATAAGTATCTCAAAATGGAAAAATAAAAGAGCCCCATAGTGATGACTGCGATAAAATATTGTTTTAATAAAAGTAATGCACTTACAGGAGTAGTAGTATTGTGTGCGATGATACAATATCCCACTGGGGATGTGCAAACGGTCTTGGCGTCTTTTTCTGTCCTTCCGCTGTGTCAGCTTGCCACACCTACGCATTTCGTCACAGGATGATGTCGTCGGGGATCGGCTGCCTTTCGCTGTGGAAACCCATGCAAGCTCGAAATGACTTTGACGCATGCGCAGTAGCTCCCACGGCATAGGTAGGGTGAAGCAAGATGGCGGCGATGGCATAGAATGTGACGAGCGCATGTTCGTCATACGCGATGACGTCACTGCATTCTTTCCTTTCAAGAGAACCACGCTTCTTTTGAAATAAAAGTCAGTACACTCCGGCAGCAAGAGTTTCTTGCCAAGATTCTCGTCTCCTGACGAGATTCTAGGATGTGTGCACGAGGCCTAAGAAAAACACACAAGAAAATGGATGTTGACAAGGGGAGTGTAGAGGTGGGCGGGGAGTCTACTGACATCACGACTCCACCCACCGAGCTCCAGACAACAGATCCAACCACATGCAGTTTTTCAGTTCTTATAACAGACAGAGGGGAGACATTTGACAGGTAAGGATACATGCAGGAGGCATCTATATCCTTATAGATCATCACTATGGCAGTAGTTTAGAAAGGATGAGAGTGGGTTTACATCCACTTTAAGGATTGGATTAAACTGGAAAAGGGAGGGGCAGAACTAGCCCATTAAGGTAATTTTGCATGAACATGTGCTGAAAAGGTAGTTAGCAGAGTGAGCAGAGGAATAACCTCATCAGTTTGCTGCTGATCTTTTTTTGGGTCACGGTAACCAAGCTGTGTTATTGCAGTAAGTGGGGTTTGAGGATCTGATTAAACAGTCTGGCAGGGGTTGCCAGATCACAATACTGGAAGAACAGAAATGCAATTCCTTTGGCTGGAAAAGAGTTCCTATATACAGTATGCATTTTAACTTTGAATTGCACTTTGTTTGCCTGGAGCTCAGCTTTAAATGATGCATGCTATTGTGGTGTCCGTTTTTGATAATGTTACTATGGGCCAGATTCACGAACAGTTAGGCTGGCGGATCGAGTGATCCGCCAGCCTAACTGTGACTTTGAGCCGGCGTTTCTGTTTTCTGTAACCAGAAAACAAGAAACGCCGGGATGAAGTTCCGATGCGAGCAGCGTAACTGAGTTTCGCCATCGCATCGTTACTTCAACTTAAAAATGGCGCCGGGGGCGTTCCCGGCGATTTACGCTCAAAAAATATGTTAATGAGCGGAAATCGGCAATTCACGATCGAATTCCGGCGCGACGCAATGACGATACGACGTTTCCGGACGGGATACGCGGCGCATAGATATACCTACATGGGGTTGGAGTATCCTATGTTAGGTATAGGCGTCGTCATCGCGTCGGAAAAAAAAAAAAAAAACGTCGCTTGCGTAAAACGGTCATGAATGGGAATGTGACGTCATTGACGTTCATTCACAGATTTTGGAGCATGCGCACGGGGATGTTTTGACACTCGACGCATGCGCAGTACGTTGGCGGCGGGATCGCGCTTAGTTAGCATACTACACGCCCCGTACCCGCCCAATTTGAATTCCGCCGGCTCATTTGCGATGCGCTGCCGCAACTTTAGGAGCAAGTGCTTCGTGAATGACAGCACTTGCTCCTAAAATTTCTGCAGCGCAACGCAAATGAGAAGCGTTACTCCAGAGCAAAGATGCTCTGGACTACCTGAATCTGGCCCTATGTGTCTATAAATACAAGAAAAGGAAGAAACATTTTTTTTTTTTTACAGGAATGATGGAATTATAACCAGCAGATTTTTTTTTTTCCTATAAATGTTGGTGCTAACATATGTCCTCCTTTCCCACCTCAGAATGTTGGGAGGTAGAACACACCAAGGATTCCCTCATGACATCATTCTAACAAAATAAGACAAATCCAGAAATTGATTTCGCTCAGAATCCTCCTTCTCCCTTATGAAAATGACTCATTTTGGACAGCGAAACAGGGCAGTTGAGTCCAACTCCTGGAAAATGCGCCCCTGTTAAGTATCACGATTCCCTGAGGCTTCTGGGAGCGATTTTACCCTCTTAACTTGAAATGGACTATATTACAAACAGCTTGTTAAATGTGTGACAGATCTCCTCCAGCCAATGTTTCCCTACGTCTCCCAGCCTTCCCATTTTCTAATAAACTGCCCATACATATACAAACAGTCTGGACTTGTGTTTAAGTTCCTATTGCACTGGTTCATGTTTCAATGCACTGCTCTGTGTCGGCTGTAGTTTCAGCAGGGCCAGTAAGTGGATGCACATGCATTACAATTCCAGACGTCGTTTCATACCAGATGTGGTGCTTTTATTTTTAGTACTGCAAGGAGTGTCTGCTGACCCCTCATCACCCCACGTCTAATGAAAGATTGACTGTGCTGGAGTTTTTATATGTTAAATTATGTATCAGAGGACACTGGGTTGGAGAATTAATTCATTATTAATTTAGGAAAAGCTGCACTCGAACTAGTTAAGAGGGGAAAAAAAGAAAAAGAAAAACATACTATATGGAGGGAAATGTATAGATTTGTTTTTAAACCCAAGTTCCCATGAAATCTCTTTTTGCTGATCTGAACTTAGAGGGAAGGCGGTCATAGTTTTCTTTTTAATCGTATTATTAAAGTGGTAGTAAACAGCTAAAAAAATAAAAAAAAACCTGGGCTCCTGCAGGATAATGTCATAATTTGCTAGTATACACTGCATACTAGCACATTATTATTATTTATTATTATATAGGATTTATACAGTGCCAACAGTTTGCTCAGCGCTTAACAAAATGAAGGCAGACATTACAGTTACATTACAATTTGGTACAAGAGGAATCAGAGGGTCCTGCTCGCTAGAGCTTACAATCTAGGAGGGATGGCCAATTGATACAAAAGGTAATAGCTGTGAGGGATGAGCTGATATTGCAAAAATATAGTCGTGAATAAATACCACTAAAAGAAAGCTCTATTTGTGCAAACAAAATGATAAAAATGTTATTTGCACAAATAGAGCTTTCTTTTAGTGGTATTTATTCACGGCTATATTTTTGCAATATAAACGAAAAAGAAAAAAAGAGAGGAAATTTGGAAAAAAAAATATATTTTCTTCTTTCTATTTTAAAAGAAATACAATAAAATAGAATTTTGTCATAAATTTAAGCCAAAATGTATTCTGCTACATGTCTTTGGTAAGAAAAAAAAAAATCCTGTTAAGTGATAATAATTGGTTTGTGTGATCACAGATATATGTGCGCAGATGATCACGGACATGTATGCAGATGATCATTGGGACATATGATTTTACTGTTACATATGTGGGGGACAGGTGTTTTTACTGTGTGGGGACATGTGTATTGGGGACTTTGCGTATTTTACATTGTGTGGGGACACTAGGCTGATGATCAGTGTGTAAAAAGCTGTAAAAAAAAACTCATACTCACTGATCACCAGCCGGCTGCAGCGATCCGCTCTGCTCTCCTCACTAACAACTTCTGTGTGAGGAGAAGAGAGCCGATCGGCTAGCAACTGGCTCTCTATTTATATCATATGATGGCTTTGATTAGACACGGCCGTCATGTGATCAGGAGGGCCAATCACAGAGCCCTCCTGCCGATATGAGATGCGCCATGTCCGGGTGACACAAGCGCATCGGGATTGTGCCGCTACGCAGGCACGCATGCACGTGATCCCCCTCCTTCTGAGGGACGTTACTGGATGTCCAATCAGAAGGAGGAAGCCCCCACCCGGCCATATATATGTGCAGTAGCCAGGTGGGATGTGATTAAAGAGAAGGGGTTTCAGGGATCGTCTAAAAATTGAAAGATAAGGGGACAGTGGGACAGATTGGGATTGCGGGCCCCCATTTTGCTTTAAAATCTGTCGGCTGGCCAAATCCGTCTGCTCGCCCATACACACGATCAAATCTGTCTGCTGGGATGGTCGGGCAGACCGTTTCCAGCAGATAGATTTGATCGTGTGTACACGGCCTTATAGTAAAGTCTGGTAGTAGCAGAGGAGCTGGGATTGCAGTCGCCACCTCTAGGACCAGGCCTCCTACAAAAGCAGCTATCAAACATATTCCCTTTTATGCTGTTAAAGGTGTTGTAAAGTTATAATAATAAAAAATAAATAACAAACATGTTATACTTACCTCCACTGTGCAGCTCATTTTGCACAGAGTGTCCCCGAACCTGGTCTTCTGGGGTCCCTCAGAGGCTGTCTCGGCTCTTCCCCGCAAGAACTCAACACATTAATGCAAACAAGCTCGCATGGAGTTGAGTTTCTGCGGGCGCGCTCCCGTGTACAGCCGGTGGCTATTGCCGCCCCCCACGCGCCTCATCATTAAATGTGATTGACAGCAGCGCGAGCCTATGGCTGTGATGCTTTCAATTGATCCAGTGTAGCCAATCAACAGCCAGGCTCGTAAACGAGGAGGATGACAAGGGCGAGCACGGGACTTCGAAGGGTCAGGTAAGTAAATCGGGGGCTGGGGGGGGGGGCGTATTGTCAGATGTTTTTTCACCTTAATGCATAGGATGCATTAAGATGAAAAAACATTTACCTTTACAACCCCTTTAAGGGTACCGTGCAGAAGGCAGAAAATAAGGATGAACAATCATAGGAGCACTGTGTCCAAAGACTGAGTTAGTAAGTGGGCAGGGCCAGGTAATAATAATAATAATTATTATTGTGTCATTGTGTCTGCAGTAACGGTGACAATTACTTGCTTAAAAGTTCCAAACAGTATGGGGTCAGCGACACCATAACCCAGCCAACACAGGCGTAGAATGTTTTGGCAATGTTATCACACAATGTCAGATTTCCAGTAGCAAGGTTGTTCCTTAGACAAAACTTATATTTCACTGCAGCTTCTGAGAAGAGGTGGCTCATAGGCAGAGCGGTCCAAACATCAGTAGAATAATGGTACAAGTCCAAGATCACAGCATTGTGGCCCAGGAGTTCAGCAGAGGGGACCGTGGTGTTCTTATGCCGCGTACACGCAATCAGAAATTCCGACAAGAAAACCGTGGATTTTTTTCCGACAAATTGATTCCAAGCATGTGTGTGTTTTTTGCGCATCAGAATTGCATACAGACGATCGGAATTTCCGATAAGAACTTTTCCCGTTAGAAAATTTGAGAACCAGCTCTCAAATTTTTGCTGTCGAAAATTCTGACAGAAAAAGTCTGATGGGGGCTACACACGGTCAGAATTTCCGACCAAAAGCTCATATTGAACTTTTCTTGTCGGAAATTCTGACAGTGTGTGTACGCAGCATTAGTCTGTCCCTTCTCATAATAAAATGTTCCCTAGAGCTAGGTATGCTCTTGCAACTGCACGCCAACCACAGCAGATCATTGCTTTTCGATTAGCATTGCCCACACCAAAGATAGCCACTGCAGGCATCCAGTGCTGCAGTGTCCAATCATATCACTGCTCCCCTGGTGGCACCTCCAGGGGCTGCAGAAGAACAGTGTTCCTCTCATAATCCATCCCCTCTGTACAGCCTTCTGCAAAAAGCACCGCCTACAGGGGGAGGGTAAACTGCACCTGCCTACAAGTCCTAGGTTCCAAAATAGCTTGAAGACACTTACAGTAAGTCTATAACAGTACTACAGATTTATGATTAGGCACGTTTTTTTTTCTCACATGCTTAGTTTAATGGGGCCAGGATTGTGGCAGGTCTAATTATGTCTGGCTTCACACCTCTGTGTTGCAATATCATGTTTTAAAACATGTATTTTACCACAATACTTTTTAACACACACAGGACAGGCAAAACAAACAATTGCTTGGGGGCCTGAGTTGGCCTGGGGCCCCTAACTTCCCCTTCCCAGGCTGTAGCGTGGCTGAGCTCCTCTTCCTTCCTCCTGGAGTCCTATCAGTCCGGCCGGGTACTGGGCGTGGTACAAGAGATTCAGTTTCCTGTTTCTGGCCGGACTGACAGGAAGTGAACACTGAGCGCTCACTTCCTTTCAGTCCGGCCGGGAACACAAGAAACTGAATCTCCTGTACCGCGCGGTACCCGGCCCGGGCACTATCTGATAGGGGACTGGGGACCCATAATGATAGAACACCGGACTGACAGGAGGAAGAGGAGCATGGCCACGCTACAGTGGCAGCCTAGAGAGAAGAAGGGGAGGTGAGAATAGAAAAACATAGGGACTAGGGAGGGGGGAGGTATAAGAATTAGAATTAGCGTAGCTCTAACATAGGCTTTGCGAGCTTGCGGGCCCCCATTTTGCTTGGGGCCCCCAAATTCCTTCAAAGGGCCCTGAACACACATCAATTTTGGTATTACAAAAATTATGAAATTATGTTTTCACAGTCAGGCTGCCATAAAACAACACACGTCAACACACATGCGATAAAGCATTACAGCAGAGCAGAAAAATGTGCAGGAGCCCCTAATGTGGACATGATCTTAAAAGTTAACATAAAGGTACATCAACAGTCCCAATAGGGTTGACAAATCATGAGTGATAGATGATCTGTCCTGCAGAACAAAATGTTCCATGTTCCAGGTAGCCATACAGATTTCTCTTGTTCAGTCAGCTGGCTGAATAAGGAAAATGTAATAGATTCCTCCATCCATCTTTCCTGTTGTTTTATTTTATTGACAGAGAAAGAACCTGCAGCTGTCAGAGTACCGTAACAGCAACTGTATCTGATCATATTCAGTCACTGTTTGATCGACAATTTTCCATCCATCTCCTTGACAATGAAAAGGGACATGCAATTTTCAGCAGAAAATACAGGATGCAGATGATCTTCAAACAATAAGGCGTTATTATGCAAAGAGAAGGCAACGCGCGGGAAAGTCAGGAATGAGTTGAACTCCATCCGCTATCGTTTAGACAGCAGTTTATAGCAGGTAGGTTCATTAAGATAAGGAATTAGACTGTAATTACCACTGGTCAATCAATCACCACATTCTGCCATAAATTATCCAATTACATGACAAGTGCATATACATTACTTTATTCCCTATGTCACATGTGGGATGGTCAGATGTAATAGACCAGATAAGGCCAAGTCCTCGACAGCTTTAATTGACCCTAATACAGAACTAATTCCTAAAGACGGCACAGGGCAAGGCTCCAAATGTAGTGTCAAATAGTCCCTCAAAAGCATGCCCAGAGATGTTTCTGTCTACATACCTACATAAAAATGTTTATAACTTATATGCAATGCTTTTAAATCCTATCCAATGACTCCTGAGGAAGATCATATGAAACACGATGAGTCTACATGTGTATTTTTCCTGATGTGAACGATGTGTGAACCTGTACAGTAGACATGTGCTAGAAGTACCAATCTTTGTTTTTATTGGATGTATAATATACTTCATGTTTTTATATAAATATTTGTAGTGCTATTTACCTATAGGCCCTTAAAAAATGTCCATGGCTACTTTGGAGTATTGTAGGTAATTCAAGTGAAAGGATGAAGACATATAGCACACAAAACTGGGGCACATCAAGGTTGAATGCCTCTATATGTATTAAGAATGTCAAACTATGCATAGTGGAACGTTCCTTTATCACTCTGCTATATTTCAAACATGGAATATGATGACTCTCCTGTATCTACACAAGAGTCTTATCGTACGCTGTATGCATTTAGCTGTCTTAAAGCGGATCTTCACCCTTCAATTCATCATGCCTCTTCTCCACTCTCCTACAGTCCTCTGTTCTTTTTTTTCTTTATCGTTATTTAATCTTACTTTAAAGGGGTGTTCCAGCCCTAAGTTGTGTTTATTAAAAGTCAGCAGCTACAAAAAGTGTAGCTGCTGGCTTTTAATAAACACTCACTTACCTGCTCCTGCGTTCCAGCGACGCGCCGACCGGGGCTCCGCTCCTCTGCCCCCCTCCCCGGCCGGCGTCTCCATCCTGACTGTGGGCACCCAGCCGTGACAGCCTTCGGCTTCACGGCCGGGCACCCACTGCGCATGCGCGAGCCGTACTGCGCATGCGTGCGCGGCGCGGCTCGCCGCTGATTGGAGAGGCGATCGCATGGGACCTGTCAGTGTCCCATGTGATCGCCTACAGGGAGGGGGCTGGTGTAGGAGATTAAGCTTAATCGCCTAACCAGCCCCTCGGCGGAAGCAGGAAGTGGGACAGGAAGTCCCACTCCTACTGAAGCCCCCACTCCCCCCCCAAAAAAATGACATGCCAAATGTGGCATGTATGGGGGTAAGGAGTGGATTGAGAAAAGGTCATTTTTTTGGGTGGAACACCCCTTTAATGAATTCTCCAGCCTTGCTCCCCATGCACATCATCCTAGACCAGTGATGGCGAACCTTGGCACCCCAGATGTTTTGGAACTACATTTCCCATGATGCTCAGCTACACTGAAGAGTGCATGAGCATCGTGGGAAATGTAGTTCCCAAACATCTGGGGTGCCAAGTTTCGCCATCACTGTCCTAGACCAATGGTCTCCAAACTGTGATTGGATGTGGCCATTTGCCTTTCTTTATCTGGCCTCTGGGGCCCTATTCAACCAACTAACACCAGTGATGGAGCAACATTCCCCTTACTGACACCATTGAAGCAGCGCTATTATTCTTACAGATTTTACCAATGGGTACTATTCCTCCCCTTAAAACCAATGATGGGGCACTGATGTTGGAGTATGTTCTACTCCCATTGACCATAGTCCAGCACCTCTAAAGCATGAAGAACCATAAACTGGCTCTTTGCTTAAAAAGTTTGGAGACCACTGGCCTAGATGAATGATGTGCACTCTTCCCATTTTGCCTTCTGGGATATACACATTACACATCCCAGGAGGAAAATAATAATAAAAAAAAAGGGGATGGGCCTAGCATTATCGAGAGGTGTGCTGGCTGAACCCCGGAACAGCCGGCAGCCTCTGGATGATGTCACAGCAAAACATGGTGGCATGGGACTGAACACTGCCAGAAGCGAGGTGGATCTCCCCTGGACAGTGCTGAATCGGCTAGGTGGGTGAGTATCTAATCTGAACACAACTCACCACCATGAAGGGGTCTAAAAGAAAATGCAAAAGGGAGGGTGAAAACCTGCTTTAAGTTTCACTCTTTTGCAGTTATGCTTATGAATATTAGATTCACATCAAATGCAGATTATAGAATGATGAGAATTATAATTGGGTCCAGCCTATGACCACCAGAAAGCCGAGGTGGTTCTCAGGATCCCCTACACCAGAGGTCTCCAAACCATGGCCCTCCATTTATTCAGGAACTACAATTCCCATCATGCCTAGTCATGTCTGTGAATGCCAGAGTTTTACAATGCCTCATGGAACGTGTAGTTCTGCAAAATCTGGAGGGCCATAGTTTGGAGATCTTTGCCCTACACAATAGTGAACAGTGACTTGAAACATCAATTTTTATTGAGTCAAATGTTGCAACAGGGCCACTCACGGATCTAATTTCAACCAATCTAGTTGGTGTCAGCCAAAATTCAAGCCATAGTTGGCAGACCTTATGGGCCAGATTCACGAACACTTGCGCTGGAGTATTTGGATATGCGCCGCGTAACTGTGATGATGCGCCGTCATTTCTATGTGCCCGTACCCACCAAACTAGATGCGCCCAATAACGGGTCATTTGCGACCGGCGGAACGTTCCGACGCCAGAGTATCGTCAGCGCTTATTTTCGCTGGGCGCATCAGTCGCGCCCATTGATTTCCCCTGCAAATATGCAAATGAGGGAGATTTCCCAATTCACGAACGGATTAGCACCATACGCTGGCTACATGCGCCGCGCGTATCTGGTCCGTCCGGCGCAAAGTTATTTCTACAAAAGGCTGCTTTATCTTTACTCCAGACGGTCACAGGTCAGCAGGAGAGCAGCTACAGCAGCGTTACCGACGATAGGAGCTTGCTGAACAACAACACTTGCAAGGACAACACCTCTGTGTGCCAACATGCCAGGGGCAATTGTGGTCCTAGAACTACTGATGGGTCCCCTGGAACCAAGAAGGCGGCCACGTGAGAGGATATACCGCACTTGTATGAACCTCTTTGGCATGGGGGATGAGGAGGTGTATCGCCTCTTCAGATTCAGCCCAGATGCAATACTTGAACTAACCACAACCCTGCAGGATGACATCACCAGCAAGACACACCTCTCACAAGCAGTGCAGCCACTGGTGAAGGTACTGGCAACACTTCATTTCCTTGCAAGTGGATCATTCCAGCGTACAAGTGGAGTGGTGGCTGGGATGTCACAATCCTCCATGAGCAGATGTGTGCACCAGGTTGTCCCTGCAATCCTCAGACGCATGTCCAACCAGTTCATCAGACCCACCACTGAGGAGCTGCGGCTGAAGGCAATGACAGATTTCTACAACATTGCCAGATTCCCACGCACTGTGGGGGCCATTGATTGCACACATGTGGCCCTACAGCCCCCCAGTGCCACAGAGCACATATACCGCAATCGGAAGCATTGGCATTCCATCAACGTACAGGTGATAGCCGATGCCCAACGCCTCATATGGCACGTCCGTGGTGCCAAACACCCCGGGTCCAGCCATGACAGCTACATATACCGTCAGAGCCCCATCCCAGCAGAATTTAACCAGAACATGTATGGGGACAGCTGGCTGGTTGGTGAGTGACATGGGAGTCAGGCATGACTATCCCCTCCCGTGATGCACAACAGAAATCGCACATGCATGACTAACATTATCCTGTCTTTTCCCTTACAGGTGACTCTGCATATGCACTGGGACCCCATCTAATGACTCCTTTCCGGAACCCCCAAACCAGAGGAGAGAGAAAATACAATGAAGCACACATCAAAACCCGTGCAGTGGTGGAGCAAACATTTGGGCTCCTGAAGTCCCGTTTCCGATGCCTGGATAAGTCTGGGGGGACCCTATTGTATTCCCCTACCTTTGTGTGTCAGATCATCGGTGCATGTTGCATACTACATAACTTTGCTATGAAAAAAGGCCTGCAGATTGACATACGTGATGACCTGACCCCCGACCCACACAGTCCCCACCTGCCAGAGGACACCCAGTCTGCTGATGGAAGAGCAGTCAGGAGGGTCCTCGCCGTAGGCATCTTTGGACACTAAACCAAAACATTAATAACACAGACAATGCACGCGTGTACACCACTGATGTCCCTAGATCACACACACCACATGCACATCGCATTGGATTAGCCCAAGTCCAGCATGTAGGAGTTGGGAGCAGTAAAGCCAGCGTCAAGGCCCCAATGATGTCACTGTCCATTCACACACCTTTCACACGTCATTCATTCAGCCGTGGGGTTCACTTCACCACCACGGCCGAGGGTGACACCCCTTACTTTCAGGAGTGCCACCCCCTCACATTCACACACCATTCACACTGTCCCCTGCACTCCTGACCGTGCAGTACAAAAATAAATTAATAATATCATATCCTGATAAATAAAATAAACAAAATCTCATAACCTGAGAAAAAGAAAAAATAAACTCATGACCTGAGTATGTCCAAAACAAAAATATAAAACAAGAAAAAAAAAAAAGGCCTCATCGGGGATGCCGGGGGCTTCTTCTGGGGGCCCCTCTCTGGCTCCGCAGCTGCCTGGATGGAGTGGGTGGGGGTGGGGGGGCATCTGGAGGTGGCTGATCCCCAGGTGGGCCACTCCTGGCAGGTGTGGCCTGCGTGCCCTCCAAGGCCCTGGCTATCCGTCCAAGGTAGGAGTTCGTCTGGGCCTGCATCCGGAGCTGACGGGTGACCTGGTAGTGCTGGGCCCGCCGACTCAGCCTCCCCTGGTCCCGGATGGCAGCAGTGTTGGCCTGGACGGCTGCAGTAAGGTGCCGAATATCCCCCTGCACCTCCCCCAAAGTGGTGACCACTGCAGCGCAGTTGCAGCTTACATCCTGCACTGCGTTGCTGAGGTTAGCAACGGAGCCCATGCTGTCAGCCACTTTCTCCAAGTGCACCGCTATGGCCCCCATCTGTTCCGTCTGCCTGGCGTGATCCCTCGCCAACTGGTCCTGGACACCATCAGACACCCCCCTGGTCTTCTGGGTCTTCTGGGTCGCCTTCCTGGGGCCAGAAGATGGTTGTCCTCGGGTGGAAGGAGTCGCCCTTGAGGGGCTTCCAAGGATGGGGGAGGGGACGACAGACGGCCCAGGAGAAGGGGAGGAGACAGACAACACTAAGGTAAAGTCCTGCTCTGCCACAGCAGGATCCTCTACAACCACCTCGGCAGGTGTGGTGTGGCCACTCTCCTCCTCCACAACCTCTTCACCACCCAGTGGCTCAGGCACACGATGGCGTGGGGGGGATGGGGTGGAATGCACGCTGACAGATGATGGCCCAGCTCCGTCATCTGTGGATGACACAAAGCAGACACATGTTGGTGGTCCCACACACTTGGCACATGTACCCCCCCCCCCCCAAATGCTAAACAACAAATAGGGGATTAGAAAACACTTACCTGTCCTTGTGCCTTCCTCCACGGAGTCATAGCCTGCGACCCCCTCCACCTGCTCCCTCTCCAGGCAGCGAGCAACCACCTCCTCCTCTGCGGTTAGGGTGACAGGACATGGGGGACCACCACCTGTGCCCCTCTCATACCTCCTGATGGAGGCCACCTTGTCCCTCACCTTGCGCCGCAGGTCATTAATTTTTTTTTGGATGTCCCCAGCAGTCCGGGTGGAGTACCCCAGGACATTGACCCTGGCAGCAATGGACTCCAGGATGCCCTGCTTCCTCTCCCGGCTGGTCTTCCGGCTTTTTTTGCCATGGAGAAAATCATTATCCGTCTCCATTGCCGAAATGATGGGCGAGACCTCCTGTGCATTAAAATTCAGGTTCCTCCTCTCTCTGGGGGTAGCGGGAGCAGCCATCACCAAACAAAAGTATCTTCCCTGGGGTGGGGGGAAGCGGAAATACTTTTGCGCCGGAATGGCGTTTCCGCCAGCGCTTTTAAGCGCCCAGCGGAACGCATTGCGCTGACGTTTCCCAGGAAGTGGTGCCGACGGAAGTTGTGAGCATGCGCACAAGGGGGGCGAGTGGAGCCGCACTCACTGCGCATGCTCCGTGGATGATGCGCTGAACGTAAGCCTCTGCGCTGGGCTCCGCCCATCATTTACATATGATCACACCCACTTCCACTTGCGTCGGGTTACGCCAGCGCATTATCGTTACTCTGGCGCAAGTTTACGCGCAACTGCTATGTGAATTACAGGACTTGCGCTGAAAGGGTCTTCAGAGTAACGTAAATGAGAAGCGTTACTCCAGAGGAAAGATACTCTCATCTACCTGAATCTGGCCCTATGTATTTATATGCAGTTCCTGCTAAAGGACTTATCAGATTTCAGAATAGGTAATCTCGACCATTAGCAAAGGGTACGCCACACATGACATTTGGTGTTCCACTGCAATGAAAAAAATAAAAAGCTTCTTCCATAACACATGCTAAAGAGGCCTATAGGAATGAATTTTAGCGGTAAAAACACATGCAAAAAATAGCCTAATTAACATGCATTACTGTATACACACAGATGTGAAGCAGCCCCTTTATGGAGAATCAGAAGAGGGGCCTGCTCCCTCCAAAACAGAGACAGTTTGGAGCTATGATGGAAATATGGCTGGAACACAATTAGAGGTGCCTTTCATAAACCCTTTATTTGTGTATAAACTGTACAGATGGGTAATATAAAATGTATCCAGTGTATAAATTCCCTGCACTAGACATGATTAAGCAAGGTTAGCGTGCTTTTAATCACATGCCCTTGTGCACTTTATATGCAAAAACCCTGAGCCAAATGGTTCTTTCCTTTGTTCTGGTATAAGGATTAGTGTATGCCTCCCAAACTGAATACATTAGCGCTGTACCACATCCTTTCACTGCTCTAGGGTGCTATACTGCAGATTAAGAACACGTTTAAATTAGGGCTAAAGGAAGCAATCCAATGAACATAAAAAGCAGAAGTGGGAGTCAATTGGCTGTTTTCACCGCACAGCTAAAAAGGATCCATGATAATTATTTCATTTCGAAGAGAAATATATATAAAAAAGAAAGTCTAGGGAACGAACGCAGGGCTATCTGTGAGGTTTTATTTGCTTTGATTCAAAGGGACAGGAAATTCAAGGCAAAGGAACGTCTAAGCAGAGGAAATCAAACATGTTATTTTCTTCATTCTTAACTTCCCGGGACAACTGCAGGCTTGTTGGAAACACATGTAAGAAACAAATTCTTTTAATTATCTGGCTGTTTCTTCACTGTTCAAAAGTAAAGAGATAATGTCATGGATTGGATGTAAAAATTACAGGCAGGCGCAGGTAAATTGATGGCTAGAATAGTACGCCTTTGCTTTATAACCCTATTCAACAATATGTATACTATAGTCATAGGTACTGTATTTTCCTCTTTTCTTTTAGATGTAGTATTTGGAAGAGAAATTCATGTTAAAGCTGAACTCCAAGCATATATAAAATAAAACGCACATATTAATACAGTTCTTTATTTATTACATAGTTACATAGTAGTAATAAACCATTAACCGCTTCAATACAGGGCTTCTTATACCACTTCCATACTGGGCCTATTCTGGCACTCTCCTACAAATCATCATTCTTTTGCTAGAAAATTACTCAGAACCCCCAAACATTATATATGTTTTTTTAGCAGACACCCTAGGGAATAAAATAACGGTCATTGCAACTTTTTATCTTGCACGGTATTTGCAAAATCATTTTTCAAACACCTTTTTTTGGAAAAAAATGGTTTCACGAATTAAAAAAATAACAAACGTTAAAGTTAGACCAATTTTTTTGTAAAATATGAAAGATGATGTTACGCCAAGAAAATAGATACCTAAAGAGACAGAAATTGCCCCTCCAGGCAGGTCTTGTTGGGTGCAAATGACTGTAAACATCCCTTGTAATAGGAATGGCATTTGACAGGTCCTCTTTATGGAGAGATGTGGGGTCAATAAGACCCCACATCTCTCCTCCAGGCTGGAAAGCATGAAATCGTGAAAAAAATTCACAATCTCATGCTTACTAGCCACAATCGCGGCTTTGTTTACTTCTGGGAACCCGGACGTGACGTCATCACATCTCGCCCGGGCCTCTGATGGTCATAGAGATGACTGATGACCATGTGGTCACCAGTCATCTCTATGCTCGTCATGTGACACCGGCGCCAGACGATTCTTTCTCTGGGCCCCCGATGGCACGGGAGAGCCCGGAGAAGCACTGGATGGCAGCGGGAGGGGGGATGTCCCCTATCGCCACCTATAAGAACGATCAAGCTGCGGAACTGCCGCTGTGATCATTCGTATCGTGCGCAGAATTGCAGGCAGAGAAGAAGGATATCTGAATGATGCCTCTAGCTGCAGGCATCATTTAGATATCCCCCCACAAAGCCCAGGACGTAATATGACGTCCACCCAGGATGGAAGATCCCATCTGTGGAAGTCATATTACTAATGCTGTGTATTGAAGTGGTTAAACATGAACATGAATCCAAGAATGGATATTGTATACATAGGGGTTGATTTACTAAAGGCAAATAGACTGTGTACTTCGCAAAGTGCAGTTGCACTCTGCAAGTGCAATTGCTCCAGAGCTTAATAAATGAGGTAAAGCTTCACCGTGCAAAGAATACCCAATCAGGTACAAGGAACTAAGCAACTGCAAAGGGCACAGTTTATTTTCCTTTAGTAAGTCAACCCCATAGTTACATTGGTCCAGCTTGGATTAATGTAGCTATGATAGGAACCAGCTTTAAATGATAATGCATCAAGCACATAGCCACTTGCTTTAAGTAATTGAAAAGGCAGAAGGTACAGTAAATAAAAAAACTTCTCCATGCAGCTCCCCACGCAGCCCTCCTAAATACTTAAAGGGGTTGTAAAGGTTAAAAAAATAAATCCCTAAAAAGCTTCCTTTACCTTAGTGCAGTCCTCCTTCACTTACCTCATCATTCCATTTTGCTTTTAAATGTCCTTATTTCTTCTGAGAAATCCTCACTTCCTGTTCTTCTGTCTGTAACTACACACAGTAATGCGACACTTTCTCCCTGGTGTGTAGAAAGCCTCTTGAGGGGGCGAGCAGGAGTGTCAGGATGCTCACTAACACACAGCTCCTTTCTCTATCTGCAAAGTAGATAGTGTCCTGACCCTCCTGCTGGCCCCCTCAAGAGGCTTTCTCCATACCAGGAAAAAAGTGTTGCATTACTTTGTGGAGTTACAGACAGAAGAACAGGAAGTGAGGATTTCTCAGAAGAAATAAGGACATTTAAAAGCAAAATCGAAGGATGAGGTAAGTAAAGGAAGCTATTTAGGGAAAACATTTTTTACCTGTACAACCCCTTTAACTGAGCTCTATCTCGATCCATGAAAGCTGAGGCTCTCTCGGCTTTCTCACTCCTCATTGGCTCCTACTGCTGTCAATCACAGCCAGTGATGAGGCAACTGGGGGGCGGGGTCAAACCCTGCTGTGTATTTTATGGACACACAGAGCAGGGCCCCAATAGCAAGAAGGCACTAATAGGTCTACCTTGCTCTACCTTGCCAGACACCACCAGCCACATCTCCAGCCACATCATTTTGACTCCAACTTTAAGATCCATAAGGCATGTCCAGATATCTGGCTGATGGATATAACCATCTTAAACTCATGATGTCCTGGATGATTTAATTTTTGATATACACTCTCTATCAACCGGACCTGTATAGAGGGGAAAGTACAATTCTACCTCTATAGCTATGGTCTATATAGAGTTATACCACTAAGTTACACAATAAGACCATTCCACATTATACGGACCTCTGACTGATGTCATCCATGTTTTCTGTTGCTTATGCGCTGCTCTGACGGACATAGCTTTCTTTTTACTTTTGAGTTATGTTCTTCGTCTTTATGGGTGGAGCATCAACATTTGGGATATAATCCACAGCATCCACAGAAGTTCTGCATTTAGTTTTTTGAAACGCGTTGGCATTCTGTCTGTATGACAAAGCTCTGGGCTTTTCTCCTTGCAGCTTGTTTCCATTTTCTGTTCCCAATATTTGTGTTTGTTGCCTATATCCCCATGTCCATGTTGTTATATATTAACAATGTGCAATAAACTTATTTACTATCAATAGTCCCAATCTGAGAAATTCATTTTCTGACTCTATGTATCAGGGATGTGGTCCACAATTAGTGATCAGTGACTTGTAGTGGGACTGTTATAGTATGATGGGTAAACTGACACTAACTGACATATTTGACACTTTGTGGGAACCAGTGACACTAATACAGTGATCAGTGCTAAAACTGTGCACTGACATTGTACTAATGACACTGGCTGTGAGGGGGTTAACATTTAGGGCAATCAAGGGGTTAAATGTGGTGCATTCACTGTGAGGTGCTTTTACTAAGAGATCTGCTTTGCAGGAAAATTGAAACTGGCACATCCCCACTGGCAGGACAGAGCCCTGTCCTGTCATCCTCTTCGCCAATCAGTGGGTGCCAGCGGTCAATCAATGATCAGCTTGTGCTGTGACTAATCAGTTTATCTGGAGTTCAGCTTTAGTCCTTTTACTGCCACCACCTTATGGCATATGACGGTGGCAGCAGGGGTTTTTACACCCCCCCCCAATATATCCAGGGTGTGTATATCTCACAGGCTGCATGTCAGCTTTCCTACAAAAGTGATCAGGCAGCTCTACAGCCGCCTGATCACTTTCAGAGATCGAGGCTGGGCTTCTCCATATGAATCGCACACCATGCATATACATTGGCATGGGAGGGATGTGGATTGAAAAATCTGTTATGCTGCGTACACATCATTGGAAAAAGTCAGGCAGAATTTTTTCATCGGATATTCCGACTGTGCGTGGGCCCCATCTGATTTTTTTTTTTCGTCAGAGTTTAGAAATAGAAGATGTATTATTTTTTTTCCGATCGTCTGTGTGGCATTAGGTTGCAGGCTAAAAAAAATCTATACATTTATGGCCACTTTAATGCTGTAAGGGGATAAAAACTGTTGTCAATTGCAACTTTTTCTTTGTCACTTTTTTCACAATATCAATCAGGAAAGTAGGTAGCTCTAAAAGAGCACTGGTCTGTCCAAAATAGTGGAACAGATTTTTTTTTTTTTTTTCAAATATAGTTTTTATTGTCAATTTTCACATAAAACAGAGTAAGGTAAACATTTAACAAGCGGTCTAAACGCTTTACAATATAGACATAGTATGCAACAAATAGGAACATAGAGATTGTCATTGTAACATTGGTAACCTTAGTAGTGCAGCAACATTCATACATCTACCATCCAGGTAACATTTGGAATTATTGAAGCAGTGAGGCTTCATATTAAAGCTTATATTGTTTCGTACTGTGCAACATCGGGGGGCGTGTGAAGGGCAGAACCACTCAAGCACCCCTCTAAGGGAGCAAGACGGAACAGATTTATTTTAACAAGTTATACATGCTACCCTTACATTCATAGCTCACGTAATACAACATTTTGTTGCGACCCGGTGGATATGTCAAAAATCACATTTGAGGACCTCTATACTGTATTTATTAATTTGGCCATTATCCCTAGGTAACCTCCGGTCACCGGTGGGATACTTCACAATTTTATGCACTTGTTACTGAAACTGTTCTGTATCCTTCTGCCAAGGTACTGTGTTTACTCACAAAAGAAATAATTAGGTTGTATCAATATTAAATGTGGAATTCAATAAAATCTCACAAATACCTACTCACTAGAAGGCTTTTGGCAATCTTATTCAAATATCATTTATGTGATGATTTTTCTGAAATAGTAAAGTTTAGCAAGGATTCTGGGAATCAACCAAACTTCTATACTGGAAGGATTTAAAGTGAAGAAATAAACACATTTTGTACTCATTTTAATTAAGAGTGATTGGCTGCATTTTTTATATACTTAAAACATTTGTCAGAAGCCAACCCTTGCAAAGTAGGATTTTCCAACATGTTGTATGGTGTTGATGTTGTGGTTGCTCAATAAATTGTTATCAAAGTTTATTAAAGACTTTTGAAAAGTTGACCTGAATGGACAGCATTACATGCAGTCTAATTGCTCCACGGTAGGTGGCGCTCTTCCCCAGTGGTACTGCAGTTGGAGAGGAAGTCAAGAGAAACATGGTTCCTCTATGTTTTTCTGGGTCACTGGGGAAGTGATCCAATTGGATGCTGCGCCCCATGTGACTCTCCTGGGTCCAGGAGAGTCTATTTAAGGCCCTGGCTCCCAGGTTTGATGCAGATTTTTCAAGTGGGTAGAGTAGGGACAGGTATCCTGTCTGGTAGAGACAGAGCTAGCAACGGGGAAAGCTTCCTAATGAGAAGGGAACGCAATGGGGTTTGCAACTTTCTGTTTGGGCATTAAACGGGCAGGCCGCACTTTGCCCCTCCTAACAGGTGCTGTTTGTTTGCCTGAAACCTGCTCTCTACTTGCTGCTGGACCTGTGAGTGTTCCCAGTTGGGTTGTCTTCCCACCGGGTTTATGGTGAACTGTTTGCGTCATTTCAATAAAAGTTATTTTATCGCGCTTGGACTGTGTGTTTTTAATGCCGCCACACCATGCTAGGATATCAAATTGGACACTAAACAGACAGTTTAATACCCTAGTATACTCAAAAATAAACATGCAGCAGCAGATGTTTGCCTGCAACTTCTAATGAGAGGAACTGTGCAAATTAAATACTTTTTCCATGAGAAAGGTGAAATATTGTAGATATCTCCTTGAGAATGATGAGCAAAGAAGTATCTGCAGGCCCTCACAAGATCCTAAAATGCCTCAATCCAATCCAATCCTCACTAGATGCTGAATGTACTGCTGCATAGTGAACTACTGAAACCTGCACTCAAGAAGGTGCTACAACAAGTTTCAAACATTTTCTTGTGAGATATAAGTCATTAAGATGCCCCTGAAAACAAATTCTGGGTTCCTGTTTAATTAATGTCCAAATACTTTACTATGGATAGAGATAGATGGCTGACTCAACTAAATACAACAAACAAGAAGCACAGCAAAGGGAATCCTGAAGAGAGCCTTATAATTTTTACCCAACCTAGAAGTGAGTCTTGCCAATGTCTATATGACTGTGGATAGGGTTCCCAGAGTACTTGTCTTTGATGGCTTCACACAGGTGTATCAGTAACTCTAGATGCCAGTAAAGAGGACCTGTCTTTTATGGCATTGTGATGCCATGTAAGTAATTAAATCTGCCAGTAAAGATTGTCTGCATACAGCAGGTTGGGCAATAACTAGACATGTGCATTCGTTTTCGTTAGAATGCATTTTTGTCCGAAAATCGGGTATTTTCGTTATCGCTTTAACGAACGAAAACGAAAGCGCAAGAAACGAAAACCGAAAGATCCGACATAAAAAATGCTTTATTTTTGTTTTTGTTCAGATCCGATGATTTTCGATGCTTTGTCGACTTTTTTTAAGTCGGAGCGACTTGCGTTGCTCCTATTAGAACGGTTCCATTGAATAGAGTGGTCCGCGACTTGTCAGGCGGCTGAGTTGCCTGACAGGTCACCCCTGTGTGAACCGGCTCTAAAGGAACCTATTTCGAAAATAAAAAACTAACCTTTACAACCCCTTTAAATATTCATACATTTGACGCAACAGCACCACTAGCTAGTGTTATACACTGCCACCATCACTTAAATTTTTTAGCTTATTGAATAAAATGAAGCTGTGTTTACTTTATATACCCAACCATATGTATGAAAATTGAGGGGAAAAACAATCTTTCTAGAATATGATTGCATAGTGTAAGCTTAGGCTTTAGCAAACGCATTGCAAAATGTGCATTAATTATATACCTGCTATCGTATCTCAATAGAGAGGAATAACTACACTGAGCCTCAAGAAACTCCATGTAGTGACTGATGTACAGATATCTATATGTCATATAAGAACTCTACCTTGAAATGAAATTAGTACAATACAGTTTTTTTTTTTTTGTTTTGTTTTTTTACAGGAGACTTTGAATGATTTTTCTAAAAAAAAAAAAAAAAAAGAAATGTATTCCTTGTTTTACTAGAATTTTTTTTTTTTTTTCGCTAACACTGCTGCACAATTATGTGTTTACCCCTGGTATCAGCCAGATGCTGAAGGATGAAGCCAATTGGCAGAATGGTGCATCATCACCAATAGGGATGAGCTCAGGCTTGTCCAGATCCTAGTTCAAATCCACCTGAGCCAGCTTACCAGGAAGCGGCCATCTATATTGGGCCAATTATAAGTGACTGGGATGAGTCCCAACCACACATATACAAGAAACGTGTATACATGGGACTGCGGAGTGGGTAAAGCCTGAGCCTGATTGGCATAGTACAGTGATAGTTTCCTGCGAGGTTTGTTTGGGTGGATTCAGACAAAGATCCAAACATGCCTGAGCTCATCATAAATTATCGGCTGCCCTATGGTCAAAGGAAGTAAACAGTAACAGGCAAAGAAGCTTATTCGAAGATGGTACCAACAACTGTAGAACTGCAAGAGACACTGTAAAACATTGCTCCCTGCGGAACAGGACAAGCTCAGAGGTAAGTCTTCCATAATGTACAAGTACACTGTGTATATTTTCATAGTTACATAGTTACATAGTTAGGCAGGTTGAAAAAAGACACAAGTCCATCCAGTTCAACCATAAAACATTTTAAAAAAAATATATACAAACAGAATAAAACAAAGTACAATCCCATACACCAAACTCCATACCCACAGTTGATCCAGAGGAAGGCAAAAAAAAACAGCAGAGCGATGATCCAATTTGCTACAGGAGGGGAAAAAATTCCTTCCTGATCCCCCGAGAGGCAATCGAATTTACCCTGGATCAACTATACCTACAAATCTTAGTACTCAGTTATATTGCGTGCATTTAGGAAAGAATCCAGGCCTCTCTTAAAGCAATCTACTGAGCTGGCCAGAACCACGTCTGGAGGGAGTCTGTTCCACATTTTCACAGCTCTTACTGTGAAGAAACCTTTCCATATTTGGAGGTGAAATCTCTTTTCCTCCAGACGTAAAGAGTGCCCCCTTGTCCTCAGTGTTGACCTCAAAGTGAATAACTCAACACCAAGTTCACTATATGGACCTCCTATATATTTGTACATGTTGATCATATCCCCCCTTATTCTCCTCTTCTCAAGAGTGAATAAATTCAGTTCCTCTAATCTTTCCTCATAGCTGAGCTCCTCCATGCCTCTTATCAGTTTGGTTGCCCTTCTCTGCACTTTCTCCAGTTCTCCGATATCCTTTTTGAGAACTGGTGCCCAAAACTGGACTGCATATTCACCTTTTACTGTGTTTCTGTTACACAAGTTTCACTGATTAATGGTGTATGACAAGCACCAATAACATACCATATCTTATTTTATTATATTGTTTGCGCTGCACTATTTTTATGTTGTATGTATTTTTGGGAATATTGTGAAAGTTTCTTTTGTGTTCAGCTGGCATTCATGCGAAATTTTAACTTTAGAGTTAATTTCAACATAATTTTTATTATATAAGTTTTCCTCATTTGTTTGCGCTGATTGCACCCCCTTTCTACTTTATATTCCAGATGAGGTCTTACTAATGATTTGTACAGGGGCAAAATGATATCTCTCTCTCTGGAGTCCATACCTCTCTTAATACAAGAAAGGACTTTGCTCGCTTTGGAAACCGCAGCTTGGCATTGCATGCCATTATTGAGCTTATGATCAACTAAAACCCCCAGATCCTTCTCCACTACAGATCCCCCCAGTCAGTGGCGTATCTAGGGTATGGCAGCAATGACAAGTGCCATGGGCGCCATATGAAGTGCGGCGCTGTTGAGTGGCTGGGCAGCAAGGCACTTACTAGGGTCTGAGGGTCTCTTCTTCCCTCCTCTTGAGCATAGGCAGGATCTTCTTTTCAGCTCCTTTGCTAATGGACAATGGCAGCGCTATCCCTGCTGCGTTCAGCCACAGCCCTCCCCTGTTCTCCCAGGATCTCCCATTCCATCTGGTTGCGCACAAAGATAACCTTAACAAAAAAAAACAGCTAACAAAACTAGTGTTATTTATCATCCCTTGTGATACCTTGGGTAGTGACATATCCTCTTTATGGAGAAATCTGGGGTTTATTAGACGCCTGATCCCTCCTCTGTCCTCCAAAGCCAGGGAAATGCAGAACCAATCCTGGAAGTGATGAAATCTTCATCACTTAAGGCCTCAGTATTCACAGAGGAGAAGGAGAAACTGATGTGATAAATGTCACTAAATGAAACTGATGTGATAAATGTAGTGATCTATTTTTTTTTTTTTTTTTGTGTTTCAAATGTTTCGACAGGGGCGTAGTTTCAGCGATTGCCATAGGCGCTATTTTCACTAGATACGCCTCTGTCCCCAGTAGTACTCCCCCTAGCATGTATGATGCATGCATATTCTTAGCCCCTAAGTGCATAACTTTACATTTATCAACATTAAACCTCATCTGCCACTTAGTCGCCCACTTAGACAGAGCATTGAGGTCGGCTTGTAAATTGGAGACATCCTGCAAGGACGTTATTCCACTACATAGCTTGGTGTCATCTGCAAAGACAGAAATTTTACTTTTGATCTCAGACCCAATATCATTTATAAATATATTGAAAAGTAAGGGACCCAACACTGAACCTTGGGGTACACCGCTAATAACCTTGGACCATTCAGAGTAAGAATCATTAACCACAACTCTCTGAATTCTGTCTTTCAGCCAGTTTTCTATCCATTTACAAACTGATATATCTAATCCTGTAGACCTTACCTTACACATGAGCCGTGTGTGGGGAACTGTATCAAACGCTTTTGCAAAATCCAAGTATACCACGTCCACAGCCACGCCTCTGTCCAGCGTTTTACTTACCTCTTCATAAAAGGAAATCAGGTTTGTCTGACAACTTCTGTCCTTCATGAATCCATGCTGTCTGCTGCTTAAATAGTTTGTTTACAACAAGAACTCATCTATGTGGTCTTTTATTAAACGTTCCAGTATCTTCCCAACAATATTGCATATTGCATAACTGTAAACAGTTCCTGCCCTAAAGTTACCTTTTAATACAGTAAGGAAAATGTGAAAGCAAAAGTAAGATTTAAAAGATAAAATAAAAATGAAGGAAAATATTGCAATAAAAATCATGATATGGGTTCCCATTAAACATGTAGTGGTCCTTTAAAACTAGTCCACCTACAATCCTGTCCTAAAAAAGCCACTTTGAGAAGCCACTTGGGAATCAATCAGCTGCATACTGGGAAATTCCTGCTCAGACAAAGTTATTAGGAGCACAGTGAGTGAGCATGCCATGCTCCAGAAAATGTGCTTTTAGCACTCTCATGAATATCCATGAATGTGTATATCTGTCCAGATAAATGGAGCTTCATGTCAACATGGGTGAGTGCGAATACAGCTGAAACACCCAATTGGCATGAGGCATGCTCAGTTACACGCTGCAGCTGTTCAAAATAGAAGTTTGATATGCTGCTGTGACAGGCTATGGCTGTCAGAAATGTTGGTTTAATGCGCTGAAGGTAAGAGGAGTCCAGGTCCGTTAAGCACTGTCTGCATCTAAGCTCTCCAGGCAATGTTCCCCAAGTAAAATAGCTACCTTTCTGCAAAAAGTTAGAAACACATCTGCCTTTTTCTAGGCATTACCGCCAGGCAATTTAACACTGTAATTGTCCCACAACACACGTTTTCCGATTGATTTAAAAATACTTTATTGCAGCACTCTTTAACACACACACAATATTGGGTTGCGTTAACATATGTGTGTAGTGCCCATGCCCTGGGCTGGCTAAATTTAGTATATAGCTCTGCTGTAAGTCTGATCATGTTTGTCCCTTAATCTGGTGGCTGATTGCTTCTGCCTGTTTCTAGAAAAAATGTTCCAGAAATAGTGTGGGAGGATCAATCGCTAAATTATGAATACTGTATTTATTGGCGTATAACACTCACTTTTTCAACCTGAAAATATAGGGTAAACAGTGCCTGCGTGTTATACGCAGGGGGCTGTGGAAAGTTCTTTCCTGAAACGTCCCTCCTAAAGTTAGGGTGCGTGTTATATGCCTGTGCGTGTTATACGCTGATAAATACGGTAGTTATCTGACCTTAGCCAATCTCTGGGAGGCTAACCCAGAAGGTGTGGCTGAGGAGCAGATAAATATTTGAGAGGACCTGATACTTCTCTCTCCTCCCCTGGGGCTTCTTCCCTGAGAGGGGGCCTGGGTGTGTGTTCTAGAAAACTACTGCTACTGGACCTCTGCATGTGCTTTGGGTTGAGGACCTAAAGAAAGCTTGCTTTCAGGAAACCTGACTTTGGAAGCTTGACTGGAAAGGTGGGTGCCTTTCACCTGCAGCTTTCTTTAACCGCTTGCCGACTGCCGCATGCATATGTAAGTTGAAAGAATGGCACGGGCAGGCAGATAGGCGTACAGGTATGTCCCTTTAAATCTGCCGCCCAGCGTGTTTGCGGGTCCCGGGACCTCGATGTTTCTGAGCGGCCCGCAATCGCGGTCAGCAAAGGCAGAACAGGGGGTTGCCTTTGTAAACAAGGCATTCCCCTATTCTGCCTGGTGACACTGTCACTGATGGCTGTTCCCCCATGATCAGGAACAGTCATCAGTGACGTGTCACGTGTAGCCACGCCCCCTAACAGTAAGAATCACTCCCTAGGGAACACTTAACCCCTACAGCGAAACCTAGTGGTTAACACCTTCACTGCCAGTGTCATTCTCAACATAATCAGTGCATTTTTATAGCACTGATCGCTGTAAAAATGACAATGGTCCCAAAAATTTGTCAAAAGTGTCTGATGTGTCTGCCATAATGTCGCAGTCATGATAAAAATCGCTGATCGCCGCCATTACTAGTAAAAAAATAAATATTAATCAAATTGCCATAAAACTATCCCCTGTTTTGTAGACGTTATAGCTTTTGTGCAAACCGATCAATAAACGCTTATTGCAATTTTTTACCAAAAATATGTAGAAGAATATGTATTGGCCTAAACTGAGAAACAAACTTTTTTTATATATATTTTTTGGGGATAATGTATAATAGCAAAAAGTAAAAAATATTGTTGTTTTTTTTCAAAATTGTCATTCTATTTTTGTTTATAGCGCAAAAAAATAAAAACCGCAGAGGTGATCAAATACCACCAAAAGAAAGCTCTATTTGTTGGGAAAAAGGGACGGCAATTTTGTTTGGGGGCCACATAGCATGACCGCGCAATTGTTAGTTAAAATGACACAGTGGCGAATTGCAAAAAGTGGCCTGGTCTTTGACCAGCTTAATGGTCTTAAGTGGTTAAGAGAAATAAAGTATACAGTGATAAAAAAAAAAAAAAAAAAATGTTTAGGCTTTTAGCATGCTGGTGCAACCTAATTACTTTTATGCTAGGCTCATTTTTGGTTGAAAGGCCCCACAGCCCCTTGTTACGAGATATGCCTTTATTAGGATATACACTTTGAGCTAATTTATGATTGATTGCTATGACTTACGGTAAACTTTTGCTCTTTCCATTCTACCATTCTGTAAAATAAGCCATAAGCTGTGTAATATTGCAGCAAACATGTTTTGACCTTACTCCTTACTATTAGACATTTTAATCTCAGAGAAGATCCCCGCAGTGTCCTTCAACTGACTTACAACTGGAATTCTGAGGGTTAGAGGAAAATATATGTCTTTTCCAAGAACAAAACCGTTCCTCAATTATCTACAGGTAGGGTAAGCCCCTGAAATTCCAGATATAGTACATACAGTGAGTGCAATGTTTGAAGGTTATGTTATTATCTAACCACTGAACACAGCACAATATAAAATAATAATAATAATAATAATCAGACAAAATTAAATTTGAGGACAACCAATGCTGGATATCCACATATTATACATTATTCCTTTTCCTGACCTGTCCTCTGTTTTTCTTCTTCAAACAGATCTAATTTGTTAATTAATACTATATGTATTTAAAAGGTATTTCCAACTAAAACCCTTTTATAGTTTTCACCCCAGTGACAATGGTTTTACAAGACAGGAAGTAAGGGAAAATCTTCAACAGCAGAAAACAGTAGACAAATTTTGATTGCAGTCCCTGTTTCTGATTTCTTCTCACTTACTGTCTGGTGAAATCATTGTTACCAATAGAGTCAATGAGGGTTCAAGGAGTAAAATCCCAACAGTGGTTCTTCTCCTACAAAAAAAAAAGTTTTGACTGGACATTTTAACTTTAGACTTTAAAGCGGAGTTCCACCCACATTTTTTTTACTCTTGTAGCAGCTCCATGGTGAGTTGAACCTGTGACCTTCCGCACTGATTTTTTTTGCCTATATCTAATTTCACTTCCTCCTCTAGGGGGGCAATGGCCACAGACATAATTTCCTGTTTTGCATTGGCTCCTGGGAGATCTTGGTCAGCTTGGCATGGAATCTATGGAAACTCTTGGCCAGCTTGGCATTGCATGGCTCCAGTAACATTTAACATTAGCGTCTATGGAAAATCTTGGTCAGCTTGGCATGGCACAGCTATGCCAAGCTGACCAAAATTGCACGGCACTGCACATGCGCGAGATCAGCAGGTGCATGCTGGGTAGCCAGCATGCACAGAAGAATGACACTGTGACTTTAGATGCCCACACTGGAGATAGCCACGCTGTGCAGAAACTTCACAAAATAAAGAAACAATACTGCATAGATATAAAACTTGGCATACATTACAGCATAGCTTTGTTACATTGCACGAGGCATGAGTATTCTAGGAGTATTTTTATCTTAAAAGTCTGCTTTAACCAGGTAAAGACATCGGGTGTGCTACACTCGTCTAAAAAAAAATTCAGCTAAACATTTTTGGGCTTTGTTTAGCACACTCAGTCTCCCCCTTCAGATCTCCATCAGCATTTACCAGCAATTCCTGACTGTCATTTTACCCACATGTGATGCTGAGCCTTCATGATTGAAATAACTGAAATCCAATGAATAAAAAAGCAGGCAAGAGAAAGTAATGCTGGCCATACACTCCACGAAAAATCGTCCGAACGAAGTTCTTTCGTGAGTGCAAACGATAGTGCCATCATGTAATGGCCGATAAATCGTTTTTTTTTTTGTTTTTTTTTACATATACCTAGTGCAGAAAGTTCGGACGGGAAACACATTAACCTTCCGATTTATTGTTCGTTCGTCAGAAAATTTCCAAACTTGTCCTTCGTTTTTTCGGCTCAAAAACGTCCAAACGATTTTCGATTTTGTGCCCATTAACTGGCCGAAAAACGAAAGATCTTTCTTTACGACCGATTTTCGGCCGAATTTTCGTATAGTGTATGGCCAGCATAAGGCTGGGGAGGAAAGCGCTAGATGATGCTTAAAGCGGAACTACACTCCATCTGAGCACCAAAGACTAAAAATTATATTTGATTCAATTTATTTTTTTATTATTCAAGGCAAACTCCTTCATCCATTCTTGTTTCCATGCTTTATTTTTCTGAAAAATTGTTGTAAAAAACACCCCCTAGCACTTCTGGCTGCAGCCATCTTGAGTAAATGCAGATGAATCATGTAGCCTTTACTTCCTGACATTCATCTAACCTTAGCTCAGGCATGCGTGCCAGAAAGAGCATGCTTGGGTGAGAAAACCCCTCCTCCTGTCCTAAAGACTCCTGGGATGCATGACATAATTTGCCTAGGCAAGAATCCAGGAAGTAACATACAAAGAAAAGTTCAAAACAATTAAATATGATATAATTTCCTATCTATATATTAATACCAGCAGCATAAGGATTAAATAGTTACATAGTTAGCCAGGTTGAAAAAAAGACACAAGTCTATTCAGTTAAACCAAAAAAAAAATATATCATACAATTACATATACCCAATTCTATACCCACAGTTGATCCAGAGGAAGGTGAAAAACCCCAGAAGAGCATAATCCAATTTTCTACAGATGGGGAAAAAAATCCTTCCTGATCCCTCGAGAGGCAATCAGATTTTCCCTGGATCAACTTTACCTATAGATGTTAGCACTCAGTTATATTGTGTACATTTAACCACTTCCTTACCTGGCCATAGGGGATTGTCGTCATGGTCATCCCCTCGCCGATGAGACTGGACGTTGCACAACGTCCTGTCTTCACAGTGTTCTAGGGCGCGCTACAGTTAGAACACACTTTAGGACACATTTTAACCCCTTCAGCACCCCCTAGTGTTAACCCCTTCCCTGCCAGTCACATTTACACAGTAATCAGTGCAGTTTTATAGCACTAATCGCTGTGTAAATGTGAATGGTCCCAAAAACGTGTTAAAAGTGTCCGATATGTCCGCCGCAACGTCACGGTCACAAAAAAAAACGCAGATCGCCGCCATTACTATAAAAAAAAAAAAAAAATGCCATAAATCTATCACCTATTTTATAGACGCTATAACTTTTGCGCAAACCAATCAATATACGATTATTGCGTTTTTTTTTTTTTACCAAAAATACATAGAATACGTATCGGTCTAAACTGAGGGGAAAAAAAGTTTTTAAAAAAAAAATATTGTGATATGTATTAAATAAAAAGGAAAAAATATTTTTTTTTTTAAATTGACGCTCTTCTTTTGTTTATAGCGCAAAAAATAAAAACCGCAGAGATGATCAAATACCACTAAAATAAATCTCTATTTGTGTGGGGAAAAAAACATAACAATTTAATTTGGGTACAGTGTTGCCTGACCGCGCAATTGTCATTCAAAGTGCAACAGCGCTGAAAACTAAAAATTGGTCTGGGCAGGAAGGGGGTGAAAATGCCCTGTATGGAAGGGGTTAAGAAAGTATCCAGACCTTTCTTAAAAGCAATCTACTGAACTGGCCAGAACCACCTCTGGAGTCTATTCCACATTTTCACAGCTCTAGATGTAAAGAGTGCCCCCATTGTCTTTTATGTTGACCGTAAAGTGAATAACTCAACACCAAGTTCACTATACGAACCCCTTATATATGTGTACATGTTGATTATATCCCCCCTTATTCTCCTCTTCTCAAGAGAGAATACATTCAGTTCCTAAAATCTTTCCTCATAGCTGAGCTCCTCCATGCCTCTTATCAGTTTGGTGGCCCTTCTCTGCACTTTCTCCAATTCCCCAATATCCTTTTTGAGAACTGGAGCCCAAAACTGAACTGCATATTCCAGATGAGGTCTTACTAATGATTTGTACAGGGGCAACATGATATCTCTCTCTCTGGAGTCCATACCTCTCCTAATACAAGAAAGGACTTTGTTTGATTTGGAAACCGCAGCTTGGCATAGTCAATGTGTGAGAGAGTGCAGTTCCACTTTAATGTCCTCCAGCCAGGAAATTAGTTGGACTTTATGGGCACCTATGGATACTAAGGTCTAGCAAGGTCTAGTGGATATTAGAGGGCTGGGACCATATTCATGTACTTGAGATGCCTGAAATAGAAATGGTTTTCCCACAGCATTGGTAGCATAATTGAGCACAGAAGATTTATCAGTTTTAATGAGCTGGGCTCTGTTTGGCTGCTGCTTGTAATGCACACTGGGAGAAGCTCACCATGTGTCAGTCAGTCTTCAGTCAGTCAGTGGTGGAGTAGGGCGCTCCGGACCTTCCGCTCGAGTCTGCTCTCACCCAGGGACCAGACAGACAGACTAGACAGCTAGGCAGGCAGGCTCCTGCAAAACTTCTTGCTGCATGAGACAATCCACAGCCCCTAGGACCAGCTCCTTACTCCCCTTGGACCCCCTCTTCTGTGCAGGCAAACATCTGCAGGTAGGACCCTGTCTTCTCAGGGCTATCTACCTCCACTAGAACCGTTGACGGCCGTCCTTTTCAGGACAAGCCGCTACATCGGCCTAACACTGCGGCTCTCCCCCTCTCCGTTACCCCACATTACCGCCCACACCGTCACCCACAATCAAGGCATCCCCCCCCCCCGCCACCTCCCTGGCTCAGTTCTGCGGCTTCTCCGCGATCTTCCGAAATCTGCGCCGGCCTTGTCACATTCGCGGCCGCCGCTTCTTAGGAAAGACCGCGGCTTCAGCCGTGGCCTAGCGGCGCGCCGCTTCTATGCGCAGTAAACAACTCAGAACTGCCCAGAACACCCCCCTACCCCTGGAGGATCCCAACTCCCCCCCAGTCAACCATCCAGATCAGCACGGCCAGCCAATCCACCCAGCTGACAGCCCCCCAGCCTATGCCCTGTGTCTCGGTCGGTGGCCACCTTGGTACACCCCAGCAACAGAGACACCTCTCACCCCCTTTTCCTCCTTCACAACCAACACTGCTTGATCCAGGGTTCTTGTCCGATCGCCTCTCAGGGATCAGGAAGGAATTTTTTCCCCAGCCTCAGCACATTGGCTCAGCACGGCCAGTTTTTTTTTGCCTTCCTCTGGACCAAGCCGGGAGAGAGGATTCAATGAATCTTCCCTTCATTGCCATTTAAATACCATACCCCCCCCAGTGACTGCGACTATGGCTCATCTGCAATATTCTGCAGAAACCATTTGGGGTCTGAGGCGATTTGCCACAGTATTACCAGCCGTCACCAAAAAGGCCTTAAAATTAGAGCAACTATTGAGAACCGATCGATGATCGACTATCAAAAATTTCAGCCGTTTACCCCAGCTTAAGCACATATCATGTGCTTTGATCAATGCAAGATCGGCAGTAAAACACCGATTAGAAATCCATGATTTCATTCTACAATACGATTTAGACTGCCTCTTTATTACAGAAAGCTGGCTCACAGCCTACTGTAACACCATTCTAGGAGAATTGGTGCCAGAAAACTACCGTATTATAACGGAAAACAGAATAGGGCAAAGAGGAGGAGGCCTGGCGGTGATCCACAAGATTCATCTTGCGATCACCAAACCAGTCCTTCAAAAACCTCTTCCATTCATGGAAACCCTTACTCTACAACTGCAAACAAATCCCCAGGAGACCGTCCGCATTCTTCTCTGCTATAGGCCACCCGGGCCAAAATCGCAGCTTCTCACATCATTGATAGAGTTTATCTCCACTTATACCCTTAACAGCAAACACCTTTTGCTGCTCGGGGATTTCAATCTCTGGGCCAACTCCTCACAGGATCCTATTGCCGATGCCTGTATTGACCACCTGGAAGGATTAGGACTACAGCAACTAGTATGTGGGCCCACACATGCTTCAGATGACACGCTCAACTTAATTTTCAGACAAAATCTGAAAATAAGCATTTTGGAAAATGAACCATTGCCATGGACAGATCACCATGCAATTAAATTCATAATTTCCAAAATTCCCCCATTGATAAAAATACCCAAGCCGGTGACAATACACTGGACTAGATCTCAGAAGAAGCTCCATTCGGAACTCTTCAAATCTACCTTGGGAAATAAAATAAAAACAATCCAACCACTTCGAACAGCCTCAGATACACTGGATGCCATAAATGCAGCCCTACTACAGTCAGCCGACTTAGTAGCACCGAAACGCAAAACCCGCATCCAGAAAAACAAGTCCAGCTTGTTCAACAACCAGCTGTCACTACTAAAGCAAGAGCGCAGAAGGGCGGAAGCCGCCTGGAAAAGAAGCGCTTCAGAGGAGAACCTCATCATCTACAAGGAAATAACAAGAAAATACCATAAAGAAATCTTCAAAGCCAAGAAAAATCATTTTTCTATGGCGTTCAACAGCGCCCTAAACCGCCCCCGCGAACTCTTCATGCTGGTCACTCAGACCATGAATCCAGGTTGATGAAAAAATAGTGCAGCGCAGAACAAATTAATAAATCAGTTATGCTGGTGAGCGATGGATGAGAGCAAGCTGTGGTGATGTCTCTTGATTTGTATGGATGGGCATAGAATGGATGGCGTTTGAGTTTACTGATGCCGCATGAGTGATCCGCTGTTGAACTGATTGGACCATTCGGGAGATCCTTGATATTATATGCTGTTTGACCTTTTTGGTCTAGGCAATAAGGTGAGAGGCAATTCTTACCTTTCTTGGTGGAGGTTTTTCTTCTGATTCACCATTCACGTTTTGGATGTGGCTCCTCATATTCACTTTGGAATATTAGTACACTTATGGACATTTTTCTGGCTCCTCATATTCACTTTGGATTATCTGTACACTTATGGACATTCTGTTTGCTTTTTCTTATATATGTTTTTTGAAAGTATTTATTAATTTGTTCTGCGCTGCACTATTTTTTCATCATTTCTGTTGATGTGTTTTATTTGAATTAACCTTCAGTGCTGGCTTGCATTAGTTTTTTCATTGTGTGTTTACCTTCTAGCGCTGAATAATTCATTTATTTGCATGAATCCAGGTTGCCTGGAAGCCCCCAATTCAGATACCCAAGAATTTTGCGATGAACTATCGGATTTCTTCATCAATAAAATTGAGGGAATCCCGGGAAAGCATTCGACAAAACAATACCCCCTTCAACCCCCCCCCCCCCCCCAATCAGCCACATAACATCCACAGAAACCATCTACAATCAACAAAGTTCACTCTGGAACCCATCTCCATCAATGCCACTAAAAATATCATCGGTACTTTGCGAAACAGCACAGCGCCTAATGATATTATCCCCACTAAACTGCTGAAGGAATGTGCCGACATCCTGGCATCACCTATCACGCAGCTTATAAACCAGTCATTTAAGGAAGGCATAGTGCCCTCCCTGCTGAAAGAGGGCACAATCAAGCCCATCTTGAAAAAGCCTACCCTGGATCCCAAGGACCCAACTCATCGCAGTCCCATAACAGGCCTAAACGTTCTCTCCAAGGTAATGGAGAAAGTAATGGTACAACAGCTGCAACAGCATCTAGATACCCATAATCTACTTGATCCATTTCAATCAGGCTTCCATCCCGGACACGGGACGGAAACAGCATTACTCAAAATATGGGACGACGCTCTTGAGGCCGCAGACGAAGGAGAATCCTCTATCCTGGTTCTGCTGGACCTAAGCGCAGCCTTTGACACGGTAGACCAAAAACTGTTATTGACTCGGTTGGCTGAGGTAGCCAGAGTCGCAGAAGGTGATCTACCATGGTTTTCCTCCTTTTTGGAAAACCGATCACAAACAGTAAAATTGGGACCTTTCACTTCTGAAAAACGCACGGTGTCATGTGGAGTCCCTCAAGGATCCCCCCTGTCACCGGTGCTCTTCAACATCTATCTTCGCCCTCTCTTCGAAATCATCAGTAGCCAATAACTACTCTATCACTCATATGCAGACGACACGCAACTGTATTTTCGCATCTGCAACAAAAAGGATCATCATCTCAGTTTAGAGAAATGTCTCTCTTTGATAGAAAACTGGATGACTAAGGCCGCGTACACACGATTAAATCTATCTGCTGGAAACGGTCGGCCCGACCGTCCCAGCAGACAGATTCGACCGTGTGTACGGGCGAGCCGACGGATTTGGCCACCTGACAGATTTCAAAGCATGCTTTGAAATCTGTCGGCTGGGAACCCGTCCGCCCGACATGTCTGCTGGTTAGTACGCTAACCAGCAGACATGTCTTCTCGCACACGCGCCGAATGGTTTCGACGCATGCGCGGAAGTGTTTTACTTCCTGGTGCGGTGACGTGGCGGCGTCAACGTCACCGCCACGTCACCTCGTCGTCTGGCGGTGGGGATTTTGGTTTGATCGTGTGTACACAATCAAACCAATATGTCACCAGCAGACAGATTTGTTCAAATCGGCCGGCCCGACCGATTTGAACAAATATGTCTGCTCGTGTGTATGCGGCCTAAGGCCTCGTACACACGATCAAATCTGTCTGCTGGAAACGGTCTGCTAGACCGTTTCAGCAGACAGATTCGATCGTGTGTACGGGCAAACAGACGGATTTGGCCAGCCGACAGATTTCAAAGCATGCTTTGAAATCTGACGGCTGGGAACCCGTCCGCCCGACATGTCTGCTGGTTAGTATGCTAACCAGCAGACATGTCTTCTCGCACACGCGCCGAATGATTTCGACGCATGCGCAGAAGTGTTTTACTTCCTGGTGCGGTGACGTGGCGGCGTCAACGTCACCGCCACGTCACCGACACGTCAGCGCGCTGTCTGCTGGCGGGGATTTTGGTTTGCTCGTGTGTACACGCGAGCAAACCAAAATCCCAACAGACAGATCTGTTCAAATCGGTCGGTCCGACCGATTTGAACAGATAGATTGCCTCGTGTGTACGAGGCCTAAGAGTTATCTTAAACTCAACAGTTCCAAAACAGAACTTCATCTGTTTCATGCCAGTCGTAAGAGTCAACTGGCAACAACCTGTACAACTCCGCCCATCCTGGGCCAAATCATCACCACTAGCTCCAAAGTCAAGAGTCTCGGTGTCATCTCCGACACCTACATGACAATGGACGCACAAATAGGGTCAGTAGTCAGCGGATCTCACCATCTGCTGCACCTACTACGCAGATTTATTCCTTTTATACCCAAAGAAGACGTAGCAGTCGTGGGGGGAACAATTGTAAACTCCAGACTGGACTATGCAAATGCTCTTTACCTCGGACTCCTAAAGTACCAAATCGCTCGTCTACAAGTCGTTCAAAATATGTCCGCCAGACTAGTGACTGGGAAAAAACCCTGGGAATCAATCTCACCTTCTCTGAGATCCCTTCACTGGTTGCCAGTAAAGGACAGAATTGCATTTAAAGCACTCTGTCTGACCCATAAGTGCATCCATGGGATGGCCCCGCAATATCTATGCGAAAAGATAGAAGCCCACAATTTCAATCGCGTTCTGCGATCCACCGACCAAAATCTGGTCAAGGTACCCAAAGCCAGATATAAGTCCAAAGGAGAAAGAAGGTTTGCTTTCCAAGGTCCCAGACTATGGAATGCTTTACCAACCAGCATTCGGTTGGAGGAAAACCACCTGACCTTCAGAAGACAGATTAAAACTCTGCTCTTTTGATGTCAAGAGAGACACCAACAACGAGCGCCCAGAGGCAATTTGGTTCGCATGTGCCGCACTATATAAGTTTTTCATTCATTCATTCATGTGCAATAAAAGTACTTTATAGAAGATGGCATAACAATGTAAGACTGATGGTAAGGCTGAAAATCAGCTTTATAACAATCCAACATTGACTTCTGTTGCTTTAGACACTGTGGAACAATTATCCTTAAAATACATAGAAGAAGCAGTGAAGCTGTTCAAGACATTCTCTCAGCAACTCAGCTGTCCCTGCTCCTACCTCCCAGCAGCCTTTTTATCTCTATTGTAAACAAAGAGCATGAGCTCTGGGAGGGGGAGCATTGTGTATCATGACAATTGGCATGTTTTCTTTTTTTTCTCATAGAGAATAACATTTTCATATTTTTATATCCTCTTTACATTTCCTACATCCACTTCCCATTTACATGTATATGGTTTATTAGCAGCATGTCATTGTTTCATGAGAGTGTCAACAGTCAACAGAGTATGGCCAGACATAGACGGTTCAAATATCAGCCCGTTCAGCAGAATCAGGCTAAGATTTGACCCCAAAACGGGCAGGCTAAATGTACCAAGTTAATCGATCGATCAACTTGGGTACAACCAGTCTGCCAGATTTGCAAGAAAATATTGCAAGTGGCTGCTATAGCCACTAGCGATAATCATTGTATTCTCCTGGCGTGGACGGCGTTCCCCTGTCAACACTGCCTGTGTGTGTGGTTGCAAGAAAGAAATTTGCACCATTTATGGCCTGCCTAAGTATCAGTGTGGCCGCCTAAGTTGTCAATGCAAGGATCGAAATACGACCAGTTCAGCAGAAACCAGACAAATTTTAAACCATTTGTGGCTTTTTCTGTTTAACAGAAGCTGGTAGCTAGACTAGCTTCTATCAAACAGGCCTGCCGGAAAACCAGCTTTTGATCAATATGTCCAGCCATTGGACCTCAGTGTTGATCAGTGTATCCTGTCAGTGTGGGAATCTACCTGTCAGTATACATGGACACAACGAGGAGCATTTTCTCCTCTACCTTGATTGTGTGGATGGAGAAATCGGCTCTGTTTTTTTCATTGAACCAGAAACAAAATTGAGTAATGCGTGGCCAGCCTTAGGCTACAACCAGATGGCCAATTAGCGGCTAAACACCATCTCTGGATGCAGCAACACTCTGTGATATGACTACATATAAACTGGCCAATTAGTTGCAGCCAGTTGGTATCTGGCAATAATTCTGCAGAAGTGCTGGCTGTGTCCTGTGTTGATCAAAATGGCTACATATGAACAGTGGTGGCCCCAGCCAGAGTGGGTCTGAATTACTAAAGCTAGACGGTGCAAAATCTGGTGCAGCTGTGCATGGTAGCCAATCAGCTTCTAACCTCAGCTTGTTCAATTAAGCTTTGACAATAAAACCTGGAAGCCAATTGGCTACCATGCACAACTGCACCAGATTTTGCACTCTCCAGTTTTAGTAAATGGCTGTGCGTGCAGGCAGTGCTTACAACTGCCAGCTGGAATCATGTGCATTCTGTCAATGGCCTCTGCTATTTGGCTGAATGCAGCATTATAGGCCTCATTCACATGGGGGCGTACAAAAGTGTACCCCCATGGAGGGTCATGTTTACCCATATGGGCAGGCCCGGATTTACTCTCTTTGCCGCCCCAAGGCCGGGTCCTTCAATGCCGCCTCCACCTGTGCAGTACAGGGAGGACATTATCCGCCAGGGGACTTTTCCCGGCAGGATTCTGAGAAGCGAATATGACATTGAGAGGTGGGGGGGGTGCTGCTGCCAAAAATGTCAAAATGACATTGAGAACCAGGAGTGGGGGGGGGGGGGGGTTTGCTGCTGCTGAGAGACATTTTACCTCCTCTTCCCTCTGTTTTCTTTCCTCTCACCATTCGTGACATGACAGGGGGAACTGTCGTGCTGCCCCTGCACCCACTGCCGCCCCGAGGCCTGGCCTTGTTTGGAATGTGGCCCTGCATATGGAAGTGCACAGGTATTCCATAAATCCCAGTGAAGTCCCATTACTGTCAATTAGGATGCAATTGTTTTACTGACACAGCCGCTGTTCCCAATGTGACATTTGTGTGGGTGCGTGACCACGGAAGCACCCTGGGTGCATTCGGGTCGTGCACTCACACAGATGTCATATTGGGAGCATCGTCTCTGCAGCTGGTGTCTGAATTGGCAACACATGGATATCTTTGTCAATGGATCACGGAACATCTTTTTATCCCCATGAGAGTAAACGTGGTCCCTGATGGGGGTATGCTTATGTACGCCCTGTGTGAATGAGGCCTTAGTCTACACTGAGAGCACATGTAGCAGTGTGGCAATGTGGGGGAACAACTAGAGCTAAAAGCACCTTTAGAATTTGCATGGCAGGATTATCAGTTATTTTAATTAAAGCTGCAGATTTAATAATATTGAAAATGACTTTTGAAATGGCATTAACATGTTAAGATTTATTTAAGATTTTAATGATTGGGTTTAAATTTACTTTAAGTGCTATCACAACTTTTATTACCACTGTTTAGCAGATAGAGAACCTTGGATAAATCAAATGGCAGAAAAACATTTTGTGAGTCAAGGTTATACGTTTTTAATGGAAACATGGGTTTTTGATTGTACATTTTTAGATACAAAGGTTTAAGGAATATCTGGTGGAATGTGAAATAGATTATCTCCTTAACAAGGAAAAATAATTGTAATATAAGATCATACAATAATTGAGAAAAATCTGCCATTTTGGAAGTAATCTCAGTTGGTATTTTCTGTTCCATAGGCAGGGTGACTGACTCCGAAAAATTGAGCAGCCTAGATCACAAATTCATAGATATCTCATTTGCATTGCAAAGATTGCACAAGGGACCAACTTCAAATTAAAGATAATTTTGCTCCTGGAAGAAAATGCAGATTGTTCCTGGATACACTTCATATTTGGCACATAAATCATTATTTTCAAGGTTTATTGGAAGATGGAGGAAAAAAAATCTTTAATCATTAATAGCAAAATTACCCATTACACTAGATGTGCTAAGAGATGCAGATTGAAAATATATTTTAAGAAATGTTATATGGCTAATTCTAGCATAGACGTAAGGCCGAGTCTGTTATGACATATGGTACAGTAAAGAGTACTAGTGCTAAATATGCAAGGTGTGTTGCCTAGCTGGCAGAAGAGAACTAATGCTTTTGGCATCCATTTGTTGGAAAGGGCAAGATGCATAACTGATTTCCCAGCAGACTGCAAATTAACAAGTTGTTTCCCTTTGTGGCCATAAGTAAAAATTCCCTAGATGATTCAATGACAGGTATGCATAAACATTTTTCATAATCATAATCTTGGCTAGAAATCACTGCAGAGAAGTCACCACTAGGGGTGCCAGACAAGGGCAGCCAGTTTTAGCCTGAAAAATATGCAATGATACCACTTATAAATTATCCTATAGGAAAGAGACAATTTAATGGCTATAACTTTTACTAAAACATTGTTTTGTTTTTTTTTTATCTCTGTCTGTGACCCCATTAGGGAGATCCCTGTAAATCCTGTAGCCAGTGCTTACTTTGTAGCAAAGGTTTATTGGAAACAAAAAAAACACAACTATTCCTTTTAAAACATTTATATTAGAAACCATAAATATAGTATCTCCCTAAAGTTCTTAAAGTCCTCTTCCACAAAAATAAGGTAAGTTCAAAGTCAAATACCAGTTTAGCTAATGAGTGTTCAGTTCTTATATTAGGTTCCGTTCAGATGCTCTGCTCTGTTCAGCAAGGGATCTTCTCACAGATCAGATCTAAATTAAATAAATGTCAGTTTTTGTCTGCATGTTCACAGCGGACAGTATTGGACCCATGTTGGGTCCTATTAAATGTGAAAAAACCTATGGATCTGCAACCCTTATTGGGGGGGTTTTTAGTACCTGGACAGACTTGGAGATAGGCAGATATACACAGACACAAGTCTGTGTATATCTGCCTACCCACAGACCTGCATGGAGCTTCCGATCAGTTCAGATTGAAAAACTGACAGGAAAAGGGCCCTAAAGGAGACCAATACACTTTTCCTTCCTTAAAGTGGCTGTAAACCCTCACATATACCCAGTGAAGTGAACAGTCTCAGATGATACACATAGATGAAAAAAATCTCTCTAAATAAGTTTTACATGTATATCTGCTGTTTTCAGCTTTCTACACTCTAGAAAGTGCACATTGTGTTACAAATTTTGTTTCCCCATTCAGCAGTGGGTGTGGAGTCTGGGCATACACTGTGTGAGAGCTGATTGGAGGAAAGGCCTCCACATAGTCAGAGGCATTAAGAAATATGCAGAGCTGTACTGTGAATAGATAAGCTCTTTGTTTATCCATCTCTAACCTCCCCAGCATAAATTTGCAGCTGCTTTTATCTCCTGTGTCAGAGAACTTGTCAGAAGTTATCATGCTGATAATTATGGAAGGAAGCAGCAAAAAGACACTGGTGATTTGGAGAGAGATAAGTAAACACTACAGATATATGTGCCCAGGTCAGATTTTATGTATGTGGTTTACAACTACTTTAAGTTACACTTCCTCTCAAATACTAAGCTTCTTAGCACCAGCCCCAGTTCTTCATAAATGAAAACCAACCTTGTTATGTCCCTAAAATATGGGTTCCTGTCCCTATCTCAAACTTTCCCACAGCAGGGTCCCTTTATGATACACACTGGGAGACATTTATCAATCCTGTTGCAAGGCAAAGAAATGCTAAACAGTTGCAGTGAGACAGATTTATTACAAGGTTGCAGCCCGAGTCATACATTTCTCTTTTGGCTGCTCTAAACCTGACCCTGACCACTTCCTAATTTATTTCATTTACTATAGGTACTTATATAGCACTGTCACTGTAGGCAGTGCTTTACGTTTATATATTTTGTACATTCTTATCAGTCCCTGCCCTCAAGGAGCTTACAATCTAAGGTCCCTAGCTCACATTTATACATATGCTAGGGCCAATTTAAATAGGACCTAATTAAACTACCAGCATGTCTTTGGAGTATGGGACAAACCCAGAGTACCCAGAGGAAACCCACACGGGAACAGGGAGAACATGCAAACTCCAGGCAGGTAGTTAATGTTTTAATTTATCCATTAGGTATATAGCACCATCATTTTACACAGCTCTTTATATATACAGTATATATTGTACATTCACATTGGTCCCTGCCCTCAAGGAGAATACAATCTAAGGTCCCTAACCAACATATATACATGGACATACACAAAAAAGCTAGTGATTATAGTTAAATTACTAAAGCACCTTTGAGCAGCAAAGTGCTGCACCCCAGGAAACTTTATTAGTGTTTACTGCTCAGTATCTTTCAGTTCTGATCTTTCCTCCTTCGCCGGAGCGTGCCCAGGATTTCTTCCCCACAAACTGGAGAACTTCACACTACTGATCCAACGGAGACGCCTGCTGCACTATATCCACCACAACATGGAGCTGAGGGGCTGGATTCAGGGCCTTGATGACTTGGGACTTTGCATGTCGGTGAGAACCCGGGTGACTGTGAGTAACCCTTTACTGCACACATGTCACATCATGACTGAACTATACCAATGGGTGTGAAGTTTCTATCTATAAATGCCAATGGCCTCAATCACCCAGCCAAACGGAAATCATTATGGTCTGAAGCCTTGCAATACAAGTGCGATATCCTGTGCGCACAGGAGACTCATTTTAGTGCCGATGCGCAGCCTAAGTGCTCTAATGGTCAATTCCCCTTTGTCTTTACTGCGAGTGCGGGGGCGAAGAGAAAGGGGGTTCTTACTGCCGTTAGGGACGCGGTCTCATTTAAGCTTCATTAAGAAATAAAAGATGTTGATGGAAGATATCTCATACTAATCTGTGATATCAATTCTTCCACTTACACAATTGTTAATGTCTACACCCCCAACTCCCACCAGATAAGATTTCTTAACAAATTACTAAAGAAGCTAGAGGGCATCAAGAAAGGAGCACTGGTCCTGAGCGGAGACTTTAACCTAGTCCCTGACAAATCGGTGGACTCAACTACCTCAACTTCTAGAGCGAGCCCATCGCTTCAAAGTACTTTGCACCAATATGGCCTCTTCGACGCCTGGCGATGCTTGCACGCTGAGGAAAAGGACTTTACTTTCTTTTCGATGCCTCATGGGTCCTACTCTAGGATAGACCTTTTTTTGGTAGATTACGGCACTCTTGTTAAGGTAACCGGGACTGACATCAACACGATCACGTGGTCAGACCACGCGTCGGTGTCCCTTACCCTGTCTGACGCAAATTACAAAAGCACATATATGAACATTTAAATATGATAATTAATAAAAGATAAATAAATGATTAAAGCTGCAACCATAAAAATAGTGTTCTGACACCCTGAATATGTTATATGTTACCAAGTAATAGTGCGCTGCAATCCACCTCCTATTAAAGCACAGATTAAATAGCTATAAATAAATATATATGCTAAGACACAATTAAATTGTATAACAAATATAAAAAATGTGTAGATTTTTTTTTTAAAACATCTTCAAAGTGATAGTGAGAGAATATATCTTCCCAAAGTGCACAATAGTCACTGCCTATTTACATTGATTAGCCTGTTCAATTAATTAAAGCATAGGTTCTCTATGGTATTCTCATTGAGAGCAAACCTGCCCAGAATCAGTTCAACGATTTGCATCCAGGTGGTCTCTCTTGTCTTCCTTTAGGTTTCCTTGTGTGCATTGATTCTCAAAAAAAAAAAAAAAACAAGAGATATATATCATTGTGCAATGTTTGAAAACTGATATTGGGTCTGAAATACAAATTATTTGACTCACATTTGATCAAACAATCAGCACGTGTTGAATTTGTGAGGCTCTTGCGCCACCAAATAGAAAAGAGTGAAAAATAATATAAATGCTGCTCAATCTAAGTTGTAGTAAATAATAATACAATAGTGATAAGATAAAATAAAAAGTGATCAGCGCATATACATTTACCACTGAGAGTCTGGCATCAAACCAGGGCAAAAACAACAAAGTGCAAACCGTGCAACAAAGTGCAAATGCATAAATAATCAATATTAATTAAATTGACAAATAATTCCGTCCGTGGTGTTGTGGTTAGTTTTAAAGGTGATATTCTTGGATGAATTGAGCTCTCATTGCGCTTACCTTGGTAAGGCAAGGGAAAAGCCTTAATATGTGTAACACTTTAGATGGATCTCCAGCAGATGTCCCTCTATCCTCTGTATGGGATGGTGTGGTAGTCCTAGTGTGGGTCCAATGTTCCAGGGTGTGTGGTTGGAGCTGTTCCAGTAGTGCTCAAATAAAGAAGGATGGTACCATAGTGAAGTACGTAAATAAAGATTTAATGAAAAAAGTAGCAACTTACATTTAAGGTAAACAAACAGACGAGTAAAACGATCGGATTGCACGTCTACTTCCGGTTCCGGGTCTTACATGTTACGCTGCACCTCGCAGCTTCATCAGAGATACCCGATTGGTTCCTAGCTTTGTCCTTTATATGTTAAAACCGGAAGTGTATCGGCGGCCATTTTAGTGGAGTAAATGTCTCCGTTATGGCAGCGGCCATTTTGTTGGTTAGAATGTTCTTCTATATAGTATATTCCCATTCTCCATAGCTGGAGAATTCTACTGCTAGAAGTTATAAATACAATCCTCACTGTTTTTAAATTCCTTGGTTCTGGGAAGTGGGGTATTTAAAGAGGTGAACCGCAAAACCTATAGTTTGAAGTGTAGTTTTGGTACTCTTCATGTATATAGTAACAACTTTGATTAGCCACCAGCAATGTTAACCCCTTGTGTGGTATAGCTAGGCAGTAGCTTTTATAATGGCAGAATGACATAAATAAAAATATATAAATATAAATAATTATATATAAATACAAAAATTATATTACATATAAGTAACAGGGATATGTAATAAAAATTATGATAATAAAAATCTTGATTAAGAACAGTGAATAGCATTATTGTGGTTGACGTATAGTGTTTTTTTAAAAATATGCTAAGACAATGTAAAACCATAATATATCTTAAAAATTGCTTAAAAAACTGTTTTTTAAGCAATTTTTAAGATATATTATGGTTTTACATTTAAAAACAGTGAGGATTGTATTTATAACTTCTAGCAGTAGAATTCTCCAGCTATGGAGAACGGGACTATACTATATAGAAGAACATTCTAACCAACAAAATGGCCGCTGCCATAACGGAGACATTTACTCCACCAAAATGGCCGCCGATACACTTCCGGTTTTAACATATTAGGGACAAAGCTAGGAACCAATCGGGTATCTCTGATGAAGCTGCGAGGTGCAGCGTAACATGTAAGACCCGGAACCGGATGTAGACGTGTAATCCGATCATTTTACTCGTCTGTTTGTTTACCTTAAATGTAAGTTGCTACTTTTTTCATTAAATCTTTATTTACGTACTTCACTATGGTACCATCCTTCTTTATTTAAGCACTACTGGAACAGCTCCAACCACACACCCTGGAACATTGGACCCACACTAGGACTACCACACCATCCCATACAGAGGATAGAGGGACATCTGCTGGAGATCCATCTAAAGTGTTACACATATTAAGGCTTTTCCCTTGCCTTACCAAGGTAAGCGCAATGAGAGCTCACTTCATCCAAGAATATCACCTTTAAAACTAACCACAACACCACGGACGGAATTATTTGTCAATTTATTTTATATTGATTATTTATGCATTTGCACTTTGTTGCACGGTTTGCACTTTGTTGTTTTTGCCCTGGTTTGATGCCAGACTCTCAGTGCTAAATGTATATGCACTGATCACTTTTTATTTTATCTAATCAGCACGTGTTACAAACAATCAGATGCATATAGCGAATATCCTCCTCACTCCGCATTTACTGTGTTGAGACATGATAGATGTTGTCACTGGTGCGACGCGGTGCATCACATGTCACGTGACTTTCTCAAGAACTAGTTACAGCTATATAACAGGGTTATAGCAATAAAGTGAAAAACGATCAGTAAACCTCTGAACCTCAGGAAGAACTTCCCCTTTAACAAACCATAAATTAGCATAATGTGAGAAAATAAATATTTTGGGGGAGGAGGATAGAGTCAAGGACCAAAAAGAATAGGTTTCTAAATTCTCACTCCTTGAAAAACATATAACAGGGAGCAAGGGAGGGCTCCTCACAAAGGGTGCGCTTAGTGAAAAATATCAACTATGGCCAATATGATCCTCCCATTAAGGAAATTTCCCAAAAGTAGATTAAGATCTGGAAAATAAACAAAAACCAACACAAAAAAAAGGGGGTGGGGGAGAGAAATGGGGGAAGGGGGAGAGGGGCATGAGGGGGAGGGAAGAAGGAGAGGGAGGGGAGGAGAGGAGTAAGGAGTAGGCTAGTAAGAGATGTTGAGGAATGGGTGGGGGACTGGTAAGGTTTCACGTGATCCACCCGGGACTAAAAATTCCCCAGTCCGGGGTCTTTGTCACTGAGTGCATATCTGTTTTACTTCAGCTGGTTATGACTGGGGGGGCCTAATATTTGTCTATATGTCTCAGTCGTTTGAAAATGTACTGTATCCAACATGCCCACGTGGACGTAAATGTGAAGGGAGAATCACTCACAATGCATTTTCCATTTTGGCAATTTTGAGTACACCTGCTGATATTTAAAATCTGGACTATAATAAAGGTACCTGATTTGTAAGCTCTGGAGGGAACTCAAGGAGATTGGAGAAGGTAGAGAGTTCGGTGAAGGCATTACAATTTTTCTATGGTCCAGACTGTAGGTGGAGAAGTGGCATTGTAAAACTGCAAGTCAGTTCCCTTTTTTTTCAATTACAGCCATATGGGGTGAGTGGATCACAAGATTATGTTCATTTCACATCTTTTAAAATGTAAAACATTAATATACAGAACATGTCTTTTAACTATGTTTAGTAAACATTGGATTTAAATGTTTAAAAAAGCCCTGAAAAATATTGCACAGTATCCTCCTGTGTTGTTTGTATTGTATACAGCTACTCAGCAATCTTCAACTAGCATGGGCCAAGTGCGGCGGAGGACAATGAAAAATGGTGCCTTGCAGCCATGTTAATGATAGATTGCATTCACTGCAAGGAATGTTTTCAGTCTGGCCATGTCTGTGAGAATTAATAATGACATTAAATTATTAATTACCTGTAGATTTTATTGTAGCCTGTGTTACTTCTTCATGTTTTGACATGTGTGTTTGGTATAACTGCAATGCCGTGTGTGCTTTGTGATGCTTATATTGAACAGATAGATTTTAGTTATTTTTGCATGCTAAGAATGAATGCATCATTTGCTAAAGGTATAATGTAATATTTGCATCCAGCATATAAATAATGCAGATATTTTCATCTATGTGCCCTCGGGCCGTTCATGTTCTGAGGATTTCTTTAATCATATTTTGAGTTAATTCAGAGTATGGTAGAAGTTATTACACCACCTGCTTCCAGAGAGGGAATTCCTTTAAAGAGAACCTCCACTGAGACTGAGAGAAGTCTGCATGCTCTGCTCCCATAATGCAACAAATATTATTTTCTGATCCTGCTGAATATGAAGCACTGTGAGTTAGAGCACACAAGAAGAATGTTTTAAAGTTAATCTCTCTTTTGCCTATGCAAGGAAAAAAAATAACCGTCATTCAATACACCCCGCAAGTCAGCAGCTTATATCCACCTTTAATTCCACCTTGCTGAATTTACATGAAATACCTGCCACTTCTGCATATGAATGGGTATTACTCCCTTTCTCCCATGTGACAGTAGAGGGTGTCTCCCTGTCTCCTGATTGGCCCAGTGCTGTTACATAGGGCCCGGGAAGGAGTCCATAGCCCTATGTGAGCTCTGACAATTTTGTTGCACAGGCTTTCTTACACAGATTACACAGGCTTTCTTTTCCAGATCCCGGGAGCTGAACAGGGGGGGGGGGGTGGAAAGGTGAGTATATGGTGGCCTGGAGTGGGGGAAGTGAGTGAATCTTAAACGTTGTCCTACATAGACAATGGAAAGGTTCACTTCAAAGCATACTTTAGAAAAAAAAATAGCAAAAAAGCACTTTATACTTATCTGTTCCAGCAGTGCCCATTCCTAGTCTTTGCCCCAAGGGTGTATCTACAGCAAGACAAACACGGCATTTGCCTTGGGCATCATTTTTCCCCAGGCAGAATGGACCAGTGGCTTTGCTACAAGGGGTAAGGGGGCAAATTGCCCCCTTGTGCCCTCCCCCGCTAGGAGCAGACTGTATCGGGTGGGCTCGGCTGGGCTCTGGTAGTCTCGTGCGTCTTGAGCAGGGGGTGTGGCTTGGCTCAGCTGGGCTTGGATGAGCCCACAGTAATGTGATGGCACCACTTGGTGCCTTTTATGAATCACAGAAACAGCCAAGACTGGCTGGGGAGGTGGGAGTGCTCAGGGTGGGGTACTGCTGTCCTTGGATTGTACTGTGATGTGTGACTTCTATCAAATCATCTACTATACAGAGAGGTGAGAAGCATTTTAGGAGTTTTTTCTATTACCTATGATGACCATGAATGATCATTGCTTGGGATTGGGAGTCATGTTCGCAGTCTCTGACATCTCCTGTATTCTGTCTGCAGTCTCTAACCATGTCCTGCATCCTATCTGCAGTTTCTAACCATCTCCTGTATCCTGTCTGCAGTCTCTGACTATCTCCTGTATCCTGTCTGCAGTTTCTGACCATCTCCTGTATCCTGCTCGCAGTTTCTGACCATCTCCTGTATCCTGTCTGCACTCTCTGACCAACTTCTGATGTGAAGCTCTAAAAGGAAGGAGGTAAAGCCTAGATAGGAAGGGGTGGATCTTAAACAGGAAGGGATGGAAATTTAGATTGGGGGTGCCCGATTTTAGTCTTGCGTAGGGCAGCTCAAAACCAAATTGTACCACTGCTTGCCCCTAAAAAGAATGTCAGGTGGATACAGAGAATTTGGGAGATGACACAGTCACTTCACACTTCCAGAGGTGTGTTAGATGTAAAGATCCATCAGTTGGCTAAATAAGTTGAGACAGGTTAATATGAAATGTTATCTACTGCAGGAACTTATTTTTTACTTTTTTTTTTCAAAGACAGGGTCATTTTAAGTACTGAATTGCATATTAAGTACCCTTCCATTTCAAACAAAAGTATTTATTGAACTAGAATAGATAGGGAGCTTAGATGAGGCTGGCCTAAGCCTTTCTCCTTCGATAGTAAAACTATCATTACTATCAAGGATGTCAAATTTGGTGGACTTGGCAATCCCTTCGGCCATTTTTATAGGACTTTATAGGACTTCAGTGCCCTAATGAGAACATGGGCGCAAATTTAAGTTGCAATTGCAAATTGCAAAATCTATGAGGCTTTTCAACAATTTTCATATACAATAGGCCTCCAGACAAAACACTTTTTGGCTTGGAGTATTCTTTCATTGCTTTTTTCCAGTCTAGGAGAGTTCATCTGAGATTTCCGCTTACTTCCTGATTGAGAAATGGAGGGAAACTTATGGGCTGATCAGTATCCTCTGCCTCACATGATCTCTGCCCTCTATAAATTGCTTGAGGCTCCTAAGCCTAATTCTAATGTCATACTCATCAAAGAATGGGAACGGGATCTCCAGTGTGAGTTCTCCAATGAACAACTAAATAATTAATATTATTTGACACACTCTAGTGCAATCTAAGACACAAGAGAACAATTACAAACTGCTTACACGCTAGTACCAGGTATCAGCGACTTTGGCCAGAAGGTTTCAGAGCTTTGTTGGACAAAAGGGCACAATCCTACACATTTGGTGGGATTGCCCACTGCTACAACCTTTTTGGTTATTGGTCAGTAAACAGGTTTCTGATGGTCTCGGTGTGGTCCTCCCTAATTCCCCAATACACTTCCTTTTTCATGCCCCCTCATGCCTGTATCTCGTTATAAGAAAAGTGCTTTTCCCCACCTTCTCAATGCAGCTAAACGCCTTATACCACTGTACTGGAAAACCCCATAAATACAGAGTGAGAATGGGTTGTGAAGGTAGGGGAGATCATGATAGCAGAGGAGTGGCTGGCCACGTGTAAGGACAGTCGAAAAAGGTTTGACTCCACTTGGACATCCTGGGAAGACCACATTTCTGGCACAGCCCCAGCCTCTTCTAGCTTTGATATTGCCTTACTGGCCTTGGCTGATCCTCAATTTGAACAATTGGTCTGAGCAAATCATGCTTCCACCGATAGCAACCCTTTGGTTGTTTATAATAATAAAGTGTTGAGTTCGATGTAGACAGCAAGTTTCTGTTGCATGAGCTACAGTTAATACATATAAATTACTGATAACCTTTATTATTTTACCAATATTTTTGGTCGCTCTCATTATGCCTGCCTTTGAGAACGCATATCAGTCAGAGATTCCCTACTTGTAGGCAGAGTGTTTGGACCAATTGTTCCAGACTTAGAGATTCCCTTATGGATCATATAACACTGTAGAGCTCACAGACCTTGTTAATGTTTAACTGTTTGTAAATTAAGACCCCTCTTTTTTTGGGGGGGGGGGTTCTATTATTAATATTATTTTTATTTCTATAAAAAAAATTCTCTCTCTCAAATTTTGTTTTGTACATCTGAAAACGGAATATATATACAGTATATATATATATATATATATATATATATATATATATATATATATATATATATATATATATATACTGTATATATATAAAAGAAATTAAGGAAACGACAAACAGACAATAATAAAAAAAAAAAGCCGACACTACTAAATAAAAAACATTCTCCACAGAGGGGAGAATGCTATTTTTTAACAATTATCATGCTGCTGCATTTGTGTAATTGGAAATACGTCCAGCAACAGGGCAAAGGAAAAGCCATAGGCCCGGATTCACATATATCGGCGCAAATATATGCCGCTGTAGCATATGTCTTTTACTCTACGCCGGCACAGCGCGGAGAGGGAAGCATGGAATTCACAAAGCAAATGCTCCCAACGATGCGCCGGCGTAACGTAAATTCGTAGGCGTAAGCCTGCCTAAGTCAAAGTAGGTGGAAGTGGGCGTGATACATTTAAATGAAGCGTGACCCCATGCAAATGATAGGCCGAGCGTCACACCAGTACTTAAAACGAACTGTGCATGCGTCGTGCCTTGGACGCATCCCAGTTCGCATGCTCACAATCACGTTGAAACAACTGCCTAAGATACGTCGAATCACTGCCTACGACGTGAATGTAACCTACGCCCAGCCCTATTCACGTACAACGTAAACTACGTAAAATTCGACTGCATTCGTTCCCTGGTCCATACCTTTGCATGAGTTGCGCCTCCTATATGTGGAATAACTTTACGCCGGACGTACGACTTACGCAGACTGCGTATATTATGCCCCGGGCACAAGTACGTTCGTGAATCGCCATATTTGCCTAATTTGCATATTTGAATCGAAAATAAATGGGAGGGCAACATGCGTCCAGCGTAAATATGCGCCCACTATACGCCGGCGTAGGAAAGTTACGTCGGACGGCTGAAGCCTATTTTTCGACATATCTTGGTTTGTGGGTCGGCGCATATATACGATGGCGAACATTTGTACTTACGTCGGCGTATCTGGAGATACGTCGGTGTAAGTGCTGTGTGAATCCGGGCCTGTGTCTTACACCCATCCTGATTTGCTTTTAGTACTCATTGGGGTTTATTTACTAAAGGCAAATTGTCTGCTCACTTTATAAGGGAAGTTGTTCTTTGCAATCACAGTTTCTCCAGAGCTTAGTGGATGAGATGAAGCTCTGATGACTTCCAACACCAAATCATGAGCAAGCTTTTTTTTTTTCTTGCACGTGATTGAATATTCTCTGCAAACTGAAACTTCCTCACATTCACTGAGCTCTGGGACAAGTCCCTTGCAATGAGAAACTTCCCCTACAAAGTCAACATCCTATTTCCCTTTAGTAAATCTACCCCATTATTTGAATAAGTTAAGCAACTGCTTAAATTGTATACAGTTATCTTTACAAAGCATTTTTGGTCTTTGTTCAATGCTGAACCACTGTTTTTCCTTACAGAGCTCAGCTGACCTGTCTTGACTTTGGCAGCTCCTGTGACTTGCAGTGACATGTTGACCGGATGACATGGTTTGGGTTACACTGAAAAAAGAAAATGTAGAGAAAGGAGGAGCAGAGATTGTGTTTCAGCAGCAGCTACAGCAGATGGATTACTGGAAAGACCTAACAATCACTGAAGCAGAAAGAAACAGAAAATCGGTATAGGCGGCCTGCTGGAATGCAGAAACTGTTCACTGGCTGTGTGAAAAGATTGGATCACTTATAAAAAATCACAATGTACAACAAACAGATTTCTACCTCTTTTATAAGCACATCATTGAACAGGTGAAACAAATACCTGTAACAGAATCTCAGATTGATGAAACGTTACTTTTACTTCCTAGAGATATATAAATAGGGTGAATAAAGGCCCTATATTGGTTTGGGGAAAATAGTATTTTAGCTGTTTCATTTGTAAGTTGGTTTTTTTATGTTTGTAAGTGATATAAATAAAGATTTTGTGGGTAAGGTATCTCTTTGCTATCACACACAAGTTTACAATAGGGTTAATACCCCTGGAGGTGTTTGTAACCTGAAACATGATTTATCATTGCTGGAAGATTGGTCAAAGTGGAAACTGCAGTGCAACATTTCTAGATGCAAAATAATGCACCTAAGCAACGTCTGCACCTAGGAAAAAGCAACACTATACCCTCCTCCCAGAAACAACAGACCCCCCAGATATATAGGATCCCTTCAGCAAAATATCGCCCCAGCAACAATAGACCCCCGTAACAAAAAAAGATCTCCCAGCAGCCACCATCAATAGACTCTGCAGGAACAATAACGCCCTCCCTCAACAGTAGATCACTTCCAGCAACAATTTACTAGACATGTGCAGAACAAAAACATTTGTTTAGATTCGTTATTAACATAAATTTATTTAGTTAAATTTGTTTAATTCGTTTTTGGGATTCATTTTGTTTTATTTTATTCATTTTCTAATCAATTTTGAATAGTTTAAAGTAAAACGTTTTTAAATTAATTTTGAATAGTTTTTGAATTTGAAAAGTTTTTGAATTTGAAAAGTTTTTAAATTCTAATAGTTTTCTAATTCAATTAGTTTTCAAATTTCCAAAAATAATAAAATAGAATAGAAAATAAAGGAATAGAATATAATGTTTTTAATTCATTTGGAACAAAATGAACCGCACATGTCTACAATTTACCCCCTCCCCCAGCAACAATAGATCACCCACTAGCAAAAAATAACCTCCACAGCAACAACAGGCGACCCCACCAGCAACAATAGATCCCCCAGCAGCCAGCATCAGTAGACCGTACAGCACACCCCAGCACCCGTTTGCCATTACATACATTCAGTGCTGGAGGTGACAGAACTGTGTTCTTCCCCATTCCCACTGCAAAAAGCCCTGGTTATCCACAAAGGGATTAGTAATTGTTAAAGAGATCGCCAGCAGGATAAAGAAGGTCCTGATTCTCCTATATAAATCTTTAATTATCACTAGAGGGATCACCAGCAGGAGGAAGGAGGTCCTGATTCCCCTATATAGATATTTAGTTATCACTAGAGGAAATAGAGTCAAGATCTTCCAAAGTAGACACTAGTTCTGGTAAACCTAGTGACAACCAGAGATATTTACCAGTTAGTAGCAATTTCCACTTTCTTTCTACTTTAGCTATAGGACAGGATGTGAAAGGAAAGCTCCCCAAAGAGACACAGATGACAAAAAAAACAGGGGTTATAACCCTCTCTTACTCTATCCAAAATGAAAAAATAAATAAAAAGTTTTGCCTTTTCTACTTGAGGAATGAAGTACAGTCTTGATTAAAACCTTTAAATACATTTAGGCTGGGTTCATACCTATGCAAATTGGATGAAGGTTTCACCGCATCCAATTTGCATAGCAGGTGATTGTGACCGGCTCGATGTCAAGGCGATTCACACATCTCCGCAGAGGCTTCAGTGCAAATTGCCCAAAATTCAGGCTGAAATCAGACCTGAAACAGTGAACAGTGAACGGACTCCTGCTATAAGCCGCTGCATGTTCCAGTGTGAACCCAGCCAAAAGGTATGAATACGTTTCATAGGTGCAGTTTTTAAAATATGAAGATAATGTCACAAAACAAATGGTGGACCCAATGGTTTCACTTTAATTGTTGTTATGGGAATGCTTGGTGAATCAGCATCTCTGGAAAGAATAATATATAGCATGTGAGGGGATCCAGAACTTTTAGTGAAGAAGCTAATTGAGGTAGAACTATTTTTCAAGTGGGGAAAAAAAAGATGCAAGTGAATCGGACTTGGGTTTCCCTTCAGGGAGCGGTGTTTCTTTATCTGGGTCAAGGGGGATAGAGCCGAGTTGCTCTTTCTCCAGATACTGAGCAAAGTAATGTTATAAGAGAACGCGTGAGCATTAGTTTTCTCCTGTGGAGCATTGTTATTGTTATAGAACAATGTAAACCCTTGTTAATAATTCAATTATTTAGCATTAGTAAAGATTTTGATATTAAGCCCCTACATTTGGTTGTGGCTCTTCCTTCTTAGCAGGTGCTGAAGGTAAGTTAAAACACATCTTGTGTATCCTGCTAAAAAGTGCTAAAATGTCCCAGTATGGGCTGGTAGGAGTTATTAGTGATAGGCCTGTGGCTCTTCCTATTTTGGCGGGCAAACCCTCCCTTGATGGCTGTGGGTGACTTGGGACAATTGGTCCCTGTGCCTGTGGAATCGAGCCAAAACACTCTGAGACTCTCCGACAGCTGAGGTTTGGAAGAAAAGCAGGTAATTCTTGTGCCTGCATTAAAGTGGGCAGCTAAGTTGACCTGGAAAAGATCAGACCCTCAAAGTCTGAAGGAAACTGCTGAAGTGCATTCTTTCTGACTGCTTGGGTACTATGCATTATTTCTGCTACTTTGGTACAGAAACTAGAGGTAATGCATCTGTGACTGTGATGTTCAACAGCAGTAGCAACCATTTAGCACCTGTTTTCTCAGAGAGTGGAATCTTAAAGGTAGCTGGTGTTCTGTTCTGCTAATGATTCTTACAGAGGCTACCATAAGGTGCTCAGTAGCTAGAAGCAGGTGTGAGGCTGTGGGTGCAGGGGTGGTACAGCGGTGGCTTAGACTGTAAATTCAGCAGGGACAGAGAGTGCTGTGGAAGCTGTGGGCAGTGAAGGCTTTGAATGTAGCAGATGTTCCAACTGTGGAACAGAGGCTGAGGCTGTGGTTGTGGGATACAACTTTGGACGCAACGTAGGTTCTGTCATGTATCTGTATACAGAGCTCAAGATGACAAGACTGGCATTTTGCACAGTATTCCTCCGAGGGCACCCCTTGACGTTGAGACAGGGTCTGCAGGGGTGATGAGAGAATACAAGTGCCAGAGTGTGGATACTAAAGAGTAGAACTTGGGGAGTGCAGATATCAGATGAGAAAGAGTACAACTGGTGGTAGATTGTGGATATGCAAGGTTCAGTTGTAAGCATCGATTCATAAGGCCAGGTCTAGTAAAAGTTGAGCAAGAAGGCATCAAATCACTGGCAGCATTGGAGTAGGAAACAAACAGGGATTGGCAATATGCAGGTAGCGATGTACAAAGTCAGTGGGCAGAATTTGTTTAGGCCAAGGTCGGTAACAGAAACAGGCAGCAAACATAAGTAGACAGGGGTAATGCAAAAGCATGTCAGGTGTAAGCTGGATCAATAACTAGGTCAATAGAAGTTTCTGGGTCAGGAACACAGGATCAAAGATAACCATTTAGCAATGATCCCGTGCGGACCAGGTTTAAATAGCTTGTTTGGCACTAGTGGTCGTGGATGTGCCAGTATGCCTGCGCATATTTTTTAAAGTGCATGTGCTTGTGCACATCGGTGTGCGCACCATCACTTCAATAATGAGGCTGTGGTGGTGGTCAGCACATTTCATGTGTTTGTACGTGGAATTGAGAAGGCGCTTTTGTACCAGGGACTAAATGTGTTGAAAGAGGCTTCATAGAGGCTAGGGTAGGCACACAAACAGCTAGGGAGTTAGGGGCTGGTACTTAGGGATGCTTGCCATAGACTGCAAAGAATGGTGATTCTCTGCATCTGAATTGAATGAGGTTTATTTTGGGCAAATTCAACCCAAGGTAAGAGAGGGACTCAGTAATCATAGTGGGCTGAGATGAGAGATTAGACTAGAGGCATTGTTCCAAAGACTGGTTTATGGTATTCATTTGGCTATTTGTTTGAGGGTAAGTGAACAAGAATTGCAAATAGATGTCCATGGATTTACAAAGCACTCTTTAAAACTGGGAAGTGAACTAATTTCCTGTGTCCAAAATGGTATGAGAACGCATGACTTGCAGTCTAAAAATTTTCCAAAAGAAGGTCGATGCTAGGGCTGCAGCAGATGTGAAAAAGTGTGAGGAGAAGACGAAATGTGCCACTTTGAAAAATTTGTCAACCACAACAACTGACTATGCAGACATTGGAGGTTGGGAAATCAGTGATGAAATTCATGGACAGCTAATTTTCTCCTGGGCATCAATACAGATGGGCCAGTAAGGATAATGTCCTATAAAACCCTGGATGACCTGTCAATTTGCAGCTGTGGACCTATTGGAGAATCTTGGTCTTGTGACTCAACTGCACCAGGGTTTTGACAGGAGGAATGCTGGTTTTCATGATGGAGGCCACTGCCAGAATTCAAGCCAGAGGAATAATGGTCTCTCTGTCTTGGAGTTTAAAGGAGTGGAAGAGTGCATTGGTTTGGATATCACTGAAACTGGGTTTGTATTGACAAAACTTAAATGAGAAAACAAAAGGACCAACAGGCTTGTCTTGGATACAGCTCAGTACAGCTCAGATGCCCTGTGCCCACAGTAAAACTATCAGCTTCATGATAGAAGGACTTGGTAGTATGTGGTCAATGTAAAGCCAGTCTGTTTGTTAGGAAAGTGTAATTTAGAGCAGCACAATCTTCTATTGATTTAGAAGGTTGATTCTTGGGATCTGTGCTTTTACAGGTCAGGAAAGTGACTATAAGTCACTTTTTTAGCACAGTACCTGCATTTTTAAAAGGCTCTGTCTTTTTTTTCTTTTTTTTTTTTTTTATTTCAATAGATTTTTATTGGTTTTACAAAAGTGAAGGTATACAAACAAAGTGTTAAAAATTCTGAGTGGTTAAAAAGTGAATGATCATGGTGAAAGTATATAAGTTTGGTTTCACAGAAGCGCCTTTCGAGTAGGTTGAAAAAAGCGTTTCAATTATCAAGTTTAACTAAGTCTTACATATAATATCTTGGCGGTATGCTATAGTGTATGTATTTGGTATAAGCAAATATAAGCATTAAACAGGAGGAAACTAGAACAGTTGGAATTGTCTTGGTCAACACCAAGGCTTCCACATTTCATCTATGTAAGCTTTCCCATGCTAGAGGCCATGATGTGTTCGAATTTGTAGTGTAGTTGTGTTAATTCCAGGACCTCCAAGAGCGTTGGGGGTGAAGTCGATTTCCATTTTCTGGTGTTGCACAGCCTTGCTGCCAGGATGATATAGGTGATTGTGTACTTAAATATGGAGGTATTGTTTCTTTGCCTAAGTTTAATAGAGCTAGGTCAGGGTATGGATGACTGTAGGTTTGGGTAATGGTGGAGATTAAGTGAAAAAAAGATGACCAGAATATGGTGAGTTTTGTACAGCACCATAGTGTATGTATAAGTTTTCCTTTTCCCCCACATTGCCTCCAACATAGGTTGGACTGGTGACCTTTGAATCTGGAGAGCCTGTCTGGGGTTAAGTACCATCTAAGGGTTAGTCTTTTTTTAACATTTATGGCCACATTAGACAATTGTAATTGCTAGTTCTGTGATGAATGTGCTGGTCAATTACGTACTAAAATATGGTGCATGCAGCATTTCAGGAAAGCATTTCTCATGCTCTTGAGAAATGGTGTGCTATGGATTTCATTGATAAGCTTCCTGGTCTTGTCAATTATTGTTTGTGCATTGCAGATAGCATATGTGTATAAATTAGGCTTACCTTCAAAAGTCTGTCCATTTTCAGTCTGCATTGAAAAAATGACATCAACTTTCCCAAATGTATTGGCTGGGGTCAAGCCACAGGTTAAGTCAATAAACATCCTACTGGAATTTGCTATTAGAGAGGACATATCCTCCCACAAGTAGATAAGCAACATACAGTATATCAAGACATTTGTGGTGTACCACCTACAGTGAAGGTAAGTAACACTGATTGTCCAGCAACTGTGTTCTTGTCCAATATGTAATTTTTTAAACTATAGCACAATAATGACAGTGAGGAAAGGCTATGGGTTGAACTGGAAAATTTCAGTTGATATTTAATTGTTTATTTTGCATATGAAACTTGTTGTTTTGCCCATGTTCAGCTGCGCAACCACTTGTATCTGCAAGATGAACAAAGGTTTATTTACACGTTATATCCAATGTTAAGAAGCATTGGTTTAAAAGGGTTGTAAAGGTACATTTTTTTTTACCTTAGTGCAGTCCTCCTTCACTTACCTCATCCTTCAATTTTGCTTTTAAATGTCCTTATTTCTTCTGAGAAATCCTCACTTCCTGTTCTTCTGTCTGTAACTACACACAGTAATGCAAGGCTTTATTCCTGGTGTGGAGCGTCATGCTCGCCCCCTCCCTTGGACTACAGGAGAGTCAGGACGCTCTCTACGTTGCAGATAGAGAAAGAAGCTGTGTGTTAGTGGGCGTCCTGACTCTCCTGTAATCCAAGGGAGGGAGTGAGCACGACACTCCTCACTAGGGAGAAAGCCTCGCATTACTGTCTGGAGTTACAGACAGAAGAACAGGAAGTGAGTATTTCAGAAGAAATAAGAACATTGAAAAGCAAAATCGAGGAATGAGGTAAGCAAAGGAGGACTGCACTAAAGTAAAGGAAGCTATTTAAGGAAAAATAATTGTACCTTTACAACCCCTTTAAGGCAGCCCATTAATTTCCATGGGCTGCCAATGTCCCAAAACAAAGCAAAAATCAGACATGCACCATTTTCATGATGCAACACACCACAACACATGGTAGTACATTACTGGGTATTGTGGTGCACTGCAACGCATATGCACCAGAAAAAATGAATAGCGACCCGATCTGTGTTGCAGTGCTTTGCATTACTACAACACACTACAATGGATACATCTGAATGGGTCCTAAATGTATTTTCTTTTCTCACTCTTTTTTTTAAGCTTTTATTATATGTAATTTCAGTTTTAAAGCCTATCCAAATCTGCTGTCAGAGCACTTTGATTAGAAAAAAAAAAAACTCTCTGCTGGCTGCTGTTACTTTACCCAGTGCACTATAATGAACAAGTTTCAAGACTATCTGGTGATTTGTCGAGCAAAAATGTTGCTGCAGACCCAGCAAGAGATGAAGTCATTGTAATAAATATTAAAACAATCCTCCCACATTAGCCATGCTGAGAAAACGCAGCATGAGACATGGTAACATTCAGTTCTCATTCAGCACAATGACATTATCTGTTTGAACATTCCGAATCTGAAAAATCAAACACCTACAGCATAACAGATCATCAGTCTTTATGCTTTGCTAATCAAGAAAGAGAGACGAGACACAATCAGCACAATTATGTGCCATATCGGACAAATATCTCTGACGTAAGACTAAATGGCTTTCATTTTATTAGGTTTAATTGACTTTTGAGTTCAATCTGAAACATATTTGTTGAGCTTTTAAATCTGTTTTCTTCCACCACCACCGTTTTTACAATTCTACTGCTACGTAAATCAGAGCACATAGAAGTAACTATATGCAGAGAAAAAATGGCCACAGCGTTCCCCTTAATCTGATTTCATCTGCAAGCAACTGTCAACCGCCACTATTTCCTACAATAACTTTTCAGGGTGTATGAGAGCAATTTAGACAGGTTTTTTAAACTGTTTGATTGCTCGTCATCAGAGAGAGCTTACAGTTATGAGATTATCCCCCAATGTGGCAATATTAGGCATCTTCTATAATTATAATCAGTGTACAACATTTAAAATTTGAAAAATCAGAGCAGAGATTTGAAATCGGTTGTTATGCTTCAGAGGGAAATGAATTATATTTCTGTCAAAAAGCCATAGTGTCATCGACATGAACTACATTAAAGCGGACCTATCAAACTTCCCATGGCACATTGATAAGGGCACATGTCAGCATTACCTAATCACATTTCATGACATAAATGGGACACTGCTGCTCCCAGCTTCTAGCCTAGGCAGTCTAGACGACATGCTTTATGGCAGGGGCCTCCAAACTTTTTTCGAAGAGGGCCAGATTTGATGTAGTGAACATGCGTGAGGGCCGATCATTTTGTCTGACATTCTTTAAACCTTTAAAGTTTGGTCTAAGTGTGTTTGAGCACTAATACACGGCCCAACAAGAATTCTTATGCCTTTGTGGCTGTGTGTGGTGAAGAGATGAGCTTGGGCTTGTTATTTGGATATACCGCATTTATAGGCGTATAACACGCACCTTCACTTTAAGAGGAACGTTTCAGGAAACAAATAAATACATTTTAAATAAAGAACTGTAAACCAAAATTAAGGATCAGTGCCCATCTGCAGCATCACAATTGCCATGAATGCAGCACCCCCATTGCCATGAATGCAGCACCCCCTATTGCCATGAGTGCAGCCTGATTAATGCCCATCTGCAGCCTCGGAGGGGACTCGGGCGCCAACATATTACATACAGGAGAAACTCCTGTTTTTCTTGGCGGCCTCTTTAATACAAAGTCTAGTCTCGTATGATGGACAGAACAGTCGCCCAATGGCAGTGTAGGAGACGGGACTTCCTATTACAGAGGCCGCCGCGTAAAAAGTAAATTCTCCTTTATGTACTGCACTCGTCCCGCCCCCTCCGAGACAGCCAGAATATATATCTTTTGTGGCCCTGGCATTCGGAGATTTGTTGGGGGTCACAAAAGATATATATGTCCAAATTACTAGGCGGGCCATTTGAAAGTGGAGTGTGGGCCACAATTAGCCCTTTGGGCCGCACTTTGGAGTGCCTGCTTTATGGCTACCCATCATCCAGAGCAGTGTTTTCCAAACTTTTTTGTCTTGCGGCGCACCAAAAAGATCTAAAATTGTTCACACCACACCTGAAAAGATTTAACACATTTTGCTGTGAAGAACTTATTTTTTTTACTTATGTGTACTGATGAGGTATGCTCACACCTTGGCATCCAGGTGTACTGAGCCCCCCTGACCCCCTTTCCATCCATAGAATGCCCCTGATACCTGGATCAGTACATATACATACAGAAAATCTGAAAAACAAATTACAGCCAGTCATAGCCTAAAAAAATATTTCATTCTATTCCCATCAGCACTTTCTGAAATCTTATCTCACACATCACAGGCCGCCTCACCTCAGGCAGGTTCCAGTGCAGGCGGACACTGGACAGGCTCTTCTCTCAGACGCGCAGTGATCGTGCTCCCTTACCTCAGGTTCAGGCTCTCAGCGGCGCTGGAGCAGATGGAGAAAGGTGGGAGGAGGGGGGTGGAGCTGGAGCCAAAATTGAGTCACTAAATATGGAGCAGTGGAGGAGGAATTTAAATCCTCTTCTGCTCTGAATGCTGGGACCTCGCCTCGCTCTCTCCTTGCGACGTTATGACGTCACTGGTTGCTAGACACCAGACGGCAGCCGATCCTAGCAACCAGTGCGCAATAGAGGCCAGCAGAGGATCGGCCTACAACCCTGGACGCGGGGCTAATAATGGAAAACAAGCTCTACGCTTTTTGAAGGGACCCACTTAGGGCTATAGCCCAGGTCAGCTCCCCTCCTGACGCTTCCCAAGGCACACCTGCAATTCTCCCGAGGGACACAGTTTGAGAAACACTGATCAAGAGGCTGCCCCTGTTCTTTGGATAATTATTAACTACAAACAAGATTAACAAAAGTTTATTATACTTACTATTTTGCATGCATTTAAAAAATAATATTTTATCCTATATTTTATCCTTAGATTTGCGGTTGGGTTGGGTTGGGTTGGAGTAAAATTAGACTGTTTACTGCCCCTCCCCTCATCAAAGCTGCAAGGCATACAGGTTGTACACATGCTTTGCTTCGTGGCACTACTAAAGTCATTCCCTCTTTTGCTGTTGGAGGGCAGTACAGCTGTCGTATGTGACCCATTTAAGTGAATAGGGTTACGCTAACCTCAAGCCAAATGCTAGGCTTGTGGATGTGGTATGGTATGCCTATAAAAAAAAAAAAAAAAACGCTTGGTTGTCAAAAAGCCTCTATTGGTATTTAAAAGTTGATCCATTGCAGGTGTAAAGAGCAACACAGGTGTAAACAAGCTCTTAAAGTGGTAGAAAAAAGTGATATATTGCAGCTTACTAATCCTTAGATGTGGCTGCTGCATTAGTTTTCTTTTTTTTTTTCTTTATTTCAAATTGTGATCCAGCCAGTAACACACTTCCTGCCTTAGAATGTCCACATTCTGAATGAAGTAGTATAACAGACACCTATGGACAGAGAATTGTCAGTCTGGGGAGAGGGTAGTGTTAAGTCCCATACACAGAGGCCAAATACCGGGCAATATTAGCCAGTTCAATCTAAACCAGCCATCATTTGGCCTGTTTGTATGGCAGCCGGTCTGACAGATGTTAGCCATAAGTCTGGCTTCTGCAGAAGGGGCATAACCATAAAAGATCTGCCCATCAGCATTCTGATCCATTGGCTGAGAGTGCTGACAGGTGTGTTCTGGCGGGGGCTGTCCCCCTGTCAGAACACAATAACTAGCAAGAGAGATCGATGTACTAACATTGGGTTCTTAGTACAGAATCCCCTCCCCAGCTCTTCTGTTTTTTTGGGGGTTGAACGTAAAAAAACTGATTGTGTGTACTAAGCTTTAGATGTACTAGCAGATTCATATGGACTTGAATAACATATTAAAGCCAAACTCCAGGTAACACTTTTTAGGCAGTTAAAACAAACCACTTTTAACTTTTGGGATAAAGGTTTTACATAGATGAAAAAAAGCTGATCATTGTAGACATTCCTGCTAGTGTTAAATTGTTTGTCTCAACACTCTAACTGCCACGTTTGCTGGACAGTTTGGTCTGTTAAAGTGAGTTGTAAAAAGAAGACTAAAAAAGTAAACAAATGCAGCCATCACATCTAAAAATTGGTGAGCTGCAATTTTGTACATTTCTGTTTTTGGGTTTATTACCATGTTAGAGCCCAACACCACGTTTGTTAAAAACTGAATAAATTATTTGACCCAGAGAGTTAAAAAAAAAAAAAAGCAGCTCTGACATATGTACCCCTTTTACAATATTGTTCCCTAAAGACTTGTCACTGTCTGATCCAGTGCTGATCCTGATGCCAAGCATCATCCAATCCACTTTTAGTGACCCCAGATCACCACAAGAGTGGCATCAAGTTGGCCTAGGGCTCACAATACTCCTGGATAGCACAGCACTCACATGTCAAGACTTGAGTGCACATTCTCCAGGATGAAGGACCATCCACAATCACTGCCACCAGAGATATCACTGGTCTTGGAAAAATATTTAGGACCGTTTTCACACCGAAGGGCTTTGCAGGCGCTATAATGCTAAAAATAGCGCCTACAAAGCGCCCTGAAAGAGCCACTGCTGTTTTTCCAATGTGAAAGCCCTGAGGGCTTTCACACTGGATTGGTGTGCTAGCTGGACGGTAAAAAAAAGTCCTGCTAGCAGCATCTTTAAATCGGTGTGTATACCGCTCCTTCATCTCTCCCCCACCACTCTTGCCCATTGAAATTAATGAACACCGCGGCTATACCGCGGGCAAATCGCTTTTTTGGCCAAAACATTCTGCTGGTGGCCGAATATCCCCACAAATACGACGGTAAAGCGCCACTAATGGTGCCGATGCCCCAGTGTGAAAGGGGCATAAGAAAAAGTAATGACTAGGTAATTTTGCTATTAAAATGAAAAGAATGGAACTTTAAGGTAGTAGAACACAGAGTAAGGGGAAGTAGAGTGGGGCTTTAACATATAATTATGAATAGTTTGCCATGCCTAAAAAAAATTATGAGCTTGTTGTTGACCATGTTAAATAAAGAGATTTAATATTTAAATTTAGTAATACAGTTTTTTTTTTTTTTTTTTTTTTGGTGATGCTTTTGCTAAATGAAAGCATGAAAAAAATAATTCCATAATTATTTGGAAAGTTATTTGTATATTATCTGTTTCATTCAGGCTTTCAGGCTGTAAATTACCTTCTGTCATTTACTGCAATGGTTTTTCCCCTTCTTCCTCTTCCCTAGGCACCAACCACAGACAAGAAGGTGACAGTAGAAGAGACATTACAGCAGAATTAAGGAGGGGAACTTCTCTACAGGTCAAAGACAATACAAGTACAGAAATATTATATTAGATACTATGTACTCTTTTCAAATTAAATATGAGAAAAAAAATAGCTAAATATAACTTGCAATTACAGGGTTTAGCTGTTCAGCACACACCTTACTGTTTTGGAGGCACAATTGGGGTACCATTAACATCCACCATACCAAGTATTCTTTTAAAGCAGACAACTCCAACTGTGGCTCATGAGCCAGATGCGGCCCCTTGGTAGCCCAACACCACACCTCTTCCCGGGGCTCTATTCTACCAACTAAAAGGCACTATTCCTCCAACTAACACCAACATTGGGGTATACTTCCTGCCACTGACACTAATAATGGGGCACTTATCCTCCCATTGACACCACCAATAGAATGTTTTTCCTCCCATTGATATCAGTGATGTGACACTATTCCTCCCAATGATGCCAACAGTGGGGCACTGTTCCTCCCACTGACAACAATGATCGGGCATGATTTCTCCCAATATTACCAATTATGGGGCACTCAAACTTGAAGCATTATTTATCACGACTGATCCTAGGGTCACAGGTGCCTGGGTGCAGAAATATTTCTGGCACCCCCACATGGGCGTCGTCATTTTACTAACCCCTCTCCTTTACACATGTTTCTATGGCAACGACTCAACCACAGAGATGCTCCCCCACGAAGTCTTCATTACCCCGGGATCCTTACATGATCTCTTAACAATAAACATAATACAGGAAGAGAAGCAGAATACTTTATTGGGACCTGGAGGGGGTCTCTCTGAAGGACACAGAGAGGGCTTTTGTTAGAGAGTCTGTTAGATGTTCGGCGCCCCCACCTCTGCAGGCGCCTGGGTGCAATGCACCCTGTGCACCCTGCCTAGGATCGGCGCTGTTGTTTATTCCTACTGAATCTGTGATATATTCTACTCCCACTGGCCACAATCCAGCCCCCTAAATTTTGAAGTAAAACTAATAGACAATGAGATTTGCAAGGAATCCAGGTGCCATAGAGTATAGTTCGCTTCAAGGTGCAAGTAGCTGATCAGTCCACTTGGAGGCTTGGAGTACCCTTACTAGTCTTACTATCTTTGGAGGTGGTATTAAAGGACAGCACCATGGTAGTAGCAGAGCATTAAGTCAAGGACAGATACCCCAACCACCCAACTATAAAACAAAATCATGGACCTGCAAAGAGGGGGTTTTCTGGTTAATACAGGTAGTCACATCCTGCTAAAAGGTAAATAGTTTCAAGATTTTGTAAGGTTCACTTCAGGTTGCAAGTTGGAGCTGATCAGTCCACTTGGAGGATCAGACAAATTGTATGGATAATTAGGTATCTGAAAATCTGTCCGTTCAGGGTTGAATGCAGATTGATTCGCTTGTCTTAAATAAAAGGCGATAAAGTCTATTTACAAAGTTTAATTTTTCATTGTCTTGCATGAAGAGAAATGAACAAAAGAGTGAAAATAGAATTTAGAAATGTATGCTTTTTATAAAATGTTAGAGCCGTCTTAACAGATGCTGACAATTTGCAGGTGATAGCAAGACGGTATGAACTGATGAAACATGTTAGCCTTACCTTCACAGCTAATGACAGGTCGCTCTGTCAGCACTTATCGAACATGACGGCTCACAATGGTGTAGCAGCAAAGCAACTCTAATGTTCTGTAATGACTCTGTGACTAAATAATGAATTTATTTCCCAAGCTAGGTTTACGAAAGTTTATTAAGTCTCTTGGTATATTTACTGCAATGCAAGGCACAGACCTAACTTCCCTATTGTTTTTTCTACCCAGAAATCTGTATTATTCTCAAGATATCAGAACAGTGACATTATATTCACTGGCAAAACTCTAAAGTAGAGTATTAGCTGTCACTAACACAGTTGAAAAATGAGCATCATTATCACTTCAGTTTGTAAGTACAGATATAGTGCTACAATGTGTTGTCTACCTGGCAGTTTTCCGGGAAGTACTGCGAAGCTATCACCATTAAAGGTTTGCAAAACGGTAACAGTGGCAGAAAAGTTTATTTTAACTAAACACTCTCTATACCAGCCTTTATTTACTTGACACCTTTAGCTTCCCACAGACATGACAAATGGGTGCTGGGCGATGAACAGTTTTAGAAGACTTGTGGTAAAAATAGGAACTTCAGCATTGAATGTCACTGAGTTACGTGTGGAATGTTCATCCAACCAATTGCCATCTGCATCTTGGTCAACTGACTTGCGGTACATTTGGGTTTCAAGTTCTTTTTGTTTGCTTCTTGGTTCATTCTCTGATTCTTGCTGCTCCATTTAGGTCCTCCCGCCATTCAAAATTCACCCTCCGTGTCCACATACACCAGCATTAAATGTATATTCTAATGAAGCGTACGCACGATCAGGCTTTTGCCTGGCCAAATCTCATCGGAATTCCGACGGAATTCCATCGGAGAAAAATAGAACATGTTCTATATCTAAACTCTGATGGAATTCATCGGAATTTCCAATGAAAAAACTCAGATGGGGCTACACAAAGGGGCAGACTGACCATTGAGGAACTCTGGCACTGCCCGAGGGCCCCATGCCACTAGGGGGCCCCATCAGGGTTGCCAGGCTCATTAAAACCAGGGACAGTATGTAAAAATCTGTGTTTTTTTTTACATCTGTCCCTGATATATCCAAAACCTACATGCTTTTGATGTGAAAATCCTGAGATTTTAGCTGACCCGCCTCTGTACTGCCACCTGGCTTGGTAGCCATCTGTAAGCCTGGGGGCCCCATAATCTTCTATTGCCCGGGGGCCCCATGAGTTGTCAGTCCGCCCCTGGCTACACACGATCGGAATATCTGAAGGAAAAAGTCAGTCTGACTTTTTCCATCAGAAATTACGATCGTATGTACAAGGCATTAGATGTACAGTTCTCCTTTGGGACAGTGTGGTTGATTATGCTGACATGTCAGCAGGCATTGGAACACATCCTAATTGGTCATGCTCTTCTTTGTAAGGGTAAATTCTTCCGATTTAAAGTTTGCCATCATACAGTTCATCTCTTTCCTATTTAGCTGATTGACCTTGCTGCCATCTTTACTTGTCATGACATCACTTGAACTTTGCCTGCACTGACCTTGCTGTCATTCTTTAGTAAACTTTTGCTCCTCGTTCCAAAATTCATGTTTGGTTCTGGTTACCATATCTGCCTTAGGTAAGCCATATTGTATGCTCTTGCCAAAATACAATTAGCAGACTGTGTGAACTTCTTTTGAACATGTATTTTAAAAACTGCAAATAAAAAAACGTATTTCTGTCACGTGTGAAAGAATAAAAAACTGCCTGTTGGTTTTACAGAGGTCCCCAACTCTTATCAGCTCATACGTTACATTTAAATAAAAAAGGAAAAAATATTTTTTAAATATTTAATGAATTAGCATAATCCAGCAACCTCAAGCTGACCTAATGCTTACGGAACGCTTGTATGGCAAATTAAGCAGATGCTCACTTGAACGGGTAGATGACACCCATTGAGAGTTTACTGGTAACTCCAAAAAAATAACTGAAAGTCACTTGGGGTTAACAAGTTACAGGTTTAGACTAATGAATCATGTGTTGCCCTAAGGCAGTGCTTCTCAAAAAGTCGGGCGCGCCGTAAAGGGGGGCTCGTTTAAAAGATATAAAAAGCGAAATAAAAAATGTATTAACCCAGGAATTGGATAACAAGCTAATCCCCGTGTGTATGTACATGTGACTGCGCATGCTCCTCCCTTTCGAGGAGAACAGACCCGATTGGATAGACATGATGCTCTATCCTGATTGGCCAAACCGCCCGTGTGACTTTTAGACCCGGAAATCGGTCCTCTGTACAGAAAAACGCCTGAAAGAAAGGAGTTGAACACACATAAAAGGGGACACCGCCGATTCAGCCAAAAAAGGTCAGTGTTCTGATGAATATCTGAGGGGATGTTTGGGAAAAAACAAAAAAAATGCATATTTAATACATATCTGTAAGAGCCAGTTCACACAGGGGCAACCCGACTTACAGCGTGACTTTGCAAGGCAACGTCAGTGCGACTCCAGCGCGACTTTAGCACAACATACGTTGCATCCAGGAGAGGCAACTTTGGTTGTGGCCAATCACAGAATAATCAGCTCTGTGGGAGGGAGAGGTTTGTAAACTATTTTCTCTTCCTGTAAAGTTGCTTCAGTTAAGACAGTGATTCAACTTTGGAGGCAACTTCCATTGAAATCTATGGGTACAATTTGCCTACAAGTTGCCTAAAGTCACCTTGAAGTAGTACAGGAATCTTTCTTGAAGTCAGAGCAACTTCAGTAGTGTACAGTAAGATGGCTCTCATTCACTTCAATTGAATTTTTATTTATTTTTTAATATGTTTTTATTGAAGAAATTACATACAGGGAATAAAGCAGAGCATATGAAACATTTTCAAAAATGATGTACAGAGCAATAAAATAAAAAGGGGGGAGGGGAAGTCATTTGCACCGAGAGAAATCATGGTATAGAAATTACATCTTCTCGAAGTTTACCATATCCGTGGGGGTGAGTGTACATACCATGAAAGGTCCGCTCATGGGTTAGGTCTGTATTGAGCTTGTCCTTTTAGAGTAATTTCAACAGCTCCTTTTTGACTTGGGAGGTGGTTGGGCTAGTGTTGGAAATCCAGTTTTGTAGAATGGCTCTCCTGGCGAGCAGGAGGCAAATCAGAGTCCAGTCTTTGCCGGGGTGTGTGGGTAGAGGCGACCAGGGGAGCAGTTGGGGGTCCCAATGGCCGAAGATGAGTAGTAAAGGGTCCTTGGGTAGTTGCAGCAAAGTGACTTTGAAAACATATTGGACGACTTGATCCCAAAAGGCGGCGATGTAGGAGCAAGACCAAGAACGGTGAGCCAAATTGGGCTTGGGTTGGTGGCACAGGGGGAATTCTGGGGTGGCGTGGACTCGACTGAAAGGGATATGGGCCCGGTGGACGATCTTGATGGTGTTGAGGCCATGTAGAAGTTTCTCTACCAGGTCGAAGTCAGGGAAGTCCTTTGACCAGTTGGCAGCAGACGAGGATGTTGGGGGGGGGGGGTAGTTTGCAGAAGAAGAGGGAGGTAGATGTCTGAAATTTTGTACAAACCCAGGGCGAGAAGGGTGTCAATAAACAAACTCTTGAACCGTTTGCTATAATCTCTGCAAGCGTTTTTCAGGAAACTGATGCACTGCCCGTTCAATTGAATTTCTCATGTCGTGCAACTTGGGGTGACACAAGTCGGATCCCAAGTCACAGTAGTGTGAACCGGCACTGATACATGCACATTTAATTATGTTTTTCCCTTTTAAAAATGCTACCGATCTGTCAACAATCTAGTGTGCCCTTAACTTCCTGGTTGAATTGACAACACAATGCCAAACAGTGTGATCCCTGTCTAGTTTATCTGTGCTGGACAACAAAAAAACCTTCCCCCCTGCTAAACTTCATAACCTAAGGTGGAGGTGTGGTGTTGAAATAAGGCAGTGGTGAAAACACTGCTTAAAATTTTAGGACAGCAGAGGAAGAGTGCACAGGAATTGGGATGAGCTCAAGGCTTTGTGCTAACACAACTTTGGACCAAACTTTGGCTGTTTGGGCATTCATCTGGAGCTGAATGTCACATACAATAGTGATATTACTACCACTGTTATACATGACAGCTTTCTGCTGTCATTGGTTGTTAAAGCGGTGGTTCACCCTAAAACTACTCTGTCCCATAGCATCCAGCATACTGGCATCAGCGCCAGTATGCTGTTTTTTTTTTTGTTTTTATCGCTGTACTTACTGTTAAATGAAGAATTTTCATTTCTGTCCACTCTTCCAGGCGCTATACGGCACCTGCGCACAGACCTAGGAGCTGACTGCGTAGGCGCGTTATATATAGCCGAGTTCTTTTTCGGCTTTTTTCGGAGGACGTGACGCGCCATAGCCATAGAACTGGGCTATATACGGAGCCTGCGCAGTCAGCTCCTAGGTCTGTGCGCAGGCGCCGTATAGCGCCGGAAAGAGCCGAGTCCTAAATCGGCTATTTTCGGAAGGCGTGACGTGACATAGCCGCGCCATTCACCCGCGGTGGACAGAAATTAAAATTCTTCATTTAACAGTAAGTACAGCGAAAAAAAACAAAAAAACTGGATACTATGGTACAGAGTAGTTTTAGGGTGAACCACCGCTTTAAGGTTGCCGGCAAATTGAAATGTTGGCACCTCGAGTCCTTCAAAACCAGTGACAACACGGCTCCATTTCCTTACATGCTTTGGGATCCCTGGCCATGTAAGTGAATGGGGATGGTGATTTAAATGGTTGTTAAGGATACCAGAGAGTGCAGGCACTGCTGAGTCCTTAACAATCAGTGACCTTACAAGCCCCATAGACTACATGACTAGAAATCCCTGGCTATGTAAGAAAAACGGCAGGATCCCAGTGATATCATTGACCATATATGATCAATGGCATCACCAGGAGATCCTGCCCCCTTGTATATAAGCTGTCATCCTGTGAACTTTCTCTTTGACAGTTGACAAGAAATCGAATAGGATGTGTCTCAACAGCAGTCTAGCTGGATGTCGGGTATCATGATTGCCATAGACCTGCATCGCTGGGCGATGTGATTAAAAATGAATTTACAATTAGGAACTTTTTAAATGATTACATTTATGAATTTAAATTGCTAGCAAATTACATTCATTGCCAGCTTCTTTAAAGAAAAAAGCACACAGACCCCTCCAAAGTCCCCCCCCCCCAAAAAAAAATTTGGTAATGACACCTGTCAAATTCATTTGCTGACAATCTTAAAACTTGTATCCTTTGTACAATGTAAATATCCGTGATAAAAAATCACTTCTGCATACAGGAAAATGGATACAAGATCAGGACACGGTGGTATAAGACACTGGACTTGGTACACAAATTCTGCACGGCAGTATCGGACCGATGCTGGAGGTGTGGACGAGCTCTAGGCACATTCCTTCATGTTTGGTGGGAGTGCCCACTAATTCAACCGTATTGGCAGAAAGTACATGAAGTGACAACGGCGGTATCTACGCTACCCCTGGAGTTTTCATCAGCACAATATCTGCTTCATCTTTCAAACATTCCTAAAAAACGGTACCGCAATTCTGTAGCAATACATATGGTTAATGCCGCCAGACTGTGTGTTCCTGTTCACTGGAGAGCTAGGCTGCCACCAACTGTAAAAGAATGGGTGACGCGTGTGAACCAGATTGCAGCGATGGAGGAGCTGATATGTATTGCTCAAGATGACATTCCAAAGTTCACTGGAGTCTGGAGTGAGTGGTGTGAATTCAGAAACACAGCTGACTACCATACTCTTACACGGAATTAGACTGGATCAGGATGCAGCGAATATACCTGTCTGATGTCCGCTGGTCTTTAATACCATTGACCTGTGCATTTTTCAATGAACTATAGACGGCGGGGGTGGCGGGCCTCCCCGCTTAACCCCCCATTAGGGTATGACTTGATACCCTCTCCTCAACCCCTCCCTTTTTTTTTTCTCTTCTTCTCCCCCCCCTTCCTCTTCTTCTCTCTCTTTTTTCCTGTGGCCTCTTTCTTTAAGGCCTCTTTCCATTCGAAGATGGAGGGTTTGGAGGACGGGGTGGTCTTGAGCCCACTCCCTCACTCATCCCCTTCCATGTGGGAGGACCCATGTGACAGGTATGGGTCGGGGTTAGGCTGACAAGAGATCTGGGCTAATAGGTTGATGTACAAACCTTTTACGTCGTATGTATTCTTGGGGCACTAGTAGACTTCTTTAATGTACACCTGTATTGGGCATTGCCCCCGCAATTTATATATTGCCATTGAATGTGAGATTGTTATTTGCTTAAGGCTGTGCGATCTCTGCCTATACCCCTATTGTACACATTAAGATATAGATCCTCATATATGCTCTTGTATTACATGTTGATGGAACTACAGTATTTGACTTGTTCTGTTGTCACCATTTATGTCTTAATAAAATCTTTGTGGATAAAAAAAAAAAAAATCACTTCTTCCGGCTCCACAAATTATGTATCGGTACATGTTCCTCATCACCGTGTTCACCCTCCATGCTATTTTTAACACCCCCTTCCATATAAGCCCCCGAAAATTGGCATTTTTAATTTGAGAGACTTTTTGTTTTTGGGCATCTCTGTAGCTAGTAAAGTGAAATGTGATTGTTTTTGGCTGTTCTGGTGTCTGCTGGTTGCAGGCTTGACTGCTTTTTTCCTGATTTCTGGTAGGTTTCAAAATTTAGTGGGTGAAAGAGGCAGACCCACACTTTCATATTCATACAGCTTTAGCCAATCTCTGGCAGGAAGAATGACCAGTAGGGGGCTGAGGTGTGTATAAATAGGCTGGGTCTGGATCAGAGGGCTGAAGAGACAAATAGGCCATCTGGGTCCCAGCTGAGGCAAAACTGGGGCCCTACTCCCAAAGTTTTTGAGACCACTTTGCAGGAAGTCCACAAAGGATCTGACCTGGAGGCAAACAGTACAGAAGCTAACTAGTACTGCAGGAGTGCATTTAAGTACCCAGGGCACAGTACAAGCCTGAAAAGATCCCAGAGACTGTCTTAGCTAACTTTTGGGAGACTGCTTCAGATTCGTTGGCTCAGGGATTTTTTTCTCCTGCCTTGAAGTCCCTTGAACCATAGTTCAATTATCTCAGGTCTACAGAGGTGTTCCACTCTAAGAGACAGTCACAGTCAGGTGTCCTCCATTACCCTGTGTGCCAAACTTGGAGTATTCCAAGGCTCACCCCTCACCTTACACAATTTCAATCAGCATTAAACTACAAAAATACAGGCACTGTCTGTTTCTTGAGTTGCAAGACTGTGAGCTGAGGTGTGCCTCACAGGGAATTGAACCTGGGATAAAACAGCCAGCCCAGTTTAGGGTCTGTGCTACACATAGAAGCTCTCTGAATCCCGGCAGGATCAAGTGGTATCTTTCTGAACATGCAGCATTTTTTAAATGGATAAAATATGGAGACATGAGAACATATTTAGAGATGTACTGAATATGTTTTATTTTTCTTCCCAGGCATACAGTAGACTAATAGTAGGAGATCCGTATCATGTTACTAGTTCATGGTTGGTTAAACTACAACTTTAGACAGACTACTTTTGCATTCTTTAAGAACTGAAGCAAAGTCTTAGTAAGAAATCTGTGTCAGTTATTTCTGGAATACCTCTATTCTTCAAAGGTTGATGAAATAAGACACCTATAATATTGAGATCATTTGTCATATATAATACCCTGCATGTAATCGCCATACTTAGTATATTGTTTCTGACAAGTGCGCAGTGTTTATCCTGGGCTGTTAACATAACACTAGACATATGCTACATAATTCTCTGAGCATTAGACAATTCCCTGAGCGGTACCTGACTTCGAGGAGCAGGTACAAGTAAATGTAGAAGCTGCTGCAGAAGAGGTTAATGAAGGTGGAGATGATAATAAAAATAAGATATTCAGATTTCTGGAGGTGGAATAGTGGTGACAGACGGATTAAGGAGCAATTTAGTATTAAAGAGCAAATGCTATGAAAATATTAATCTAGGCATATAATTACAGGTAGCTAAAAGTTATGGTTGAGGATTTTTAACTTTTTCAATTTACAGAAGTTCTATGGTTATGTAGCGCCCTGCTCCTGTTGGGTAGGCACTATTTGTAAATTTAAAGTGGATGTAAACACCCAAAAAAAAAATTTTTTTTGATGTCACAATATAGAGTATAAGATTTCCTATCATCTGTGCCCAGTCTTGCCACACAGAGTTAATCCAGCGCTGAGTAATCCTCTTTTAAAGTCCAGTGCAAATTAACCGGACTTCAGATAAAAACCTGCCAAATTATGTTAAGTCCGTTTCTCTGTTTTTGCTTTCAGTAACAGGTTATTTACAAATATAGCGTGGACATGTTTATCATAACAAGAGGTGATCCAAAGTTCATTGTATATTACTAGGATGTGTTATGATGTTATATCACCTCATGTTATGATAAACAAAACATAACATATGATAAACATGTCCTAGCTAGATATGTAAATAACCTCTCATTTAAAGCAAGAAGAGAGATTCCGGACTTTTTGATTTAGGCAGGGTTTTATCTGGAAGGCTGATCGTTTTCACTGAACATAAAAGAGGATTACTCAGCGCTGGATTAACTCTGTGTGGCAAGACTGTGCACAAATGATAGGAAATATTATACTCTACATTGTGACATCAAAAAAAATAAATACAATTTTTTGGGTTTAGATAAAAGCAGCCTGAATCTTTTGTCAAGGGAGGTTGCTAAGATAGAGTAGCAGAGAGCAGCTCCTATTACAAAACAGCTCTGAGAGTCTCTGCCTATGATGAGAGGGGGTGTGTGCCTTTCCTCCAATCAGCAACGTTAGCTATCTTGTCTGTGTTAACCAGGAAGAGAAAACCTCCTAACACAATCGCAACTTTCTTAACAGTATATAAATATGAACACAGCAGATATACATATACAACCTATGTAGGGAGATTTGGTTAATCTCTGTGTATTATCTGAGGCTGTTCACTTCACTGGGTGTATGGAGGGTTTACTTTACATCCACTTTAAACTTTATTAGAAAAATTAATCCACATATAAAAAACAAAATAGAATTGTATCCTCCACCACATAGAAGAATAACAAATTGACAATGTTGTCACTGCACAGGTAGCTACCACAGAACATTCACACACTGTCAATTATAATAATAAAGATACTGACTAAATAACAGCTCAAGTGGTATAGGCCGGCAATACTGATTTGGCTGTTCACCAGATATCTGAGTATAAGCAGTCCACTAAAGGATATCATCGACTGCACGCCAGTAAAGAATGTAGATATATTAGTGTGATAAACTCATGGACAGTCTTGGATGTAAACTTCAATCACCTGGGTCGTCACAGTGAACACAATACAATCCCGGTGGAGGAAATTAAGCAGGGAAGGTAGAAATCTAAACACACGGTGTCTGACTCTGCCGTCTGAACCTTCTTTTCTCAGCACCTCTGTAGTTCGAAAAGGCGGGTGTTCTGTAAAAAAAGCCAATTCATCAAGATCACTAATCACGTCACTTCCGGTTACTGTAAGGCCGCGTACACACGATCAAATCTGTCTGCTGGAAACGGTCTGCTAGACCGTCCCAGCAGACAGATTCGATCGTGTGTACGGGCGAGCCGACGGATTTGGCCACCCGACAGATTTCAAAGCATGCTTTGAAATCTATCGGGTGGGAACCCGTCCGCCCGACATGTCTGCTGGTTAGTACACTTACCAGCAGACATGTCGTCTCGCACCGGCGCTGAATGGATTCGGCGCATGCGCGGAAGTGTTTTACTTCCTGGCGCGGTGACGTGGCGGCATCAACGTCACCGCCACGTCACCGACACGTCAGCGCGCCATCTGCTGGCGGGGATTTTGGTTTGCTCGTGTGTACACGCGAGCAAACCAAAATCCAAAGAGACAGATTTGTTCAAATCGGTCGGACAGACCGTTTTGAACAAATCTATTGCCTCGTGTGTATGAGGCCTTAAAACATCAGTAATTGGAGATTTAGATGAGTTGCTGTTTTGACACAACACCGGCAACCATATACACTCCAGTACATGATATTATAAGCGGATATTGTTAGTCCACGCGATACTAACCAACAACATGGCCACCTCCGAGGCAGAAACATATTTTTCCTCCTTAGCCGCTGTTCTATCAAATCAGCAAACTCTCTGCGTACCGGAGTGTACACAATTGCCGGTGTTGTGTCAAAACAACAATTCATCTAAATCTCCAAATACTAATGTTTTACAGTAACCGGAAGTGAGGTGATTGAAGATCTTGATTAATTGACTATTTTGACTATTTTCAGAACACAGGCAGTGTGAAATGTGTGACGCAGCAGTGCTTACTTATAGGACATAGGAGATATGTGTCACAGAGGAGAAGAAGTAAATGTATGTGCGTCTTTACAAAATACATTTTCAAACTTTAAAATCATTCAGTTTAATAGAATTTAACTATAAATAATTGAAAAATAATATGACTTTGCACCATTGACAGTAGAACTAAGCATAATCAGTAAAATCTCATATAGGCTTTAACATGTTAATATGCATCTTTCATTCAAAATACTTGTTGATCCTGACTAGAGTTGAGCGAAAACCTGGATGTTCGGGTTCGGGCGAACTTCGGAAAAAAGTCAGAACCCGAACCCCATTGAAGTCAATTAGGACTCAAATTTTTGACTACTAAAACTACTAAAATGTCTCTAAAAAACTAAGGGAAAGGGATAGAGGGCTGCAAATGGCAGCAAAATGTTGGTAAGATCATGGCAAGTACTCTGCAATCAAATGTGGATAGGGAAATAACATAAAATACATAGAAATTAAAAAAAAATATCTTGACAAGCATGAACCTTCCCCAATGATGGGACACTATTCCTCCCACTGATACCAATGATGCGGCACTATTTCTCCCACTAACACAAATGATGGGACACTATTCCTGCCAATGATACCAATGATGGGACACTATTCCTCCCACTGATACCAAGGATGCAGCACTATTTCTCCCACTGACACTAATGATGGGACACTATTCCTGCCAATGATACCAATGATGGGACACTATTCCTCCCACTGATACCAATGATGTGGCACTATTTCTCCCACTGACACAAATGATGGGAAACTATTCCTCCCAATGATACCAATGATGGGGCACTATTTCTCCCACTGACACAAATGATGGGACACTATTCCTGTCAATGATACCAATGATGGGACACTATTCTGGTGCAATTAGATTTGTGAAGTAGGACTGACGCCTAACTAATTCTCTCCCTATAAGCACAATCAGGAACCTTTCCCTACAGTAGCTAATGCAGGGTATGTTACAGGAACATATGCAGTGCTGGTGCAATATGCAGAGTATCTGATAGGAACATATGCAGTGCTGGTGTAATATGCAGAGTATCTCACAGGAACATATGCATTGCTGGTGCAATATGCAGAGTATCTCACAGGAACATATGCAGTGCTGCTGCTATTAGATTTGTGAAGTAGGACTGACTCCTAACTAATTCTCCCCCTATAAGCACAATCAGGAACCTTTCCCTAATGTAGCTAATGTTATATAGTTCGATTGCTGAGTATTGTAATTCAATTTCTGAAGCAGGACAAGCCTATCTAAATATGTCCCTGAGAGCAGCGGCAGCCTTTCCATACCCTAGATAAAGCAGAGTGACGAGCTTTGCTGTGTGCCTCTAGCTTATATAGATGCTGGGTCACATGCTCGGTCACATGCTGCACTGGCCAATCACAGCCATGCCATTAGTAGGCATGGCTGTGATGGCTTCCAAGTCACACAAGTAAAAGAAATGCTGATTGGCTGCCCTGCAGCACGCCGTTACATAGCCGAACACCGAACCCAAACCCGAACTTTCAGAAAATTGTTTGGGTTCGGGTCCGGGTCAAAAAAAACTACAGTTCGAGTTCGCTCAACCCTAATCCTGACATAGAGGTCCTTGTTCAGGCACTTGAGGGTGTTAGAGAGTGACAACCTGTTATATGCACCCTGGTGGAGAATACAAGTGGTCGTGCTGTCACACACTGTACAGGCAATAGCTAGCTTGTCACTATCAGGACTATCAGAAAGATCATGAAGAACAATGATGAGCAGCTGACAATGGGGTGAGTGCATGCAGACATGAAGTGGCTGAAAGAAGCTGGAGGTGAACAGCAGTACTGAGTTTAAAAGAATGTAAACAAAGGCCATGGCATTTAACCACTTAAGACCCGGACCATTATGCAGGTAAAGGACCTGGCCCCTTTTTGCGATTCGGCACTGCGCTGCTTTAACTGACAATTGCGCGTGTAACGTGGCTCCCAAACAAAATTGGCGTCCTTTTTTTCCCCACAAATTGAGCTTTCTTTTGGTGGTATTTGATCACCTCTGCGGTTTTTATTCTTTTTTTTTATAAACAAAAATAGAGCGACAATTTAAAAAAAAAAATGCAATATTTTTTACTTTTTGCTATAATAAATATCCCTAAAAAAGATATAAAAAAAACCTTTTTTTCCCCTCAGTTTAGGCCGATACGTATTCTTCTACATATTTTTGGTAGAAAAAAAAACCGCAATAAGCGCTTATTGATTGGATTGCGCACAATTTATAGCGTCTACCAAATAGGAGATAGTTTTATTGCATTCTTATTAATAATTTTTTTTTCTAGTAATGGCGGCGATCAGCGATTTTTATCATGACTGCTACATTATGGCGGACACATCTGACACTTTTGACACTATTTTGGGACCATTGTCATTTTTACAGCGAACAGTGCTTTAAAAATGCACTGGTTACTGTAAAAATGACACTGGCAGTGAAGGGGTTAACCAGGAGGGGGCACTGTAAGGGTTTAGTGTGCCTTAAGGGAGTGTTATTACTGTGGGGGGGGGGGGCGTGGCTGTGCATGTGACATCACTGATTGTTGTTCCCTAACACAGGGAACAGACGATTGGTGACAGCCACACTAGGAAGCATGGGGAGAGGTTTGTTTACACTTACCTCTCCCCGTTCTTCCTCTCTGTGTCTCGATCGTGGGAGACTGGCAGCAATCGGGTCCGCTGTTCCTTGTGGGGACAGTCACTGAGAAGAGGACCGGGTCACGAGCGCACTGCCGGCGGGTCACTAGTGTGCCACCGGCGGCGCGCTGCGTGACCCAAGGCTGGGCTCTTAAAGGGGACGTACATGTACAACCTTGTGCCCAGCCGTGCCAGTCCGCAGACGTTTATCTGCGTGCGGCGGTCCTCAAGTGGTTAAAGTATCTCTTTATCAAAAACCAGAGTTCCCTCAGAGCCTCCTTGGGAGGTTCATGTAATATTACCCTTTGATGTAAGTAAATTTATTACATATTCCTGATAATTTTATTTATATGTTTTTCAAATACCGGTAATCTGCTATGCTACGTTATGATAAATGTGTACCTTGACAAGAAAATTACTCCACCAGCTGCTCTAGAAAAGTGTGTTCCTTAAACTCTCGTGTTGGTCACACACACATGCAAATTTTCTGGCAATTTCAACCACTTACAAACGGCTGTATATCATAAAATGTTCAAATGGATCAAGGCAAACTTTCACCACCCACATAGCTAACAAATCTCCTTTTTTTTTTGGGGGGGGGGGTTGTTAAAATATGCATCCTCCTCCCAGTCATCCGAATGATTAGATCAACTCCCTGAGTAAAGGGAAGTTTTTATTATTGAAGAGCTATGGTGTAAAAAGAAAAATAAATCAACCTAAATGATTAGTGCTACACTGGGTATAATCTTCATTAGATTACACCATTTAACCACGTGTTATCTGGGCTCTTCGTTCCTCCATGTAAAAATCATAATTTTTTTGCTAGAAAATTACGCAGAACCCCCAAACAATATAAATGGTTCTTTGGCAGAGACCCCAGGGGATAAAATGGTGGTCGCTGCAACTTTTTTTTTCACACAGTATTTGCACAGCAATTTTTTAAATGCACTTTTTTACTGTTTCACGAATTAAAATAAAAAAAAACACTAAAGATAGCACAATTTTTTTGTATAATATTAAGAAGATGCTCAGTAAATAGATACCTAACCTGTCATGCTTTAAATTTGCGTATCACTTATGGAATGGCGCCAAACTTCGGTACTTAAAAAGCTCCATAGGCAATGCTTTAAAAATGTTACAGGTTACCCCGTTTAGAGTTAGGCCTAGTACACACGATCAGACCGGTCCGATGAAACTGGTCTTAAGACCAGTTTCATCGGACCAATTCCATGGTGTGTACGGCCCATCGGACCATTGTCTGTCGGACGAAAGTTTTAAAACTTGCTTTAAAATCTGTCCAACGGACACCTGTCTGTCGGACAGATTCGATGGTTAGTACGCCAAAGCATCGGACCAAAAACCTGCGCATGCTCAGAATCAAGTCGACGCATGCTTGGAAGCTTTGAAATTCCTTTTTTCAGCACGTCAGTGTGTTCTACGTCACCGCGTTCTAGTCTGATCGAATTTTTGGTCCGATGGTGTGTACACACATCAGACCATCAGACCACTTCAGCCTGGTCCGATGAAACTGGTCCGTCTGATCGTGTGTACGTGGCCTATGTCGATCGTGTGTACGTGGCCTATGTCTGATCATGTGTACGTATGTTTGAGTGATGTGTGTATACGTTCGCTTCTGTGATGGGGGCACTTTAAAAAAAAAACACTTTTATTGTTTATTTTATTTTTAAAAAAATGATCACTTTTATTCCTATTACAAGTAATGTAAACATCCCTAGTAAAAGGAATAGGGCATGACAGGTCCTCTTTATGGAGAGATGTGGGGTCAAAAAGACCCTCTCTCCTTCATGCTGGAAAGCCTGAGATAAAAAAAAAACTAAAAAGGATCCAGCCAAATACACAGCAGTATTTACAACTGCCAGGACTAACGTAATGTCATAACGTTGCACCTGAGCCTCCGAGAGTTATTATCGCATGGGCGAGCCGGTGCATACCAGAGGGTGGCAGGAGGGATGGGTGTCCCCTCCTGCCGCCTGTAAGAACAAACAACCGGCTGAACTGCCACTATGATTGTACTTACGGTGCAAGGAATCTCTAAATAAAAAAATCGATACCGGGATGATGCCTGTAGGTGCAGGCATCATCCCAGTATAACCACTGAAATGGGAGGACCTCTATGTACAGTGACAAACTTGAAATAAAAACCTATAATAGCTTAAAGTGGAGCTCCACCCTATAGTGGAACTTCCGCTCATCGGAACCCTCCCCCCTCCGGTGTCACATTTGACACCTTTTAGGGGGGTGTAGATACCTGTCAAAGACAGGTATTTGCACCCACTTCCGGGATTCCATTCTGCAGGGACCCTGCAGGTAGTATGTCACTTCCCGCCCCCGCCCGTTGTGTTCTGGGAAACACTCGGCTCCCAGAACACAACGGGAACCAGTGAGGACGGCGCTGCGCGACTCGTGCAAGAGCCATAGGGATCGGGCAGTGAAGCCGGAGAGCTTCACTTCCTGGTTCCCTCACCAAGGATGGCAGTGTGGGCAGCAGAGTGACGAGCAATCGCTCGTCCTCTGCTGCCGAGGTTGCTGGAGTCCAGGACAGGTAAGTGCCCTAATATTTTAATATTTTTTTTCCTGGTGGAGATCTGCTTTAACAAAGCCTGTGGTAGCACATGTCTATGGAACTTCACTCACCATACAAACATTATTAGCAAAAAAGATTTATTGGTGTATAAAAACAAAAGGACCATCTCTGGACAGGTGCCACAGCCAAATCAAGCATAAGTTCTGCAGAATCTACCTCTTTCTTTGTGTTGGTCCACGTGTTTCTCCTCCCTTAGATCTATCAGATCTCAAAGGGTTTGATATTCACGCCTGGTCAAACTCAACCAGTCACTCAAGGGTCCTAAGGGAGTACCAGCCTTCTTTCTATCATCGAACAACTGGAATACCAACTTACTAGCAAATAGGTAGATATCTTTTACTATGCCAAATATGTGGCCTTTCATAGTGGGACAGAAAGTTAGGCCTCTGGTCAAAAGAGTAGTCTGTTTGTCTGTCAATTCATATGTAGAGAAATTCTAAATTTTCAATTGAACCCCCCCCCCGGTGTTACATACCTGTCCATCTCAATTTTTTTAATTATTGAGGTACTGAGGGGATGTGTATGGTGGGGTGCAGATGGTGTGGAGTAGGGGGTTGAGGGATTGTGTACTTCCATCAATATGGTGGACTGAGGAAGTCCCCTGTCTGCGTCTCCCCCTATGGCAACTGCGGGTCCTCCCCACCATTTTTTACTACATTTGCATCCACCAATGGACCTCCCCTCTCTACTCCATCCTCAGACTGCGATGTATAAAGGCCTCGTACACACGACCGGTTTCCTCGACAGAATCCATCAAGAAACTTGGTGGGATAGCTTTTTTGCTGAGGAAAACGGTCATGTGTATGTTTTTCATCGAGTAAACTGTCGAGTAACTTGACGAAGAAAAAAGAGAGCAAGTTCTCTTTTTCCTTGACGGGAATCGTCGTGTTCCTCGTCGGGCTGGTTTGTCACGAGAAACTGGTTGGCGTGTATGCTTAGAAACCCGCGCACCTTTGGTAAAAGTATCGTTTGTAATGGAGATAGCACATTTGTCACGCTTTAACAGACTGAAAAGTGCAAATGTCTCTTACCAAACTTTTTCCTAACACGCAGTAACATGAGATTAGCAAAAGCAGCCCCAAGGGTTGTGCCAGTGGAATCGAACTTCCCCTGAGGTCGTATGTGTTGAAGTCAACCCGTTTGAGAACAAGGAGATTTGGTCTTGACAGTGTGTACACAAAGACAGCTTGTCAAGTTTCTCGACAAGCCTAACAAGGAACTTGTCGAGGAAAATGATGTGTCTTTTCCAACAAGTTCCTCGGTCGTGTGTACAAGGCCTCATTGGTGGTATAAGCAAATCTGTCTCTATCAAATTTCAAAGTTTTACTACTTACTATTTCTTTGTTTGTTTTCTCAATAGAGAGACAGATATCCTTCTCTTGCTGTATAGATGTGGGTCTTTGTCTAAAGGGAGTGAGCAAATCCAGAGTATTTCCTTATTAATTTGGAGCAATCAGAGGCGTAACTAGAATCTTCAGGGCCCCGGTGCAAGAAACCATGAAGGCCCCCCCCCCCCACATGGGCATTGCTAGGTCTATAAAAGATCTCGGGCTAGAGCCCATAGCAGTGTAGCAAGCAAGTAAAGAAAGTCCTATGCTTGGGCGTGTATACACATGTATACAATATATGTGTGTGTATGTATATATTGTCACATAACTGAGTGCAGATCCTCCTTACATCAGGGTTCACAGAGAGCCCTCCCATACATCAGATATCACAGAGAGCCCAGCCCCCATACATCAGTCCCCAGAGAGCCAACCCCTCCATACAGGATCCCCAGAGAGCCCCCCATACATCAGGGTCCCCAGAGAGCCCCCCCATATATCAGGGTCCCCAGAGAGCCCCCCATACATCAGGGTCCCCAGAGAGCCCCCCCAAACTTCATGGTTCACAGAGAGCCCCCCCCATACATAAGGGTTCACAGAGAGCCCCCCCCCATACAGAGTCCCCAGAGAGCCCCCCATACATCAGAGTACCCAGAGAGCTGTCATCTGTTAGTCAGTGTCCACTTGGGAGGGGAGAATGGCTTGGTGAGGGTGAGAGAGAGAAGGGGTAGGAGGGGGAGAGAGAGAGAGGTGGTAGAGAGAAAGGTGGTAGAGAGAAAGGTGGTAGAGAGAGAGAGAGGTGGTAGAGAGAGAGAGAGGTGGTAGAGAGAGAGAGAGAGGTGGTAGAGAGAGAGAGAGAGAGAGAGAGAGAGAGGAGAGAGAGAGGTGGTAGAGAGAGAGAGAAAGAGAGAGAAAGAGAGAGGTGGTAGAGAGAGAGAGAGATGGTAGAGAGAGAGGGGTGGTAGAGAGAGAGGGGTGGTAGAGAGAGAGAGAGGTGGTAGAGAGAGAGAGGTGGTAGAGAGAGAGAGAGAGAGAGGGGGGGGTGGTAGAGAGAGAGGTGGTAAAGAGAGAGACAGAGGGGGGTGGTAGAGAGAGAGAGAGAGGGGTGGTAGAGAGAGAGAGAGAGAGAGAGAGAGGTGGTAGAGAGAGAGAGAGAGGTGGTAGAGAGAGAGAGGTGGTAGAGAAAGAGAGAGCGAGAGAGAGAGAGAGAGAGAGGTGGTAGAGAAAGAGAGAGCGAGAGAGAGAGAGAGAGAGGTGGTAGAGAAAGAGAGAGCGAGAGAGAGAGAGAGCGAGAGAGAGAGGTGGTAGAGAAAGAGAGAGAGAGAGAGAGAGGTGGTAGAGAGAGAGAGAGAGGTGGTAGAGAGAGAGAGAGGTGGTAGAGAGAGAGAGAGAGGTGGTAGAGAGAGAGAGAGAGAAGTGGTAGAGAGAGAGAGAGGTGGTAGAGAGAGAGAGAGGTGGTAGAGAGAGAGAGGTGGTAGAGAGAGAGAGAGAGAGAGGTGGTAGAGAGAGAGAGAGAGGTGGTAGAGAGAGAGAGGTGGTAGAGAGAGAGAGAGAGAGAGAGAGTGGTAGAGAGAGAGAGAGAGAGGTGGTAGAGAGAGAGAGGTGGTAGAGAGAGAGAGAGAGAGAGAGGTGGTAGAGAGAGGTGGTAGAGAGAGAGAGAGGTAGAGAGAGAGAGGTGGTAGAGAGAGAGGGTGGTAGAGAGAGAAGGAGAGAGGTGGTAGAGAGAGAGAGAGAGAGAGAGGTGAGAGAGAGAGAGGTGGTAGAGAGAGAGAGAGGTGGTAGAGAGAGAGAGGTGGTAGAGAGAGAGAGAGAGAGGTGGTAGAGAGAGAGAGAGAGGTGGTAGAGAGAGAGAGAGAGGTGGTAGAGAGAGAGAGAGAGGTGGTAGAGAAAGAGAGAGCAAGAGAGAGAGAGAGCGAGAGAGAGAGAGAGAGCGAGAGAGAGAGGTGGTAGAGAAAGAGAGAGAGCGAGGTGGTAGAGAGAGAGAGAGAGAGAGGTGGTAGAGAGAGAGAGAGGTGGTAGAGAGAGAGAGAGAGGTGGTAGAGAGAGTATTGCACTCAGCAGAACCACACCTATTCTCCTGCTCTCCAGGATTGAGTCTGAAAGAGTGACTCCTCCCCAGGGCTTGAACTGACTCCAGTAGTAATCGGCGTGCGTCCTAAGAGTAGGACGTACGGCTCCTGGAGCCAGATAGGCAGGGTTCTCCTCCCCCAGCATCAGCCTCCACTGTCAGATCCGCTCCGACCTCGAGCCGCCCCTGGATCCCCTGGTTTCTCTCTCCCTCTGGAGCCCCCACCTGCCAGAAACCAGACAGGCAGACGGTGACAGACACTGCTAGGCAAGCCTGCACTATCCCTCCATTCCTCCTGCAATCCACCGCTTGGCTTCCCCCTGCTTCACCTGACCCCCCTGGCTTCCCTCCGTCACCCTTCTCCAGCAGGTAAGCCTTTCACTGAGGCTGCAGACGGCCGTCCTTTTGAGGACAGCAGCTGCTGCCACTTAAAAGCCCCTGCTATCTCCCTATCCACATCTCCCCTCCTATACCCCCTCACTACCCATCCGCCACCTGCCCTGCTATCCTTGGCAATTTTCAGCCATTTCTGGCATTTCTGGCTTCCAGGCCGGCGTTTTTCGATACATCCGCGCCGGCCTGGAAGCAATCGCGGCAGCCGCAATTTAGGAAAGGCCGCGGCTTCACCCGCGGCCTAGTGGCGCGCCGCTTCTCACCCCCTCCAACCGCCACCAAAGTCCGAAAACGGACTTGAACCCCACCCCATACCCCCAGGAAAGTTACCTCACACCCCGGTCTAGTAATCCTGGCCCCAAATAGTAGCACCGATCCACCCAATCTGGAAGCTTTACCAGTCTGGATCCTGCTACCGATCGGCAGGCCATTTTTGCTGCACCCAGCCCCAAATCTTAATCACCACTACAACTTGATCCAGGGGTTACCCGATCGCCTCTTACAGGGGTCAGGAAGGAATTTTTTCCCTGCCGGAGCATATTGGCCGAGCGCCGCCAGGGTTTTTTGCCTTCCTCTGGACCAAGCCAGGAGAGAGGAGTTTAGCCAATTCCTCTCCCCACTGCCCTAAAATCCCCCCCCTCCCCCCCCTGGTGCATTGGCGAACATGGCATGTAGGCAATATTCTGCCGAGACCATTTGGAGTTTGAGGCAATGCGCCGCAATACTGCCAGCCATCACCAGAAAGACCCTAAGAACTGAGCGACTATGGAGAACCAATCATAGATCGACGGTTAGACATTTCAGACATTTACCCCAGGTCAAGCACATATCATGTGCTCTGATCAATACTAGATCGGCAGTAAAACACCGACTAGAAATCCGCGACTTCATTCAACAAAAGGATCTAGACTGTCTTTTTATTACAGAGAGCTGGCTCACAGCCGACTGTAACACCATTCTAGGAGAATTGGTGCCAGAAAATTACCGTATCATAACGGAAAACAGAATAGGGCAAAGAGGAGGCGGCCTGGCGGTGATCCACAAGACTCATCTTACGATCACCAAACCAGTCCGCCAAAACCCTCTTCCATTCATGGAAACCCTTACTCTGCAACTGCAAGCAAGTTCAAAGGAGACCGTCCACATTCTGCTCTGCTATAGGCCACCCGGCCCAAAATCGCAGCTGCTCTCATCATGGACGGATTTCTTCTCCACTTATACCCTCAACAGTAAACAACTTTTGCTGTTAGGGGATTTCAATCTCTGGGCCAATTCCTCACAAGACCCCATTGCCGACGCCTGTATTGACCACCTGGAAGGATTAGGATTGCAGCAACTAGTATGTGGGCCTACACATGCTTCAGGTCACACACTCGATCTTATTTTCAGACAAGCTCTGGAAATAAAAATTAGGGAAAATGAAAAATTGCCATGGACAGACCACCAGGCAATTATATTCAGTATTTCCACCATCCCCCCCGCAACAAAAACATCGAATCCAGTGGCAACACACTGGACTAGATGTCAGAAGAAGCTCCACTCGGAACTCTTCAAAACGACTTTAAGGAAAAAAATAGAAACAACCCAGCCGCAGCAAACGGCCGTTGAAACATTGAAAGCCATAAACTCGGCCATGCTACAGTCAGCCGACTTGGTAGCGCCGAAACGAATAACCCGCATTCGGAAAAACAACCGCAGCTGGTTTAACAACCAGCTGTCGTTACTGAAGCAAGAACGCAGAAGGGCAGAATCTGCCTGGAAAAGATGTTCTTCTGAGCTAAACCTATCCATCTACAAGGCGACCACAAGAAAATACCACAAAGGAATTTTCCAAGCCAAGAAGAATTATTTTTCGGAGGCTATCAACGGTGCCCAAAACCGCCCCCCGCGAACTCTTCAAGATGGTCACCCAGACCATGAAACCAGGATGCATTGAAGCCCCCAGTTCGGACACACAAGAATTTTGCAATGAGCTATCGGATTATTTCGTTAATAAAATCGAGGCAATCCGTGAAAGCATTCAGCAAAATTTTTCTCCCCTCAGCCCCCCCTGTAGCCTCTCACACAGCACCCATAGTAATTCTCCGATATCAGGTAAGTTCACCCTGGAACCCATCTCCATCGAGTCCACTAAGAATGTCATTTGTACTCTGCGCAATGGCGCAGCACCAAATGACATTATCCCCACAAAACTGCTGAAGGAATGCGCCGACATCCTGGCTCCTCCCATCACGCAGCTTATCAACCAGTCTTTCTTGGAAGGCATAGTGCCCTCACAGTTGAAAGAGGGTGTAATCCAACCCATCCTGAAGAAACCCTCCCTGGACCCCAAGGACCCACTCCACCGCCGTCCCATAACAAGCCTCAACGTATTCTCTAAGATAATGGAAAAAGTAGTGGTACAACAGCTGCAACTGCATCTAGATACCCACAAGCTACTTGATCCATTGCAATCAGGCTTCCGTCCCGGACATGGGACGGAAACAGCATTACTGAAAGTATGGGACGATGTTCTCAAGGCCGCAGACGAAGGAGAATCTTGTCTCCTGGTTCTGTTGGACCTAAGTGCAGCTTTTGACACTGTAGACCACAATCTGTTACTGACTCGGCTTTCTGAAGTAGCCAGGGTCGCAGAAGGCGATTTATCTTGGTTCTCCTCTTTTTTGGAAAACCGATCGCAAACAGTGAATCTAGGACCTTTTACGTCTGAAAAACGCACAGTAACATGCGGAGTCCCTCAAGGATCGCCTCTGTCACCAGTGCTATTCAACATCTACCTTCGTCCTCTTTTTGAGATTATTAGCAGCCAAAATCTGCTTTATCACTCTTATGCAGATGACACGCAACTGTATTTCCGCATCTGCAATAGACAGGATCACCACCTCAATCTAGAGACATGCCTCTCTTTGATAGAGGACTGGATGACAAAGAGTTATCTTAAACTCAATGGAGCGAAAACAGAACTTCTTCTGTTTCACGCCAAGCGAAGGAATCAACCCTCAACAGCGTGGACCCCCCCGCCTATTTTGGGCAAGCTCATCACCCCTAGCGCCAAAGTCAAAAGCCTAGGGGTCATTTTTGACTCCTTTATGACAATGGACGCACAAATAGGGTCAGTGGTCAGCGGATCTCACCATCTACTGCGCCTACTATGCAGACTCACTCCGTTCATCCCTAAAGAAGATTTAGCGGTCGTGGTGGGAGCAGTTGTAAACTCCAGGTTGGATTATGCAAATGCCCTTTACCTCGGTCTCCCCAAATACCAAATCGCTCGTCTGCAAGTCGTTCAGAATACGGCCGCCAGACTTGTGACTGGGAAAAAACCCTGGGAATCTATCTCACCTTCACTGAGAGCCCTTCATTGGCTGCCAGTTAAAGACAGAATCGCTTTTAAAGCTCTCTGTCTTACGCATAGATGTGTCCATGAGAATGCCCCCCTTTACTTATGCGAATTAATAAAAGCGCATAATCCAAATCGCGTTTTGCGATCCACGAATCAGAACCTGCTCCAGGTTCCGAAAGCCAACTTCAAGTCCAAAGGAGAAAGAAGATTTGCGATCCAGGGTCCCAGACTATGGAACGCTTTACCAACCAGCATTCGGTTGGAGGAGAACCACCTAGCATTTAGGAAAAAGGTCAAGACTTTTCTCTTTTGATATCAAAGGAGACAGGAACAACAAGCGCCCAGAGGCGATTCAGTTCGCATGTGCCGCGCTATATAAGTTTTCATTCATTCATTCATTCATTCAGAGAGAGAGGTGGTAGAGAGAGAGAGAGAGGTGGTAGAGAAAGAGAGAGCAAGAGAGAGAGAGAGCGAGAGAGAGAGAGAGAGAGAGCGAGAGAGAGAGGTGGTAGAGAAAGAGAGAGAGCGAGGTGGTAGAGAGAGAGAGAGAGAAAGGTGGTAGAGAGAGATGGTAGAGAGAGAGAGGTGGTAGAGAGAGAGGGGTGGTAGAGAGAGAGAGAGGTGGTAGAGAGAGAGGGGTGGTAGAGAGAGAGGGGTGGTAGAGAGAGAGGGGTGGTAGAGAGAGAGGTGGTAGAGAGACAGAGGGGGTGGTAGAGAGAGAGAGAGAGAGGTGGTAGAGAGAGAGAGGTGGTAGAGAGAGAGAGGTGGTAGAGAAAGAGAGAGCGAGAGAGAGAGAGAGCGAGAGAGAGAGGTGGTAGAGCGAGAGAGAGAGGTGGTAGAGAGAGAGGGGTGGTAGAGAGAGAGAGAGAGAGAGAGAGAGAGAGGGGTGGTAGAGAGAGAGGGGTGGTAGAGAGAGAGGGGTGGTAGAGAGAGAGAGGTGGTAGAGAGACAGAGGGGGTGGTAGAGAGAGAGAGAGGTGGTAGAGAGAGAGAGAGAGAGGTGGTAGAGAAAGAGAGAGCGAGAGAGAGAGAGAGCGAGAGCGAGAGAGAGAGGTGGTAGAGCGAGAGAGAGAGAGGTGGTAGAGAGAGAGAGGTGGTAGAGAGAGAGAGAGAGAGATGGTAAAGAGAGAGAGGTGGTAGAGAGAGAGAGAGAGAGAGGTGGTAGAGAGAGAGAGAGAGGTGGTAGAGAGAGAGAGAGAGAGGTGGTAGAGAGAGAGAGAGGTGGTAGAGAGAGAGAGAGAGGTGGTAGAGAGAGAGAGGTGGTAGAGAGAGAGAGAGGTGGTAATGAGAGAGAGAGAGAGAGGTGGTAGAGAGAGAGAGGGGTGGTAGAGAGAGAGAGGGGTGGTAGAGAGAGAGAGGTGGTAGAGAGAGAGAGGTGGTAGAGAGAGAGAGAGGTGGTAGAGAGAGAGAGAGAGGTGGTAGAGAGAGAGAGGGAGGTGGTAGAGAGAGAGGGGTGGTAGAGAGAGAGAGAGAGAGAGGTGGTAGAGAGAGATAGAGAGAGAGAGGTGGTAGAGAGAGAGGTGGTAGAGAGAGAGAGAGAGGGGTGGTAGAGAAAGAGAGCGAGCGGTGGGAGAGAGAGAGGTGGTAGAGAGAGAGAGAGGGGTGGTAGAGAGACAGAGAGGTGGTAGAGAGAGAGAGGGTGGTAGAGAGAGAGGTGGTAGAGAGAGAGGTGGTAGAGAGAGAGAGAGAGGTGGTAGAGAGAGAGAGGTGGTAGAGAGAGAGAGAGGTGGTAGAGAGAGAGAGAGAGAGAGAGAGGTGGTAGAGAGAGAGAGAGGTGGTAGAGAGAGAGGGGTGGTAGAGAGAGAGAGAGAGGGGTGGTAGAGAGAGAGAGAGAGAGGGGTGTTAGAGAGAGAGAGAGAGAGAGGGGTGGTAGAGAGAGAGAGAGAGAGAGGGGTGGTAGAGAGAGAGAGAGAGAGAGTGGTAGAGAGAGAGAGAGTGGTAGAGAGAGAGAGAGGGGTGGTAGAGAGAGAGAGAGAGAGGTGGTAGAGAGAGAGAGAGAGGTGGTAGAGAGAGAGAGAGAGAGAGAGAGAGGTGGTAGAGAGAGAGAGAGAGAGAGAGAGGTGGTAGAGAGAGAGAGAGAGGTGGTAGAGAGAGAGAGAGTGGTAGAGAGAGAGAGAGAGAGGTGGTAGAGAGAGAGAGAGAGAGTGGTAGAGAGAGAGAGAGGTGGTAGAGAGAGAGAGAGGTGGTAGAGAGAGAGAGAGAGTGGTAGAGAGAGAGAGAGAGAGAGTGGTAGAGAGAGAGAGAGTGGTAGAGAGAGAGAGAGAGTGGTAGAGAGAGAGAGAGAGAGGTGGTAGAGAGAGAGAGAGAGGTGGTAGAGAGAGAGAGAGAGAGAGAGAGGTGGTAGAGAGAGAGAGAGGTGGTAGAGAGAGAGAGAGGTGGTAGAGAGAGAGAGAGGTGGTAGAGAGAGAGAGAGGTGGTAGAGAGAGAGAGAGAGAGAGAGTGGTAGAGAGAGAGAGGGTGGTAGAGAGAGAGAGAGAGGGTAGAGAGAGAGAGAGAGAGTGGTAGAGAGAGAGAGAGAGTGGTAGAGAGAGAGAGAGGTGGTAGAGAGAGAGAGAGAGAGAGAGAGAGGTGGTAGAGAGAGAGAGAGTGGTAGAGAGAGAGAGAGGTGGTAGAGAGAGAGAGGTGGTAGAGAGAGAGAGAGAGAGAGAGAGAGAGGTGGTAGAGAGAGAGAGAGTGGTAGAGAGAGAGAGAGGTGGTAGAGAGAGAGAGAGGTGGTAGAGAGAGAGAGAGGGGTGGTAGAGAGAGAGAGGGGTGGTAGAGAGAGAGAGAGAGAGAGAGGTGGTAGAGAGAGAGAGAGGTGGTAGAGAGAGAGAGAGGTAGAGTAGAGAGAGAGAGAGTGGTAGAGAGAGAGAGAGGTGGTAGAGAGAGAGAGGAGGTGGTAGAGAGAGAGAGAGGTGGTAGAGAGAGAGAGAGAGTGGTAGAGAGAGAGAGAGGTGGTAGAGAGAGAGAGAGGTGGTAGAGAGAGAGAGAGGTGGTAGAGAGAGAGAGAGGTGGTAGAGAGAGAGGTGGTAGAGAGAGAGAGGGGTGGTAGAGAGAGAGAGGTGGTAGAGAGAGAGAGTGGTAGAGAGAGAGAGAGAGGGGTGGTAGAGAGAGAGAGAGAGGTGGTAGAGAGAGAGAGAGGTGGTAGAGAGAGAGAGAGAGGTGGTAGAGAGAGAGAGAGAGAGAGAGAGGTGGTAGAGAGAGAGAGAGAGGTGGTAGAGAGAGAGAGAGAGAGTGGTAGAGAGAGAGAGAGGTGGTAGAGAGAGAGAGAGTGGAGAGAGAGAGAGTGGTAGAGAGAGAGAGAGATGGGAGAGAGAGTGGTAGAGAGAGAGAGAGTGGTAGAGAGAGAGAGAGAGAGAGAGAGAGAGAGAGAGAGTGGTAGAGAGAGAGAGAGTGGTAGAGAGAGAGAGCGAGAGAGAGAGTGGGAGAGAGAGAGTGGTAGAGAGAAGAGAGGGGTGGTAGAGAGAGAGAGAGAGAGAGAGAGGTGGTAGAGAGAGAGGGGTGGTAGAGAGAGAGGGGTGGTAGAGAGAGAGAGAGAGGTGGTAGAGAAAGAGAGAGCGAGCGGTGGGAGAGAGGTGGTAGAGAGAGAGGTGGTAGAGAAAGAGAGAGAGAGCGAGCGGTGGGAGAGAGAGAGGTGGTAGAGAGAGGGGTGGTAGAGAGAGAGAGAGAGAGGGGTGGTAGAGAGAGAGAGAGGGGTGATAGAGAGAGAGAGAGGTGGTAGAGAGAGAGAGAGGTGGTAGAGAGAGAGAGAGGTGGTAGAGAGAGAGAGGGGGGGTGGTAGAGAGGGAGAGAGAGAGGGGTGGTAGAGAGAGAGAGAGGGGTGGTAGAGAGAGAGAGGTGGTAGAGAATGAGAGAGAGAGGTGGTAGAGAATGAGAGAGAGGTGGTAGAGAGAGAGCAAGAGAGAGAGAGGGAGAGAGCGACAGAGCGAGGGGGAGAGGAAGGAGAGAGAGGGGGAGGGGGAAGGAGAGAGAGGGGGAGGGAAGGAGAGAGAGGGGGAGGGGGGAGGGAGAGAGAGCGAGAGAGAGAGGGGGAGGGAGGGAGAGAGAGAGAGAGAGAGAGAGAGAGAGAGGTGGTAGAGAGAGAGGTGGTAGAGAGAAAGGGAGAGAGAGGGAGGGAGGGAAGGAGAGAGAGGGGGAGGGAAGGAGAGAGAGGGGAAGGGGGGAGGGAAGGAGAGAGAGGGGGAGGGAAGGAGAGGGAGGGGGAGGGAGAGAGAGCGAGAGAGAGAGTGCAAGAGAGTGCGAGGGAGGGAGAGGGGGAGAGAGAGAGAGAGGGAGAGGGAGAGAGAGAAGAGGTGGATGGGAGAGAGAGAGAGGGGGGAGAGAGGGGGGAGGGAGGGGGGAGAAAAGGAGGGGGGAGAGAAAAGGAGGGGGGAGAGAGAGGGAGGGGGAGAGGGAGGGGGGAGAGAGAGGGAGGGGGGAGAGAGAGGGAGGGGGGGAGAGAGGGGGAGGGGGAGAGAGAGAGGGAGGGGGGAGAGAGAGGGAGGGGGGAGAGAGAGGGAGGGGGAGAGAGAGAGGGAGGGGGAGAGAGAGAGAGAGAGAGAGAAGGGGTGGACAAGAGAGGGGGTGGGAGGGAGAGAGAGAGGCTGGCCTGCAGTCCTTCCTGTACCCCCTGTCCCAGCCCCTGTCTGTGGGTAGGTGTGTGCCATGCACCTACCTCCAGCCCATCCTTGTCCTCTGTCCTCGGTCAGCCTATGTTTGTTCTTGATGACAGGCACAGCTGGAGCAGACGTTGGGGGAAGGTGTGCAGGCTCTGGGACTGGGAGGATGTCACTGCTGCTCAGGTCAGGTCTTCTCTCTCACTCTCTCGCGCTGCTCCTTCCAGCCATCCTCTTGCTGCTCCCCGGGTCACCACTCTCTGTTGATGTTTTCAGCTGCTGCTGCTGCTCTTCCTCAGATGTTGTGAAACTGTGCCTCTCTGGTATGTCAAGAGGCAGCCTCGGAGCTCAGCTGTGTTGGACCCCAGGAGGCAGAGCAGTAGCGCGGAGGTCGGAGGAGGAAGTGAAATCCTCCCGCGCTTTCAGCTCTGAACACGGAGGGGGGGGGGGCACTGCAGCCGTGATGTCACTGGTTGCTACACGCCAAGCGGCTCTAGCAACCAGTGGACAGAAGATGGAGGTGGTTCTGCGGCTGGAGCCAGCGGTACCGCGGCTCAGACTCCCCACTGAAATCCACACTACATTACTATATTAAACAGCAATGTAGGCACCCGGCAATTAGGGCCCCCCCACAGCGGCAGAACGGCAGGGCCCAGTCGCGACGGCGACTGCAGCGACACTGAAAGTTCCGCCACTGGGAGCAATTGTTGTTCATAGAATTCCACTAAGAAAACAATCATGTTTCTAGCGCACTGTTGTAGATTATGGGCCAGATTCAGGTAGATGAGAGTATCTTTCCTCTGGAGTAACGCTTCTCATTTACGTTACTCTGAAGACCCTTTCAGCGCAAGTCCTGTAATTCACATAGCAGTTGCGCGTAAACTTGCGCCAGAGTAACGATAATGCGCTGGCGTAACCCGACGCAAGTGGAAGTGGGTGTGATCATATGTAAATGATGGGCGGAGCCCAGCGCAGAGGCTTACGTTCAGCGCATCATCCACGGAGCATGCGCAGTGAGTGCGGCTCCACTCGCCCCCCTTGTGCGCATGCTCACAACTTCCGTCGGCACCACTTCCTGGGAAACGTCAGCGCAATGCGTTCCGCTGGGCGCTTAAAAGCGCTGGCGGAAACGCCATTCCGGCGCAAAAGTAGTTCCGTTTCCCCCCACCCCAGGGAAGATACTTTTGCACTGTAATGGCTGCTCCCGCTACCCCCAGAGAGAGGAGGAACCTCAACTTTAATTCCCAGGAGGTCTCAGTGATTATCTCGGCAATGGAGACGGATAATGAATTTCTCCATGGCAAAAAAAGCCGGAAGACCAGCCGGGAGAGGAAGCAGGGCATCCTGGAGTCGATTGCTGCCAGGGTCAATGTCCTGGGCTACTCCACCCGGACTGCTGGGGACATACAAAAAAAAAAAAATGACCTGCGGCGCAAGGTGAGGGACAAGGTGGCCTCCATCAGGAGGTATGAGAGGGGCACAGGTGGTGGTCCCCCATGTCCTGTCACCCTGACCGCAGAGGAGGAGGTGGTTGCTCGCTGCCTGGAGAGGGAGCAGGTGGAGGGGGTCGCAGGCTATGACTCCGTGGAGGAAGGCACAAGGACAGGTAAGTGTTTTATAATCCCCTATTTGTTGTTTTGCATTTGGGGGGGGGGGGTACATGTGCCAAGTGTGTGGGACCACCAACATGTGTCTGCTTTGTGTCATCCACAGATGACGGAGCTGGGCCATCATCTGTCAGCCTGCATTCCACCCCATCCCCCCCACGCCATCATGTGCCCGAGCCACTGGGTGGTGAAGAGGTTGTGGAGGAGGAGAGTGGCCACACCACACCTGCCGAGGTGGTTGTGGAGGATCCTGCTGTGGCAGAGCAGGACTTTTCTTTGGTTTTGTCTGTCTCCTCCCCTTCTCCTGGCCCGTCTGTCGTCCCCTCCCCCATCCTTGGAAGCCCCTCAAGGGCGACACCTTCCACCCGAGGACATCCATCTTCTGGCCCCAGGAAGGCGACCCAGAAGACCAGGGGGGTGTCTGATGGTGTCCAGGACCAGTTGGCGAGGGATCACGCCAGGCAGACGGAACAGATGGGGGCCATAGCGGTGCACTTGGAGAAAGTGGCTGACAGCCTGGGCTCCGTTGCCAACCTCAGCAACGCAGTGCAGGATGTCAGCTCTAATTGCGCTGCAGTGGTCACCACTTTGGGGGAGGTGCAGGGGGATATCCAGCACCTTACTGCAGCCGTCCAGGCCAACACTGCTGCCATCCATGGGAACAGTGCTGCCATCCGGGAGCAGGGGAGGCTGAGTCGGCGGGCCCAGCACTACCAGGTGACCCGTCAGCTCCGGATGCAGGCCCAGACGAACAATTACCTTGGACGGATAGCCAGGGCCTTGGAGGGCACGCAGGCCACACCTGCCAGGAGTGGCCCACCTGGGGATCAGCCACCTCCAGATGCCCCCCCACCCCCACCCACTCCATCCAGGCAGCTGCGGAGCCAGAGAGGGGCCCCCAGAAGAAGCCCCCGGCATCCCCGATGAGGCCTTTTTTTTTTTCTTGGTTTATATTATTGTTTTTCACATACTCAGGTCATGAGTTTATTTTTTCTTTTTCTCAGGTTATGAGATTTTGTTTCTTTTTATTATCAGGATATGATATTATTAATTTCTTTTTGTACTGCACACGGTCAGGAGTGCAGGGGACAGTGTGAATGGTGTGTGAATGTGAGAGGGTGGCACTCCTGACAGTAAGGGGTGTCACCCTCGGCCGTGGTGGTGAAGTTAACCCCACGGCTGAATGAATCACGTGTGAAAGGTGTGTGAATGGACAGTGACATCATTGGGGCCTTGACGCTGGCGTTACTGCTCCCAACTCCTACATGCTGGACTTGGGCTAATCCAATGCGATGTGCCTGTGGTGTGTGTGATCCAGTGGTGTACACGCGTGCACTGTCTGTGTGATTAATGTTTTGGATTAGTGTCCAAAGATGCCTACGGCGAGGACCCTCCTGACTGCTCTTCCATCAGCAGACTGGGTGTCCTCTGGCAGGGGGGGGCTGTGTGGGTCGGGGGTCAGGTCATCACGTATGTCAATATGCAGGCCTTTTTTCATAGCAAAGTTATGTAGTATGCAACATGCAGCGATGATCTGACACACAAAGGTAGGGGAATACAATAGGGTCCCCCCGGACTTATCCAGGCAGCGGAAACGGGACTTCAGGAGCCCAAATGTTTGCTCCACCACTGCACGGGTTTTGATGTGTGCTTCATTGTATTTTCTCTCTCCTCTGGTTTGGGGGTTCCGGAAAGGAGTCATTAGATGGGGTCCCAGTGCATATGCAGAGTCACCTGTAAGGTAAAAGACAGGAGAATGTTAGTCATGCATGTGCGATTTCTGTTGTGCATCACGGGAGGGGATAGTCATGCCTGCCACCCATGTCACTCACCAACCAGCCAGCTGTCCCCATACATGTTCTGGTTAAATTCCGTTGGGATGGGGCTCTGATTGTATATGTAGCTGTCATGGCTGGATCCGGGGTGTTTGGCACGGACGTGCCATATGAGGCGTTGGGCATCGGCTATCACCTGTACGTTGATGGAATGCCAATGCTTCCGATTGCGGTATATGTGCTCTGTGGCACTGGGGGGCTGTAGGGCCACATGTGTGCAATCAATGGCCCCCACAGTGCGTGGGAATCTGGCAATGTTGTAGAAATCTGTCATTGCCTTCTGCCGCAGCTCCTCAGTGGTGGGTCTGATGAACTGGTTGGACATGCGTCTGAGGATTGCAGAGACAACCTGGTGCACACATCTGCTTATGGAGGATTGTGACATCCCAGCCACCACTCCACTTGTACGCTGGAATGATCCACTGGCAAGGAAATGAAGTGTTGCCAGGACCTTCACCAGTGGCTGCACTGCTTGTGAGCGGTATGTCTTGCTGGTGATGTCACCCTGCAGGGTTGTGGTTAGTTCAAGTATTGCAACAGGGCTGAATCTGAAGAGGCGATACACCTCCTCCTCCCCCATGCCAAAGAGGTTCATACGAGTGCGGTATATCCTCTCACGTGGCCGCCTTCTTGGTTCCGGGGGACCCATCAGTAGTTCTAGGACCACAATTGCCCCTGGCATGTTGGCACACAGAGGTGTTGTCCTTGCAAGTGGGGGTGCTCAGCTAGCTCCTATCGTCGGTAACGCTGCTGTAGCTGCTCTCCTGCTGACCTGTGACCGTCTGGAGTAAAGATAAAGCAGCCTTTTGTAGAAATAACTTTGCGCCGGACGGACCAGATACGCGCGGCGCATGTAGCCAGCGTATGGTGCTAATCCGTTCGTGAATTGGGAAAAATACCTCATTTGCATATTTGCAGGGGAAATCAATGGGCGCGACTGATGCGCCCAGCGAAAATAAGCGCTGACGATACTCTGGCGTCGGAACGTTCCGCCGGTCGCAAATGACCCGTTATTGGGCGCATCTAGTTTGCTGGGTACGGGCACATAGAAACGACGGCGCATCATCACAGTTACGCGGCGCATATCCAAATACTCCAGCGCAAGTGTTCGTGAATCTGGCCCTATGTTCCCATTTTACTCTGAAGTCATTTCTTACCTCTCTTATCTCGGGGAATATCAGGATACTCAGTCCCTTCGTATAGACACTCTCTTGAATATATTTTCCAAAGAAATATATATTCCACCAAATAATGGTTGTATGGTGAGTGAAGTTCCATAGACGTGCTACGCTACCACAGGATTGGTTGAGCTATTACAGGTTTTTATTCCAAGTTTGCCATTTAATCTCTATACCACGATATCCCATCTTCTCCTTTTCCCTCTTTGTTTATTTTGTCATTTTTATTCTAACAATTTTGAGGGTATCCAATACCCATATGTTATGCCGCGTACACACGATCATTTTTCAGGTTGTAAAAAATTTTTGTTTTTTAGGCTCTAGAAAAAACAACGTTTTTTTCAACTTCATCATTAAAACGGCCTTGCCTACAAACGATCGTTAAAAAAATGCTCTAGCAAAGCACGGTGGCGTACAGCACGTACAACGGCACTATAAAGGGGAAGTTCCATTCGGATGACGCCATCCTTTGGGCTGCTTTAGCTGATTTTGTGTTAGTAAAAGACGATTCCTGCTTTTCTAACTGTTACAGTGTGATGAATGTGCTTACTCCATTAGGAACGGTAGTTTTACCAGAACGAGCGCTCCCGTCTCATAACTTGCTTCTGAACATGCGCAGTTTTTTCACGTCGTTAAAACCCACACGCCATCATTTTTTACAACCCGAAAAACAACATCAGTTAAAACGTTGTGAAAAAATAGAGCATGTTAGAAAAAAACGATCACACACGATCAATTTTAAATGACATTTTTTAAAAACGTTGTTTTTTACAACCCGAAAAATGATCGTGTGTACGCGGCATTAGTATTGCTTCACCCTTTTTGAATCAGAAATCTTTAAATCTTTTTAAATTAAATCTGGCTGAGTGTAAAGTCAACACACAAACATGGTAAATCAAATAAACCTTCTACCACTGGCTTCCTAGTTTACTATAGACTAAGGCTGGCCAGCCTTAGTCTACAGTAAACTAGGAAGCCAGTGGTAGAAGGTTTATATATCAGCCAGTTTGAACACCCTGAGAACCCTTTACTGACGATCAATAGTATTTGTTTTAAAAAGTGATAATTGCATAAATACTCCCTTCTAACTATTTTCTTCCTTCCCTCTTTTTAATTATAAACTTAATATCTAATATCGGATATCATTATACGTTTTTATTTCCCCTTTCATTGGAATGTTATTTGATATGTACTTGTGATTTTCTTAATTATACTATGGATTCGCACCTTCTTATTTTAATTGTAATTTTGTATACTAAATATTCCATATACACTTATGTAACGATTCGTTGTTTAAATGTGATTTTACCTGATTACATATTTGTTGTTATACTTTATTCTGAAATAACAATAAAATTTTATCAGCCAGTTTAGCAGGAACCGGCCGAGATCCGTTAATGGGCAGGCTGAATGTACCAAGTTGATCAATCAATCAACTTGGGTACAACCAGCCTGCCGGATTCTCTTACGATTATCACTAGCAGCTAATATATGTTCAAGTTACACATCTGGTATTACCCATCAAATCGCAGATAAGCTTTCAGCGTCCTTGTATAGGGATGCTAATTAAAACTGTCATCACGGTGGCTGTTTTGCACTCGTACACATGACAGTTAGGCCTAGAATAGCCTAATTAGCCATGATAATGTGTAAGCAACCCAATCCTTTTTTGTTGACAACTATAGCTAGGTATAACCTGGCAACATGTACTAAATTGTAAAGAAGAAATGCATTATTATTATATAGTCCAACCAAGCCAGACATTTTTAATGAGTAAAGCTGTAGTGTTCAATTATATTTAAATTTACTAACAAAATTAAAATATATATTGATTATACTTCCTTTAATGAAAAAGCAGAGCTGCTGAGCATTTTCAAATTATATTTTTGCCCTCCAGGCATTATTATAGGAGCTAAAATTGTGCTACCATATGGTATCTGTAGGACTCCCATGTCATCTGCTTGTCCCTGGACAGCCTCGGTTTTCCATTAATTTTAACAGAAAGTCTTTATTATCCTAGAAATGAGAGTCGGTATACTAAGATTTTACCTGTGTGACCTACAAGAGTTCCAATCTAAAATTATGTAGTAATGCACCATGTTTGTTCTTTTAGAAATAAACATTAATATGCATTTGCATGTTAATTATAAGTCAGTAAATATTTTTGGATTGAATTAGTCAAGGTATCAAAATGTGTTTTGATGTCATTCTTTACAAATGAGTCGAGTGTCCAAATTTTGTCCAAGTTGATTTCCTGTAACTTACTTCCACTTTTCATACTTTTATCAAACTTATTTTACCTTGTGAACTGCTAATCCTAACCCAATATTTTTAAATGAAGCTATAGTAAACACTAATTTTAATCTTTTTTTAATAGCCATACAACATATTTACTGTATATGTAATATTTCATATTTTCTTTACACATAAAAAAAAGCGTTCTTATAAACTCAATTATTCAAACATTTTGATACTTGCAGCAAGTATACAGTCCCATTGTGATAGATAGGATCATTAGGGACCCTAGACTCCAAAAATAAGTCTACTAGGTATCCTTAGTAAACTCAACATAGGGCCAGATTCAGAAAGATGGGCGTATCTGTAGGCGGGCGTAGCGCATCTCATATGCGCTACGCCGACGTAACATAGAGAGGCAAGTACAGTATTCACAAAGCACTTGCTCCTTAAGTTACGGCGGCGTAGCGTAAATGGGCCTGTGTAAGTCTTCCTAATTCAAAGTAGCAAGGCAGTGGTCGTGTTGTATTAAAACGAACCGTGACCCCATGCAAATGATGGGCCAAGCGAACGGGGCATGCGCCATCCGTGGATGTATCCCAGTGCGCATGCTCAGAATTACGTCGGATAGAATGCCTAAGATACGTCGAAAACTGCCTACGACGTGAACACCCAGCCCCATTCACATACGACTTACGTAAACAACGTAAAAACGACGGCTGTTCTGACGTCCATACCTTTGCATGGGATGCGCCACCTTTTTGGTGGTTTATCTTTACGCTGGAAAAACGCCTTACGTAAATGGCGTAGATTACTGCATCGGGCGTAAATACGTCCGTGAATCGGCGTATCTTGCTCATTTGCATATTTCTAATGGGAACGCCGAATGCGTCCAGCGTAAATATGCACCCAAGATACGGCGGCATAGGAGACTTACGTCGGTCGTATCTTGGCAAAATTCAGACGTATCTGATTTAAAGAATCAGCGCATAGATACGACGGCGCACATTTGGACTTATGACGGCGTATCAGTAGATACGTCGGCGTAAGTTTTTTTGAATCTGCCCCTTAGATTCTAATATCCTACAGGATCTATAGTTTATGGGCCAGATTCTCAATGAAGTTACGCCGGCGTATATGGAGATGCACGGCGTAAGTATAAATATGCGCCGTCGCATCTATGTGCCATAGCCACAGAACCAGATACACCTGAAATTAGGCTTTTCCCGACCGGTGTAACTTTTGTAAGCTGGCGAGGCGTATGCGCATATTTACGCTTGGCGCATCTTGCGCTTCCATTGAATTTGTATGCAAATATGCGAATGAGGAAGATGCGCCGATTCCCGAAACTACGCGCGTTCGGCGTTGGCTACTTGCGGTGCGCGTAAGACGAAAGTCCGGCCTAAAGTTACCCCTCATAAAGCAGGGGTAAATTTGAACCAGACGTGTGCAAGTCAGCTGGAGAACAACTACAGCACCATAGCGGACGAGCTGAGCAATCATACTTACAGGACAACACATTTGTATGCCAACATGCCAGGGGCAGGCATGGTCTTAGCACTACTATTGTGTGCAGAGGCGCGTAGAAGGAGAAGGAGGGCACGGGAGAGGATATACCGAACGCGCATGAGCCTCTTTGGCATGGCTGATTTGGAGGTGTATCCCCTCTTCAGATTCAGCCCTGCTGCCATCATGGAAATAACCACAGCCCTGCAGCATGACATCACCAGCCAGACACACCGCTCACATGCACTGCAGCCACTGGTCAAGGTACTGGCAACACTGCATTTCCTCGCCAGTGGATCTTTTCAGCGTACAAGTGGACATGTGGCTGGGATGTCACAAACCAGCATGAGCAGATTTGTGCACCAGGTTGTCTCCGCAATCCTCAGATGCATGTCCCACCACATCATCATATCCACCAATGAGCGTCTGCGGCAGAAGGCAATGTGGGATTTCTGGCTAATTGACGGATTCCCACGCACATCGGGGCCATTGATTGCACACATGTGGCACTACAGCCCCCCCGTGCCACAGAGCACATATACCGCAATCGGGAGCACTGGCATTCCATCAACGTACAGGTAATAGCTGATGCCAAATACCTCATATGGCACGTCCGTGCCAAACACCCCGGGTCCAGCAATGACAGCTACATATACTGTCAAAGCAACATCCCAACAGAATTCAAACAGAACATGTACAAGGACAGCTGGTTGGTTGGTAAGTGACATGGGAGTCAGGCATGACTGTCCGACCCCAGGATGCACACATCACAAGGTGCACATGCATGGCTAACATCCTCCTGTCTTTTCCCTTCCAGGTGACTCGGCATATGCACTTGGGCCCCATCTCATGACTCCATTCCGGAATCCCCAAACCAGAGGAGAGAGAAGATACAATGAAGCACACATAAAAACCCATGCAGTGGTTTGGCCTCCTGAAGTCCCGTTTCCGATGCCTGGATAAGTCTCGGGGGGCCCTGTTGTATTCCCTAAACGTTGTGTGTCAGATCATCGGTGCATGTTGCATTCTGCACAACTTTGCCATGAGAAAAGGCCTGCAGATTGACATACGTGATGACCTGACCCCCCAACCAGACATTCCCCCCCTGCCCGAGGAGACCCCGTCTGCTGATGGAAGAGCAGTCAGGAGGTGCCTCGTGGAACGAATCTTTGAACGTTAAACACACAAATTCATCATGGCACACGGACAATGCATGCATGCACACCACTGTGGTCCCTATCTCACACACCTCACATCCATCACATTGGATTAGCCCAAGTCCAACATGTAGGACTTGGGAGCAGCAACGCCGCGTCAAGGCCCCAATGATGTCACTGTCCATTCACACGTCATTCACACAGCCGTGGGGATAACTTCTTCCCAACGGCCGAGGGTGACACCCCTTACTGGCAGGAGTGCCACCCCCACATTCACACACCATTCACACTGTAGTCTGCACGACTGACCGTGTACAGTAACAAGAAATTAAAAAGCTCTTCACCAGAGCAAAATAAATTTTAAAAAAATCACTTGGGCTGGCGTGGGCTCCGCCTGGTGCCCAGGCTCCTGGCCCTCAGTTGCCTGGGGGCAGCCTCAGGTGGGGGGGCATCAGGTGAAGGAGGAGCATCCCCAGGTCCCTCCCTGGCTGCCTGTTTGCCCTCCAAGACCACCGCAATGCGAGTGAGCACAGCCTTAAGGGTAGATGTCTGTGCCTGTACGGCAAGTCTCAGGGACTTCACCTCCCCCACAAGTTCAGATGTGGTAGCCTACAGCACCCCGAGGCTGGTCACCGTCGCTGTGCTGTTCCCAGCGACATCTTGGATGGCATCCGTTAATGGACCCGAGGAGGCCAGGCTGTCGGCCAGGCGCCTCATCTCCCCCACTACCTGGGACATATGGCGACTCTGCTCATCCTGCTGCCTGGCCAGCTGATCCGGAAGAAAGTCGCTAACACCCCTCGTCTTCCTAGTTGCCTTCCTGGGCACAGGAGTGGCTGGGGCCCTTGCATAGGTGGAGGATGTTAAGGGGCCGGAGATGAGGGGGATGGAACAGGAGGGACTGGAGAGGTTGGGGGTGGACACTGAGGGGGCTGGAGCTGAAGGGGGTGGTTGCTTGTGATGGTCCGGCCAACCCATGCGACTCCTCCAAAATGAGGTACACCTCCTGGTCCATATGGACTACCTCCTCCTCAACCACCTCCTCCGTTGTGGTCTGAGCACTACCCTCCAAGGCCTCTTGTCTTCCCAGGGGGGCAGCCAGAGGTACTGGATGCTCGGGGGATGGTATAGGATGGCCACTGGCAGCATCGGATGGCCCCGCTCCCTCCTGCACATCTGTGGATGACACAAAAGATGCACATGTTGGTGGACCCACACACTTGTCACATGTTCCCTTCCAGCCCCTCACTCCCTCCACCTGCTCCCTCTGAAGGCAGCGGGCAACCACTTCCTCCTCCTCAGTCAGCTGGATAGCACAGGGTGGTCCACCCCAAGTGCCTGTGGCATGCCGACTGATCTGAGCCAGCTTGCCCTTCACCAGACGCCGCAGGTCGTTCATCTTCTTTGAGATGTCCTGGGGTGTCCTGACCTCATGGGAAAGGGCATTGACCTGTGCTGCAATCCTCATGAGGATCATATCCCTCCTCGACCTACTGGTGCTGGCACTATCTGCACCATGGAGCCGAGAGTCATATTTCTCCATGGCAGCTATAATAAAAGCTCTGAGGGAGAAGTTTTTTTTCTCCTCTCCTTCCTTGGAGCAGATATGTCCCGCAAAAGTAATCACACCAGCCCAAACAAAATATGGTGGACTTTTGCGCACGACGGGCGCACGTATTTATGCGCTGTGCGTAGGCAATGGGCCGGTGCATCTTAGGCCTCGTACACACGATCGGACATATCCGATGAAAACGGTCCGCGGACCATTTCCATCGGATATGTCCGATCGGGAGTTTGATCCGATGGCGTGTACACACCATCGGATCAAATTCCCTGCCGCCGGACGGCGCGGTGACGCGGCGGTAACGTTGACGCCGCCACGTCACCGCCACGTCACCGCCACGTCACCGCACCAGGAAGTTAAACACTTCCGCGCATGCGCCGAATCCATTCGGCGGCGGCTTGGCGGCGGCGCGGCGGCGGTGGGGGACGACATGTCTGCTGGTAAGTGTACTAACCAGCAGACATGTCGGGCGGACAGATTCCCACCGGATAGATTTCAAAGCATGCTTTGAAATCTGTCGGGTGGAGAAATCTGTCCGCTAGCCCATACACACGAGCGGAGATGTCTGCTGAAACGGTCCATCGGACCGTTTTCAGTGGACATATCCCCTCGTGTGTACGAGGCCTTAGGGAGTTACACCCTGCGTGGTTTTGCGCATGCGTACAAGGGAGCGGTACATAGGTCCACGTCACGGCGCATGCTCCGTTCGTTCCGGGGTTCATTTGCATGGGGTCACGCTTCATTTGAATGGATCACGCCCACTTCCCTCCTACTTTGGGATTACGCTCCGAGAATACGGTACCTGCCTCTCCACGTTACATTGGCATAGCGCATATGATATGCGCTACGCCTGCACAAATATGCGCCGATCTACAAGAATCTGGCCCTATAACTATAAAGACAATAACAGAAGTTGGGTACAGGCAAAACCCCTTACACTCAACGCCTGGATATTAGAAATGAAAGTATATATAAACCCTCATCTTGTAAAAACAACCCATTCAGTTTAAAATATAAATTAAAGGCAAAACATTTGTGTATGTACATATATATATATATATATATATATATATATATATATATATACCGTATCTCACAAAAGTGAGTACACCCCTCACATTTTTGTAAATATTATTTTATCATATAATATCATGTGACAACACTGAAGAAATGACACTTTGCTACAATGTAAAGTAGTGAGTGTACAGCTTGTATAATGGTGTACATTTGCTGTCCCCTCAAAATAACTCAACACACAGCCATTAATGTCTAAACCGCTGGCAACAAAAGTGAGTACACCCCTAAGTGAAAATGTCCAAATTGGGCCCAAAGTGTCAATATTTTGTTTGGCCACCATTATTTTCCAGCACTGCCACCACCTAAAAAAACCTCACTGGCCACTTTATTAGGTACACCTTGCCAGTACAGGGTTGGACCCTTTTTCTCTTTTGCCTTCAGAGCTACCTTAATTCTTTGTGGCATAGATTCAATAAGGTGTTGGGAACATTCTCCAGAGATTTTGGTCCATATTGACATGATAGCATCACACAGTTGTTGCATATGAATCTCCATGTGCATCTCCTGTTCCACCACCTCCCAAAGGTGCTCTACTGTAGTGGTTTTCAACCTCAGTCCTCAAGTACCCCCAACAGGCCATGTTTTGTAACTTTCTCTTAGCTAAAATAGCTGTCAATATAACAAGCCATTGACTCTGATTTAAAGCACCTGTGCAAGATAAAGGAAAACCTGCAACATGGCTTGTTGGGGGTACTTGAGGACTAAAGTTGAGAACCACTGCTCTACTGGATTGAGATCTGGTTACTGTGGAGGCCATTGCAGTATAGTGATACCAGTGGAGAGATGATTTGAGCTTTGTGACATGGTGCATTATCCTGCTGGAAGGAGCCATCAGAAGATGGGTACACTGTAGTCAGAAAGGGATGGACATGGTCAGCAACAATACTCAGGTAGGCCGTGGCATTTAAACAATGCCCAAAGTGTGTCAAGAATATATCCCCCTAAACCATTACACCACCACCACCAGCCTGAACCATTGATACAATGCAGGATGGATCCATGCTTTCATGTTGTTTACGCCAAATTCTGACCCTACCATCTGAATGTCATAGCTGAAATCGAGACTCAACAGATCAGACAACAATTTTCCAATCTTGGTGAGCCTGTGTGAATTTTAGCCTCAGTTTCTTATTCTTAGCTGACAGGAGTGGCAATCGGTATGGTATTCTGCTGCTGTAGCCCATCTGCTTCAAGGTTCTATGTGTTGTGAATTCAGAGATAGTATTCTGCATACGTTGATTGTAACAAGTGGTTAATTGAGTTACTGTTGGATTTCTATCATCTTGAACCAGACGTCTGTGCATCCTCCTCTGACCCCTGACATCAGCAAAGCATTTTTGTCCACACAGCTGCCACTCACTGGATATTTTCTCTTTTTCAGACCATTCTCTGTAAACCCTAGAGATATTTGTCTGTGAAAATCCCAGCAGATCAGCCCATCTTGCACCAACAACCATGCCACATTCAAAGTCACTTAAATCCCCTTTCTTCCCCATTCTGATGCTCTGTTTGAACTGCAGCAAGTCGTCTTCACCACATCTAGATGTCTAAATGCATTGAGTTGCTGCCATGTGATTGGCTGGTTAGCAATTTGTGTTAGCAAGCAATTGAACAGGTGTACCTAATAAATTGGCGTGTGTGTGTATGTACATATATATATACACACAGATATATATAAATTACCCTTTTCCCCCTCTTATATAAGTGATCACATAATATCTGTTCTCACCTGCATGGAACTCAAAGAGACACAGGGTAGGAGAAACAGCAACACTCTGGTCTTCCCAGTGAATGGATGTGTGTGTGTGTGTGGGGGATCAAGACAAGTCTGATCATTGGAAGAGAACAGGCTGCGTACCCAGCACAGCTAGAAAACTGATCACGCTGTGATCTCATGCTTAGTGTGCTCAGTTTTGAGAAAAGCAGAGTGACTTGCAGGAAAACCAGGTATTTAACACAAGGGAAGCAATATGTAGAGAACTGGATACTTTTTTTATACAAGTACATGGTACGGAAGGCACATATCAGGAACATGAAATATTGGGGTTACATATTCTTTAACTCAGCCGTCCCCTTTAAAAAAGCAATCCATGAACATAAAGGTTGTCCCTCCAAATAGCAGAGAAATAGTTGACCTGCTTTTCCACTTATAACTACCTAAAAAAATGTACTCCACCCCTCAAACCCTACTATCTTTATGTGAGAAAGTGTTAATTCCACTTACTTCAAAGGACAAGCTATTAGCAAACAATATACGTAGTTACTGCTTATTATGTCCATTGTATTAAACCTGTTACATAGTTACATAGTAGGTGAGGTTGAAAAAAGACACAAGTCCATTAAGTCCAACCTATGTGTGTGATTATATGTCAGTATTACATTGTATATCCCTGTATGTTGTGGTCGGTTAGGTGTTTATTTAAAAGTTTTTTGAAACTATCGATGCTCCCCGTTAAGACCACCACCTGTGGAAGGGAATTCCACATCCTTGCCGCTCTTACAGTAAAGAACCCTCTACTGTACGTAGTTGTTAAACTCTCTTCCACAAAAAAAGTTTTATCCCTATTGTAGAGTCACCCGTATGGTATTTCTAAATTTAAATCATATTCCCTCTCAAGCGTCTCTTCTCCAGAAAGAATAAGGTCAGTGCTCGCAACCTTTACTCATAACTAATATCCTCTAGACGCTTTATTAGCTTTGTTGCCCTTCTTTGTACTCGCTCCATTTCCAGTACATCCTTCCTAGGGACTGCTGCCCAGAACTGGACAGTATATTCTACATGCAACCGGACCAGAGACTTGTAGAGCGGGAGAATTATTGTATCTCTGGAGTTGATCCCATTTTTAATGCATGCCAATATGCTGTTTGCTTTGTTAGCAGCCCCACTGGACAGTAGATTTTTGGGGAGAACTCCACATACAATGGGGCAGATTTACTAAAGACAGAAGGCCATTCACTTTGCAAGGGCATTTTCCCTTAGCTTAGTGAACGAGGTAAAGCTTTGATGACTTCTACCGATAAATCATATGCAAGGAAAAATGCTGTTCTTTTTTTCTTGCACGTGACTGAGTAACTCTTGGCAAAGTGAAACTTCCCCGCACTCACTATGTTCTGGGGAGATTTCCCTTGCAAAGTGAACAGCTTATTTCCTTTAGTAAATCAACCCCAATTTTCTTCCTTACATCTGCGGCCGCGTACACACGGCAGAGAACCTCGACGGGCAGAACACATCGTTCCGCCCGCCGAGGTTCTCTGCCGGCCGTCGAAATCGGCGACCCGCCCGTCGGTTATGGCAACCAGCCATTCATCCAGGCGGGCCGTCGAGCAAAAAGAGAGCGTGCTCTCTTTTCGCTCGACGGGATTCCCGACGGGCGGGGCGAGCGCTCTGTGTACACACGGCCGAGGTCCTCGCTGGAATGCAGCTTCCAGCGAGGTTCTCGCTGGTTTCCAGCGAGAACCTCGGTCGTGTGTACGCCGCCTGCCTCTTTCTGCTCAGGAGAATGCTATAGACTAGGGGCCAGATTCTCATACAAATTCGCCGGCATAGCGTAACGCATTTACTCTACGCCGCCGCATCGTAGTAGAGCAAGTGCCGTATTCTCTAAGCATTTGCTCCGTAGTTTGCGTTGGCGTAGCGAAAATGGCCCAGCGTAAGCCCGCATAATTCAAAGGGGGCAGCTTCTATTTAAATGAAGCGCGCCCCCGCGTCGAACGAACTGCGCATGCGCCGGCCGGGGAAAAAACCCAGTGCGCATGCTCCAGCTCACGTCGGAAAGCGCCGTTGAAACCGACGTCAAAACGACGTGATCGTCACTATGCAATGCCCTATTCGCAAACGAGTTAGTAAAACGACGTAAGCGACGGAAAAAGCCGACGCTGACCCGACGCCATACTTAACATGGCATCCGACGGTACTTCGTAAGGTTACTCCTCATAGAAGCAGAGGTAACCTTGCGCGAACGAAAACGACGTACGCGACGACGGTGCGGCGTAAAAGCAATCGGGAATCGGCGTAGTAGCCTCATTTGCATAGGCAAATGAGAAAACAACGTAAAGGCCACCTAGTGGCCGGAGTTGTCATTACAACTACGATCCTCAAGTGTAATGGTATTACACTTGTCGGATGTTCAAGCGAATCTATGCCAAAGTGATGCTAAGCCTCACTCGCATAGATACGAGCCAAAAAAAATGGCGATACAACGGGGTATCTGACATACTCCGTCATAGCGCCTCTGAGAATCTGGCCCTAGGTTGCTAAATGTATTTCTAGCACCCACCTAACCACCTGTTCCCTGGACCCAGTTCCCTCTCAAATACTGCAGTCAGCCCCTGACTCTATGCTACACTCTGTAACCCATATCTTCAATTTCTCCCTCTTGTATAGCATCTTCCCCAACTCTCTAAAACATGCACTAGTCACCCCCATACTTAAAAAGCCTTCCTTAGACCGTACCAATCTTAAAGGGGTTGTAAAGGAAAAAAAAATCATAATAAGCATCCTTCACCTGCAGACATTCCTCTTTTCACTTCCTCGTTGTTCTTTTTGCTCAGAAGTTGCTCTATTTATTCTCTGTTTTGTTAACTTCCTGCTTGCCTGATTATTACTCACCACCGTGAAGGGAGGCTTTACTGCGGTGGTCAGTGACGTGCTCGCCCCCTCCTGAGAACTACATCTGTGTGGCAGGACGCTCTCTACTTGTTAGAGACTTCAAGGAGGTGTGAATTACTGGGCGTGCCGCAATGCATACTGGGAAATGTAGTTCTTACATGAACGAGCGATGCAAACCAGGAAGTGAATGAGAGAAAAGAAACTAGAACGCCGGAGGTGATATAGATGAAGTAATTTAATAGGTATTTACTCGTTTTTTAACAGAATCATTACACTATTCTGTCTGTCTACCTTGCAGACATTAATTTTAGGCAAAAAAAAAACATTTCCTTTACAACTCCTTTAACAACCTACCCCCCATCTCCTTGCTCCCCTTTTCCTCCAAACTCCTAGAACAGGAGTGTATAAATGTAGAGCTGAAAAAAATAACCAGTGACAGTATAAAACTGTGAAAAACTCAAATGTGTATTGTGTAACAATCTGAATCCCATCTAAGTATAGATAAAAAAAAAAAAAAAGTCAAAAAGGGTAAGTCAATCATTGATGATAACAGAGTCCATCACAGCTGAGTAGTTGTTCTCATGTGGAAAACAGATGTTACAGTGGGTATATGAAATATCCAGGGAACTATGCCATCCAATACTGTATATAATTTGTTTGTTTACTGTTACCGAAACTGGTGGACCCAAATGTCAGCAACAACAGGTCATTAAGGCATAGATATCCAGGTCAGCAGGTCGACCAAAACTATCCAAAGGGTCCAGGGGTACTCCGGAATCTACTCAATGGAATCTCAATAGTGACGACAGCAACTGGAGTGCAGGTGACCAGATTGGATAGCCACAAAAAACTCACATCCAAGGTGGTATGTAAAGAAAAAAAAGGGCTTTAAATGGTGCAGGTCAAAAAAGCAGGTTTTTATTGATAAAAACCGACACACATGGGTTAAAATGTGATCACAAGTAAAAGCAATAGGGGGAGCGGTGAACCAAGCCCTAGAAACTCCTAGAACACCTAGTCTACAACCAACTGAGTGACCACCTCATTAATAATAACCTTCTTGATCCCCTTCAGTCTGGATTTCGCCCTCAACACTCCACAGAAACTGCTCTTTGAAAATTCACAAACCACTTACTAACAGCAAAAAGCAATGGACACTATTCCGTACTCCTACTTCTGGACCTTTTGGCTGCCTTTGATATGGTTGACCACCCTCTTCTCCTCAAAAAACGTTACTGCTTTGGTCTCTGTGACTGTGGTTTTTGCTGGCTCTCATCATACCTATCCTACCGGACCTTCAGTGCCACTCACAATTGTATTTCCTCCTTTCCTCTTCCTTTCTCCACAGGGGTCCCCCCAAGGTTCTGTCCTTGGGCCTCTCATCTTCTCAAGCTACAACTCCTCCCTGGGTCAGCTGATAACCTCCCATGGTGGCTTCTAATACCATTTCAATGCTGCGGACACCCAAATCTATCTCTATACCCCCTCAGCTCACTCCATCAGGCCACGTACACACGATTAGACCGGTCCGATGAAACTGGTTTTAAGACCAGTTTCATCGGACCAATTCGATGGTGTGTACGGCCCATCGGACCGTTGTCCGTCGAACTAAAGTTTTAAAACTTGCTTTAAAATCTGTCCAACGGACACCTGTCCGTCGGACCAAAACGATGGTTAGTACACAAAAGCACCGGACCAAAAACCTGCGCATGCTCAGAATCAAGTCGATGCATGCTTGAAAGCATTCAACTTCGTTTTTTTCAGCACGTCGTTGTGTTCTACGTCACCCCGTTCTGGCCTGATTGGATTTTTGGCCCGATGGCACTTCAGCGTGGTCCGATGAAAACGTGTGTACGTGGCCTTAGTCTCCTCATTTTACTAACAGACATCAGCCTGAGTGTCACGCCACTTCCTTAAACTCAACGGCCCAGATTCATAGAGCAATTACGCCTGTCTAACTGGTGTTAGACAGGAGTAATTTCAAATTTTGCGCGGCGTATCACTAGTTTGAATCCTCAAACCATGATACGGCGGCTTCGGGCTTCGATTCGAGAGGCTTACGTCTTCGTAAGCCTTCGGATCTACGCTGCGATATTTTTCCGGCCGCTGGGAGGAGTTCGCGTCGTTTTGATGCATCGGGATATGCAAATGAGTTTTTACGGCGATCCACGAAGATACGAGCGGTCTTCGCAATCGCTTACGTCTATTTTTTTTTACGTACTGTTAGACCAGCTTTTTGCTGGTCTAACGGTGCGTAGCCCATGTTAAGTATGGCCATCGTTCCCGCGTCAAATTAAATTTTATTTTTTATTTTTTACGTAAGTCGTTCGGGAATAGAAATGTCCGTAAACGACGCTACTCAAACAACTAACGACGTGATTTCGCGCAATGCACGGCGGGAAATTTGCGAACGGAGCATGCGCAGTTCGATCGCTGCAGGAACGTGCCTATTTTAAATGCTTCACGCCCCCTACTCGCGTAGATGGATTGCGACGGGAGAAATACACTACGCCGCCGTCGTTTACTGGACAAAATCTACCTGGATTCCACGTAGAGCCAGGTAAAAAAAGGCGGCGTAGTGTATTTCTGATACGCTACGATAATCTAATTCTCTCTGAATCTGGGCCAACGTGTCCAAACTAAGCTCATAATATTTCCTCCCCCACATGCAAAGTGTGGGGGGAGGAAATAATATAATTCCTGTATAATAATATTAATAATAATAAAAAGCTGATGCAACACGTCTGTTGGTGCTCAAGGAATACAAGCACATACTAGTCCCTTTGAACTATATGACCATTTTCAAGTCACACTAAAAGTATTTCACCTTTCTTTGCCTTCTGTTTACATTGACACCAGAATCAAAGAGCTTGAAACTTACCTGCAGAGAATCTCCGAAATCTGAGAAAGGATGAAATAACCTATTAATAGGCTGTTTTCTCTTTCGCGTCCACATTGTGCCCTTTTCACGGGAGAAGTAAAGGAAACTGAAATGAGTCTTCTGTTTTGACTGTTTACCAAAAATATTACCTTAGAGGCGGTTGGGGTTTATTTTTTCCCTTTTTAAGTTTCTTCAGCTCAAGTTTGATATTTTCACAACAGTGCTAAATCAAGCCTGCTGAAGCTTAGCTGAACAGTTTGCTGCATTCCTGAGCCAGTCCTGCTTAGTTAGCATTTTCTCCTGCTGTGAGGTGTTTTCTTTGGATGGCTACCTACAAATACACCATTGACCTCAGTGTGCATAAAGAAGACCAGCATGGACAAACAGAACCGATTGGACATGCTCTATTAATCATCATCACCCACATGAATCCAGCAGAACTGAAGCAGAAGGGGAGTGGACAGCAATAGTTCCACATGACAAGTGTTACCGTGCTTGTGTTTCAAAGTCACTTCCTGGAGAGACTCAAAGGCATCAACTGGTAGAGACTAATAACTTAGGTCAAAATGAGAAATGTTCAAATACTTAAAATAGATCCAAACACAACCATTAAAATATCATATACAGAAATACTTTACATAATAATGCAATTTCAAAAGTAATTTTTATGTTTTTTTTTTTTAACCACTTGCGGACCGCCGCATGTACATTTACGTCGGCAGAATGGCACCGACAGGCACATCAACGTATATATACGTTGGTGACTTGAGGGGGTTCGGGGGTCCGATCGGACCCCCCCCCCGTACATACGGCGGTCCGGTTACCTGGCCGAGCGATCCGTGCAGAGGGGGCAGCGGTTGGTTTTTGTCCACCCCTCCGGATCGTTCTAAGCCAATGCACGCGCTCCCCCTGCGTGTCATTTCCTCCTCCTGTGTAAACACAGTAAGGAGGAAGTGATGTGATTTTTTCGACCACCGCTGAGGAGAGATCACATCGCACAGTAAGTCTGCACAACAGCACACTGACACACAGACACATAGGAACATTTAACCCCCCCTTGTTAACCCTTTCACTCCCTATTGCCAGCGTCACTAAGCGATCATTTTTCTGATCGCTGTATTAGTGTCGCTGTTCCCGCTAGGTAGCTATTTATTTTTTTATTGCGATTTTTTTTTTTTACTAAAGACATGTGGCTAAATAAATTTTGGCCTAAATGTTTGACTAAAATTTAGTTTATTTGATTTTTCTTATAACAAAAAGTAAAGAAATATTGATTTTTTTCCAAAATTGTCGCTCTATTTTTGTATATAGCGCAAAAAATAAAAATCGCAGAGGCAATCAAATACCACCAAAAGAAAGCTCTATTTGTGGGAAGAAAAGGACGCAAAAATTTTTTTGGGCCACGTCGCACGACCGCGCAATTGTCTGTTAAAGCGGCGCAGTGCCGAATTGTAAAAACCCCTTGGGTCATTTACCAGCATATTGGTCCGGTCCTTAAGTGGTTAAATTAGCAGCTTTCATCATGGTAATAATGCAACAAAAGTTCTTGTTCAGCCACTCTGTAATGCAGTGATAACACTATTTCCTTTGCACCAAATCGCTCTCCTACAATTTGGTCACTCTTCCTATACTGGCCAGTGGCCACTGAATACTATAAAAGACTCAATGTCCTATCATGTTCTTCCATTGTTACCATCAGGAAACCTACCCTGAGTAAAGATATGCAGTCGCCACTATGCATGTAGCTAGGAAGGCACTGAAAAGGGGCAGTAAGAGATCAAAAGCACTCAGATAATATAAATAATGATAAAAAATAAAAAAACATAAAAAGAGAAAAATGGCAAATGTTCATCATATTTGCTGATTCAAGTTAAATGTCCCAAAGAATTAGGAATAATGTGGAATATTAAAGCCTAAAATGGGAAGTTCTCTTTTTCTGCCTCCTTCCCTACCTTCTCTTTAATTTTTGGATACTTTTTTGGGGTGGGTAAGCAGGTACCTGGTTTTGATAACTACCCACTCCTACTTCTGCTTCAATTGGACCCCCCTCTTTGCCCTCAGTCCTCTGAGACACATAACAGGTTCCAAAAAGCTTCAGGACCATTCACAAAGAGCAGCGTGGCTTGCGCATGCGCCCTGGAAAGCTACGTGTGAAACGGTGAGGAGTCACAGCCAGCTTGCCACACTAGACTGGGGACCCAAAGACTGGCGAAGAACCAGCCCAGCTGAGGACAGAGCCGGATCCCTGCACAGGTAAGTGTCAATTTTTTTTACAAACAACTGGCCACTGTCCCCACCTAAAACTGGCCTTCACAGCAAGGAGAACATGGAAGGGCAACACGTGCAAAACAAAACTAAAGAAAATTTTCAGCTCAACTTGCAAGCCAATTTGATTACCAATCAAATAATCCTGTCTAACAGTTTGTGGTAAAAACATTGGTTTAGTTAGCACACATTTGCAAATACATGCGTAAGCTGCAGAGCCGCTCCAAGGCACCCCATTATTATGTGCAGTCCTATCTTATAAGAGCCTCCACAGTAGAAGAACATGCATTCTAACATAGATAGAGGGCAGGTGTGCCTGGAGGGAGTCTACCCCCCCTTAAAGGCACAGGGGCACCCTGGACACCCGGCATATACAGTAGCACTATGGCAACAAATATATCCAGTGTGTCCCCTCAAAAAGATTACATCGGTAATAAACAATTGGCCACTGCCCCAACCTATAACTGGCCTTCAAAGCAAGGAACAAATGGAAGGGAAATATTTTTTAAAAGTCTGCAATATTTGTATCTGCTGAAGTAAACCTAAAAATAAAGCTGATATAGTCTCTGTAATAAATTTCCTAATAATAATGTGCTTTTTTTCCTAATGTAGCAAGGTATTACCATTGCAAGCATAATACTGGACTACAATTTGTCTTTAATAGAAGTTGGCTCCCTCTGGTGTTTGTTACATGAAACAAAAAAGAAAATATTTGGACAGCCGCACTCCTGGAAAAAATTCCTGAATTGTCCTTTAATGGTAAAATGGAATACACTACAATCCACAGCAAAAGGTGAAAACGGGATACACAGCAGACGCAGGGGAAGCCATAGTCTGTTAAGCAGAGGAGAAGGAGATGCAGGGTGAAGCCGACAAGGAGGAAGCGCTGCCCGCCACCTAGATGGGGTAAGTGCAGGGTAGTGGGCTGATGACTGAGGGAAGGAGGAGTGTGCGACCCACTGGGGGGGCACTGTATGGTTTTGCCACCCCCCTAAAAAACATCAACATGGCAGTGTGGCTCATCTTATAAACAAAAATACCATTTCATTGCTATGTCTATGATATATTAATGACATTGCAATAACATATGACTCTTTTTCACATTTATCATAATTGTAATCCTTGGTACTGCTTAAAGTTCCACCTACCCATCTTATTATTCCATGTGTCACATATCCCTGGAATGTTGGTACCTTACCTACATTACCCATGGTCCCTGCTATATAGACAAACAAGGGTTTTGTAGCTGGCCAGCTAGAACCTGTCCTAGGTCGCTAATATAACCTACATGTATATACAGCTAAACCTGCTAAGAACCTAAATGTAGTTCACATGTTTATATGTGAGAGACAAAAGCAGAGTTATTCACTGTGATTTTATGCTTGGATGTCATATAACAGTTGTATGTTGTGTTCACAGAAGCAAAAAGAAAAATATGCCTTTAAGAATCATTTATTTATATGACAGAAGAGGTTAACAATAACACAGTAGAATTCATACCAGAAAGCATAGAGTTAAGCTTTTGTGACTCAGCAAGAGCATTGACTAATCACAGCCAGCCTCACATTCAGCAAGAGCCTTGACCTATCACAGCCAGCTTTGCATTCCATTCTGTCTGAAAAGTTCCCAGCACATGGGCTGCAAAATCTTTTCCACCACAGACAGAGAGGAGAGCAGACACACAAACCAGAGTCCAGTTTTATGGAAGCAAAGGGGCCAAATAGGTATGTCATACAATTATATACATATACATTGTGGAAAATAAGTATTTGAACACGCTATTTTGCAAGTTCTCCCACTTGGAAATCATGGAGGGGTCTGAAATTGTTATCGTAGGTGCATGTCCACTGTGAGAGACATAGTCAAAAAAAAAAATCCAGAAATCAAAATTTATGATTTTTTAACTATTTATTTGTATGATACAGCTGCAAATAAGTATTTGAACACCTGAGAAAATCAATGTTAATATTTGGTACAGTAGCCTTTGTTTGCAATTACAGAGGTCAAACGTTTCTTGTAGTTTTTCACCAGGTTTGCACACACTGGAGGAGGGATTTTGGCCCACTCCTCCACACAGATCTTCTCTAGATCAGTCAGGTTTCTGGGCTGTCACTGAGAAACACGGAGTTTGAGCTCCCTCCAAAGATTCTCTATTGGGTTTAGGTCTGGAGACTGGCTAGGCCACGCCAGAACCTTGATATGCTTCTTACAGAGCCACTCCTTGGTTATCCTGGCTGTGTGCTTCGCGTCATTGTCATGTTGGAAGACCCAGCCTCGACCCATCTTCAAAGCTCTAACTGAGGGAAGGAGGTTGTTGCCCAAAATCTCGCAATACATGGCCCCGGTCATCCTCTCCTTAATACAGTGCAGTCGCCCTGTCCCATGTGCAGAAAAAACCCCCCAAAGCATGATGCTACCACCCCCATGCTTCACAGTAGGGATGGTGTTCTTGGGATGGTACTCATCATTCTTCTTCCTCCAAACACGGTTAGTGGAATTATGACCAAAAAGTTCTATTTTGGTCTCATCTGACCACATGACTTTCTCCCATGACTCCTCTGGATCATCCAAATGGTCATTGGCAAACTTAAGATGGGCCTTGACATGTGCTGGTTTAAGCAGGGGAACCTTCCGTGCCATGCATGATTTCAAACCATGACGTCTTAGGCGGCGTACACACGATCGGATATATCCGATGAAAACGGTCCGCGGACCATTTCCATCGGATATGTCCGATCGGGAGTTTGATCCGATGGCGTGTACACACCATCGGATCAAATTCCCCGCCGCCGGACGGCGCGGTGACGTAGTGGTGACGCGGCGGTGACGTTGACGCCGCCGCGTCACCGCCACGTCACCGCACCAGGAAGTAAAACACTTCCGCGCATGCGCCGAATCCATTCGGCAGCGGCGCGGCGGCGGTGGGGGCCGACATGTCTGCTGGTAAGTGTACTAACCAGCAGACATGTCGGGCGGACAGATTCCCACCGGATAGATTTCAAAGCATGCTTTGAAATCTGTCGGGTGGAGAAATCTGTCCGCTAGCCCATACACACGAGCAGAGATGTCTGCTGAAACGGTCCATCGGACCGTTTTCAGCAGACATATCCCCTCGTGTGTACGCGGCCTAAGTGTATTACCAACAGTAACCTTGGAAACGGTGGCCCCAGCTCTTTTCAGGTCATTGACCAGCTCCTCCCGTGTAGTCCTGGGCTGATTTCTTACCTTTCTTAGGATCATTGAGACCCCACGAGGTGAGATTTTGCATGGAGCCCCAGTCCGAGGGAGATTGCCAGTCATGTTTAGCTTCTTCCATTTTCTAATGATTGCTCCAACAGTGGACCTTTTTTCACCAAGCTGCTTGGCAATTTCCCCGTAGCCCTTTCCAGCCTTGTGGAGGTGTACAATTTTGTCTCTAGTGTCTTTGGACAGCTCTTTGGTCTTGGCCATGTTAGTAGTTGGATTCTTACTGATTGTATGGGGTGGACAGGTGTCTTTATGCAGCTAATGACCTCAAACAGGTGCATCTAATTTAGGATAATAAATGGAGTGGAGGTGGACATTTTAAAGGCAGACTAACAGGTCTTTGAGGGTCAGAATTCTAGCTGATAGACAGGTGTTCAAATAATTCTTTGCAGCTGTATCATACAAATAAATAGTTAAAAATTCATAAATTGTGATTTCTGGAATTTTTTTTTGATTATGTCTCTCACAGTGGACATGCACTTACAATGACAATTTCAGACCCCTCCATGATTTCCAAGTGGGAGAACTTGCAAAATAGCAGGGTGTTCAAATACTTATTTTCCGCACTGTATGTTCCTATTGTAAATAATGTGATTAGAACTGTATACTGAACTGGTTATGTGTTCACTTGCAGTTCTACTGAACTAATTGACAAACCTAATTCAAGAGCTAACTCATCTAACTCAAACTAATTCACAAACTAACTCACCTAACTGAACTAAACCAAACCAAGTTGCAAACCACAGAGTTATACCTTTTAGAGAAATTAAAAAAATGCTTTAATAACTCACAGAGAGAGTATAAATACTGAAGAAAGAAATATATCCACCATTTTATGTTATGACAAGATTGAATATTTGGGTCCTCTCTCATAGACTCCGGTGTTAGGAAATTTCAAGGGGAGTGGAGACGGGACCCACGCCCAAGAAAATAATAAGCAGGGACAAATGTATGGTCCCCACCCAGGTTGCCAAGGTGGGAAATTAGCTTGGCCCACAGAAGAAAATGTGACTTTGATTCATTACACTGCAGTATTGCTTAGGAGGAGGTGTTTGAAGTGAAAATTGAGTAGTAAGGTAATAAATGCATAATGCACTGTTAATGTAATTTTTGCCTGGGTTTTGGTTTTAACAAAAAAACTGGGAGCAAAATGGTGTCTCTTAAGTTTTACTATATCTACAAAATGTTCCCCATACATGTATCAGAATATTGAGACACCGATTATTTCTTTTTTTGCACCCTGTAGACACACAATTTAGGCACCCTAATTAACTTTACACTGCTAAAATGACCTCTTTTACATAGGACATTTACTTATTGTCCTTGTCCTGACCTGATTTAGAATATTGTGATAATGGGGTTGATTAACTGAAAATCAATAGCCTGTTCACGTTGCAAGGGAAGTTACAGTTTGAAAATACTTAATCATGTGCAAGGAAACAAAAAATACAACACCCTTGCTTGCACGCGATTGGATGATAGAAGTCAGCAAAGCTTTATCTAATTTACTAAGCTCTGGGGAAACACCCCCTGCAAAGGAATCAACCCCAGTGTAAATCAACCCAGTGATCCTAAATGGGATGACTATTCTTATGGTAAAAAAGTGTGACCAATTATACAGGCTTGTCTTTGCCTCTGCCATTTATAGGCGAATGCCTTCTGTGACTAAGGGTAAATCAAGGCCTGATCAGAATTGCATTCTATAGGCCCACACATGGCCATGTTTATCCAACCATAAGCAACACATGGCAGCCTCGGCAGCCGAGGTGTCACTTTAGATGTCTGGGAGGAACAGGTCTTTCACACAGACCTGGCTCTAGAGCCTCTGCCACAGACCAACTGCTTTAGATGAGATTAGGTGAATGAACGGAGCGAATCCTCCCAGTAAATTATAGCACAGGTCACCGGGAGACAGTAAAGCGTACCTGTCAGCATCCCGGTCACCGGATCCCCGATTGGTTCATTCGGGCCCTGTGGACAACCTGCCTCTGTGTTCTCCTCGAACCGATCCCCCAATCAAACAGCACACAGCCTGGGATCCATTCAATAGGACTGGGAACCCAGTAGGTCACTGGGGTCCCCTTTGCCTCTGGTTGAGGCTCAGTAAAGCCTGTGAGCTTCGCCAGGTGGGCCACGCCGGCAGGGTCCATGGATGCGTGCACCCTAAAGGTGGATGCCGCACCCGGAACCAGGACCCCGCAAAGAAGAAGAACCTTGAGCACATGACACCGGTCACAGATATACTCCTCCCCAGCATGCCCCGTGAGGGAAGAACTGGCTGCTGGGGAAGACTTGGTCTGCCAGAAACCCCTCTGGCGCCAACTGCCGACCAGAGATGATACCACATCCCTAGAATACAGACTGACCCAGTGGACCTTTCCGGGGTGACAGAGGTCATAATTTAGGTAAATCATGACTGGGAGCAATATAACTGCCATTCCAACTAACTTTAGCACAGTGCCCATGCTGAAAGCAAGGGGGGGCTACATAAGTAAAGAAAATCAGCTGCATTGTTTATACTGTATGTTGTGTCCATTACTTTCGTTTTTTTATGTTTATTGATGCCACATTAAACTTTAAGTACAACTTTACTCTTTCAACAGTATTCTTTTATTTTTTGTTATTTAATATTCTTTGCAGCTATTGAAACGTCTTACTGTATAAGTAAAATACATTCTGAATGTTTATAACAGGGTCAAAGGTACTGAGAGTTTTCTCCTAGCTCCTAAAATAAATTTAGCTTTAATGACAGTGGGAAAAAAAGTGATTTTCTTACAGACTTTTCCCTACAGACTTAGACAGAAAAGTATTTTGTTCACTTTTTGCTAACAAGACTTTAATTGTATACTGGCTAAACATATGGCTGTAGGGTAAGAATGCATTAAATGTGTTTGTTCCCAGAAATAAACTGGCAGTGGAGGCAAAAGAATTATAAATATTTTTCTTACAGCGACAAAAAGATATTGCTGGGTAATAATGTACTGTATATCTTTTGCAGATCCCTAATGCATAAAGCTAGAAAGTGGACTAGGACTAAACGTTTGTGAACCAATATGAGCTTGTTGGATATCCTATTCTAAAAACATACAGTAGGTATTAGTATGGGCTGACTTGGCCACCACTTTGCAGCCATAATTGCCTGCACTCTTCAGTGAAGGCCTTCCAAACATTTTGGAGAAGGGTATCTTTATGTCTTTATAGACCTGGCTTTAGAGGTGTGTCCACACATTTGGCCCTATAGTGTATATAATAAGACCTCATTTCCATACAGATGATGGCACTAGAAATACATGTTATCAACTGTCAAACTCTTCTTATCTCTTCTAGCAGGTAGGGTTGTGTCATGGACAGGGGGTCAGGCTCGGGGACTAGTAGCTATGAAGAAAAAAGTAGGGATGCCACTGACCAGCAGGATAGCAGGATATGTGTACAAGCAGGTTACCCAATGAATGGCATGGACTCACCAGAGGTGTGGGGTCTAAGCACTAACTGGTACTCACCAGAGCTCCTAATGGTGCAGATGGGCATTGCTGTGTGTTAGTACCAGGTCACCATCCTTGGGATCACCCCACTAGGAGGTGAGCAAGCCAAGGTCCAGTAGCAGATTTGGCGGGTAGGGTGTAAGCTGAAGCATAGTCAGTGAACAAGCCAAAGGTCCTTAACAAGTGGAGGTTGGGATCAAGTGGAAGCAAAGTTAAGAAATAAGCCAAAGGTCGGTAACAAGTCATAGTGGAGATAAGGACGACTGCAGGTAAACAAGGGAGCAAGATATCGGCTAGAGAGAGAGCACAATAATCTGGCAAACAGTAAGTGAAATACATGGCTTAAATAGGAAGTTCATGGGAGGAGCAAAAGTTTCAATGTTCAAGAGAAACAAGACACTAGGCAAGGCTATCTAAGGAATCAGGCAGAGAGCTATCCAGCATCACAGGTGGCTCAGCAAGAATTGCTACTGCTGAATGCAGTAGAGGTCATGGGTTCAGACAGACGCGTACTAAGCGGGGTGCGGAGGGGGCGGGCCGCACCGGGTGCCACACACTGGGGGGGGGCAGCCGGCGCTCCCCCCGTGACTGCAGCGATGCCAGCGCTGAGCGCCACGGCATCTGAGTGATTTTTAGGCAGGCACTAGTGCTGGCTGCCGAGCGCTGCGGTACAAGAGGAGGGGGGGTTGCGAGTTGACATCGCAGCACCATCCATCCCCTCCTCTCACAGGCACAGCCGAGTGAAGCCGTTGCCGCCTCCCCTTCCTCTCTGTTTGTGTGTACAGAGGGGGGGGGGGGACCTTCTGTCCATGTGCTACTGTGACCGTCTGCGCTGATCTGAGGTACTGAATGGGGAGCGGGGTGTTTGCACCTGGGGGGTTTCACTGGGGGGTGTTTTTTTTACTAAGGGGGGGCTTGCACTGGGGGTGTTTGCACCTGGGGGGTGTTTGTACTAAGGGGGGTTTGCACTGGGGGGGTTCACTGAGGGGGGTTTGCACTGGGGGTGTTTGCACCTGGGGGGTTCACTGAGGGGGGTGTTTGCACTTGGGGGGGGTTTGCACTGAGGGGGGATTGCACTGAGGGGGGGGGGTTCACTAAGGGGGGGGGTGTCTGCACTGAAGGGGGTCTGTGTAACATGCAGGGGGACAAGAGATGTGTGGGCTGTATAATGTAAAGGGGTGCAGTGATGCAGGGGGCTGTGTAATATAAAGGGGTCCAGAGGTGCAGGGTGCTGTGTAATGTAAAGGGGTCCAGAGGTGCAGAGGTCTGTGTAATGTAAAGGGGTCCAGAGGTGCAGGGTGCTGTGTAATGTAATGTAAAGGGGTCCCGAGGTGCAGGGTGCTGTGTAGTGTAATGCAAAGGGGTCCAGAGGTGCAGGGGGATATGTGATGCAAAGGGGTCCAGAGGTGCAGGGGGCTGTGTAATGTAAAGGGGTCCAGTGATGCAGGGTGCTGTGTGTAATGTGCAGGGGGCTATGTGATGTAAAGTGGTCCAGAGGTGCAGGGTGCTGTGTAATGTAAAGGGGTCCAGAGGTGCAGGGTCCTGTGTAATGTAAAGGGGTCCAGAGGTGCAGGGTGCTGTGGAATGTAAATGGGCCCAGTGGTGCAGGCAGCTGTGTAATGTAAAGGGGTCCAGTGGTGCAGGGTGCTATGTGATGTAAAGGGGTCCAGGGGTGCAGGGCGCTGTGTAATGTAAATGTGTCCTGAGGTACAAGGGGCTGTGTAATGTAAAGGGGTCCAGTGGTGCAGGGGGCTGTGTAATGTAAAAGGGTCCAGAGTTGCAGGGTGCTGTGTAATGTAAAAGGGTCCAGTGATGCAGGGTGCTGTGTGATGTAAAGGGGTCCAGAGGTGCAGGGGGCTGTGTAATGTAAAGGGGTGCAGAGAGCTGTGTAATGTAAAGGGGTCCAGAGGTTAGGGGGCTGTGTAATGTAAAGGGGTCTAGTGATGCAGAGGGCTGTGTAGTGTAAAAGGGTCCAGAGGTAAAAGGGTCCAGAGGTGCAGGGGGCTATGTGATGTAAAGGGGTCCAGTGGTGCAGGGTGCTGTGTAATCTAAAGGGTCCAGTGATGCAGGGTGCTGTGTAGTGTAATGTGCAGGGGGCTATGTGATGTAAAAGGGGTCCAGGGGGCTGTGTAATGTAAAGGTGTCTAGTGATGCAGGGTGCTGTGTAATGTAAAGGGGTCCAGATGTGCAGGGTGCTGTGTAATGTAAAGGGGTGCAGAGGGCTGTGTAATGTAAAAGGTTCACTGAGGGGGGTGTTTGCACTCGGGGGGCTTTGCACTGAGGTGGGGGGGGTTGACCTGAGGGGGCTTGCACTGAGGGGGGGTTTCACTAAGGGGGATGTCTGCACTGAAGGGGGTCTGTGTAACATGCAGGGAGTCCAGAGCTGTGTGGGCTGTATAATGTAAAGGGGTGCAGTGATGCAGGGGGCTGTGTAATGTAAAGGGGTCCAGAGGTGCAGGGTGCTGTGTAATGTAAAGGGGTCCAGAGGTGCAGGGGGCTGTGTAATGTAAAGGGGTCCAGAGGTGCAGGGGTCTGTGTAATGTAAAGGGATGCAGAGGTGCAAGGTGCTGTGTAATGTAAAGGGGTCCAGAGGTGCAGGGTGCTGTGTAATGTAATGTAAAGGGGTCCAGAGGTGCAGGGTGCTGTGTAGTGTAATGTAAAGGGGTCCAGAGGTGCAGGGGGATACGTGATGTAAAGGGGTCCAGTGGTGCAGGAGGCTGTGTAATGTAAAGGGGTCTAGTGATGCAGGGTGCTGTGTAATGTAAAGGGGTGCAGAGGGCTGTGTAATGTAAAAGGGTCCAGTGATGCAGGGTGCTGTGTAGTGTAGTGTAATGTAAAGGGGTTCAGAGGTGCAGGGGGCTGTGTAATGTAAAGGGGTCCAGTGATGCAGGGTGCTGAGTGTAATGTGCAGGGGGCTATGTGATGTAAAGTGGTCCAGAGGTGCAGGGTTCTGTGTAATGTAAAGGGGTGCAGAGGGCTGTGTAATTTAAAAGGGTCCAGAGGTGCAGGGGGCTGTGTAATGTAAAGGGGTCTAGTGATGCAGAGGGCTGTGTAGTGTAAAAGGGTCCAGAGGTGCAGGGGGCTGTGTAATGTAAAGGGGTCTAGTGATGCAGAGGGCTGTGTAGTATAAAAGGGTCCAGGGGTGCAGGGGGCTATGTAATGTAAAGGGGTCCAGAGGTGCAGGGTGCAGTGTAATGTAAAGAGATGCAGGCGGCTGTGTAATGTAAAGGGGTCCAGAGATGCAGTTGAGGAGAGGGGTAGGGGTACACAGTAGTAACAAAGAGATATTGAAGGATGCAGAGGTATGCAGGGAGCACTGAGGGGGGGTTTCACTAAGGGGGGTGACTGCACTGAAGGGGGTCTGTGTAACATGCAGGGGGTCCAGAGCTGTGTGGGCTGTATAATGTAAAGGGGTGCAGTGATGCAGGGGGCTGTGTAATGTAAAGGGGTCCAGAGGTGCAGGGTGCTGTGTAATGTAAAGGGGTCCAGAGGTGCAGGGTGCTGTGTAGTGTAATGTAAAGGGGTCCAGAGGTGCAGGGTGCTGTGTAGTGTAATGTAAAGGGGTCCAGAGGTGCAGGGGGATATGTGATGTAAAGGGGTCCAGTGGTGCAGGAGGCTGTGTAATGTAAAGGGGTCTAGTGATGCAGGGTGCTGTGTAATGTAAAGGGGTGCAGAGGGCTGTGTAATGTAAAAGTGTCCAGTGATGCAGGGTGCTGTGTAGTGTAGTGTAATGTAAAGGGGTCCAGAGGTGCAGGGGGCTGTGTAATGTAAAGGGGTCCAATGATGCAGGGTGCTGTGTGTAATGTGCAGGGGGCTATGTGATGTAAAGTGGTCCAGAGGTGCAGGGTGCTGTGTAATGTAAAGGGGTGCAGAGGGCTGTGTAATTTAAAAGGGTCCAGAGGTGCAGGGGGCTGTGTAATGTAAAGGGGTCTAGTGATGCAGAGGGCTGTGTAGTGTAAAAGGGTCCAGGGGTGCAGGGGGCTATGTGATGTAAAGGGGTCCAGAGGTGCAGGGTGCAGTGTAATGTAAAGAGATGCAGGTGGCTGTGTAATGTAAAGGGGTCCAGAGATGCAGTTGAGGAGAGGGGTACACATAGTAACAAAGAGATATTGAAGGATGCAGAGGTATGCAGGGGGCACAGTGGGGTGTTTTTACATTTTAATGTGGGGAGGGGGGTGCCAGATATTGGATCCGCCCCGGGTGCCAAATGCTCTAGGTACGCCCCTGGGTTCAGATACCGGTCCTGACACTAAAATGATATAGATATAAAATGATAGTGCACAAAATGGATCTGACACATGATTATGCCATGTGCACAACAACAAAAAAGAATCCCTACAGTTTTATGCCTTGTGCAGGCAGCTGGATGATGTTGAGTGGAAATCTTTACTGCAAACAACAACCACCCACCCCCCGTTGGTAAGTCAGCAGCCACATGCATGTAACATGTAACATTCTCTACTCCATTCACAGATCATGTTACAGGCATGTAATTAATAACTTTTCTCAATGGAGGAAAAGGAAGGAGGGTGTGTCCCCCCATTGCACCACCTGTGCTTCTCTTCTGATTAAAGACCTTAAAGGGTAACTCCACTTTCATGGAAAGAAAATAGCAAATGCAAAAATGTATAACATTGTATACAATTGTGACACAAGTTGTATTGTAATTGAATGGCATCCCAGTCTTATGCCGCGTACACACGATCATTTTTTGTGATGAAAAAAACGACGTTTTCTGTGAAGTAAAAAACGACGTTTTTGAAACGTCACTTTTCAAGGACGATGTTGCATACACACCATCGTTTTTTTCACAAAAAGCGAGGTTACGTTCACCACCACCACCCTTTTCCATTGAAGCTCGCTTCATAACTAGCTTCTGGGCATGCGCGGGTTGAAAAACGTCGTTTTAAACGACGTTTTTGCTACACACGGTGACTTTTTGTGAAACAAAAAACAACGTTTTGAAAAACGACACAAAAAATTCAAGCATGTTGGAATTTTTTTTGGGTCGTTTTTTTTTAAGACAAAAAATGACGTTTTGCCCACACACGATCAATTTAAATGACGTTTTAAAAAACAACGTTTTTTTTCATCGCAAAAAACGACCGTGTGCACGCGGCATTAGTCTGTAGGGTTCAATATTGAGTTGGCCCACCCTTTGCAGCTATAACAGTTTCAACTCTTCTGGGAAGACTGTCCCCAAGGTTTAGGGGTGTGTCTATGGGAATGTTTGACCATTCTTCCAAAAATGCATTTGTGAGGGACTTTGTGAAGGCCAGTCAAGTTTCTCCATCCCAAACTCGCTCATCCATGTCTTTATGGACCTTGCACTGGTCATATTGGAACAGAAAGGGGCCATCCCCAAACTGTTCCCACAACGTTGGAATTAAATTTAAAAAAAAAGGTCTTGGTAGTCTGACACCTTAAGAATTCCCTTCACTGGAGCTAATGCCTAACCCCTGAAAAATAACCCCAAATCATAACCCCTCCACCACCAAATGATTTGAAGCACTGCATGAAGCAAATTCCATAAAGACATGGATGAGCACGTTTGGGGTGGAGGAACTTGACTGGCCTGCACAAAGTCCTGACCTCAACACAATAGAACTAGTGTTGCTCACGAATATTCGTATTGCGAATATTCGGCTCGAATATGGCATATTCGAGTATTCGCGATATATTCCGAACTTCGCGGTGAATATTCGCTATTTCGAATATTCGTATTTTTTCAATTTTTTTTTAGAACAGATCACATCCTAGAGATCCCCATCGACGTCTAAAAGCATTGTTGGTATGATTAGAGACCTTGGGCCGAGTAGCTGCAGCGTTCATTTTATATTGCCGAAAAATCGCAATGCGATTATTCGGCAATAGCGATATCGCGCGATTATTTTCGAGAAATTCGCAATATTGCTTTTAGCTAAAATAACACATATATTCGATTTCAGAGTGTTACTGTCGAAATTCCGCAATCAATTTCTCATTCGCATTTTTGCGAAATTACGATAAAATATCAAGAATATTCTGAGCCAATCAGAGTGCTCCATTCCGCATTTCTCGAAATTTCGCAATTATTTTGTATTATAAAATATCAAGAATATTCTGAGCCAATCAGAGTGCTCCTTCCGCATTTGCCGAATATTCGCAATTATTTTGTATTGTAATATATCACGAATATTCTGAGCCAATCAGAGTGCTCCTTCCGCATTTGCCGAATATTCGCAATTATTTTGTATTGTAATATATCACGAATATTCTGAGCCAATCAGAGTGCTCCATTCCGCATTTCTCGAAATTTCGCAATTATTTGGTATTATAAAATTTTACGAATATTCTGAGCCAATCAGAGTGCTCCATTCCGCATTTCTCGAAATTTCGCAATTATTTGGTATTATAAAATATCACAAATATTCTGAGCCAATCAGAGTGCTCCATTCCGCATTTCTCGAAATTTCGCAATTATTTGGTATTATAAAATATCACGAATATTCTGAGCCAATCAGAGTGCTCCATTCCGCATTTCTCGAAATTTCGCATTCGCATTCGCATTCGCGATAGCGAAAATTCGCAATCATTTCATTTCCAAAAAATATCACGAATATTCGTATTTAGCGAATATATCTCGAATATTCGACTATATATTCGAGATATATCGCGAAATCGAATATGGCATATTCTGCTCAACACTAAATAGAACACCTTTGAGATGAATTGGAGTGGATTATAATAGGCCTATTATAGGTAGAGACACAGCATTATACATCTCTACGTGTTTAATGGATTGATCCAATCTTCAGGAGCAGGCACGTGACTTGAATTATGATGATAGTAGAGATATCTGTATGGTCTGACCCTGCCAAGGAAAGGAGTTGATAATAAGGAGTATGAATAAAGATGAAACCACAGCCAAAAAGCTAAAATACTTACAGATGTCACTATATGGTAAGAGTTTGGCACTACAGATTGGAGACCCCCTAAGGCAGGGGTCTCAAAGTACTGGCCCGCGGGCTATTTACGGCCCGCGGACCGGAAATAAATGGCCCGCAGGCAGGGCGGGTGCCGCGTAAGTGTAGATCTAGGTGCATGACGAGTAGGGCAGGAAGCGTCTGTCAGAGGTTCACTTCTCTCTCATGTCATGCTGCTACTCCCTGGCGGCCCCTCCTCTCTTCTCGTCTATTCCCATTTGCTTGTGACATCATCTGGGATGGACGAGAAGAGAGGAGTAGCATGACATGAGAGAGTAGTGAACCTCTGACAGATGCTTCCTGCACTGCTCTGCATCTGAAGAAAACAACAAGTAAACTCTGACCTGTGCCCTGATGTGCCCTGATGTGCTCTCATGTGCCCTGGTGTGCTCTAAATTGTGCCCTGGTGTGCCCTGATGTGCCTCATGTGCCCTGATGTGCCTCATGTACCCTGATGTGCCCTGATGTGCCATGTGCCTCATGTACCCTGATGTGCCTCATGTACCCTGATGTGCTGGGCTCTGTACATCAGGGTGCCCTGTGCCCTGGTGTGCTCTCATGTGCCCTAATTGTGCCCTGATTGTGCTCTGATTGTGGCCCATGTACACTGATGTGTGCCATGTACCCCGATTTGCTGGGCTTTGTACCCTGATGTGCTGTTTCATGTGCCCTGTACCCTGATGTGCCATGTGCCCTGTCCTGATGTGCTGTGCCCTGATGTGCCATGTCCTGTACCCTGATGTGCCATGTGCCTTGTCCTCATATGTCCTGTCCTGATGTGCCGTGCCCTGTACCCTGATGTGGCCTGTTGTGTTGTGCTCTGATGTGCCCTGTAACCTGTTGTGCTCTGATGTGCGCTGTGCCCTGTACCCTGATGTGAGCTGTGCCCTGATGTGCGCTGTGCCCTGTGCCCTGATGTGCTGTGCCCTGATGTGCTGTGCCATGTGCCCTGATGTGCTGTGCCATGTGCCCTGATGTGCTGGGCTCTGTGCCCTGATGTGCTGTGCCCTGTTGTGCTGTGCCCGGTTGTGCTGTGCCCTGTGCCCTGATGTGCTGTGCCCTGATTTGCTGGGCTCTGAGCCTTGATGTGCTGTGCCATGATGGTGAGTGGTCAGTGTGTAGTGTAGTAGAAAAATGGAAGGTTTCCCCATGTGGTGGGACTTTTAGGCAGCGATGTCAAAGCAGTAAAATACTGGTAGCTGAGTAAAAAACAATACATTTATTAGCTCATAAACAAGCTTAGATATAGCAATATATATAAGTCACAATATAAAAGCAAATAGATTGGCAAATTATTACATACCATGGTACATACGGTAAAATCATTACATATAATAGATAATAAATATACATCAAATATTCCATATTGTAGTACAATGTTGATCCCCGACGCGTTTCGACCATTGAGGGTCTCATCAAGGGGGTAATTATCTGTGCAAAATATATCACAAAGGTATAAATCAATTAGAGAATATGTCAATGTGTGTCGAGTAGATATTGACAACAAATATATTTACCGTGAAACATGGGATGAAAGGTATAAAAAGCCACTGGGCACCCAGAAGGGACTGGGGGGAACCCTGATGTGTGGGGGTTCCCCCCAGTCCCTTCTGGGTGCCCAGTGGCTGATTGACACACATTGACACACGGACATTGACATATTCTCTGATTGATTTATACTTTGTGATATATTTTGCACAGATAATTATCCCCCTGATGAGACCCTCAATGGTCGAAACGCGTCGGGGATCAACATTGTACTACAATATGGAATATTTGATGTATATTTATTATCTATTATATGTAATGATTTTACCGTATGTACCATGGTATGTGATAATTTGCCAATCTATTTGCTTTTATACAGTATTGTGACTTATATATATTGCTATATCTAAGCTTGTTTATGAGCTAATAAATGTATTGTTTTTTACTCAGCTACCAGTATTTTACTGCTTTGACATCGCTGCCTAAAAGTCCCACCACATGGGGAAACCTTCCATTTTTCTTTTCTTTCGGGGCGAGCAGCTCTACCAGCTCTGCAACATGTGTCATTCCCTTTTTCTCGTGTGTAGTGTAGTGGTCAGTGTGTAGTGTAGTGGTCTGTCGGCAGTGTAGTGGTCTGTCGGCAGTGTAGTGGTCTGTCAGCTGTGCAGTGGTCCGTGTGCAGTGGTCCGTGTGCAGTGGTCAGGGTCAATAATGCGTTTGCTGACACCAATACTAGGGGTTAATAATGTGTCTGCTGACACCAGTGCTGGGGGTTAATAATGTGTCCGCTGACATCAGTGCTGGGGGTTAATAATGCGTCCGCTGACACAGAGCTGGGGGTTAATAATATGTTCGCTGACACCAGTACTGTTTTTGAAGTTTGAAAGTTTGCATGCAGCCCCCCATGGGTTATGAAAACTTGTCTTGCGGCCCTCAGGTAATTTGAGTTTGAGACCCCTGCCCTAAGGGCATCGCTACCGGAAGCTGAGTTGGCGTAGAGCAGCCCAAAGCCCAGCAAGGACAACATCCGGGGAGGTCGATTTCCAAGACGTGAATAATAATCATGAATAACCGTGGGTACTGAAACAAAACAAGAGATGGTAGCGATGCTCTTAGGGTGTCTCCGGTCTGTAGTGCCACACTCTTACCATGTAGTTATGTCTGTAAGTACTAGACATGTGCAATCGATTTAATCCGAATGCATTTTCGTCCGAATTTCCGAAAGATCTGACATAAAAAATGCTTTATTTTCGTTTTGTTTTGTTTCTTGTTATAATAATTTAGGCCCATCTTTTGTGTGTTGTGGATCCCATTCCTTGCCCAAGGTGTGAGAAATAGGTGCATTAAAGGGGTTGTAAAGGATTTATTTTTTTCATAATAAGCATCATTTACCCGCAGACATTCCTCTTTTCACTTCCTCATTGTTTATTTTTGCTCAGAAGTTGCTCTATTTCTTCTCTGTTCTGTTCACTTCCTGCTTGTCTGATTTTACTGACCACCATGAAGAGAGACTTTACTGCAGTGGTCAGTAACGTGCTCGCCCCCTCCTGGGAACTACATCTGTGTGGCAGGACGCTCTCTATGTGTTAGAGACTTCAATGAGGTGTGAATTACTGGGCGTGCCGCAATTCATACTGGGAAATGTAGTTCTTACATGAACAAATTATGCAAACCAGGAAGTGACTGAGAGAACAGAAACTAGAATGCCGGAGGTGATATAGATGAAGGAATTTAATAGGTATTTACTTGTTTTTTAACAGAATCATTACACTATTCTTTCTGTCTACCTTGCAGACATTGGCCCAGATTCAGAGAGAATTAGATTCTCGTAGCGTATCAGAAATACACTACGCCGCCGTTTTTTACCTGGCTCTACGTGGAATCCAGGTAGATTTTGTCCAGTAAACGACGGCGGCGTAGTGTATTTCTCCCGTCGCAATCCATCTGCGCGAGTAGGGGGCGTGAAGCATTTAAAATAGGCGCGTTCCCGCGGCGATCGAACTGCGCTTGCTCCGTTCGCAAATTTCCCGCCGTGCATTGCGCGAAATCACGTCGTTACGTCGTAGTAGCGTCGTTTACGTACATTCCTATTCCCGAACGAGTTACGTTAAAAAAAAAATAATAATTTCAAATCGACGCAGGAACGACGGCCATACTTTACATGGGTTACGCACTGTTAGACCAGCAAAAAGCTCCTCTAACATTACGTAGCCAAAAAATGACGTAGGCGATTGCGAGGGACACTCGTACCTTTGTGGATCGCCGTAAAAACTAATTTGCATATCCCGACGCATGAAAACGACGCAAACTCCTCCCAGCGGCCGCAAAAATATCGCAGCGTAGATCCGAAGGCTTACGAAGACGTAAGCCTCTCGGATCGACCCCGAAGCCGCCGTATCATGGTTTGAGGATTCAAACTAGTGATACGGCGCGCGAAATTTGAAATTACTCCTGTCTAACACCAGTTAGACAGGCGTAATTGCTCTGTGAATCTGGGCCATTAATTTTAGGCAACATTTTTTTTTTCCTTTACAACTCCTTTAATATCCCCTTTTACATCTTTACACTGATCCACTTAATTGCGGCAGTCTTGGCAGATTATATATTTTTATTTTTTTGCTGCGTATGTCTAACATTTGTGTTTAATGTTTCAATGGCGGTGGTTTGTTTTTCTTCTACAGTTTGGAGCGCATCTCTGTTCTAATTCTAGTTCCTGTTGGAGAGAGGTGGTCCTTAGGTGATGAAGTGTTTACTTCCGCCCGTTGGAACGCACTCCACTTCCGGTTTTTAGCTAATTACCACCTTCTATTTAAGCAACATGCATCATAGCCACGCCCCTGATGACACGCCTTAGTGGAGAAACGTCGGGCAAGAGGAGGAAGGCTGACGTATTGCTGTTGGAGGGACGGACGAGTGCCATTTGATGGGTAGAAAGTGCTGGTCAGTTTCCTGTTACATGCTTGCTATTTTCTTTTAACATGTGAGTGCATCTATACTTTTCTTGAAAGTACTTTTTTAATTGGATGGGATGTTTGCGCAATAAGTTTTTACCCGTGTTATCATTGGTCTGCTATGGAGTGAGTGAGTGAGAAACTTATATAGCGCAACACATGCAAACTGAATCGCCTCTGGGCGCTGGATCCGTACTTTAAGTCGGATAGTGTGACCTCAGAGGAGAAGGGTTTTAATCCCTCTCCTGAAGGCCAGGTGGTCCAACTCCAGTCGGGTGGTGGGTGGCAGCGCGTTCCATAATCAAGGTCCCTGGACAGCAAACCTTCGATCTCCCTTGGATTTGTATTTGGCCTTGGGTATCTGGACAAGGTTTTGATTGGTGGATCGCAGAATACAATTGGGGTTGTGTGTTTTTATTTTTTCACATAGGTATTGGGGGGCGTTTCCGTGGATGCACGTATGCATTAAACAGAGTGTCTTGAAGGCGATTCTGTCCTTTACTGGCAACCAATGAAGGGATCTCAGTGAAGGTGAGATTGATTCCCATGTTTTTTTCCCATCGGAGCTGCTCTGGTTAACCCCTTACTGATATCCAAGTATACCTAAATATCATTGGTCTGTGGAGAGAGGACTAGTGGAAGATCTTTTTGAGAGAGGGATCATCTGGTGAATTGAGAGTTTCATGTTTTTGTTTTGGGATATCTTATATGTGCATTACCCATGTACTGACGGTAAGGGTTAGTGTGTTTGGGTGCTGGTGGCGGCCCTCCGATTCCCTTTACACTCGATCTTCTCTTTTCCCTGGATCTTCTGGTTTGGATTCATGCTTCAATTGCAATATACAGGGAGTGCAGAATTATTAGGCAAATGAGTATTTTGACCACATCATCCTCTTTATGCATGTTGTCTTACTCCAAGCTGTATAGGCTCGAAAGCCTACTACCAATTAAGCATATTAGGTGATGTGCATCTCTGTAATGAGAAGGGGTGTGGTCTAATGACATCAACACCCTATTTCAGGTGTGCATAATTATTAGGCAACTTCCTTTCCTTTGGCAAAATGGGTCAAAAGAAGGACTTGACAGGCTCAGAAAAGTCAAAAATAGTAAGATATCTTGCAGAGGGATGCAGCACTCTTAAAATTGCAAAGCTTCTGAAGCGTGATCATCGAACAATCAAGCGTTTCATTCAAAATAGTCAACAGGGTCGCAAGAAGCGTGTGGAAAAACCAAGGTGCAAAATAACTGCCCATGAACTGAGAAAAGTCAAGCGTGCAGCTGCCAAGATGCCACTTGCCACCAGTTTGGCCATATTTCAGAGCTGCAACATCACTGGAGTGCCCAAAAGCACAAGGTGTGCAATACTCAGAGACATGGCAAAGGTAAGAAAGGCTGAAAGACGACCACCACTGAACAAGACACACAAGCTGAAACGTCAAGACTGGGCCAAGAAATATCTCAAGACTGATTTTTCTAAGGTTTTATGGACTGATAAAATGAGAGTGAGTCTTGATGGGCCAGATGGATGGGCCCGTGGCTGGATTGGTAAAGGGCAGAGAGCTCCAGTCCGACTCAGACGCCAGCAAGGTGGAGGTGGAGTACTGGTTTGGGCTGGTATCATCAAAGATGAGCTTGTGGGGCCTTTTCGGGTTGAGGATGGAGTGAAGCTCAACTCCCAGTCCTACTGCCAGTTTCTGGAAGACACCTTCTTCAAGCAGTGGTACAGGAAGAAGTCTGCATCCTTCAAGAAAAACATGATTTTCATGCAGGACAATGCTCCATCACACGCGTCCAAGTACTCCACAGCGTGGCTGGCAAGAAAGGGTATAAAAGAAGAAAAACTAATGACATGGCCTCCTTGTTCACCTGATCTGAACCCCATTGAGAACCTGTGGTCCATCATCAAATGTGAGATTTACAAGGAGGGAAAACAGTACACCTCTCTGAACAGTGTCTGGGAGGCTGTGGTTGCTGCTGCACGCAATGTTGATGGTGAACAGATCAAAACACTGACAGAATCCATGGATGGCAGGCTGCATGAGTGTCCTTGCAAAGAAAGGTGGCTATATTGGTCACTGATTTGTTTTTGTTTTGTTTTTGAATGTCAGAAATGTATATTTGTGAATGTTGAGATGTTATATTGGTTTCACTGGTAAAAATAAATAATTGAAATGGGTATATATTTGTTTTTTGTTAAGTTGCCTAATAATTATGCACAGTAATAGTCACCTGCACACACAGATATCCCCCTAAAATATCTAAAACTAAAAACAAACTAAAAACTACTTCCAGAAATATTCAGCTTTGATATTAATGAGTTTTTTGGGTTCATTGAGAACATGGTTGTTGTTCAATAATAAAATTAATCCTCAAAAATACAACTTGCCTAATAATTCTGCACTCCCTGTATTGGAGTAATTCATTCAAACATTTTTGTATTTTTTTAGCGCTACACCTCATTTTCTATCTGTGGTTGAATGTGCCTAACCTACCTCTATTAGTCCAAGATTATTCGACATAGGGCCAGATTCAGCAAGACTTGCGCTTGAGTAATTCGATATGCGCCGCGTAACTGTGAAGATGCGCCGTCGTTTCTATGTGGCCGTACCCACCAAACTAGATGCGACAGAAAACGGGCCATTTCCGATCGGCTTAACTTTCCGACGCCAGAGTCTCGTCAGCGCATAATTTTGCTTGGCGCATCAGTCGCGCCTATTGATTTCCCCTGCAAATATGCAAATGAGGGAGATTTCCCGATTCGCAAACGGATTAGCACCATACGCCGGCTACATGCGCCGCGCGTATCTCGTCCGTCCGGTGCAAAGTTATTTCTACAAATAGCTGCTTTATCTTTACTCCAGACGGCCACAGGTCAGCAGGAGAGCAGCTACAGCAGCGTTACCGACGATAAGAGCTAGCTGAGCACCCCCACTTGCAGGACAACACCTCTGTCCATGCTTGTCTGTCAACTTTTACAGCCATGGAGGAAGACATCATAGGTCTCCATAGCCGAGATGACGGCTGACAGCTCCTGGCCTTTAGAGTTCAGCTTTCTCCTGTGTGTTTGCGGGGAACGGGAGCAGCCATCTCAGAACAAAAGTAACTTCACTGCGGGGAGGGGGAACAGGATATACTTTAGTGCCGGAATGGCGCATCTACGGGCGCATTTAAACGCCCAACGGAACGCATTGCGCTGAAGTTTCCCGTGAAGTGGTGCCGACGGAAGTTGTGAGCATGCGCACAAGGGGGCCGAGTGAAGCCTCACTTACTGCGCATGCTCCGTGGATGATGCGCTGAACGTAAGCCTCTGCGCTGGGCTCCGCCCATCATTTACATATGATCACACCCACTTCCACTTGCGTCGGGTTACGCCAGCGCATTATCGTTACTCTGGCGCAAGTTTACGCGCAACTGCTATGTGAATAACAGTACTTGCGCCGAAAGTGTCGGCGGAGTAACGTAAATGAGAAACGTTACTCCAAAGTAAAGAAGCGCCCATCTACCTGAATCTGGCCCATAGAGAGAAAAGATACAACATTATAGAGACATGAAGATTCGACGGAGCAGCTAAAAACATACGATCGCCACAAGCTGACATTTATGATCAAATGCTTCACCCATAGGCTATAGAAGAATTCTAATGTTGGTTGACTAGTAATAATACTTTATAAATATAATTGTCATACAACATTAGAATTCTACTATAGCTTGTGGGCGGAGCATTCGACCGGAAATGTACGATAGTTTAGCTGCTTCGTCGAATCTTCTTAGAATTTTCGACAGACACCATGAACTTTCAATGACAGATTTGACATTGATTAATTTGGATTTTCGGACTAATGGATTTTTTAACGAAACAAAATAAATAAAAACAAATTTCAGAAGTAACTAAATAATGTAATTTTTCGGAGAAAAAAAATCTGAAACAAAATATTTCAGTGTGCACATGCCTAGTAAGTACTTTAGACTGTGGGGGCCTTTATAGATTTAATCTTTATTCATACTTCTTCTTATCAACCCCTTTCCTCGGCAGGGTCAGACCATACAAATATCTCTACTATAATATATTTACATAATTCAAGTCATGTGCATGCTCCTGAAGATTGGATCAATCCATGAAAAACGCGTAGAGATGTATAATGCTGTGTCTCTACCTATTATACTTATTATACGCAAATTATGTTATATGAACTTGTTTACCTTATGTGATGGTCTGTTTTATTACATGTAAATGTATGTGCATATATATATATTAACTGCATTGATTCAATTATGTTATTATTATCATTATTAAATTATTTCTGTATACCTATGTGCTTCATTTAAAGTCCCACTACCCCTTGCCCCATTCTTATGTGACTAAAGCTGTGGGGATTAAATTTTTGGTAAAATATATTGATTATGAATATTTCCTCAAAAAACAGTCAGCCCAGAAGCATTTAAATAGGTGTAGACCAGTGGTCATCAACCCTGTCCTCAGGACCCACTAACAGGCCAGATTCTATGTAAAACCTTGGGAGATGCAGACTGGAATACTGCAATTACTGAGCTGTAAATGATATCGCCTGTGATGTATTTCAGTTATCTTGCAAACCTGGCCTGTTAGTGGGCCCTGGGGACAGGGTGGAACTGTAGACAATTCATGGACAGTCAGCTGTATCCCAATCCAAGTCAACCAACCCATGGTAGTTAAAGCAGAGTTCCACCCAAAAGTGGAACATCCACTTTAAACACTCCTCGCCCCCTGACATGCCACATTTGGCATGTCATTTTTTTTTTGGGGGGGGGGGGGGGTAACATCTTTTTAGTTGGACTTTTTGTCCCACTTCCTCCTTCCTGTCTTCGGCTGCCTAGGCGACTCCTCCTCTTGCACTAGGTGGCTCCTCCCTGCCAGCGATCTTCTGGGACACAGAAGATCAGCTGGCCAATAGGAGATTGCAGAGTGACTCGCGCATGCGCAGTGTGTGCCTGGCCGTAAAGCCGTAAGCTGTCACAGCTGGGTGCCCACAGTTATGATGATGGCGCCGAGGAGAGGAGGGGGAGAGGAGGGAGCCTCCGGGAGGTCGCATCGCTGGACCCTGGGGCAGGTAAGTGTTAGATTATTAAAAGTCAGCAGCTATGCTTTTTGAAGCTGCCGACTTTCAATAAACTAAAACACGGGTGGAACTCCACTTTAATCCTCATCCTTAAAATTCTCTAAGTTCTTCTGTGCAATAAACAAGTGTACATTAATATGAATTATACAACATAAAATCATATACCTTTCTGTTATGGCATGCTGTCATAATCCAATAAGGAATTGCTGTACTCTTGAACTCTTCTATATCCAACACACACAATCAGTGGAGAAAATCAGCATCTTCCTATAGATAATTACATTTATCTCCTCATTTTTGTTTCAATACTCCATCAATACATGACAACCTGCAGGTGCTGTGTTGATGCCTTCCATGTGAAGGTGTGAATACGTTTTAATGACCGGCTTCATTCACTGCTTGACACCTGGGCATGATGTGTAAATTGAGAAGCTAATGAGAATAGCAGTTTGCGCCTAATATGCCAGCCAGCACATATAATGGCACCAGCTGGTCACATATACACAATGTGATTATTGCTGTGCACGTATTAATCCTCAGAAAGGTTTGGGATACATTTCAAAGAACCATTCAAGTCATACTCTATTACTATATATGGTGTTTCAGGATGGGCCCCAATTATTAATTAATTTTGAAATAATACATAAAATATTGATGTGAACCCTTAAAAAAATGTTATTGTTTATATTTGACTGTATTAATTTCCTTTTTTATATATATAATAAAACACATGCTGTTTTTTTTTTTTAAGTTGAACTACAGACAATTTGTTTTTTGTTTGTTACTTAAAGTGTTACTAAACCCACAACATTAAAATCAGTCTGTAAATGCAGTAAAGCATCATTGTTATACTCACTGTGGAACCTAAGGGGTTAATCCTCTGCTTTGTGTAAAAAGGCTGCTTGATCTTGTCTCTTCTGTTCCTCCTCTTTTTCCACTGACTCCAAAACATGTCCCGATAAGACAGAGCCTTTGGAGTCACTCTGCACATGCTCAGTTTTTTTTCCCCAGGAGAGTGCATGTGATCAGCACTGTCCAGACAGAGGGTCAGGGGTCCTGCACCCTGATAGGACAGCTAGTGCAGTATGAAAACTCCTCTTAAGAGCTTTAACCAGGCACTGATAGAAGTCACAAGACTGATATATACTGCAGTGCTGATGAGAAATCGTATTTAGCAGTTTATATTTACTAAAATTATAGCATTTCCTTGTTTTGTGTACTGTGGGAGACCAGATATAGTGAATGCAGGGTCCTGGGTTTAGTAACACTTTAACCACTTCACCTCCGGAAGGTTTATATTCGATGCAGCACTGTGTTGCTTTAACTAACAATTGCGCGGTCATGTGACAAAAAACAATATTCTTTACTTTCAACTCTAAAACATATCTAATAAACAAATAAAAAAAAAATCAAATTGCTTCATTCATTTAGGCCAATATGTATTCTGCTACATATTTTTGGTAAAAAAAAATCCCAGTAAACGTATATTGATTGGTTTGCACAAATGTTACAGTGTCTACAAAATATGGGATATTTTTTATTTTTTTTACTTGTAATGGTGGCGATAAACGACTTATAGTGGGACTGTGATATTGCAGCGGACAAATTGGACACCTAATTGACAATTTTGACACATTTTTGGGGGTCGGTTACACTTATACAATGATCAGTGCTAAAAAATATGCACTGTTCATAGGTGTGCGCAGGGGGTGTGCCCGGGAACACCCTAATCACTAGGTGTGGTGCAGATTCCTCCTAGTGCCTGGACCTCTCCCCCGTGTTTTAGGATGGAGAGTGAGGGAAGAGCAGGAGAGTCAGGATGCCCACTAACACACAGCTCCTTTCTCTATCTGCAACGTAGAGAGTGTCCTGACTCTCCTGCTCGCTCCCTCCCCACTCAAGGGGAGGACACTCCACACCAGGGAGAAAGACTTGCATTACGGTGTGGAGTTACAGACAGAAGAACAGGAAGTGAGGATTTCTCAGAAGAAATAAGGACATTTAAAAGCAACATCTAAGGATGAGGTAAGTGAAGGAGGACTGCACTAAGATAAAGGAAGCTATTTAGGAAAAACATGTTTTACCTTTACAACCCCTTTAAGTTGTTCTGTAGTGTTGATAAGAAAAGTGCATGTTGACTGGAAGAGTGAGACTAGTGACAGAGAGATGAGGTAATCGATTTGTTTCCTTTCACTGTCTAGTCCCAGACTGGGGGCGAGAACAAGACCATATTGTATGACATAACTTCCATATGGTCTCCAGAGTGACTGAGGTGTGTGGCAGGGCTATGTAAATCATAGGAATAAATAGAAATTAATAGGTAAAACAGACCATATAGTATATACAATGCATCTGGAAAATAGTCGCAGCGCTTCACTTTTTCCACATTGTTATGTTACAGCCTTATTCCAAAATGGATTAAATTCATTATTTTCCTCAAAATTCTACAAGCAAAATGTCATAATGACAGCTTGAAAGAAGTTTGTTTGGAATCTTTGCAAATTTATTAAAAATAAAAAAGGAAAAAAATCGCATGCACATAAGTATTCACGGCTTTTGCTCAATAGTTCGTTGAAGCCCCTTTGGCACTAATTACAGCCTCCAGTCTTTTTGAGTATGATGCTACAAGCTTGGCACACCAAATGCTGATCAGTTCTCCTATTCTTCTTTGCGGGACCTCTCAAGCTCCATCAGGTTGGCTGGGGAGTGTCAGTGCACAGCCATTTTCAGATCTCTCCAGAGATTAAAGTCTGGGTTCTGGCTGTGCCACTCAAGGACATTTACAGTTGTCCCGAAGCCACTTCTTTGTTATTTTGGCTGTGTGCTTAGCATTGTTCTCCTGTTGGAAGCTGAACCTACGCCCCAGTCTGAGGTCCAGAGTGCTCTGGAGCAGGTTTTCCTCAAGACTGTCTCTGTACATTGCCGTATTCATCTTTCCCTCGACCATGACTAGTCTCCCAACATCTTCACTGTAGGGATGGTATTGGCCAGGTGATGAACAATGTCTGGTTTCCTCCAGACATGAAGCTTGCCATTCATTCATGCCAAAGAGTTCAATCTTTGTTTCATCAGACCAGAGAATTTTGTTTTTCATGGGTCCTTCTGAGAGTCCTTCAGGTGACTTTTGGCAAACTGGAGGCAGGCTATTATGTGCCTTTAATTGAGGAGTGGCTTCAATCTGTCCACTGTACCATAAAGACCTGATTGGTGGAGTGCTGCAGAGATGGTTGTTCTTCTAGAAGGTTGTCCTCGCTACACAGAAAAACGCCGGAGCTCTGTCAGAGTGACCATTGGGTTCTTGGTCACCACCCTGACTAAGGACCTTCTCTTCCAATCTCTCAAATTGGCCAAGCAGCCCGCTTTAGGAAGAGTCCTGGTGGTTCCAAACTTCTTCCATTTGGGGATAAAATTGGAGGGGTTGGGGGAGGCTACAATAGACCTTAATGGTACTGTAGAAAATGGAGATGAACAGTCTCAATATAGAAAAATATGAATAAATGTTATGCTTTATTCATTTTTATGCTGTCTAAATATTTCTGGACGATATCGCTTTTGAGTCATTGTGGATCATTTGGGGCTGTGCCAATACATCCCCATTATGGTCATGAGCTCCACCATGCTCCTTTGTATACACAGAGCTAAAGAAAGTATTTCATAAATTTGCCTTCTCTTTGTCCCCAGTCACCCACCCAGATTATTTTGTGAAGGGACTACATTCTCAGACCTGAACTTTTTACTATTAATATATTTGAAGATTTTTGGGGGGGTTTGCCTTACTATCTTTTACAATCTGCCGTTCGTTTAGAATTTTTGCATCCTTGATTTATTTTTAACATATTCTGTTATATTCTTTGTAACATTTAAATGATGATAGCTTTCCTTTATTTTTACATGTTTTAAAAGCTCTTTTTTTATTATTATTTTTAGCCTTTTAAACTTATTGCCCATGGGGAGTTTACATACAGTCACTTAGAAGAATTCCCATTTCTGTTCTTTGTCCATTGATGTCAATATTCTCTTGCAGTCTAAGTCATGGAGAGCAGCCCCCATCCTTGGAAAATTTGCTCTGTTTAAGTTAAAGTGGTTGTAAGCCCCTACAAACCACTTTTTGCTAAAGGTAAGCCTATAATAAGGCTTACCTGTAGCTAAGCTGGATGCGCAGCAGTGACATCACACGGCTCCGGCCAATCACAGAGCCCGCGGCCATGGGAAAAAAGAGGGGCGAGAAGATGGATGTAGCCTGCACAGGGGACAGCGCTGGATTTGTTTGCAGGTAAGTGTCACATAATGGGCTAGTATGCGATGCATATTAGCCCATTATGCTTTTAATTTGCAGGGTTTTCAGTGAGCAAAAGAGGAAGTAAAACCCATCAGGGTTTACTTCCTCTTTAAGTGATTTTATCTTACCCGTATGGGTTTGTTGCTTACAGCTAACATTAAATGAAATCATATAATGGTGACTGCTACCCGGATGCTCTTTTATATGAATATTGGTAATAAGCTCTGCATGGTTTGAGATTACCAGGTCATTCCAAATAGTGAAATATAGACAACCTGTAAATGTGAAAAGATAGTGACAGGGTACCTGTTTTGGCAGTGAAAGGGCCCCTAAGTAGATGGAAGAATGACTGGAGAGAAGTGGATGTTGTAGTCCCCAATAAGTCAGATCTTCTCTCGTTGAAACAGCAGAGGCAGCTTGGGTGTGTAGACATTTGGGGAGCATGTGTCTTAGGGCTTGTTGCCCTTGTGATCAGGGGAGTGGTAAAAACAAGCAATTAAGTAGCGTATTAAACTCCTCCCCGTAAAGGCAGCCTGATGGGGTTGCACATATGGCGCAATTGCGATGCAGTACTCCTGAGCGCAACCTATTCAAGTGAATAGGGCAGCACACCGTGTGCAAGGCTTACATGAAAAGCACAAACTTTGTGCAGCATTTACAGGGTTTAAACAGGTGATGAGGAAGCAACCTTTTGCCTCCACACTATCTGTCAAATGCCTCTTATAAGCATTCTAATGCAGATTGCTTTTCAGAGGGGTGGCAAGGTCGCCAGGGTAAACTTGGCCTTACAGACTATGAGACAGTCTGAAAGGAGACACGGTCTTTCTGGATTCAAACATTCTGCTGCTTACAAAGCTATGATAAATGTACTTGGGATTGTATTGCTAACCTGAAGTAAAGACTTTTTATGTGGCATTTATTAGGGCACTGGGGTTGATTTACTAAAACTGGGAAGTGCAAAATCTGGTGCCGCTGTGTATGGTAGCCAGTGGCGGTGCGTCCATAGAGGCACAGTAGTGGCAATTTCTGGGTACAGTGGCTGCGTTTGATGGCACAGTGGCTGCGTTTTAATCTGTGGTGCTGCACTGATTTCAAAAAGTTGTTTCTGTACTACTTATTGTGATTTTGGCCTGCGATTTACATTGAAATCTGCTCTGAAATCCCGGCCAAAATCGGGACTGACAGGCGGGAGTAAAATCGTGCAAGTTCAACTTCATTCCCGCAGTCCAGTGTGAACCAAGGCTAAAGGGCTTTTTTGTAGCTTTCTGGGGGCTTTTTGGTGGCTTTTACATATATTCTTGAAATCTAACACCTCAGACAAGTACATCAAACATTTTAAGTGCATTAAAGGGGTAGTAAACTGCATAAATAAACAAAAAAAAAAGAATCGGGCCCAGGCAATTGAAAATCATAATATGCATACTAGCAAATTATGACAGACTTACCTGAAGACAAGGCCCTCACCGCTGAGGGTGCTTTTTTCAGCATCTTCTTCTTTCTGAGTTTGCAGGCTTTGGCTATCTGATTGGCCGCGCACATGCCAGTGCGATTTTCTGTTTACTGTGTGACAGGAAGTCAGGTAAATCTGTGTGTGTGTGTTGTCACAGACGGGAGATATATTTCTGCCTTGTTTAGACAATACACCAATTACTATTAGGCGTCGGCTGCAGAGATGGCCAGAGAGGGTTGGGGCGTTAAAAGGTTTCAGCTGTTCAGAATTAAGCAATTAAAGCCCCTATAAAGACAGCCTAGGGATGACGACTGATTGCTGCATCATGAGGCTGTGTGAGTGAAGGAGCAGTCACAAACAGTACTGAAGAGGTGAAGTGCTGATGGATATTTCTGTGTGAGAAATATCAAAGAGACTTTTTTGTTGTTTTCTGCTGTAGGACCAGCAGTGTCTGCCCAGCAGTATGCTGTGCCAGACTCCATAGGTAGGTTCCTGTGTTGGGAAGTTTGACGCCCCAAATGGCAAGGGTTTATTTTATGTTTGGTTTTGTTTATGCTGTTTTGATGCTTGCACGTGTATCCCGCAAGATGGAAAAATAAACCATATAATTTGTTTTCAGTCATCCTCAAGTGCCTTTTTGTCCAGTTCAGCGTGTAGTAAACCCATAGAGGGGGTCACACACACCCGCTACCGAGATAATCCCTCACAACTCGTATGCTGTTCCTTCAGAACGATTGCGCCAGTGATGTCACTGGCTGCATCTAAAATAAATATCTTTTAAACGGCGCACATTTGGGAGATATTTACACTACCTGTAGGTAAGGTAGGTATTGTAGGCTTACCTATAGGTACACATCATACATTGGAGTTTATTCCCTCTTTAAAATATTGACATGTGTTTTTATGCATTGGGGTTCCTCGTCACAGTTTTTTGTATTGGTTTGTAGATCCTATTTGTGGCCTTGAGAATGTCTTTTTTTTTTTGAACCATGGAAAAAAAAAACACTTTTAGAGCCACCATACACCTTGTATGCTACCCAGTGTTCCCAGTCTGTATTGAGACTGAAGTGTTCTCTGTGTATCTAGTTTGTCTAAAGAATGCTTTCTTATACTATGGGTTGGGTCATGGACATGTTTGTAATGGGTCCCTACTTTATTATTAATACTGTTTTGTCTAGGCACAAAATCAGTGCATCAGCGGTGATCTACCACAGTGACTATGACTGACAGCACAGATACATAAGGGAAACAGAAGCACGTGCGAGGCAGTAGGCGGAGGGGACTGCGCAGAATAGGGTTTGAACTCTGCTGCTCAGGGACTACAAGAAGCTAATGCCAAATGACACTCAGGAACGTAAATTGCTTACATTTAAAAAAAATGCATTTAACCACTTTAAGAGCGGGCCTATTTTTCAAACTTGTTTTTTACAAGTTAAAATAATTTTATATATATATATAGATCTATATATATATATATATATATATATATATATATATATATATATATTTCTAACACCCTAGATATTAAAATGGTGGTTGCTGCAATACTTTCTGGCACACTGTATTTGCGCAGCAGTCTTACAAGCGCACATTATTTGGAAAAAAATAAAAAAATTTTAACCACTTGTCATCTGCCCACCGTCAAATGACGGCGGGCAGACGACTCCATTATCCTGACATCACGTCATATGAGGTGATGTCCCTTTAAAGCCGCGGGCGGGCGCGCGCGCGCGCACCTGCCGCTCTGCGGGGATCCCGTGCGAGTGCCCGGCGGCAACGATCGCCGCCGGGCACACGCGATTGCTCAGTAACTGAGCGGGGACGTGGAGCTCTGTATGTAAACACAGAGCTGCACGTCCCTGTCAGGGAGAGAGGAGATCGATTGTGTCCCTTGTACATAGGGACACAATCGGTCACCTCCCCCAGTCACCCCCCCCTCCCCCCACAGTTAGAACACTCATAGGACACACATTTAACCCCTTCCCCGCCCCCTAGTGGTTAACCCCTTCACTGCCAGTCACATTTATACAGTAATCAATGCATATTTATAGCATTGTTCACTGTATAAATGTAAATGGTCCCAAAAATGTCAGAAAAGTGTCCGAAATGTCCGCCATAACGTCGCAGTCCCAATAAAAAAAATCGCAGATCGCCGCCATTAATAGTAAAAAAAAAAAAAAAAAAAATGCCATAAACTATCCCCTATTTTGTAAACACTATAAATTTTGCGCAAACCAATCGATAAACGCTTATTGTATTTTTTTTTTACCAAAAATATGTAGAAGAATACGTATCAGCCTAAACTGAGGGAAAAAATATTTTTTTTATATATTTTTTGGGTTATTTTTTATAGCAAAAAGGAAAAAATATTGCATTTTTTTTAAAAATTGACGCTCCATTTTTGTTTATAGCGCAAAAAATAAAAACCGCAGAGGTGATCAAATACCACCAAAAGAAAGCTCTATTTGTGGGAAAAAGAGGACGCCAATTTTGTTTGGGAGCCACGTCGCACGACCGCGCAATTGTCAGTTAAAGCGACGCAGTGCCGGAAGCTTATATTCTGTCTGGGCAGGAAGGGGGTGTAGGTGCACAGTAGGTAAGTGGTTAAATAAAAAAATAAGACAACAGTAAAGTTAACCCAATTTGTTTTATATTGTGAAAGATGATGTTACGCCGAGTAAATTGATACCCACCATTTTACGCTTCAAAATATCGCCCGATCGTGGAAACTTTTATCCTTACAAATCTCCAAAATTCTACAGGTTGCGTGTTTTGAGATACAGAGGAGGTCTAGAGCTGGAATTATTACTCTCGCTCTATCAATTGTTGTGATACCTCACATGTGTGGTTTTCATTTGCAGGCGCTACTTACATATGCGTTCGCTTATGTACGCGAGCTTGACGGGAGCGGGGGAACATTAAAACATTTTGGGTTTTTTCCTTATTTATTTATTTATTTTCCTTTTAATTTTTATTTTTACACTGTTCTTTTAAAAAAAAATGGTGTCACTTTTATTCCTATTACAAGGCATGTAAACATATAAGATCTGAGGTCAAATAATAAAACAAAAAAACAAAAAAAGTTGTTTGAAAAAAAGTCCCTTTAAGAGCTATGCTACGTTTTATCTGCAGTTCCGGGACCCGAAAATTCATTAACAGCGGAAGTAGTTTTAAATGACTTTTTTTTCCTTCAAAAATGACATTTTGTGCAGGGAACCAATTTTTTTTTAAATATGTAGGGGTCCCCCCAAATTCCATATCAGACTCTTCAGGTCCAGAGGTGAAGAGGTAGGATATGGGCAGCAGGGGGAAATGTATGGTGAACAGGGGGGATGATCAGTGAAGCGGAGGGGCAATTACCGAAACGGATCCCTTAAATGTTTCTCTATGCAGCGGCTGAAAACCAATGGGAAGGAGAAGAGAATAAGCCAACTTTCACCTGCTGCAGAGAGAGCAATACAGGGTATTAGTTCCGGTAATTTCCCCCGTTCACCCTCCCTGCCCACATCCAATTCACCCTGTTGCCTGGCCCCCCCTGCTGGCCTGAGCACCATACAGGAGGACTAAGGCCTTGTACACACTATAGGTTAGCCCACCAAAAATCCTCTGGCTTACTGGGTCTTGAGGATGGATCACTGGCCAGAGCTTGCACAGTACGCAATTGAGCTACTGGCTTGTCCTGCATCCAGTGTTCTTTCAGAACGCACATTCAGTGCTGCTGGAGGCTTTGTGACTGATCACAGGGTGCGCCTCTCCACCGACTCTGTCGATCGACTGACCTTCATAAAAATGAATTAGGCTTGGATCAACACCAGCTACCAAGCACCTGATGCTGATGTAACTGAATAATTTTTGGAAGTGTCAGATACCTTGGAGACTGCTTATGCTAATTACGAGTGACTATCCTGTTATGCTGACTGAATATCCTTTTCCTCCTAAATAATCTTGCTGATAGCTAGTATGAACATTGTTGGTTCTGGGCATCGCCTAAGGCCCAATTTTTCTGCCCTTGTTTAACAGGGGCGTGTAATAACAATTTTTGATGCAAAACTTTGCATGTGGCTCTTTGCTGTGCTCCAATTACAGTTTCTGTGAGGGGTTGCAGTGTTGTGGCACCAGCACCAGTGGCTAAGGCCCAAATTTCTGCCCCTGTTTAACAGGGGCGTGTAATAACAATTTTTGATGCAATACTTTGCATGTGGCTCTTTGCTGCGTTCCAATTACAGTATCTGTGAGGGGTTGCAGTGTTGTGGCACCAGCACCAGTGCCTAAGGCCCAATTTTTCTGCCCCTGTTCAACAGGGGCGTGTAATAACAATTCTTGATCTAATATTTAACAGCAGGGCGTTCCAGTGCCCACCAAGACAAACTGTGAGGGCTTACAGTGTTGTGGCAACACCAACACATAGGGCCCAAATGTCTGCAGAGTATATACTGTACGTCAGGCCCCTACTTTCAAACATCCAACTTACAAACGACTCCTACTTGCAAACGGAAGAATAAAAACAGGAAGTGAGAGAAAACCTACCCCTAGGAAGGGAAATGCTCTTCTGTAAAAGGTGTCTCCGGTCCACTGATGCTTTATTACCAATCCTTGTTTCACCAAAAAAAATAAAAAATCATTTGTCATTGGGACAGTAAGTGAGGTGCAATCTTCTGAACAGATGCACACAGACAGCAAAACAAATATTACAGGGGTGATAATAACCCTTCTCTATGTTTTCAGAAAAGCTTAAAAAAAGATTTTATGGCTGAAGCTACAGTTTAAAGAAGTACCAGTTGAAAATTACAAACAGATTCTACTTAACAACAAACCTACAGTCCCTGTCTTGTTTGCACCGCCTGTATACTGCTGTGCAAAATCCAAAGTCCTTGCTTGAGTGACAGGTTATTTACATATCTCGTGCACTAGATACACAAAAAAATCACTGGCGCTAAATGCGGATAAAGATAGCCCTGATGTAACTCGTATCCGCATTTAGCGCCAGTGATTTTTTTTGTGTATCTAGTGCACGAGATATGTAAATAACCTGTCACTCAAGCAAGGACTTTGGTCTTTTTATGGATAAGTCTGTTTTATTTCACTGAACAATAAACAGAGGATTGCTCAGCACTGGATTAACTCTGTGTGGCAAGACTGGGCACAGATGATAGGAAATCGTATTCTTTACATTGTGACATAAAAAAAAAAAGGGTTTACATCCACTTTAACCTCGGTATAGTTTCCCTTTTACTTCCTCTTCTTGTCATCTGTTTATTCTGTATGCATTTATAAGGTAACAGCAGCATACAGAGGTTCTATTAAGCTATACCCCTACCTTATTCGAACATGGTACGCAAAGTAAACTTGGCAGTCTCACTTTCTTAAAGCAGTTGTATGCCCGCAAAAAAAAAAAACTGTAATACAAAGGCATAATGATCTAATGCACCACATACTAGCTCATTATGAAATACTTACCTTAGAATGAAGTGCCGACATCACCTCCCGGTCACCGCTGAGGGGGGCTGACATGTTCCCTTGCCATCTCTTCCGGGTTTGTGGCTTCGGCGCTGTGAGTGTCTGGAGCTGCAGTGACGTCACTTCCATGCATGCGTGCTTTGGCATCCTCTTTCTGGCAGGGGGCTCTAATTTTATGGCAGCATCCGCCGGACCTTCAGAGTGCATGCACCGCTGACATCAGCGACTTCATGTAAGGTGAATATCTCCTAAACCATACAGGAGAGTTTAGGAGATATTCATTTTACCTTATTATAGGCTTACTTGTAGGTAAACATGTGAAAGCGGGGTATACAACCGATTTAAAATGTCAATTGTTGTCTGTAGTTCTATAGTACTTCGTATTAATACACACTTCTAATTGTTATTACCTTGTTATGCTCTAACTTGTTTTTGTCTCATTTCAATAAAAACATTAAACAAGGGGAAAAAAAAAGAAGCAAACTGAACCAGGCCTGAAGTAGAATCGTCAAGTGAATGTATCTTTTTCTCCAACACCATTTAAAAGCTACAGTTACCTTAACTTGATGCCAATGAAATTTAACATGTAGACTTGCAAATGTTATTAAATCGAAACTCAATTAGGATAAAACAAAAAAATACCTTTGCATAATCTCAAATTCTGTTCACTTCAAAATATTATTGTGAGAAGCAGTACTGCAATGAAGGTTACAGTCTACAAGACAGCTCTTCCTGATAAGTCTGTAGTTAGGTTTGGATAAGGTTTGCATTGTATGTGAAGATGAAGTCTAGCATGATGTCTGGAGCTCTAGAAGCAGCATGGTTTCATTTCCTTTTCCATGCAAACATGTGCTACTGCATTTTGGATTTTGCTTGGAACACATTTAATATCTCATTTATAGAAATACGATTGCAGATGCAGCATAATTAAATCCTAAAATGCCGTATTTTGAAGCTTACCTTAAATGCAATGGAATTTTTTTTCTTTTTTTCCTATAGATAAGTACTTTTAGCAAGTACAGAAAAAAATCTATTGATATTGCCATAAATGCAGTGTCATTGTCACCTCAAATGAGCTACACCTAACACAATCTTCTTTTCTAGCTCTATTCTGTAAACTACCAATTGCCCTGCTTCCCATGTAATGGAGATGAGGAGACATATTTGTAGTTCATATCAGAATGGCAACCTATGGTGACAACCAAGGCTTCCTCCATAGATACATTGGCGAAGTGATGTAGCCACCCAGGGACAGGAAGTGTGTTATTAGCAGGATAACCAGGCAAAAGTAACGCAAAAGAAGCTTGAAAAATTAAAACAAATGCAGTCACCACACCAAAGGCTGGCAAGGTGCAATATATCATTGTTATGGCATAGTGGCTCTTAAGTGAAATTCGGTTCCAGCTCTATGTTTTTAAAACATTGACTTTGATTGCATTTTATTTTTTTTATAGCCTTTTTCCCATTATTGCATTTTCCTTAGCAATACCATACTTTGTGCCTGATAAATAACCCCAAATACATCCTGTATTAGTTAGTATGCCTCTATCTGCCTTTCCTGCAGAGGAATATGTGAGTGCCTTGGATCTGTTCCTAGTTAAGTACAGGAAGAGAGCGGAGTTAAGCTGTTGCTATTTGTTGAAGATGTCAGATTCATGAAAGATCACAGGGAGTTCATCTCGTTTTTACAATGTGGTTCTGTGTTTGAATGTTTTCTGTCTCATGGAGTTCCTGCCTCAAATCCCTTGTTGCAAGTTAGGTTCAAAATAATTAGCCCTTTCCATCACTCAGAGAACTTAAAAACATATTAGTCTTTTAGGGATCCATATTTCCTACCACAAATTCTATTGCATCTTTCTTTTTTTTGTATTTTAAGTAAACACAACTACTACTGGATGTGGCCAGGCTCTTTGTGCTACAAAGCTGTAAACAGTTCTTTTTTGCGGGGTGGAGAGAAATGTAAAACTTAAAGCACATCTACAGTACAAATGAAGAAGTATCACATAACACAGAACATGACTGCCACAGATCTAGGCATGAGCAAGCAGTAAGTCTGATCTTACCGACACCTTGCTTTAATGGGGTGACCACAAACTGTATGAAAATCTTCTGTTAACCACCTCAAGTCTGGACACTTTCACTCCCTTCTAGTCCAGGCCAATTTTCAGCTTTCAGCACTGTCACACTTTAAATGACAATTACTCAGGCACGCAACGCTGTACCCAAAGGAATTTGTTATAATTTTAGAGACAGATAGAGGCCCTGCAAATATGTACATTTAGGTAGTGGTTGGGAAAATGACATAGAAATCTTGGATTTGCACACAATCAGAATTTCCGACAACAATTGTTCGATGTGAGCTTTTGGGCGGATATTCCGACCGTGTGTATGCACCATTGGATATTTACAACAAATGTTTGAGAGCTGGTTCTCAATTTTTCCAACAACAAAAGTTCTTGTCGGAAATTCCAATCGTCTGTATGCAATTTCCGACACACAAAAATCCTACGCATGCTAGAAATCATGGAACTTAATTTTTTCTCGGCTCGTCGTAGTGTTGTACGTGGCCGTGTTCTTGACATTTGGATTTTCCGACAACATTTTTGTGACCATGTGTATGCAACACAAGTTTGTGCCAACATTTCGTCGGAAAAAAATCCACGGTTTTGTTGTCGGAATGTCCGATTGTGTGTACCCGGCATTAGAGGCTCCAGCTAATGTTTTTGGGCAGAGAACACTGTGTTTTCTCTGGACTGGTTGTCCTGAATTGGGGCTTGAAATTTGATGGTTTCTGAAGGTATCTTAGGTGAGAAGGAACCTTCAATCTTGTGTCCAGGTTTTCCTGGAGTTATACAGGCTATGTGTGTGTCCAGGTGCACAAACTTAACACCAGGTGCACATCTTGTCCCACAACCAAGACAGAAGTGGGAGGAAATTCCTCCAAAGTCACCAGGGTCCCAAGAAATAGTGTCCGCCATAGTGTTCCCCTGTATTCTGTTCTGGTGACAACTGCAAAAATCTTTTACCTTCACTTTTGCAGGCTGATAGATAACTTTCTGCCTCTCTGACAGGCTGGTTTAGTGTGCCTTTAGGCCAAACCCGGTGATTTTTGATTGTAAGGCATTAGGCTAAGACCAGCAATGCTTGATGTATAGTGAAAAGTTTAGCCTTTTTGTGGGGTCTACTGGTAGAGGCTTGTGCCCAGCCCACTAGGGCTATCACTACTGAAAAGTTCCCTAATTCTTCTGCTTCCATCCCCCTGGAATAACCTTTCAGAAAGGCAGTATATACTTCAGGCCAAAGAACCCAGACCTTCCCCCTAAAAGGTATGAGACAGAGAGCATGCATCCTTATGGAGCAGAGCCCAGGGAAGTAAGAGAAACTCTTGGAAGTTCCCTCAAATACTCAATTTTTTCCCTAGCATCCACCACTGGTAGCAAAATGTCTAATGGTTGGTTGGGAGAATACAAACATTCATCACTCAGGCCGCGTACACACGGAAGGACATATCCGATGGAAACGGTCCTTGGACCGTTTTCATCGGATATGTCCGCCGGGCTATTTTGGTCCGATGGCGTGTACACACCATCGGATCAAAATCCCCGCCGGCAGACAGCGCGGTGACGTGGCGGTGACGTTGACGCCGCCACGTCACCGCACCAGGAAGTAAACAACTTCCACGCATGCGTCGCATCCATACGACGCTTGTGCGGGCAGATATGTCCGCTGGTTAGTGTACTAACCAGCGGACATATCCGACGGACATGTCGCCGGCGGACACATTTTAAAGCATGCTTTAAAATTTGTCCGCCGGTCAGACATGTCCGCTAGCCCATACACACGACCGTATTTGTCCGCTGAACTGGTCCGTCGGACCAGTTTCAGCAGACAAATTAGATTGTGTGTATGCGGCCTCAGAGTATCATCAACCTCCCTTCTCTATGGCCACTATCCAAAAGATTACCTGAGCTTAGGGGAACTTACAGAAGACAATCAATCAGACTCCATACAGCCTGGCAGTACAACATTTTAAGTAGAGACTGGTAGGGCACTAAGGCCGCGTACACACGATCAGACATGTCAGCTGAAACTTGTCCGACGGACCGTTTTCATCGGACCAGGCTGAAGTGGTCTGTTGGTCTGATGTGCGTACACACCATCGGACCAAAATCCCCTCGGACCAGAACGCGGTGACGTAGAACACAACGACGTGATGAAAAAACGAAGTTCCATGCTTCCAAGCATGCGTCGACTTGATTCTGAGCATGCGCAGGTTTTTGGTCTGATGATTTTGTGTACTAACCATTGAACCTGTCCGACGGACAGGTTTCCGGCCGACATGTTTTCAAGCATGTTTTGAAACTGGTCCGCTGGAAAATGGTCCGATAGGCCGTACACACGATCAAACATGTCCGCTGAAACTGGTCTGTGGACCAGTTTCAGCGGACATGTTCGATCGTGTGTACGCGGCCTAAGAGACTTCTATAGGGCCATGAGTGAAAAAATTGAGACATAACTTAATTATCAAGGCACCACATCCATGATATATAATTGGAAAACGGGGGAGAAAAATAGGGCTTTACTGATAACTGATAACACCAAAATCAAAGAAGTGAGTACTTCATGAAAAAAAAGTACAAAAGTTTATTAACAAACATCAATCGGTTAATAAAAAAAATTATTAAAAAATACATATTAGGTACACCTATAAACATTTCATCTTCCATCTATATACTACATAAAAGTTTACAAAATTTGAGACGAGAGGGGAGGAGAATCATGGACCCCAAGGAGGAGACACCACATCCGGACCCAATCCAGCAGGAAAAGGAACCTAATAGGGCAATTTGTTCCCTTGATAACTAGTAAAGTGTGCTTGCTCAAATGGTTAGAGGGCCATCAGATATCACATGCCCTTAAAATGGATGGAAATCACATCACTAAATGCACCCTCTCGTCTCGAATTGAGCACTTTGCAACTTTGATACTGACTTTTCTTTGTACATATCACTAATAGGATCCCCTGAAAAAGCCTGCTGGGAAAAAACATTTATGCCACATACACACGATAGGTTTGTCTGATGAAAACGGTCTGATGGACCATTTCCATCAGACTAATCGATCGTGTGTGGGCGCCATCGGTTTTTTATCCATCGATTAAAAAACTAGGAACTTGTTTTGAAATTATCTGATGGTTAAAAAAACGATAGAAAAAAACGATTGTCCATCGGTTAAAAATCCACGCATGCTCAGAATCAAGTTGACGCATGCTTGGAAGCATTGAACTTCATTTTTCTCAGCACGTTGTTGTGTTTTTACGTCACCGCGTTCTGACACAATATCCGATGAAGCTGACTTTCATCAGTCGTGCCTACACACCATCGGTTTTTTAACTGATGGTGTGTAGGCACCACTGATGAAAGTCAGCTTCATCGAATATCCGATGAAAAAATCCATCAGTCTGTTTTCATTGGATGAACCGATTGTGTGTACAGGGCATACGATCCATATCAGTGTTAATCAACTGATTCCTGTATCTGGCCCTGTCTATGAAAGATGTCTGTTGTTATTATTCTCTCATGTAACATAAGTATATAGGGCTGAGGTACACAAGTCTCAGGTTATTTAGAAATGTGTGTGGTATACAGATGGAAGATGCAATGTGTATAGTCGTACCTGCTATGAATATGTTTTTATGGAATTCATTTTAACCGATTGATGTTTGTTATTAAACTTTTGTACATTTTATTAATTCATGAAGTACTCACTTCTTTGATTTTGGGGTTATAGTTGACAACCATTTTTCTCCCTTTTTTCCAATTTTATAGGGCCATCTCTTGCTTATTGGATGCAGGATGTCTGCTTCCAATTCGCAATAGCAGGAGATTTCGACCGACTCTCTATGGAGCCGGCTCACATATCTCCGCAGCAGGTCTGGTGCATTTTGCTGAAAAGCGCTGTGCGACTCTTAGTCCATTTCAGGCACGAATTCAGCCCAAAATTTGTGCTGCAATCGGACCTGAAACAGTGAACCAGCACGCACCCGACCCCTACGGTGAGCCGCATGCAGCTCATATGCGAACCAAGCCTCAGGCTGGAGATGTTTGGGAGACGGACTCAGATTTTATATTTTATAAAGGCTAAACTACACTGGTGATTTTCCAGTATTGGTCAGCACTTCAGTACATTTTCTCAGATCGGGTTTTCACAAAGGTGCAAGCGCTAACATCAGCCATTCACAGTTAAAATTCCTTTTGAAAAAAAGTAATTTTTGAAACATTTTTTTTGGTTAATTGGGACAGTGCGACAATTGTTTGCGACCATGGTGACAACAACAAAAAATCAAAGGCAAAAGAATTAAAATTGTTCTAGTTTCTTATCTGAACAAATACAATTCTAACTGTCAATAGTGTAGGTTCAGGAAAAATCATATTTATTGCAATTCTCATGTGCTAGGTAAGCTTTGATCCAGAATTGGAACTTTTGCTGTTTATCGCAAACATTTGTTTGATTTATATATGGCATATACTGTATGGTATGTGGTTGGGACACAGTTATAAACACTACATTAGGGAGGGAAGATGGGAGAGGAGAGAGGAGGAGAGGGAAGATGGGAGAGGAGAGGGGTGGGGAGGGGAGGGAAGATGGGGAGGAGAGAGGAGGGGAGGGAATATGGGAGAGGAGAGGGGAATGGAAAATGGGAGAGGAAAAACAATCAGTGAAAAAAAAGAAGCAAACGAGAAAGGAAAGCACATAGGTGTGCACAGCCTATTGCATTAGGGTGTGCACCCAAAGCACAAACACGGATGTGTGGGTATATATATATATAAAACACTGTTTACTATGCTTCAGTTATGTATGAACACAGTGAGTGATCAGTACCAATCATGTACTGTGTTCATTTACAAAAGGAAGGGGTCAGCAAATGACATAAGGGCCCAGGCAGCAGGGGGGATCTGCACACCCGGCACACCCTGTGTGCACGCCTATGGGAAAGCAGTAAGGGCAAGGAACAAGTAGAAGGTAAGGACCAATAAAAAAGAATAGAAGAAGTAATGAGTTAGGAAAAAATAGTAAGTAAAAAGAAGGAAGGGCAGAAAAAGGAACAGAGGTGAAAAGAATGATGGATGTAAGGCAGGAAGGAGGTATAAAAATAAACAAAGGGAAGGGTTATAGACTCATTAAAGTAATATTATAGATTGGATATTTTTTTTCTAATAAAATAATAAAGGTTATACTTTCCTGGTCTGTGCAATGGTTTTGCACAGAGCAGCCCTGATCCTCCTCTTTTGGGGTCCCCTGCTGGTGCTCCTGAATCCTCCTCTTCTCCGAGTGCCCCCATGGCAAGCAGCTTGCTATGGGGGCACTCATGCATGCTTGTCCCAGGCCCTGCTCTGTATGTCCATAATACATACAGAGCAGGGCTTGGCCCCACCCCCAATCCCTCCTCATTGGCTCTGATTGACAGCAGCAGGAGCCAATGAGGAGCGAGAGAGCGTAGGAACCCTTGGCTCTCATTCACATCGCTGGACTGAAATGGGACTCAAGTATGTATTTAGGGGGGCTGCAAGGGAAACTGAATGCAGACAGGGGAAAAAAACTTCTGCTTTTACAACCACTTTAAGGCCTTTTTCACATGGACACTAAAGCCCATAGTCCATGAATGGTCTGCCTGTTGATACGGCTTAGGCCTCCAGGTGCCAGGTAGCCAATTCAAATCAATAGGGACCCAGCAAACGCACAAACAGGCATTCGGGTGCTGTCAAATTGGCATAAGTGGCTCAAGCTGCATAAACAGGTGGCCCATTTACAGACTGCAGGCCTCAGCACACATACCACAATATTTACTATTGCCAATTTTGGGGATTTTTCTCAAACCAAACATGGAAAGAACATAGAAAGTCAATCTAGTAACAATCACTACGCTATTCTGAAATGGTTTTTATATGGAAAAGTCAAACATTTCTAACACATATTATCCTCCATACTATGCATACTAGTTTGTTAGAATTCGGTTAGTCAAATAGAACTGAAAGGACTGAGATAAATTTAAAGTCTCCCGGGTGAATTTACGTGATTGCGATTTTCTCCTTTCGCTTCCCCTTGTCATGTTCCCAGGCACTCGTCATTTTGTTTAGTCTCTCGGCAGGATTTTGTGTAATATAAACCATAATGCACTCAGAAGAAGATAATCAGTCCAGCAATGTTTATAAACATTGTCAAATGAATACAAAATAAGCGACACTGTCGATTGAAGAAAAGATCGCTCTGACAGCACAAAGATATCCCTTGTTTAATCAAATAAACATTTTAAATGGTTTGTGTTTTCTTTTAGAATGCATTTGAAGATGTGTGTTTTGTTCTGCGTGTGTCAGAGCATCAGCATTTCACCGGCGGGTTTAATAGATTTCAAGAATAACTTATCTGCAATACAAAAAGAACAGTGATGTTTTTTCCTCAACTCTGAATGTACTCTAGAACAAAGTCTTCACTATCATTTGGACTGGCATTTCTCGAATGTTTTGTAGATGGATACGTTAAAGGGGTTTTTAGTTTTTTTAGAGAAAGCAAACATCAGATTCAGACATCTTCATTTGATGAAGTGAAATGGACATCAGTCTCATTCTCTGCGCTATAGAAAAATGGAAAAGTACACTCTCTCTGTTATAAGTACTTTACATTTGTATAATGTTCTTTCATACAATATTAAAAAAATAGAGATGCATTGGTACCATATCATAATAGGTAATACTCATTTTAAAAAAAAGGAATAAAAATGACCAACAAGTCTATAGGTTGGCCTTTCTGGTGACCTTCAGCAATCTTTTAAAATCACCTGCTTCTTCAGACCACTTCAAACTTTTTGTTATGTTATATATATATATATATATATATATATATATATATATATATATATATATATATATATATATGTATATATATATATATATATTAGGGCTGTTACTGATTACAATTTTCGTGTTTGATTAATAGTTTTTTTTTTAATCCATTAATCAACTAATTTTGATTAATTATAACGCACATACAGATCCAACTACTTTTAGCTGATCTCCTCCTTGCAGTTTGATTCCCAGTGCAGCTACCATGACTGGAAAAATGGATAGCAGGATATATAAAACACACAAAGGCAGCGCTCGATGGGAATAGCATTAAAACTTTTATAGTCTTCAAGTAGGTAACAAAATTAATATTCCACTGGAGATAAAATCGATGTAGCTACATAAAGTGTAAAAATGGTGCGAGTAATACAAAATGGTAGCAAAAGCAGTCCTAAAAACTTGTAGCTAAGTATGATACTGGTATAAAAATGTGTAAAACGATACCACTGCTGAATCCAGATGAGGAGGGGTTGACATTAGTCTATCGGCATGTAGATGTCCCGTGAAGGAAACTATCACAACTGGATGGCTGTAGAATCCTAGGTTGATAGAGGGAAGTGATAGAGGGAAGTGTAACAGCCCTTGCGTGTGGCAGATAGTAAGGTCCCGCCGGCATGCAGATATGAAGGCACAGCAAAGGAGCCCTTCAGATGGACACGGCAAACCCTGCCGGTGTCCGTACCATCATGGGATCTCTGATGGAACTCTCTGAAGACCCGGATGCCGGCGGAGAGGTGATTACCGATCAAAAGAATTTTGATCAATAAAATTTTTTTACGATTAATCGAGGAATTAATAGTTAATTTCCACAGCCCTAATATATATATATATATATATATATATATATATATATATATATATATATATATATATATATATTTCGTGTTCGAGTCGTTTTTTTTTTTTTATCGATTAATCAACTACTTTCGATTAATTATAACGCACATACAGATCCAACTACTTTTAGCTGATCTCTTTGCAGGCTGATTCCCAGTGCAGCTACCAACCACTAGAAAAATGGATAGCAGGATACAAAAAACACACAAAGGCAGCGCTCGATTGGAATAGCATTAAAACTTTTAGGCCGCGTACACACGATCAAATTTGTCCACTCAAACTGGTCCGACGGACCAGTTCAGCGGACAAATCCGATAGTGTGTATGGGCTAGCGGACATGTCTGACCGGCGGACAAATTTTAAAACATGCTTTAAAATTTGTCCGCCGAAGACATGTCCGTCGGATATGTCCGCTGGTCAGTACACTCACCAGCGGACATATCTTCCCGCACATGCGTCGAATGGATTCGATGCATGCGCGGAAGTATTTTTCTTCCTGGTGCGGTGATGTGGCGGCGGGGATTTTGATCCGATGGTGTGTATACGCCATCGGGCCATCGGACCAAAATCCATTGGACAAGTTTGAGCGGACATATCTCATCGTGTGTACGCGGCCTTATAGTCTTCAAGTAGATAAGAAAATAAATATTCCACTGGAGATAAAATCGATGTAGCTACATAAACTGTAAAAATGGTGCGAGTAATACCAAACGGTAGCAAAAGCAGTCATAAAAACATGTAGTTAAGTACGATACTGGTATAAAAATGTGTACAACGATACCACTGCTGAATCCAGATGAGGAGGGGTTAACATTAGTCCATCGGCATGTAGATGTCCCGTGAAGGGAACTATTACAACTCCCAGTGGATGGCTGTAGAATCCCAGGTTGATGGAGAGAAGTGATAGAGGGAAGTGTAACAGCCCTTGCGTGTGGCAGATAGTAAGTAGTGTTGCTCACGAATATTCGCATTGCGAATATTCGCTACGAATATTGCATATTCGAGTATTCGCGAATAACACGAATATCGCGGCGAATATTCGCTATTTCGAATAATCAAATTTTTTCAATTTTTTTTTTAGAACAGATCACATCCTAGAGATCCCCATCGACGTCTAAAAGCATTGCTGGTATGATTAGAGACCTTGGGCCGAGTAGCTGCAGCGCTCATTTTATATTGCCGAAAAATCGCAATGCGATTATTCGGCAATAGCGATATCGCGCGATTATTTTATATTGTAATATATCACGAATATTCTGAGCCAATCAGAGTGCTCCATTCCGCATTTCTCGAAATTTCGCAATTATTTTGTATTGTAATATATCACGAATATTCTGAGCCAATCAGAGTGCTCCATTCCGCATTTCTCGAATATTCGCAATTATTTTATATTGTAATATATCACGAATATTCTGAGCCAATCAGAGTGCTCCATTCCGCATTTCTCGAATATTCGCAATTATTTTATATTGTAATATATCACGAATATTCTGAGCCAATCAGAGTGCTCCTTCCGCATTTCTCGAATATTCGCAATTATTGTGTATTGTAATATATCGCGAATATTCTGAGCCAATCAGAGTGCTCCTTCCGCATTTGCCGAATATTCGCAATTATTGTGTATTGTAATATATCACGAATATTCTGAGCCAATCAGAGTGCTCCTTCCGCATTTCTCGAATATTCGCAATTATTTTATATTGTAATATATCACAAATATTCTGAGCCAATCAGAGTGCTCCATTCCGCATTTCTCGAAATTTCGCATTCGCATTCGCAATTCGCATTCGCATTCGCAATAGCGAAAATTCGCAATAATTTCATTTCCAAAAAATATCACGAATATTCGTATTTAGCGAATATATCTCGAATATTCGACTATATATTCGAGATATATCGCGAAATCGAATATGGCATATTCTGCTCAACACTAATAGTAAGGTCACGCCGGCATGCAGATATGAAGGCACAGCAAAGGAGCCCTTCAGATGGACACGGCAAGCCCTGCCGGTGTTCGTATTGTCATTGGATCTCCGATGGAACTCCCTGAAGACCCGGATGCTGGTGGAGAGGTGAGTACCGATCAAAAGAATTTTGATCGATCAAAAAAATGTACGATTAATCGAGGAATTAATAGTTAATTTCCACAGCCCTAATATATATATATATATATTTATTTATGGGTAACCTAGGGCTCCATTCACACTTGCGTGACTTGTCATGCGACTTTGGACACTGAAGTCAAATTACAAGCTGCACCCCATGCTTTTCAATGACAAATGTACAAATATGTGTGACTTAAAGTGACAGCAACATTAAAAAGGTTCCTTTACTACTTTGCTCTGCCGGTGCATTGCCATGAAATGAGATTTGCCATGGAATGAGATGGTCCGCCTCCATCACATTCTATTGGCTCACTCATGTCACGTGACCTATTTAAACGTCAAGTATTGACGCAAACATCAGTCACAGCTAGGCTATCATAGGGAGAGGATCTCCTCTCCCTGTGATTGCCCGATAGCGCTGTCAGCAGCGTGCCTCCCGCCAGCGCTAAGTACACCCCTCGCCCGCAGCTGTATCATAGGGAGAGGATCCAGCTAGGCTATTATGTCAGCAGCGTGCCTCCCGCCAGCGCTAAAGTACACCCCGCGCCCGCAGCTCTTCCCCGTCCCCCGTGCTCGCATAGGCTATCATAGGGAGAGGATCCAGCTAGGCTATTATGTCAGCAGCGTGCCTCCCGCCAGCGCTAAAGTACACCCCGCGCCCGCAGCTCTTCCCCGTCCCCCGTGCTCGCATAGGCTATCATAGGGAGAGGATCCAGCTAGGCTATTATGTCAGCAGCGTGCCTCCCGCCAGCGCTAAAGTACACCCCGCGCCCGTAGCTCTTCCCCGTCCCCCGTGCTCGCATAGGCTATCATAGGGAGAGGATCCAGCTAGGCTATTATGTCAGCAGCGTGCCTCCTGCCAGCGCTAAAGTACACCCCTCGCCCGCAGCTCTTCCCCGTCCCCCGTGCTCGCATAGGCTATCATAGGGAGAGGATCCAGCTAGGCTATTATGTCAGCAGCGTGCCTCCCGCCAGCGCTAAGTACACCCCGCGCCCGCAGCTCTTCCCCGTCCCCTGCGAGCACGGGGGACGGGGAAGAGCTGTGGGCGCGGGGTGTACTTTAGCGCTGGCGGGAGGCACGCTGCTGACAGCGCTATCGGGCAATCACAGGGAGAGGAGATCCTCTCCCTATGATAGCCTAGCTGTGACTGATGTTTGCGTCAATACTTGACGTTTAAATAGGTCACGTGACATGAGTGAGCCAATAGAATGTGATGGAGGCGGACCATCTCATTCCATGGCAAATCTCATTTCATGGCAATGCACCGGTATGCTACTTAAGTTCAAGAGACTGCAATGTAAACCCTCAATAGTCATATGAAAGTCACACCTGAATGTTATACATTCACCAGTTGGAAAAAAGAAGGAGGGCCTCGGACTTTAAATGAGGTGCGTGGCAATCAGTTGGTAGATAGTAAATACATATTGGCACATACTGTAGTTGATTTGTATAATTAGGCACAAGTGTAATCACAACACAGCACAATATAAACCATAATAGTGGTGATGTTGAGAGCAAATGTTTATTGAAAGTACCTCATCAACAAATGATAAAATTGAAAATGTAACAATTTATAAATGGAATAGAACATGATTGTCAATAATGCGGTAAGATCTTAATACATTATAATATATGGACACTGAGTTAGGAGCTGATTGTATCAAAAAACAAATGTGGATGATTTAAATTGGTAACAGGTTAATATATGAAAAAATCAAACATATAATGCATGATAAAATTTAAAAAGATAGCATCCTATAGGCTCGACGTGTTTTGTGGAGTTCGCTCTACTTCCTCAAGAGCAAGATGTATGATGCATGATGCGTAGCTGCGGAAAATACATGCATAAAAAAACGATAACGTGATATGGTAAATGGTAGAGAGAAAAAGTCCACCCAAAAGGAGAGATGACCTTCCCTGCTATACAGCTCATAGTTCAACACATGATATTGTGGAATGAGGGAAGCTTGGGGGCATCTGCACCGGGAACTGTGGAAACATATAAGAGGGCCTCACAGAAGATACGGGTCTCCATTGTGTAGTCAATAGTGACATGACTAACAATCTTAGGGAAGGTTCTGTAAAAAAATATGTGTGCATGGATATTATCATAAATATAGTATAGAGTGATATATTAAGTTGGTGCTAATAGGAACCCAAAGAAAAGGGGGAAATAAAAAAAAATATATAGGAGATGTATGCTATCGTGTTTCTATGGGGTGAAAAAATTAATATATTGAAATAAAAAAGTAAAATACTAACGGACTAGTGGAACACAAAAGTAGAATGGAGGTGTGTGACAGTGTGCAACAGATGTACATTATCATTGGTCAAAGCTAAAGTCGCATCCAAATCGCACCCACCCAAAGTTGTGTCAAATTTGCACCAAAGTTGCACTCCAAGGTCACACAACTTTGGTTTCATACAAGTGAGAATGGAGCCTAAAGCTGGACGAAGATGGTTTTGTGTTTTTTTTTTTTTTAGTTCAGGCAGAGGGGCTGAACCCTTAAAAAAGAACGAAACAATTCCTGCATCCAGACAAACAAAATGGATGGAGGAATCCCCCCAGCTGAGACATTGTATTCTGACAGTGGGACACACTGCTCTCACAATATACTGATCAGTGGCTGCAGCCGCTGATCAGCAAAAGATTTCTAACAAGTCCCTGCAACAGAATTTGAACAAACAATTGACTTATGTTGAGCAGAGATAGCCACACACTGATCAAAATGTGGCCAGATTCTGGTAGGCTTCATTCCCCCCCCCCCCCCCCAAAAAAAAAAAAAAAAAACAATTGAAAACAGCAGTAGAACCAAATAAAGCTATACAAGCAGTAATGGTTTCCATACACCTATTAGTGAAAAATTAATGAGTTTTTGCTATAGGTTAACACAGTTTTGATATTTGATATATTGAATATGCCTGGTAGACCATTTATACAATACTTGATTAAAAGTTGCAGTGGAAATAGAATCTGAAATCATATACTTGGACTTTTGGAACATACAGAAAGCCAAAAGTGTGTGATATTGCACAGAGAGGAAAACGTCTACAGAAGAGTCCTTAAAGGGGTTGTAAAGACAAAAATATTTTCCTCTTAAATTAAAGTCTGACAGTAGCTGATAAAGTAAAAAGTAATGTTTTGCATTATAACTAGTTTGATACCTGTTGAAATCGAGCTGTTTTATTCACCTCCTTCACTCCTGAATCGTTATTCTCACTGACTTCCTGGTTTGCGGTGCGCATTTATTCTTGCTACATCACGACCTAATGGGACCTACAGTTCCAATTGGGATTAGTCTCCATGCCTGTGAGGGTTAAGAGAGCATCTTCACGCAGGGCTGTAGTCATAGAGAGGGGGAGAGCACATTCTACTTTCCACCATGCAGATGCTGGTGGAAAGCAAAAAGAGGAGAGACAGGAAATGGCATTTTCAAACCTGGATTACTGTATTTTGAAGGTCAAAAGGAAAAACGAGGTAAGTGATATTTAAATGCTCTAGCTTACAGCAATCAATTGATCTAATAAAAAACAAACCTTTAGTGTTCCTTTAAGGACAACTACATTATATATACTGTATATATTGTACAAGATTCCAGGGATGAGTCCTGAACATGGAATATATTTCCCCAATATTTGGGTTTGTGATCTTTTAAGGGAGCACACAATAGACATTGTTAGTACTCAGGGGTTCTCACCCATGCAAAGTGGAGGGTTCTGGAATGGTTGGCGAGGAAAGAACACATTTTTAGTATTCTCTGGATTGGTAAATCCTCATTAGGGCCCGAAGGTTTGTAAAAATCCAGGTATGGGATTGGTTTACTGGAGTTGAGCCATCAATTTTTATTACACCGGAATTATGGACTGTTTTTATTTCGTTTTGTTGTAGTAAGCAATTTTTTTCTTGCTGATCGCAAAGCTGTGTTGTGTTTAGCCTACTTTGAAAATAAAATGACTGTTTGCTTTTGCCAATACGGAGGGATGATAATCTGTAATCCTAGGTTTCTATTCCTTCAGCCTCCTGAATCATTTTAGGCTTTCTCTATTGGGTGATGGGAAAGTGTAGGAGAAGGGGAGAGGTAATCCACCTCTGGACTTCTCAGGGGAGTTTTGGCATATGTTCATTAGGGCACCCCTGGGTCAGGACCCCCCAGGTTGCCTGAAAAGATGTTTGGAGGTATTGATTGGCACCTCTATGCACCAAAGTCTTATCTCTGCTATGACCATACAATTTGACTGTCTGTTTCCTTTCTAATGTCAGAAAATTAATACGTAAAGCAAATTTTGTGACTGCATGCTGGAGGAAAGATACAGAAAAAATGTAAGGATTAAATAGGTTTGAACTCTACATAAGGAACTGAACACCAGATGTAAATACATATATATGAAGACATAATGATATATCAACGGTGAAGAAGGGATTGACATTTTTTAAACAATAAGCAAACAAATAAGCTAATCTCATTAGCAAAAAAATAATTGATTCTTGTCTTGATTGAGTGTCTGGGGCAGTCCTTAATTTTTTTTTCTGACGGGTATTGTTGGGGCCCTTTAAGAAGTGTTGGTGTACATGACTGTCCTGGTGAATCTGCACTGATGGGCATTAATATGCTTTATGTTAATATTGTTAAAGTTGTTGTTATTTTGTACTTTTGTAACTTAATTCTGCATAATACATTCAACAGTGTAAATTCATGAGATCATTTATGAGGGTGTGTTTAGGGGCTGGATTAGGGATGGGACAGGGTAGGGGCTGGGTGGAGCAACTGGTGGCAAGTAACTCAAGACTTGAAATTTTGAGCCCTGCTCTACATTATTATTCTCAAATTTAAGGCCAGGCTAGTAGCTCAAGACTTGAAATTTTGAGCCCTGCTCTACATTATAATCTCAAATTTAAGGCCAGGCTAGTAGCTCGAGACTTGAAATTTTGAGCCCTGCTCTACATTATTATCTCAAGTTGTTTGCTACTTTCCTGTCCTAATTAAGAGGGTGGAGTACAGTGCCTGAAAAGCATTGACTTGTGTAAAAACAACTTGTGTTTGGAACAAACTTGAGCTGGGTACAAACAGATTGAAATCAGTCCCTGCTGAACCAGCTGATTTTCAGTCTGTGTGAGGACCTCCCTGTCTGACAGCAGTTCATCAGTAGATCAACTTCTGTTGAATGGGGGTCTGCTAGAAAACACTGCAGCCAACAGGGATGGACTGGCCATTGGGACTACAGGGAGTTTCCCGGTGGGCCGATGGGTCAGTGGGCCGGCTTCAGTGACAGCAGACCGCTGCCCTTCTCCGCTCCTCTGTCTCTCCCTTCCCACAGCGCTCACCTCCTCTCCCTCCCCGCAGCGCTCACCTGGGGGGAACAGAGAAGCAGGGGGAGGACCAGAGGAGCAGGGGGGACGACAAAGGAGCATGGGGGAGGGGACAGACAGCTGACTCAACAGCTATGGCCTGGGAGTTTCTCACTTCTGCCTAATCTTGTCCCATAAGGGGGGGGGAGCACCGAACTGATTCTTTGCCCCGGGTGGAATAATGTCTAGCTTCCCCACTGGTACTGCCTATCAGAGTACCATTACCAGCCGTTCTACTCTAATAAAGTAGAACGGCTAGTGGCTAGTGAAGGGGGAGAGGGGGATTGGGTGGCCGGGGGGTGTGGGAGTTGTCCGGCCACCATGAGAGAGACCTGTCAAAGTGGGCTAGTCTGGATGAAGTCCAGGGCCAAATTTTTGTCCCAGTCCAGCTCTGGCAGCCAATCATCTTCAGCTCTGATCAGTGTATTCTGACAGAAGAGGAGTACCCACTATCAAAATATAATAGCACAGCAGGGAGGATTGCTCCATCCACATAACATGTATGAAGTGGTATTTTTTTTTTCCTTCAGCTGGTAAAAAGAAAACCTGTATACCCAGCTTCATGTTTCTAGTATTATGGTTTGAAAAAATGTCTCCATATTCATACAACCATCATGCCGTTCGATGAAAAAAACAATACAAAAGTAGTTAAATTCGATTCTGGGGTCCCAGCACCTTTAGCCTACTTTTTGAAACAATAAACACTTTTACAGGGGAGCTATAAAAAAATAAAAATAAATAGTGCATCCATTTATAGTTCTTATGATTTCCTTTTTTTAATAAACTAAAATCATTTAAAATGATTTAGTTCTCAATATAAACTATTCTGTAATGTAAAAACAAATTCTAGTTAAAGAGTAATCCCAGGCAAGAAATAATTAGTGACCTAACCAGGGGCGGACTGACCTTTGCGTTACTTGGGCACTGCCCGAGGGCCCCACGCCACTAGGGGGCCCCATCAGGGTTGCCAAGCTCAGTAAAACCAGGGACAGTATGTCAAAATCAGTGTTTTTTTTACATCTGTCCCTGATATGTCCAAAACTGACATGCTTTTGATGTGAAAATCCTGAGATTTTAGCTGCCCCGCCTCTGCACTGCCTTCTGGCGTGGTGGCCATCTGTAAGCCCGGGGGCCCCATGAGTTGTCAATCCGCCCCTGGACCTAACTGGTGTATACTTCAGAGCATATATCCAAAAGTGCTGGTTCAGTATACCAGTAATGTTCCAACCAGAGCACGAGCACATCATTCAAAGTTTAAACCATGATGAAGACTCTCTACTCGACCAGTTTTAAATGAAAAGTCTGAGTGGTAGCATGCTGTGAATTCAGCCTTCAGTCTCTGTTTGTGAGATAGGAAAAACAGTTGCTATTGGAAAGAGGCCAGTGAAAAGTCTGTGTCATGGGAAGGGATGAAAATAAAATAAAGTTTATTTATGAAGATTTTTTTTTTCTTGATGTAGCTAAGATTTAGTTAGGCCGACTCTTCAATTTGTTGTTTTAGTAAATCCCTAACCTTTCATAGTGCACTTACTTGAACGTCAGCAATAAGTGTACAAAAATGACATCTTACAGTAAAACCTTTTCTGTGACACGCCCGGCGTGACCTGACTGTCAAGCAGCAATGAGGACATCAGAGTTCATGGACTTTCTTTTCCTTTTTGCAGCTAGCAAATTATCCAGTAATGTTTGGCAGATAACTTGTGTTATTTTACCTGCTGTTACGATGACACAGAAAAAAAACTGTAATTGGCATTCATGGAAAAAAAAAAAAATGCACTTTTATATTATTTAAAGCCCAAATCCACAAAACTTAAAAAAAACTTTGTTTAGGTCCAGGGGCATAGAAAAGAAGAATTCCTTACCTTATCATCCATGCTGTTGCCTTATCCTCCTTGTAGAATCTTCTCCCCTATGTTCCAGTGCTCTATGGTCCTGATATCATCAACAGCAATGTGGATTCCAGAGCCCTCTAAACATGAGGACGCCTCTAAACGCCACTTTATATTAACCTATGTGTCCATGCACACATAGACGTTTACAGGTGTTAAGGAGCGCAGGAGCATTTAGAAACTGTAAAAATAAATAAAAATAAAAACTTCACTTGAACATCAAGCAGAGGAGCATTTATATAGTTGTTACAGTGGAGTTTCCATCAAAAATACAATTTAGCACTAATGTGCATATAATATCCTGAAAAAAAACATTTGGATAATTTTTTCTTACTCACCTGGAAATACCTGTTGCTATATGGTCCCACAAAATCTGCCTTCTGAATCACCTTGGTTTGTGACGTCATCTCCGCTGGCTACTCAGCGCGCTACTGCTCCTGGGAAATGTGTGTCATCATTTCCCAGGAGCAGTAGCGCGCTGAGTAGTCAGCACTTTTGGATATATGCTCTGAAGTATACACCAGTTAGGTCCAGGGGCGGATTGACAACTCATGGGGCCCCCGGGCTTACAGATGGCCAGTCTGCTACCCCTAGCACCGGAAATGCGGAACTTTGAAACAGGAAGTGACACGATTTCGGCTTCTTACACTGTTCTACGTTGTTGTTGGTTGCCATCACAACGGCGGGCACGTCCGACGACGACGCCCGTTGTGATGGCAACCCGAGTGCTTGACGGCACTGCGCTGCTGTTACAATGCGCATGCGCGAGAATGGGGCGGGACAGGCGGTCCGTGATAGTGACTCTCGCTAGCGCTGTCCAGGAAGCAAGTGCCTGTGGGCTTCAAATGCCCACAAGCAAAATGAGAACTGCAGCAAAGGAATTTTAAAAGTCTCTTCACACAATAACTCTGCAGATCGGCAGCGGATTTGAACATAGTAAGTGAACTGCATACAATTATAATGCACGATGAAAGAACATACTTTTATGTACAATGTGGTTGGAACTCCGCTTTAAGGTTAAATAAAGACATCAGTTCAACCAGTTCAACATGTGTGGCTGTATGTGTAAGTATTATGTCCCTACCATTCCCCATATCCCTGAATATTAGTTGTCCATCTAAGGATTTGTTTAAATTAGCTACATTTCTCGCTGCAACCACCGATTGGAAAGAAGTTCCACATCCTTACCGCTCCAATACACACGTTCGGAAATTCTGACAAGAAAACCGTGGATTTTTTTCCGACTTTTGACTCAAACTTGTCTTGCATACACACGGTCACACAAATGTTGTCTGAAATTCCGAACGTCAAGAATGCAGTGACTTACAACATAACAAGCCGAGAAAAATTAAGTTCAATGATTCCGAGCATGCGTCAAATTGATTCCGAGCATGCGTGTTTTTTGTGCATCGGAATTGCATACAGACGATCGGAATTTCCGACAAGAACTTTGTCCGATGAAGCCTACACATGGTCGGAATTTCCGACCAAAAGTTCACATAGAACTTTTCTTGTCGGACATTTCGATTGTGTGTATGCGGCATAAAAGTAAAAAACCTTTACGCAGTTTAAGGTTGAACCTTTTTTCATACAACTTCGATTGGCCATGTGTCTTCATGTGTGACCTGAGACTGAATCGTATCCTCCCAATGCTGGAATCACCATTAAGATGTTTGTATATCACTATCATATCCCCTCTTGAGTGCCTCTTCTCCAGGGAGAATATGTTTAATGCTTGTAGACTTTCCTCGTCACTGAGGTCCTCCAGTCCCCTTATTAGCCCTATTTTGGACTCTGTCCAGTTCTAGTACATCCTTCTTGAGGACTGGTGACCAGAACTAGACTCAAAATATGTCTGACCCAAAGTTTCAAGCAGAAAAAATGTCACAGTTAAACACCCCTTAACAAGTCTGCAAAAAGCAGCTTTACGAGTGTTTTTTTTTTTTTAAAGCTGCTTTTTTCCTGTCAGAAGCAAAAGCATTTATAGGAATTGGCTGAATGCCCCATGTGCATGAGGCATAAAAGCACTGAGTGTTCCAGAGTTGGACAATAAGCACAAATTACTATTATAATTCTATAAAATAGCTTAAGATCATTTAGACCCCTTTCACAGTGGGGCGTTTTTCAGGCGCTTTAGCGTTAAAAAAGGCAAATCGCCTGAAAGACGCTGCATCTGCAATCCCAATGTGAAAGCCCGAGTGCTTTCACACTAAAGCGCCTAAAAAACGCCTGAGTGTAAAATGAGTTTCAGTGTTAAAAAATGCGATTGTAAAGCGCCTGAAAGAAGCCTCATCTGCAATCCCAATGTGAAAGCCCGAGTGCTTTCACACTGAGGCGTTGCGCTGGCAGGGCGTCAAAAAAAGTCCTGCAAGCAGCTTCTTTTCAGCGCTCTAGGAGCGGTGAATACACCACTCCTAAAGCGCCCCTTCCCATTATGGCACTTTTTTTAACGCCAAAGTGCCTGAAAAACGCCCAAGTGTGAAAGGGGTCTTACTGAACATGATGTCACAGTTTTAGGACAGGCCACTATCATCTTATCCAGCAACCCTGTAGCTGCACCTTTCTCAACTTTTTTTTACTCTAAAGGACCTCCTATAATTATTTTCAGGTCTCAGGGAATTCCTGCTAAAATCAATTCATGGGGATCAGTGGAAAAAATTTCCCTTACAGTGGTTGTCAGTGGGAAAATGAAACACTTACAGTAGTGGTCAATGTGAAAATGCAACCCCTACAGTGGTGGTCAGGTTGCCACCCTTTTAAACAGCTACAAATATCATTAGAGTCGTGATCCTGACTCTGCAAGATAGCATTGGCCTTAGAAGTATGCAGGCAACATCAGATAGGAGGTCAGTCAACCAAACACAATGGGGGCGAAATATTAATTGAAGACTGATGGAGGCTTCACTTTCTTCAGGATCCATGTGTCACTATTTATAGACCTTATTGCTGATAAGTAATACAAACAATGTATTAATATCATAAAAGTACAACGATAAATTATCAACATAGAGAATCATACCGTGTATCACCAAATCATATATAAAAATAAAAAAATGAAAAAAGCAACAATATCATATACACTATGGGCCAGATTCAGGTAGAGTTACTCTGGAGTATCAGTGATACTCCAGCCTAACTCTCACTTTGAGCCGGCGTTTCTGTTTTCAGTAAGCAGAAAACAAGAAACGCCGGGTTGGAGTTACTATACGAGCGGCGTAATTGTATTTCGCCATCGTATCGGAACTGCAATTTTAAAAATGGCGCCGGGGGCGTTCCCGCTGATTAACGCCGAGAATATGTTAATCAGCGAGAATCGGCAATTCACGATCGTATTCGGGCCCGACGCAGTGACTTTCCGACGTTTCCGTAAGAGATATGCGGCGTAAAGATAAAGCAGCCCCCTAGTGGAGTATCCTATGTTAAGTATGGCCGTCGTCATCGCGTCGAAAAAAAAAAAATTTGAGTTGTTTGCGTAAAACGTCCGTGAATGGGGATTGACGTCATTGACGTTCACTGACAGAATTTGGAGCATGCGCACTGACAGTCGACGCATGCACAGTACGTTCGCCGTGGGATCGCGACAAGTTATAATAATACACACCCCCTACCCGCCCAATTTGAATTCCGCCGGCTCATTTTCGCTACGCCGCCGCAACTTTAGGAGCAAGTGCTTTGTGAATAACAGCACTTGCTCCTAAAGTTTCGGCGGAGTAACGTAAATGAGAAACGTTACTCCAAAGTAAAGAAGCGCCCATCTACCTGAATCTGGCCCTATATTACTAAAAGTATTGGAAGGCCTGCCTTTACACCCACATGAACTTTAATGGCATCCCAGTCTTAGTCCGTAGGGTTTAATATTGATTTGGCCCAACTTTTGCAGCTATAACAGCTTCAACTTTTCTGGGAAGACTGTCCACGAAGTTTGGGAGTGTGTCTATAAGAATGTTTGACCATTCTTCCAGAAGCACATTTGTGAGGTCAGGCACTGATGTTGACAAGAAGGCCTGGCTCGCAGTCTCTGCTCTTATTCATCCCAAAGGTATTCTATTGGGTTGAGGTCAGGATTCTGTGCAGGCCAGTCAAGTTCTTTCACCCCAAACGTGCTAATCCATGTCTTTATTGACCCTGCTTTGTGCACTGGTGCACAGTCATGTTGGAACATGAAGGGGCCATCCCAAATCTGTTCCCACAAAGTCAGAAGCATGAAATTGTCCAAAATGTCTTGGCATGCTGACACCTTAATAGTTCAGTTCACTAGAACTAAGGGGCCAAGCCCAATCCCTGAAGAACAACCCCACACCATAATCCCCCTCTAGCAAATGATTTGGACCAGTGCACAAACGTCCATAAGGACATCGATGAGCGAGTTTGGGGTGCCTGCACAGAGTGAACCCAATAGGACACATTTGGGATGAATTAGAATGGAGACTGAAAGCCAGGCCTTCTTGTTCGCATCAGTGCCTGACCTCACAAATGTGCTTTTGGAAGAATGGTAAAACATTCCCATAGACACACTTGTGGATAGCCTTCCAAGACGAGTTGAAGCTGTCATAGCTGCAAAGGGTGGGTCAACTTAATTTTGAACCCTAAGGACTAAGACTGGGATCCCATTAAAGTTCATGTGTGTGTAAAGGCAGGTGTCCCAATACTTTTGGTAAAATAGTGTATCTAATAAAATCTGACTAACTAAAATAAATGTTAGATTTGAGGATTGTGGGAGGAAAAAAAAAACATTCTTACCACATTATCAGCTATAAGAAGACCCTCATTTGTGTGAAACATGTCAATCCATATATGTCCTGTTGTCCATTGAAGTACATATGGTTGTATTATATGTCTATAGTGATGATAATGGGAATGGGAAATTTTTTATATTGTGATACGTAGTTTACTCTTTTTGGGCACTCTAAAATCTCTATTTTTGGCACGCTATAGTCTCTCTATTGGGGGAGGCATGGGGATCTTTTCTCTATAAATTCTTATCTCATATAGGTGATTGTGTCAGGTTTTTTAACAAAGTACCCCCACTCAATACCCACTTTTGTCAGTAAAAATATAATCCAAATTTATTGTACAAAATAAAAGATGAGGTTGTGTTTTGTAAATAGACACCAAATATATCAGGCCATTAAACTGAGTGTGCTCGCAAAATGTTGAAAAATTGTGCAGAGATTTCAGTTTTTCTGCACGTGTTCTACAAGGTCTCAAAGAATATAATTGTTGCCTCCCCGTGACTCTGGACACATGCAGGACCCTTCTTGTTGATTGCCCCAGCTGCGGTGGGTGCCTCTCCCCTGCCCCCTTCCCTCACGCCCGGCATGTAGAAGGAGATGAATGCTCCAAGCGAGTAGCCTTGCCTAGCCTTACATTTGTCAGTGATCTCCTGTTTCCGCCAGTTATGTCAACCCGTGGGACGGTCCACACAGCCAGAGTGCGACTTTCTGACCCCTCGAGGCTCCAGGAACTGCCTCCCTCTCTCTCTCTTTACACTTAGTGGTTGGAACCATCTCAGTGTGGGATGTCGATGGCAACATCATGACAGCTGTCCGAAATACAGCCGGAGATCCATTTACAGATGAGCACATTTACATTATTTATCTTGTAAGTGTTCTTAATCCTGCCTTTTATACTAAACCTTGGGATACTACACTTAGCTGGCGCATTGTTCCCTCTTTCTTGCTTCTCTTGATGTACAGTTCACTCTGCACTCCTGTTACCTGTTTTCAGTAGACCGCCCCACTGTCGGTTGATGTCACAGAGCTGGTCCAGGTTCTGGCAAGATCACGAAAATGCCTGGAGCGGCACACGACTCAGCCTTTCAGTGAGCCACTTAGAGCCTGAGCCTGCCACTCCCGCCCCCTCCACAGCCCAATGATCGGGGGGCAGAGCAGAGAGCGGTGACTGACAGTCAGCTTTCTGCTCAGGGAGCACTGAGACCCGAACAATTGGTGGTGTTAGATTGTTCATTTCTCATAGTGGGGGACCGATGCTCCACCAAGGTAAGCATGATTTTGAAAAAACAAAACTCCATACTAATTTTTTTAAGTCTTTTTAATTTAGTCTGTAAATGGGAGGAAATGGGGGCATGTGGAGGTGGGGCGGACTGAGGGAAGGGTTACTTTTGTCAGGAGATGGGGTTTATTTGCCATATTAATAGAGAATAATTATTTATATTTGTGAGCTTATCTACAGTAGGACAGGGTCAAATGTAAAACCTTGAAAGTACTAATAAATACTTTTAAGAGCAAGGCTGAATCTTAATGTGTATTCATGAGATTCTATTTTGCTCTTAAACTTATTTTATATCTATGTTAATTTTCTTGAAGAATGCACCACATATGAAGTGGTTTGGGGAAAGTAATTTTTTAAATAGTTGTTGAAATGTACTTTAGAATATGTTGGTAGTACATAAATGAACACCATTAATAAAATGATTGTAAAGCTTATTTATTTCTTACTATTACAGAAAATAAACTATGCTTACACATACACTCCTGCTTTTTAAATGTAGTATAAATCTGCACAATATATCAAATTGTATATAATTCTTTAAAAAGTAAGAATTAGAAATTAAGTAATCAATTCCATTTAGTATGTTCAGCACATAATTATGATATAGGTGGTTAGACAAGACATTTCCAAGAAGACTGCACTACTTCAGAGAAGGGACCTGCTAATTCCTGCAATTAAACTATTTAAAGGAAGTGCTAACAGTACATGTGTTATATTAGCAAATAGTTTTATTATCTTAAATTAGAAATATTATAAATTAGCATAAATTCAAGGCATTAATTAATTACTACAAATTGGAAAATGTTCCCTTATCTTTAGTGAAATGTATTTAATGATGAACATGTACTAATTACAGTGATTTTCTTATATTTTTTTGGACATCGGAATTGACCAAGCTTAATCTCATACATCTTTACCACCATTTTCTTAGGTCATATAAAATCAACGTTCAAATATAAGGCAAAGGAAATTTTTTTTTTTTGCATTGATGGAGCTAAATACAAAATTGTTACTGCTATTGTGAGGTTTTCTCAAACTAGCATTCAGACAGAAACTGATTTTGTAGATCTGCAGAGCTAAAAAAACGAATTTGTTAAGTATAGAAGTATTGTATTTGTATAGAGCCTGAGAAAAATACTGTATCTAAAAAAAAATCCATAAATAAACTTTACGTACTTTTTTATAGTAAAATGCACATTTGAAATATTGTACATACATAGGAGCTGTCTTTCCCACCAAAGGATTCATATTTCTGTTTATCCAGTCCTAAGATTTACACCTCTTTATATTTCTCTGCTGCAATAAAGCAAACTGTGATTGGGTAGTGAAGGACCAACTACAGACTAATAAAGACATCTGTCTGCACTCTATCACTGCCAGTGTGTTCCTTTTCAGCATATGTACATAGAGCACACCTGGTCGGTTCTTAGTACTGCCCTACCACTTACACCGCTGTAGAGGAGACAACAAGAGGTTGAAATCAAGTCAAATTTCTGGCACTTATACTATATGGATTTAGATTTAATAATGGTTTAATAAATAAATAACTGCATTAATTTAGTTGTTTTAGTATCTACTTAGAGTTCAGCTATTGAAAACATAACTCAATGGGAAGTAAGAGTGTATTTTTCCAATGTGAGGACATTTCCCTTGTGGACAATGGGTATAGAAAATAATCATCTCACTTTAAAATAAATGCATCGTTTTCTCTCTGACCAGGTTCCTCCTTGCTCTATCATCCAGTTTGGCTGGACATCCTGATCCAGGAAGGGTCTGCGTTACCAAATACCTTCCACTTCTTAATATTAGACTTCACTGTGCTTCTAGACATTGATAAAGCCTTTCCATTTTTTTGTGTATCCATCTCTTGACTTGTGTCTGTCCACAAATTTATCCCAGAAATCTTTTGACAGTGCCTTGCCACTCATAGTTGATGGTTTGCTTCGGTTGCGCTACCAGGGACTGAAAGGCTCCAGAAAACCTCTTTTCATGCTGAGCTAATCTAAATGACCACAGCTTTGTGTGCCATTTACAAAACACAAAAGAAGAGAGTGCAATGCCGCCCTAGTGTAACTTGGCTTTAATATGGTAAAGTTGAAAACACTACAATGGTCAAACTTACATTGTGTGAAGATAGATACAGCATAAGAATTCCACTGTGGCCGTACTCCTATAACCACAAGGAAAGGGGGAGCCATGGACGTTCAACCTAGCTGCCCGGATACAGCTCTTTTCTTTTGGGTTTTGTTTAGATGTGTTTCTGCCATCCAGATGATCCATAGGGAGCAGCACCACCCTTTGACTTGTTTAATTATCACCAATAGCCAGCTGGAGGGCTATACCAAACTGTTAATCAGCGCACCTGCTAGTTTTTCTTTTGTGTGTGTATTTTTTGTGTGCCATTAAGAAGGTGATTAGTAGAGATGGGCCGAACACCCCCCTGTTCAGTTCGCAGCAGAACTCCCAAACAGGGGAGTTCTGCTGCGAACCGAACAGGGGAAAAGTTCTAATCCAAATGGCGAACACCAATGAAGTACCAATTTTGAAGGCTTATATGCAAGTAAATGGCCATAAAAGGGGTATGGGGGTCTGGGTACTGCCCAATAGTTTTTTTCAGGAGCAGTGATTTTAATGATGCTTAAAGTGAAACAATAACAATTTAAAATTACTTTAATTATAGTGCCTAGGGGGTCCTCTTAGTCTGCCTGTAAAGTAGTACATCTGTAGCTTATGTAGCAAAAATTAAAAAGAACAAAGAACGGGTCAAATCACATTTAAAATGACTAGCAGTTGCAATTGCTGGCACCCAGCTATTGAAAACAAAATAAAGGAAACAAACAGCGTTTTAGTTTTAGCGTTTGGACACACAGTCCGAACAGCTAATATACGGACCGAGTAACTGTTCGTCCAACACTAATATCGAGCGACAAAACACACTAAAATTGTAGCAAAAATTGCAACGCCAAACGCCCCCTGTCTCTGTTCCAAAATTTGGTACATGAGCTTCTTTGGTGTGTTTCTAGAGTGGAGGAAGGCCCATTCAAATGAATAAAAAATGCAGTGCAGGTGTCGCTGCCGTACGCTTAGGTGTGAATGGAGGCTTAAGCAACAACAACGGGTGCTTTTATTGCTGATTCTGGCACAGAAATACTAGGTACATTCAGTGAGGTATAAATAGGCAGAAGGAGTTAAAGTAGTGAACATGGAATTGTATAGTCACTTTTTAACCTCCCTGGCGGTATGATTATTTCATATTTTAGGTGCTAAAAACGGTACAATTATTTTGCATGGAAATTTGGCATTTTACATTGTAGGCCTGCAATTCTTAGGAATAACTCACTTAAATCTGTCCAAACAATAGTCTAGTAGACATCCCGGGCATAATAAAACTTGAAACACAAAATCATAAATTATAATATAATAAATACATATAAATAATTATAACAAATAATATAATAATAATAAAAATTATTACTTTTAATTTTTTGATGAAGGATTTTCCCACAAATCACTATCGCTCAATTCTGCTTTTGGCATAAAGGAACACTTTTTGGTTGCTATGGACAGTTTCTAGGCAGAATGAACAGTTTTTATTATATAAAAGTACATGCAGGACACTGGTCAGACCACTAGGGACAAAGAGGGTGTGTATTTTGTTCATACAGTACTGTAATCTATAAGATTACAGTATATTTACTTTATTTACTTTTTTAAATTGGGCGCCGATCTCCACCCCCGCGCGTCGTAACGTAACGGAGCTCGGAGGCACTCGGCACTGTGCTGTGATCGAGCGAGAAGGACACCGCTTGATCACACAGCGGGGAGGATCCAGGGACAAGGTAAGTAACTTGTGCCTGTGGACACTGCGAGGCGGTCCCGAGTCAGGCTCGGGGTTACCGCTTTTGGTCCTGAAATTCCACCCCGAGCCCGACTCGGGATTAACGCTCAGGGGGTTAAGGCAGTCATAACTATGCAGGTGCTGAAATAGGGCTGACCAGAGTTGGGGTTTAATGCTACAGCACCCAGGGGACTTCACTCTGTTTTTATTTATATATATATATATATATATATATATATATATATATATATAAGTAAGTAAGTACACCCCTCACATTTTTGTAAATATTTTATTATATCATTTCATGTGACAACACTGAAGAAATAACACTTTGCTACAAAGTAGTGAGTGTACACCTTGTATAACAGTGTACATTTTCTGTCCCCTCAAAATAACTCAACACACAGCCATTAATGTGTAAACCGCTGGCAATAAAAGTGAGTACACTCCTAAGTGAAAATGTCCAAATTGAGCCCAATTAGCCATTTTCCCTCCCGGTGTCATGTGACTCGTTAGTGTTACAAGGTCTCAGGTGTGAATGGGGAGTAGGTGTGTTAAATTTAGTGTTATCGCTCTCACTCTTTCATACTGGTCACTGGAAGTTCAACATGGCACCTCATGGCAAAGAACTCTCTGAGGATATGAAAAAAAATCATTGTTGCTCTACATAAAGATGGCATAGGCTATAAGAAGATTGCCAAGACCCTAAAACTGAGCTGCAGCACAGTGGCCAAGACCATACAGTGGTTTGACATGACAGGTTCCACTCAGAACAGGCCTCGCCATGGTCGATCAAAGAGGTTGAGCACACGTGTTTAGCGTCATATCCAGAGGTTGTCTTTGGGAAATAGACGTATGAGTGCTGCCAGCATTGCTGCAGAGGTTGAAGGGGTGGGTCCGTCAGCCTGTCAGTGCTCAGACCATATGCCACCCACTGCATCAAATTGGTCTGCATGGCTGTCATCCCTACAGGAAGCCTCTTCTAACGATGATGCACAAGAAAGCCCACAAACAGTTTGCTGAAGACAAGCAGACTAAGCACATTGATTACTGGATCCATGTCCTGTGGTCTGATGAGACCAAGATAAACGTATTTGGTTCAGATGGTGTCAAGTGTGTGTGGTGGCAACCAGGTTACAAAGACAAGTGTGTCTTGCCTACAGTCAAGCATGATGGTGGGAGTGTCACGGTCTGAGGCTGCATGAGTGCTGCTGCACTGGGGAGCTACAGTTCATCGAGTGAACCATGAATGCCAACATGTACTGTAACATACTGAATCAGAGCATGATCCCCACCCTTCGGAGACTGGGCTGCAGGGCAGTATTCCAAAATGATAAAGACCGCAAACACACCTGCCAAGATGACCACTGCCTTGCTAAAGAAGCTGAGGATAAAACTGATGGACTGGCCAAGCATGTTTCTAGACTTAAACCCTTTTGAACATCTATGGGGCATCCTCAAATGGAAGGTGGATGATCGTATGGTCTCTAACATCCACCAGCTCTGTGATGCCATTAATGGTGTGAAAGAGGACTCCAGTGGCAACCTGTGAAGCTTTGGTGAACTCCATGCCCTATAAGGGTTAAGGCAGTGCTGTTAATGGTGGCCACACAAAATATTGACACTTTGGGCCAAATTTGCACATTTTTACTTAGGGGTGTACTCAGTTTTGTTGCCAGCGGTTTAAACATTATTAGCAGTGTGTTGAGTTATTTTGAGGGGACATTTACACTGTTATACAAGTTGTACACTCACTACTTTACATTGTAGCAAAGTGTCATATCTTCAATGTTGTCACATAAAAAGATATAATAAAATATTTACAAAAATGTGAGGGGTGTACTCACTTTTGTGAGATACTATAAAATATATACAGAATATATTTTTATTTTTTGTCAAAGTTAGTAAGTTAAGTTGATAATGAAACATAAGTATTGCATAGGTGATTATGAATAAGCCATGGGCACAGAATAGAGTCCTATGACTTTCATGCTTCTTATTATAGTAGTAACAGTGTACTACAAGTTTAGTGTCATAATGCATTTTATGTCCACTTTAGGAGAAGAGTCTTCCTGCTGGCCTCAGTAGAATTCCATTGAAGGTGCCTTCGTTGTTTCCACAGTAAACACACAGTTACAGTGGTTTTCACTGCTGGAGGCAAGCTATGCAATCTGGGCAGGATGTACAAGTTTATAGATATAAATCTCAGTAGCAAATATTTACTGCAAATGTTTACAAGGTAGCCGTTGAAAGGAAACAGAATATTAATTATATGTTAACTCATGCATAACACATCAATATGATAATTCACAGATAGATCAAATGTGAACACAGGATTTTATTGAGTCTTCACTCCTAAGGCTACATAACACGTACTTTGTGAACCACTCTCTCTCAGTTTCTGAGCATAAATCCACATGTAAGCCTACAACACATATCTGTATATTATATATGTTACGTGTATATAAAAAAGGAAATGTTTGAACCTAGGCCTTTCAAGAAAATATAAACAGAAGCTGTATACCTAACTTTGGGTCAAATGCTTATTCTGATACTTGGCAGTGCTAAGGTTGATATTTATTAACAATGACCCACAGTGTTCTACACAAATCGTTTTCAGTCTGGTCCTTCATTTATCTTCCTGGAATATCAGCAGGTTGCTAGCAGCAATGTTCAAGGCTGATTATAATGTGACATGTGTCCCAGGCAGCGCCCTCTAAAGGGTTGCAAAAAAAATATTCTTTACACAGCTGCTTCTAGAGGACCTTCCATCACAGAACACATAAAAAAAAAAAATACTCCTTTCTGAACATCCCACTTCTTGACTGATTAAGATGACCTGTTATATTAATGCAGACGTGTTACAATAAATAATATTTATAGTTGGGTGGTTTTCATTTAGGTTAGGTTGTGGTGACTTTTATTCCTTTTGTGTGATAGTTCCTACTTAGGCCTCTTGTGTACTCAGCATTTAGCCTGTGTGCCTCCAAACGTTGCAGCAGCCTGACAGGTCTTATGTAGCTTGGGACAAGGCCACCCGTCACATGACCCTGTCTCCCTCTGACTCAAGGAAAAACCTGGGCTTTCCCAGTGATGCGACAGGTGACCCCGCCCCCCTCTGATGTAACACAGGTTTCCCTGTGAATTTTTTACACTTTCTTTATCAAATGGTAGGGGTACAATGTACCCCTTACCAATTCACATATGGGGGGGCCAGGATCTGGTTTTTCAGATTCCGATTAGCCCCCCGCTCGCAGACCCCCACAACCACTGAGCAAGGGTTGTGGGGATGAAGCCCTTGTCCCCATCAACATGGGGACAAGGTGATTTGAGGGGTCACAGACCCCCAAAGCATCCTCCCCATGTTGAGGGCATGTGGCCTGGTACGGTTCTGGAGGGGGCGCTCTCTCATCCCCACTCTTTTCCTGCGGCCTGCCAGGTCGCATGCTCGGATAAAGGGTCTGGTATGAATTTTTGGGGGGAACTCCACACCATTTTTTTTTTATTTCGGTCTGGAGTTCCCCTTAAAATCCATACCAGACATGAAGGGTCTGGTAAAAAATATTTGGGTGGAACCCCACGTCATTTTTTTTACATTTGGCACAGGGTTCCCCTTAATATCCATACCAGACCTGAAGGGCCTGGTAATAGAATTTTGGGGAACCCCCACGCATTTTTTTATCAATGACTTTCAATGACTTTTCTATGTATTGCCAGGAGTCGACAATTCATTACAGCCGCGAGTACTTTTAAATTACTTTTTTTCCTTCAGAAATTACATTTTGTGCAGGGACAGTTCTAAGCACGGAAAACAAGCACTACCTTACAGTAATACTATACACAACCCCCAGGTACAAAATTTAAAGGAATATTTACCTTTAATTGTTTCACTTTAAGAATTACTAAAATCACTGCTCCCAAAAATAAATTATGTTTTTAAAACATTTTTTTGCATTGATCCATGTCCCCTGGGGCAGGACCCAGGTCCCCAAACACTTTTTATGACAATAACTTGCATATAAGCCTTTAAAATTAGCATTTTAGATTTTTCATGTTCGTGTTCCATAGACTTTAACGGAGTTCGGATGTTCGAACAAATTTATTGCCTGTTCGCATGTTCTGATGCGAACCAAACTGGAGGGTGTTCGACTTATCCCTAAAAGTGAGTCCACAAATAACCCAGTGGGAAGACAGCCCAGGCAGTTCCAACAGTGTGCAGAGAGCAGGATTCAGCCGAACTAACAGCACCTGTCGAGAGGATTAGAATGGAGGCTGGCCATCTTGTGCCCAAGAAGGCAAATGTCCAGAGAAGTTGCCAGCCCTACCCATTCCCTCCTAGTCAGGACTTTTTCCCTGACACTAGTTCTGTTCCTACCAGGCGAGGTACCTGTCCCTACTCTACCAACTCACAAAATGCATGCCAAACCTAGAAGCCAGGGCCTTAAAAAGGCTCTGCCTGACCCTGATGGCTGCTAGAGTCACATAGGGTGGCAGCACCCAATTGGATCCCTTCCCCAGTGATCCAGGAAACCATAGAATAGCTACATTCCTCTTGACTTCCTCTCCAACTCCAGTGCCACTGTGAAATAGCGCCACCTGCAGTGGGGAAAATAGACTGCACCTAACTACACCTGCAGCCTGTCAAAGTCTATAAAAAATGCTGTGGATCAACTGGGCTGCAGGTGGTGGGATTATAAATTACACCTGTGTCTCCTGGGTGTACTAAAAAACTGGGATTGAATGCACAAAGCGTAAATGCCAAGTGTGCAAGGGACCTTAAACATATTAGGGTTTATTGACTAATGGCAAATAGACTGTGCACTTAGCAAGTGCCGTTTTACTTGTTTTCCACAGAGCTTAGTAAATCTAGTGAAGTTTTACTTTGTAAAGAATACCCAATCTGGTGCAATCTGAGGGGGGCCAAACCTGTGATATCAGAAATAAGAGTAAACACCCTCCTCCAGTAACTTTTTATATGGGGGCACTCCCAAAGAATGTTTGTAGACAATCACGCCAACATAAGTTATCATTGGGGTTTGAGTATTTAGCCAGACGGACAGGTGTTAAATAGGTGTTGAGTATTTAGCCAGACGGACAGGTGTTAAATACCAACTATTTCCCAGTAATTAATGCATTTGGCTGTTTTAGTGATGTGCTGGATTGCTTTTAACCATTGTGACTCTGAAGTGTGACCCCCAGATCCTTCTCCCAGTGCACTAGAGCAGGGGCTTTATTAAATGTGGATTTGGTTTGCAGGAGCCAGTAAAAGGTGTAAATACCTTTCTTTCTGGATTGGGTAGATGACCAGAATGAACAAGGTACATTGATGCAAGGAATGGTGTTTTTCCGTAGATAGGATCCAATTTGCATGGGTAAAAACTGTACGTGTCGAGGGGGTGAAGATGTGTTTAGTTAGTGTGGCAAAGGAACACCTTGTTTTTTTCCCTTTGCCACAGAAAATTGTTTAGAATGCTTTCATTTCAGCAAATAACGAGAGGGTATTGAGATAGGTAGTGCTCAGTATACATATAAGATTTCGGGAAGTACCACCATTTTAAATGCCAACCTCCCAGACCACATTAAGTAGAATTTGCTAAGTCTATCTAATTCGGCTCTGCAAGATGAAACTAGGGGAGTGTACAGTAGGTGACCGCGATATTGTGTCAATCTCGCTCCCTTTCTCGGCGAGATTGACCACCTACGAGCCCCATTGGGGGAGCCAGCGCCGAGCTGGCTTGCCGCGATGGATACAAAGCCGTCATAGATGCGGCGGGGATGCGACTTGTATTCCCGCCAAATCTACACGTGGCGTTTGGTATGAATCATGAATCATGAGGGTGCTTGGTGTGCTTCTGTACCTTTAAGGAGGGGTGGCTCCCCTTTAGTCCACCTGCCCCTATCTATCCATTAAAATGCATGTGCCTCCATTGTGAGGACACTCACTGTTAGTGTTAGGACCACAGAATTATGGGGTGCCTTGGCGCGGCTCTGTGGCTCACACATGCGTTTGCAAATGCGTGCGGACAAAACCCCTGTTTTTAACGCACATTGTTAGACAGGTTAATTGGTTGTTCTGCTAGCTGGTCGGTAAGTAGGCTTGGTTATTCCCTGGGCATTCCCCAGGTTCTTGTTGTTATATGAATCATGAGGGGGAACTACACGCCTACGTGGGTAGGTACCGGAGCATGATGGGACTGTGACGTCATAAGAGAGGCCTATATAAACCGATGGGAGCCGCACACCCGACATAACAGCAGGAAGAAGCACTGTGTCAACATCTGGAGAAGAGAAGAGAAGAAGACAGAAGAACGGCACAGAAGAGCGGACTGGCCGCTGCTAGTAATTGAGCTAACACGAAGATAGCGGCGGCCAGTCCTGAAGAAGAAGGCACCGGAGAGCGCCGAGTCAACAGCGGAGAGCGGAGAAGGCCCCCGGAGAGTGGAAGAAGACCCCCTGGAGAGTGGAAGAAGACCCCTTCAGAGTGGAGAAGATGGAAGAAGACCCCCGCAGAGTGGAGAAGACCCCCGGAGAGCGGAGAAGACCCCCGGAGAGCGGAAGAAGAAGGCCCCCCTGGAAAAAGAGCTAAAGAAGAGGGGAGCCCCCGGAGCTGACTAATAAATTACTTTAAAAACCCTGTGTTGTTTATTTATTTTTACACTTTGCCTCCAGGTGAATGGGTAGGGGTACGATGTACCCCATATTCATTCACTTAGGGTGGGGGGCCGGTATCTTGGGGCCCCCTTATTAAAGGGGGCTCCCAGATTCCGATAAGCCCCCCGCCCGCAGACCCCGACAACCAGCGGCCAGGGTTATCGGAAAGAAGCCCTGTCCTTATCAACATGGGGACAGGGTGCTCTGGGGTGTTGGGGCCGCAGTGCGCCCCCCTGCCCCAGAGCACCTGACCCCCCCATGTTGAGGGCATGCGGCCTGGTATGGCTCAGGAGGGGGGCCTGGTACAGGTCTGGTACGGGTCTGGTCTGGTATGGATTGTGGGGGAACCCCCACGCCGTTTTTTTTCGGCGTAGGGGGGGTTCTCCTTACAATCCATAGCAGACCTAAGGGCCTGGTATGCCTCCTGGGGGGGAACCCATGCTGGATTTTTATTTCAAATTTGACGTGGAGTTCCCCCTCATGATTCTTACCAAACGCCGCGTGTAGATTTGCCGGGAATCCAAGTTGGATCCCCGTCGCTTCTATGACGCGCTCGCTGGAATGTGCTTTTTCCATTCCAGTGAGTGCGAGATGTCGGCACCATGTCGCCGAGAATCAGCACGATGCTGTCGTGCTGGAAACACAATCTCGGTGACAGGTACTGTAGTTGGCATGAAAGAGATTAGTGAAAGGGGATGTTACCTATTAACCACTTGACCACTGGGCACTTAAACCCCCTTCCTAACCAGACCAATTTTCAGCTTTCGGTGCTCTCACAATTTGAATGACAATTACTCAGTCATACAACATTCTACCCATTTGAAATTTTTGTCCTTTTTTTCACACAAATAGAGCTTTCTTTTGGTGGTATTTGATCACTTCTGGGTTTTTTATTGTTTGCGCTATAAAAGAAAAACGACTGAAAATTCTGTAAAAAAAAAAAAAAAATACTTGTTTCTGTCATATTAGTGGGTTATTTCTCACACACAGCATATGCATACCACAAATTACACCCCAAAACACATTCTGCTATTCCTCCCGAGTATGGCGATACCCCATGTGTGAGACTTTTACACAGCGTGGCCACATACAGAGGCCCAACATGCAGGGAACGCCATCAGGCGTTCTGGAACACCCAGACCAATTCTGAAATTTCTCTCCTACATGGAAAAATCATCATTTATTTGCTAGAAAATTACATAGAACCCCAAAACATTATATATTCTTTTTAAGCAAAGACACTAGAGAATACAATGGCGGCCGTTACAACGTTTTATCTCGCACGGTATTTTCGCAGAAATTTATTGAACGCGTGTTTTTTAAAAAACTGTTTTGTGCTTAAAACAAAACAGTAAAGTTAGCCCAATTTTTTTTCATAATGTGAAAGATGAAGTTACGCCGAGTAAATAGATACCCAACATGTCACCCTTCAAAATTGCGCACACTCGTGGAATGGCGCCAAACCTCGCTACTTAAAAATCCCCATAGGCGGTATTGCAGAGTATCGCGCAGGGTATTGCAGAGTATTGGGGTATTGCAAAGTATCATGCAGGGTATTGGGGTATTGTCGAGTATTGGGGTATTGCCGAGTATTGGGGTATTGCAAAGTATCATGCAGAGTATTGGGGTATTGCCGAGTATTGGGGTATTGCCGAGTATTGGGGTATTGCCGAGTATTGGGGTATTGTTAAGTACTGGGGTATTGCCGAGTATTGGGGTATTGCCGAGTATTGGGGTATTGCCGAGTATTGGGGTATTGCAAAGTATCATGCAGAGTATTGGGGTATTGCCGAGTATTGGGGTATTGCCGAGTATTGGGGTATTCCCGAGTATTGGGGTATTGCCGAGTATTGGGGTATTGTTGAGTACTGGGGTATTGTTGAGTATTGGGGTATTGTTGAGTACTGTATTGTTGAGTATTGGGGTATTGTTGAGTATTGGGGTATTGTTGAGTACTGGGGCATTGCCGAGTATTGGGGTATTGTGGTGTATTGTTGGGTACTGGGGTATTGTTGGGTACTGGGGCATTGCCGGGTACTGGGGTATTGCCGGGTACTGGGGTATTGCCGGGTACTGGGGTATTGTGGGGTACTGGGGTATTGTGGGGTACTGGGGTATTGTTGGGTACTGGGGTATTGTTGGGTACTGGGGTATTGTGGGGTATTGTTGGGTACTGGGGTATTGTTGGGTACTGGGGTATTGTTGGGTACTGGGGTATTGTGGGGTATTGTTGGGTACTGGGGTATTGTGGGGTATTGTTGGGTACTGGGGTATTGTGGGGTATTGTTGGGTACTGGGGTATTGTTGGGTACTGGGGGATTGCTGGGTACTGGGGATTGCAGGGTACTAGGGGATTGCAGGGTACTAGGGGATTGCAGAGCTGGGATGTTTTGAGGGATGGCTGGATCTGTGACTGCATTTGTCACAGATCCAGCCACAGCTCAGCTGCTGACACCCCGCTCCCCCCCCCCCCCTCTCCTCGCACACTGTACAGAGAGGAGAGCGAGGAGAGGGAGGAACCGGCGTCATCAAATGACGCCGGTTTGTTTACAAGTGATCGCGCCGTCATTCGACGGCGCGATCACGTGGTAAACGGCCGCTATCAGCGGCAATTTACCGTGATCCGTGATGCGCCGGGTCTTCTAGACCCGGCGAGCACGGACACTTTCGCGAGCGCGTCCCAGGGGACGCGCAATCGCGGAAGTGCACGAGGACGTCCCAGGGACGTCGTGTCAAAGCAACTCCACCGCGCCGTAGCAGTAAAATGCTTATGGCGCGGTGGGGAAGTGGTTAAGGCTTTTTGTCTACCCCTGTCCTGGAGGGGTTGAGTATTTATGCAGCGCTGGCATCTTCCCATAACAGGAGGGGGTGGTCGCTGCATTTAGATTACCACTCCCACTCCAGCCGATCCGGGGTGTAAGTGGCTGTTCACAATGAGGCCTGGCTCTCGTGGTTCTATGACGCGCGTGTGCACCAGTCGTTTACGTCCCGCTTTCCCTCGCGACGGCGTGACGCGTGCGCACATGCGCGCCATGACCGCCAATGCTATTGGACATTGACGCCTATAGTGGGTTGGTCCGTGTCCTTATTGGCCCCTGGGCTAAAGTCCCAGGTCTGTTTCTATTTGGTAATTTCGTCGATGTGCCTTCACTTCCACCCATAAGGTGTGGGAGTTGGAGGTTCATAATGAAGATTAGCTTTCGGCCGTGGAGTGCATTAACGTGCGCAATAGCCGCCCACGTTAGTTGCAAATGAGGCTTGGTTTTTTCCTCCCTTGCGCATGCGCGCACGGACCGGAACCATGGCTTTTTTCTTTGACGCTGTGAGGTATTTAGGGGGGTAATGCGGTGTGCCGCCCGTGCCCCTTGATGAAGCGATCTTTCGCGAAACTAGTAGAGCGGAACGTGCGGTACATTGGTGTCACCCCCCTGGACTGCTTGGTTACCCTGTGGACGGGTCGTCTGTATGTATCCGGCTGGGACATCAGACTACAAGGCTCTTTTTCACTGCAAAATTATCGTTTTCATCCAGCGTGTGGCTTCGTAACCCTTTATACCTTCATGCTACCTGGGGTCCCCTATAACCAAGGGACTGCCGTGATCTGGTAAGCAGATTTATATTCTTTGTTGGTGAAGGATCCTAGCTATCTGGTTGTCACTCCGTATTGATGGTTCATCTGACTATATACTTTGAGGACTCCTTTTTTCTTCACTGGTGAAGGAGCATTTCACATTGATCACTTCTGTGATCCAACTTTTCAATCACTTCTTCATCTATGGACTTGTGATAGAGGGTTCATGTCTAATGTTTTTTGCATGTACATGACCATATGATGATTGTTTAGTTCTAATTGATTATTAATATTCACATTTGTTCCACAATTTCACATTAATTGTGTACATTGTATAGCGCTACTTGTTTTTTTTCTATGTTTATATCACTGTTTAATGTTACACAGTAAGGTGCAGCTTTACAATTTGCTATATCAGCAATCCCCTTCTTACCCGTTTGAGCTACGGGTTTGTTCTTTTTCATCTTTTTTTCACATTTCTACACACATTTTTAAAACTGAAGCTTTTTCCATTTCATCATGGACATCTTTGATTTTCGTGCACAACGAATAGTCAATACAGAGGGTGTATTTGATTCCACCCCCACGGCTCCAGGTCCTGACATTAGCGGTTTATTCATGCAAATAAAAAACCTTCTAGTGGCTGAAATCCACACTCAGTGGGACATCGCATTCCTGGAAACCTATATCAGGAGTACCATGGTCCCCAGGAGTTTAAGATGGGAGGTGTGCCCCCAAAAGGGTGACACCGACCTAGTAGGTTGGGCCAAATATTTTAATGAATCCGGGGTAGCCTTTTTGTGATTTCTTGCAGAGAGAAAGAGTGGCAAACTGGCTAGACTGGATAAGGAAATTAAGTTGGTAAAGGACCTACTTGTTCCCTTTAAAAATGGTGATGAGTATAAGGTACATTCCACCAATCTTCTCAAAACTTTAGATAGAGAAGAAAAGGAACAAAAAAACAAAAAGAAGAAAAAGTTCATCAGGGACAGTGATGATTGTAAGTCAAGTTTTGTTTTCTTATGGCAAAAGAATCTTGCTTCAGAGGCTAATGGGGATTCAGGGATGGACACACTACCCCAGCCCTCTGGGGTGATCAACCCTCCTTCTGGGTCCACACCTTCACAGACTCAGGGAGGGAACAACACCCACCCATCCCGTCAGGGAGTTTCAATACAATCCCATAGGCCCCCACTAAGGGTATTGGGAGGGGGGAAAACTCTGGTCACGGTATCAAACACTACAGCCAGGGGATGTCCCCTCGTACATGGGATCTGAACCCCGGCAATTTAGAGACATCCATCCCACAACATGGGTTTTGATAGGCCCAATTATGGGTATCATCAGGGGGTAAACAACGGAGGGAATGGTTTCAATATCCCCACACAAAACCATTTTTTTCCCATACCCGATTTTGAGAACCCCTGAGGGTTACATACCAGAAAGGGGAGGTTATGGATTTAACAATCAGGTGAGAAATCCCCCCCCCCCACCCTTTGGGCTATCCAGATCAATCTAGCAACCAATATGGTTTAGATTATCCCGTGGGACCTCCCAGGAATCAATCCAGCCAGAGTTGGGGTTTTCCCAGGGCCCAACAGGGCCGGGGAGGCCCCATTGAACAAAGAGGGGGACTAGAGGAGGGAGGAGGGCCCAGTCGGCAAAAGAGAAAGCAAATTTAGGGATTGGTATTTACAATTTAAGCCAGCAGGTGCTGACCGACCCTGAGAAGAAACTTTTGGACAAAGGTCTGAAATTCGCATGAGCAAATTCCAGACCTACATGGATGTCCACAAGTTCACCAGGCGACTCAGCATCAAGAGGCACTTTTTTTTCCAATCCGATCTCGGATTGGCAGTTGCCCACATTCAAGCCTGGCCAATGCTTCATTGTTTAACCCACCAGGGTCATTGGCTCCCACTATCAGGGTCTTTAGGGATGTAGTCCTTTATGATCTCGAACAGATCAAAATCAAGAGAACTAACATGAATAGAGACTTGGGGATGGCGGACTGAGCAGACGTTTGTCTTGAGCTCTCTTGGAGTGTGATCCTATAATCTTATCCGTATACCGTGACTGTGGGGATCTTTCGGTTCCAGGCGCCGCTGAATGCCTTCTAAAGCATCCGGGAATCAGAGGAGGAGCAGGCGGTTAAAAAAAACCCGTGTGGCCCTGTGGAATCCTCTCCTGTTCTCTGCGAGCTGCGGCCTGCTGCGCGCCATCGCAACATGGCCTCACAGACTGTCCATGAGGAGGACTCTCCCCGGCCGACTCCGGGCATACCGGAGGTGATGGCTGCTATAGCCTCTTGCCAGACTGCTCTCACTACGAAGATCGAGGAGGTACAGCTGGATGTCGGCTTGATGCGGCAGGATTTGGACAAGATGCGCTCCCGCGTGTCTGAAACTGAGCAGCGGGTTGGCGAGGTGGAGGATACGGTGGCTGATCACGCAGCCTCCATTAGGGCCTTGCAGACCAAAGTGAGGGCGCTGGAGTACAGGGCTGAGGATGCCGAGAATAGGAGCCGCAGGAATAATTTACGGCTGGTTGGCCTGCCGGAGGGGGTGGAAGGACGGTCTCCTGCCCTGTTTACTGAGGTACTCCTCCGCTCATTGCTACCGGCGGCGCGGCTCTCCCCCTACTTCGCGGTGGAACGTGCTCACCGGGTTCCCCCCAAGCCCGGACCGGAGGGGGCCCCGCCGCGTACCTTCATACTGAGGCTGCTTAATTTCCGAGACCGGGATGAGCTACTTAGGGCAGCGCGAGCGGCTGGTGAATTGCCTTATCGCAACGGCCGGATTTTGATGTTCCCGGACTACACTATTGAGACCCAGCGCCAGCGCAGGTCGTTCGACGGGGTGAAGGTGGCTCTCTGTGCTAAGGGCATTAAATACAGTGTCCTCTTTACTGCGAAGCTTCGGGTGGTGGATGGGCAGACTGCCCGCTTCTTCACCTCCCCTAAAGATGCTGCGGCTTGGCTGGAGACCCTGCCGGACTGATACGGCTGTTCTTCTTTCCTGTTGGAGGGTGTCGGCTGTTCGTGCGGAGGTATGGTGCTATTGACTATCCTGGGACCCCCTTTGGACTTCATCCCCTTTCGGTTTCCTGTTGGCGGGACGCGGTGAACATGACTGCACAGCTCCTGTTGTGGGCTTCTTGTCTTTCAGGGCCCCCGTGAACATGTCTGTACGGCTGACTGTCTGGGTGTGTTGGATGTTCACTAGGGGGTTGGCTGCTGTGGACCTCTGGATTTCCATGGCGTCCAAATACCATGCCTGCCCGGCGGACTGTCAGGGTATCCCTCAGTTCTTTGCTCCTGTACCTCTCGGGGGGGTTCTTTTTCCCCCCCTTTTTTTTTTATTTTCTTTTTTCCCTCTTTATATACAGTATATTTTGTTATTTTATTTTTTGCTGATTTTTTGGCCACTATACCCCCTGTATACATCCAGCAATGTTACCCGTTTTTTACTTCTGCTTTAAGTGATGGTGCCCCTGCTTAGTCAGGTATAAGCTATAAGATGTTTCTGCTCACTCCAACTGGGTGACTCATGACTAACTTTATTTCCACTGGTTCCTCTGCCGTCAGGTGGTCGAGTCGAGTCCTAACCTGGTGGCACGCCCCCAGCCAGTGGTTGTGTTCCTGTTAAAGGGTGTTATGGGTCTTAGATGCGCCTCTTTGTTCTGGGGTGCATGGGGTGGGGGGGAGGGGGGGTTGGCAGTTGCTAACCCGGGCGCTGTAAGATTGTTCTGTTTTTTTCTTTCTGTTTTTGTGTTTGTATTGTTTTGTTGGTCTTCTGGGAATGCTCTGTATCTATATTGGTCCCGGTCTGGGTTTAATGTGGGGCCGGGCAGGTGGAGCACTGATATCCTACGCTGCACCCGGGGGGCCGGCTGGCTCCCTCGGGTCCAGGGTTACTGGGAGATTTTCCCTCAGTGCACCCTTCTGTTATGGTTATGGTACATCCCATGGCCGAGTGTTTGATAGTGTCCTGGAACGTGAGGGGCCTCAACTCGGCCGTTAAACGTTCCTTGGTCCTCAACTATCTGCGGAGGCTCCACCCCCAGATTTCTATACTGCAGGAAACACACTTGATGGGCTCCAAGGTCTTGAGTCTGAAGAGGGCGTGGATCGGTGGCATTATCATGCACCCTATTCTAACTACGCTAGAGGAGTGAGTGTCCTGGTGCACAGATCCCTGCCCTTTCAGCTTATTGCTGTCAAATTGGATCCTCTGGGCCGCTACCTCATTTTACATGTTCTGATTTCTGAGATCCCATATGTGCTGGTGGGGGTCTATCTCCCTCCCCCAGCAGATGTGGGGGTACTTCACTTTCTAATGCAACAGATTGTTATGTATAATGTGGACAATGTCCTTTTAATTGGTGATTTTAATCTAGTGCCGTCCAGGGATCTGGACAGGCTCCACCCCTCTGGTCCCACGCAGCAGGGTCTTTCTCACTGGGCATCTGCCTTTTTATATGACGGATGTCTGGCGACATTTCTATGCGTCGGACAGGGAGTTTACCTGTCTCTCCAGCACCTACCGGACCATGTCTGGGATCGATTTGGCCTTTGCCTCCCCGACGCTATTGCGTAGGGTGATCTCTACTGAGATCCTTTCTCGGGGTATATCCGACCATGCTCCGTTGTCTGTTGTTATTCGGACCTTGCAGGTGGGGGAGAGGGGGCTGTGGAGGCTGTCTAGGTACTGGATTGCGTACCCTGAGATTCAGGAGGCAATGCCAGAGGCGCTATGTAACTTTTGGGTGGACAATGATGGGTCTGCGGGCCCTGAGGTGTTGTGGGACACCTTTAAGGCATGGGTGAGAGGAGAATTCATTACTCGTATAGCTTAGAGGAAGAGGCAATCTGTGCAGTCTCTGCGGTCCTTAGAGGATCAGGCGAAGCTCCGGGAGGCTGAATATGTGAGGGCGCCCATTCAGAATAACTATATTGCCTGGCAGGACTCAGTGAGGGACCTGTCTCTCCTTAGAATTGACCTTACTAAAAAATCTATGCTTGAGACGTCCCAGAGGGTGTTTGAGTTTGGGCACAAAAATGGCAGGCTGCTGGCCTGGTTGGCAAGGGGGCAGCAGGGGGTGACCCACATTGCTCATTTGAAGGGACAGGAGGGCCAACCGCTGACTAGCCAGGTAGATATCAATGAGCGCTTCCTGAGCTTTTACCAGACCCTTTACACCTCTAAGGCTTCCTATAGTTCTCTGGAGCTCCACCGATACTTAGATAGAGTTTCTCTCCCCTCATTGGACTCAGACACTCGTGGGAAGTTGGACGAGGATATTTCCTTGGAGGAGGTGCAGGAGGCATTGGGCTCCATGCAGACGGGGAAGGCCCTGGGCCCAGATGGGATTCCTATTGAGCTGTATTCCACCTATCAGGAGCTGTTGGTACCTAGACTTACCGCTTTGTTTAAGCGGTTTACTACTTCAGACACTTTGCCTGACTCGATGTACGAAGCGATAGTGGTGCTGATACTTAAGCCGGGCAAGGACCCGGAAGAGTGCACCTCCTATAGGCCTATATCATTGATCAATACGGACGCTAAATTGTTGGCAAAAATTTTGGCTCGTCGGCTTAGTGGGGTGATGGATAATCTTATCCATGTGGATCAGACGGGATTCATGGTTGGGAAGGGGACAGACATTAATATCCGTTGATTGTTCCTCAACCTGGCAACCACTCATAGTAACAGCGGTTCTAGAGTCATAGCCTCGCTGGATGCCAAGAAGGCTTTTGACTCTGTGGAGTGGGGCTATTTGTGGGAGGTGTTGCGACAGTTTGGTTTTGGTCCGCGATTCTTACACTGGTTGGGCCTGCTATATCGTGCACCTAAGGCGAGGATAATGGTGAACAACTCACTGTCGGACTTCTTTTTGCTCGGGCGGGGGACCCGCCAGGGGTGCCCGTTGTCGCCTAGCCTATTTGCCCTGGCGCTGGAGCCCCTGGCGGTCTTGGTTCGTGATTCTAGTCGCATCGAAGGTCTAAGGCTGGGCCCTTTAGAAGAGAAGATCTCGCTATACGCGGATGATACCCTTTTATATTTACACAACGCGGATTCCTCGTTGACTGCAGCCCTAGAGATCTTTGACGTATTTGGGAGGTTTTCGGGGATACGTATTAATTGGTCCAAATCTGTTCTATTTCCCCTGTATGCGCGGGCCGGAATGTCGGGGGCTCAGACTCCGCTTCGGTGGGTGGATGAGTTTGTATACCTGGGAGTCAGGGTGGCAAGAGACCTGCGTTCCTTCCACTGCCTCAACCTATTACCTGTGATCCAGCGCCTTAGAGACCACTGTTCCCGCTGGGCTGACCTCCCTCTCAACCTCCTGGGTCGTATCAATCTCATAAAGATGATCTACCTCCCCAAGCTGACTTACATTTTTAGGAACTGCCCGGTGTGGCTACCCGCTTCTTTTTTTAGGGAGGTGGATGGCTGTATCGGCTCCTTCCTGTGGCGGGGTTCTTCCCCCTGGTTGGCTAGGGCGACCCTCCGGCTCCCTGTGAGTTGTGGGGGACTTGCCCTCCCTGACTTGTTGACTTACTACTGGGCAGCTATGTTGGTCACGGTGAGATGGTGGTTTCAGCAGTCCAGGGCTAATGCGGCTGTCTGTTTGGAAGCGGCCATCGTGGGCTCCCTCACGGAGCTTACCAACCTTGTGTACCGGGGCCCCTCGGCGTCCCCTCTGTTGCCGATCCCGACTGTGGCGACCCTTCGGGTCTGGGGGGTGGCTAGAAGACGGTTCCTGAATCCCGACCAGCGGTCCCCCTTTACCCCCCTGTGGGGCAACCCTTGTCTCCCTCATTTTAGAACCATTCCGGATCCGCAGCTGTGGGCCCGCTTTGGCATTAAGTTGCTCCGCGACGTTTACAGCCACGGGGCTCTTCTCTTATTCCGAGCTCTGACGAATAAGTTTGGCCTTCCTTTAAGGATGGCGTTTATGTATCAGCAGCTCCGTCACGCAGTCAGGGTGCAGTTCCCGTCCCCCCCTACTCTAAAAGCCGATTCCATTGAGGACCTGTTAACGCAGGAGACTCTGGCTAAGCCACTGTCTGAGCTGTATTTTGCTCTCCAGAGGAGGGATTCCCCAAAGATGGAAGCCTTGTGGGATAAATGGAGGGGGGATTTCCCTGAGTTGGACAGAGAAACCTGGGAGGAGTGTTTTGAGGCTAGCTCTAAAGTGGTCATCTCCTCTAGGGATAAGCTGATTCAAATGAAATTTCTGCACAGGGTTTATTTCACGCCTCAGAGACTGCACAGAATTTATCCGCTTCGTTCACCAAATTGCCCTCGATGTCACTCGTCTGATAGCACCTTTTTACACATGTTCTGGACCTGCCCGAAGCTGGCGAGGTTCTGGGCTGCGGTGGGAGAGACTATCAATTTCTGCCTCCAACTGGAATTACCCTTGTCGGCGGAATTGGCCCTGCTGGGTGTACAGGATGACGAGCTGAGGCCTAGATATACCAAGACGCTGATTTATTTGTTGTTCTTTTATGCTAAAAAGGAGATTCTGCTGAAATGGATCTCCCCCTTACCCCCCACTGTGGGCTCCTGGGAAAGGGCGGTAAACGCAGTGCTTCCATTGTATAAGTTGACGTACATAAGTAGAGGGTGTCCTATGAAGTATGAGAGGGTTTGGCGGCCCTGGACCGATCCCTCATATGTTGCTAACCCCTGAGATGTACATGGGAGAATTGTCCTTGGCGTCGTGGGTGGGCTTCCCCCTTCCTCCCTTCCCCTCCCCTGCCCCCCCTCCCCCCCCCCCTTCCCCCCTCCTCCTCCCCTTCCCCGGGGCGTTCGCTCTGATGCCTGCGGTGTTGGTTGTTGAGAAGTTACCTGCTATCCTACTTGTTTGATATAACCTCCTTCTTTCACAGTAGATAAGTGTGCCTTATTATTGTGGGCCTTATATGTGTGTATATATATATATATATATATATATATATATTATTTTAATTTTTTTTTCCCCCTCTGTATGTAATCTATGTATTGTTCTGCTCTTACCCAGACTAAATTGTAATGTACCATTCCTATGTTTTTTTCCCAATAAAGACCAACCTTGTTGTTAAAAAAAAAACATGAATAGAGACTTAGAGAAGGGCCTGGAATCATTGTGCTCTAACAAGTCTTTAGTGATCAGGCCTGCAGACAAGGGAGGGGGTATAGTCGTCCTCGATTGATGCGATTATTTCAAAGAAATGCATCGTATCGTGGATGACCAGGACACCTATACACCCCTCGGCAGGGACCCTGTAGTTAACCCAGAGGTGTATTTAGGTTTTGTGCTACCCTAGGCCTGACTAAACTTGCGCACCCCCTAATTTAAATATGACCCACCCCTTCCTGTCGAAGCCACACCCCTTCTTCTTTAAGACCCACCCTGTCATATTCATGGGAAGAGGACAGAGGGACGCCGTGGGTGACGGAGAGAGGGACACCGTGGGTGACGGACAGAGGGACGCCGTGGGTGACGGACAGAGGGACGCCGTGGGTGACGGACAGAGGGACGCCGTGGGTGACGGACAGAGGGACGCCCTGGGTGACGGACAGAGGGACACGGACAGAGGGATGCTGTGGGAGACGGACAGAGGACAGATGCCGCTCGCGGCCTTTTCCCAGGATCATCGCAAGCTGCGGGCAGGATGTTTTAGGCGAGGCCGCATCTTCGGCCTAGTCCTCAGAGCGCTGGTCCTATCGAACAAATTTTTCTTTTGTGCCCATGTCTACCTTCCCAGCCAAGACCCCACTCACCAGGATGCTATTTCTAGTCGCCATGGCGACCAGAATTTGCCGAGCCCTGGGTTACAGCGTGGCTACCTCTGTGGTGGCGCGGGTACAGCGTGGCTCCCTCTGTGGTGGCGCAGTTACAGCGTGGCTTCCTCTCTGGTGGCGCGGGTACAGCGTGGCTTCCTCTCTGGTGGCACGGGTACAGTGTGGCTCCCTCTCTGGTGGCGCGGGTACAGTGTGGCTCCCTCTCTGGTGGTGAGGTTACAGTGTGGCTCCCTCTCTGGTGGTGCGGTTACAGTGTGGCTCCCTCTCTGGTGGCGCGGGTACAGCGTGGCTTCCTCTCTGGTGGCGCGGGTACAGCGTGGCTCCCTCTCTGGTGGTGCGGTTACAGTGTGGCTCCCTCTCTGGTGGCGCGGGTACAGCGTGGCTCCCTCTCTGGTGGCGCGGGTACAGCGTGGCTCCCTCTCTGGTGGCGCGGGGTACAGCACGGTGTGGGGTAAATCGCGGCTCTCTGGTGGTGCGGGGTACAGGGTGGCTCCCTCTCTGGTTTCTCAAGCACAGTATTCTCTTTTGCGCCTCTTCTAACACCCCCTCCCTCCAGCAGAGTGCTTGCATGCTGGGGGCTGTAGCTTAGTGTCTATGGACACACTGGGGCCAGAGACTTTATTTCCCATGATACCCCCCCCCCCCCAGAGTCTTGTGATTGGCCCTCTGCCGCCCCCCGCAAAGTGCCGCCCTAGGCCTGGGCCTTGTCGGCCTAGGCCAGAATACATCCCTGAGTTAACCACTTCCTTACTGGGCACTTATACCCATTCCTGACCAGGTGAAATTTCAGCTTCTGGCACTGCGTCGATTTAACTGACAATTGCGCGGTCGTGCGACGTGGCTCCCAAACAAAATTGGCGTCCTTTTTTTCCCACAAATAGAGCTTTCTTTTGGTGGTATTTGATCATCTCTGCAGTTTTTATTTTTTGCGATATAAACAAAAAAAGAGCTACAATTTTGAAAAAAAGTCAATATTTTTTACTTGTTACTATAATAAATAGCCAATTTTTTTTAAAAAACAAACAAACATATTTTTTTCTCAGTTTAGGCCGATACGTATTATTCTACATATTTTTGGTAAAAAAAAAAAAATCGCAAAAGGCGACTGGTTTGCGCAAAAGTTATAGCGCTTACAAAATAAGGGACGGAATTATTATTAATTTGTATTATTATTTTTTTTTACTAGTAATGGCGGTGATCTGCGATTTTTATTGGGACTGCGACGTTATGGCGGACACAACGGACACTTTTGACACATTTTTGGCGCCATTCACATTTATACTGCAATCAGTGCTATAAAAATGCACCGATTACTGTATAAATGTGACTGGCAGTGAAGGGGTTAACACTAGGGGGCATGGAAGGTGTTAAATGTGTATCCTGGGTGTGTTCTAACTGTGTGGGGGGAGGGGGGTGACTGGGGGAGGTGACCTATGCTGTGTCCCTATGTACAAGGGACACAGATCGCTCTCCTCTCTCCCTGACAGGACGTGGAGCTCTGTGTTTACACACAGAGCTCCACGTCTTGTCCCTGTAGCCGCCGATTGCGAGTGCCCGGCGGACATTGCGGCCACCAGGCACGCGCATCGGTATCTCAGGGATGCAGCGGGCACGCGCGCCACCAGCGGCCGCGCGCGCGCCCTCTAGTGGCCAAGAATAGCACAGGGCGCATATATGTCAGAGATTCAGGACCGCCCGACGGCCGCATATATTCGTACGGCCGTCTGGACGTGGTTAAGTATAAAAAGGAACTTGAAGTCATAGTTGACCGCGGTTTAAATAAGGGTATTTTAAATAGTAAGGAAGCATTCTTTCTGGTACCGAGTGCCCCTCGCACTCCTGTAATCTATTATCTACCCAAGATTCATAAGAGTCAAACTTGCCCCCCGGGACGACCCATTGTCAGTGGTATTTATTCTATAACGACCCGGGTGGGCAAGTATATTGACTTCTTTCTGCAACCGCTAGTCCAGACCATTCCCTCTTATATAAAAGACACAAAACAAGTCATCAATATGCTTGCTAACATTTCCCCTAAACCTGGTTTGTGGATTGTCACGGCTGACGTGACCTCTCTCTATACGATCATACCGCATCACTTGGGGTTTGAGGCAGTATTACTGTACCTTGTTAGGAACTCGGGACTGGTGCAAGCACAGATAGATTACATTATGGAACTGTTGCAATACGCGGCAGCCACAATTATTTTTTGTTTGACAACATGTTCTACAAACAGGACAAGGGAGGGGCTATGGGGGCTAAATATGCCCCCAGCCTGGCCAACCTTTTTATGGCCAAGTGGGAGGAGGACGTCGTCGATGTTTGTCGCCGACCCGAGATATAGCTTTGGTCTTGATACATTGATGACGTCCTCCTCCTATGGGATGGCAGCGAATCTGACCTACATAATTTTATGTCAGAATTTAACTAAAATAACAGAGGCATTAAATTCAGTTTTGAGGCGAGTAAAAAGGAAATTAAAGCGGTTGTAAATTTATTTATTTTTACTCCTGCAAGGGAAAGGCCATAATAAGCTAATATGCACCGCATATTAGCTCATTATGAAATACTTACCTCTGAACGAGGTGAGAGAAACTTACCTGGTCCACGCCGAGCGAGATGTCCTCTTCCCTGGTGTGTCTTACGATTATCGCCACTCCATCGCTGTGATTGGCTGGAGCGGGAATGTCGTCACTGGCGGTCTGGCGTCTGGCGGTCCTTTAGCCGAGAATCCCCCCTGCGCATGCGCCGCTGCAATCAGTGGTGTATTGCGAGGGGAGTATCTCCTAAACCGTACAGGTTTAAGAGATATTCTCCTTACCTACAGGTAAGCCTTATTATAGGCTTACCTGTAGGTTAAAAAAAAAAAGAGTTTACAACCACTTTAATTTTTTAGATCTGAAAATCTCAATTGAGAATGAGAAATTTGTGACAACAACCTTTTTTAAGCCCATGGACAGAAACTCATATATCCCTCTGGATAGCTGTCACCTAACAGCCTGGTTAAAAGCAGTCCCACAAGGACAGTTTACGCGTCTAAGATGCAACTGCACAGATTTACAATCCTTTGAGAACCAGGCTTCTGTGCTCTCCAAGAGATTTGTAGAGAAGGGGTACGATAGCACCTCTCTGGCCCAGTTAATTGACAAAAACAGGAATGTTGAGAGGGAACATCTGTTGAAGGATAGCATTAAATCAGCACGAGGGGATAAGTTCTCTATGCCTTTTGTCACTACTTTTTCCATCCAGCATCATAGTGTAAGGAAATTGATCCAAAAACACTGGCAAATTTTAACCACTGATCAGGTTTTGCCCCCATATTACCAGAGAGACCAAGTGTGGTCTTTAGGGGAGCATCTACGCTTGCCAGCCAGATTTCTTCCAGTGTCCATGATCCCCCCAAGGAGACTAGATCATTTTTGCAATCCCTCACAGGTTACTTTAGGTGCAAACGGTGTCAAGTTTGTCCTCTTAATAAATGTAAAAACAGGAACATTTGCTCTTTCCAGTCCACTAGGACTAACAAAACCCTTGAGGTCGAGCCTTTCATCACCTGCTCGACCAAAGGGGTGGTGTACCTTATCCAGTGCCCTTGTGGGGAGGACCAAGAGGGCACTTAGAATGAGGTTGAATGAGCACATCGCCAATATTAGAAAAGGGTACGACAAACACTCCGTATCCAAACATTATGACCTGGTACATAATAGGGATCCCAACAACACATAATTTGTTGGTATTGACAAATACCACCCACATTGGAGGGGGAGCAATTTGGTCCGCGAGATCTCTAAACAGGAAATGGCGTGGATATATCGTCTTAAGACCTATACGCCTTTTGGTTTGAACAGAGACACAGATATTAACGCTTTTATTAACAAATCTTAATAGCCATTATACCATTATTTGTCACATGCCCATTGGGGATCAATTATGCCCATTTAGTCCCCTTTCACACGTATACGACTTGTCTCACAATTTTGGACTGCAAAATCGTATGCCAAGTCCTTCTCCATCCAAGTGTGAAAGGTGTCTAAGGGGGATGGGGAGATGCGTTTATTAATTTTTTCCATTTTTGACTTAGTAGCCATTAAGGTACCCCCTTTTTTTGTGTATAACTTGATTATGCACAATGAGAAAATCGACCAGATTTTGGCCTCATGTCGTTTGGGTCTCACACCATAATGCGCCATGGCCCAATTTTTTTTTCCCATGTTTTTTATTTTTAACACATAATTTTAACAGATTTTTACTTATCAAACCATCTAATTCCTTCTGTGTGAGAATATCAATTGCATATTTTCGACACCTCTTTGGTAACATCTCTTTTGTATAATAGAGAGGTGGTTTTATATATTATATACTATATTTTTATGGATATATTTAAAAAAAATATGATTGCTGTTTGATATATGCAGGAATCACAAGCTGTGAATCCGACTCCTTTAATTGTATATCACCTAATGTCCAATAGATCGTGTATCCAGTATTGATTAATGGTACATATTTTTAGTTCTGCACATTGTTCTCTGGATAGCTTTGATATACCTATTAAGGGTTTTTGTCTACCTCTGTCTGGGAGGGGTTGAGGGGGCGGTCGCTGCATTTAGATCACCACTCCCACCCTGGTCAAACCGGGGTGTGAGTGGCTGTTCACAATGAGGCCTTGCTCTCGTGGTTCTATGATGCGCATGCGCACCAGTCGTTTACGTCCCGCTGCGGGGTTGGGCTTTCGCGCCATGACCGCCAAAGCTATTGGACATTGACACCCATAGTGGGTTGGTCCGTGTCCTTATTGGCCCCTGGGCTAAAGTGCCAGGTCTGTTTCTATTTGGTAATTGAGTTGATGTGCCTTCACTTCCACCCGTAAGGTGTGGGAGTTGGAGGTTCATAATGAGGCTTGGTTTTCGGCCGTGGAGCGCATGAGCGTGCGCAATAGCTGCCCACGTTAGGTGCAAATGAGGCTTGGTTTTTTCCTCCCTTGCGCATGCGCGCACAGACTGAAACCATGGCTTTTTTCTTTGACTCTGTGAGGTATTTAGGGGGGGTGATGCGGTGTGCCGCCCATGGCCCTTGATGAAGCGATCTTTTGCGAAACTAGTAAGGCAGAACGTGTGGTACATCGTATCACCCCCCTGGACTGCTTGGTTTCCCTGTGGACGGGTCGTCTGTATGTATCCGGCTGGGACATCAGACTACAAGGCTCTTTTTCACTGCAAAATTATTGTTTTCATCCAGCGTGTGGCTTCATAACCCTTTATACCTTCATGCTACCTGGGGTCCCCTATAACCAAGGGACCGCCGGGATCTGGTAAGCAGATTTATATGCTTTGTTGGTGGAGGATCCTAGCTATCTGGTTGTCACTCCGTATTGATGGTTCATCTGACTATATACTTTGAGGATTCCTTTTTTCTTCACTGGTGAAGGAGTATTTCACATTGATCACTTCTGTGATCCAACTTCATGTCTAATGTTTTTTGCATGTACATGACCATATGATGATTGTTTAGTTCTAATTGATTATTATTATTCACATTTGTTCCACAATTTCACATTAATTGTGTACATTGTATAGCGCAACTTGTTTTTTTCTATGTTAAGGATATACCTAAATAGGGCATAGAACATTATGTCCATTGGAAGGGCAAAGAAGTTTCTAAACGGGATTTATCAATCTTATTGAAGTTTATACGATTTTATAGTAAGTTTAGTTGATTTTATAGTAAGAAATTGAGTTAAATACCTTCAGTATGTTATACACTTCAGGCAGGGAGGAGGCCGGGTCTGTTAGTGTTAGAATAGAATAATGTTGTTGGCAAAAAAGCGTAATTTTGTGTTCTTTGACCTCCATGGATATTCCCGAGCTGGAGTTGTGATTTCTTATCTTATGTGCCAAGAGCTCCATTAGGAGCAAAATAATGGGAGAGAGTGGGCAGCCCTGGGGCGTGCCATTTGTAATATTACATTTTTGAGATAAGCAACCATCAGAGAGCACATGCGCTGATGGGGTAGAATATAAGGCCATGATAGCTGCAAGGATATTCCCATTAAAGCACAATTTGGATAGGGTCGAAGGGGTGAAGATAGTGTTAGTATCGCAGACTGTTTTCTGCGCCTTCCATCGTTGCTCCCCACCACACACACGGAAACGGGAGCATGGTCTAACCAGGTTATTGTATGGATCGTAGAGGACATAACATCTTGAAGAAGAGTCTTGTAAATTAGCATATAGTTGATTCTCGAGTACTGTACAAGCAATGTGGTTTGGAAAATAAAATATTATCTCTTTCCATAGAGTGAAAGGATCACCGCTCAAGGAAACCAATTAGGAATCTCCTCACCAAGACCGAAGACACGGGTGCTGGCAATGCATAGGATAATGCAAAATGAAGGAAGGATTTCTGGACAGCCGCACTCCAAAACTTGTTACTTTTATTGTAGAGTGTTAGCATCTCCATATAACAAAAAAAGAGTTAGACCGGATTAAGGACTGCAGGAAGGATGGACTTGATCTCTATGTAGAGGGAGTGGAGACATCCATGGAAGTATCTGGAACTATGTTAAAGTCCCCGCATAATATAAGCTGGCCTTGCATATATTTTTTTTTTTTCGGATCTTATGGATAAAGGATAATTGCTTTGAGTTTGGCGCATAGACATTCACTAAGGTATATATAACGTTGTTGATTTGACAAACAAGTATGATGTATCAACATTGATCATCCATGGTGACATCCAAAGGTTGTAAAGCTACAGTGTCTTTAACTACAATTGCTACTCCTCATTTTTTGTGAGGTGCATTGGCCAGGTATATATGAGGGAAGTTCTTGTGGCTGAATGGGGGAGTCTTATTGGCACAGAAGTGAGTTTCTTGAAGACATAGGATGTCACTACACAATTTGCGAGCATCTGACTATAGTGAATAGCATGTGTTGGGACTATTGAGCCCTTTGACATTGAATGTGGTAATTGTAAATGCCATAATGAATCATGAAAGTATCATCCAAAGATTGCTCCGCTGTTCTGAATTAATGTAAAAGTCAATAAAGATGCCATATAAAGAGCAGGGAGAGAGCTCCTTTGTAGAAGCAGGTCGTAGCAGCGCTAAGCTGTTAAGTTATGCGCAATGACCTGGCTGTATAACGATGAGTAGATGTGATAAGGAATTCTTGAGTCTCAAATGCGTAAGGCAGAGGCAGTAGTTGTGAAGATATGTCTATGTTATATCCGAACAATAATAAATTATTAAAACAGGAGTTCAGAGAAGGTGTAACAGTTGCAAAAACGAATGTGAAAAACTTTAAAAATAAACAGTGACTAATAATTTGAGGGAGATCAACAAAGGGCCCATCAACTACAAGGGCTAGGGTAGATTTAGTTGAGCTCTAGGAAAAAATCAAGTGATCATTTCAGTTGACAGGTTGGATACATGCCAGTCAAAGCCATTGTGCTGACGATCTGAGGGTGGGGTACCAGGAGAGGCCTGGGGTTCTAGAACATTCCAGTGTCGCAGTAAAGCCAATCCTTCTTTGAGGGAGCAAATGATATGTTCTTTTCCCTCTTTAGTAATCACCAATTTCACAGGTGTCCCCATTTATACGGAATGTTGTGCTTTTGTAGGGGCTTGGTGATGGTGCCTATGTTTTTCCTTTGAAGCAGTGTATATTTGGACAAATTAGCAAAAAAGGAAAGACCAGAGTATTGCTTCGGAATGGATGCTATGTTCCTAGTGGCCCAGAGATGTTCTTTAATGTGGTAGAAGTGAATGCAGACAATTGTGTTTCTCTGCTCTCCTCTCTCCCCCTCACCCCCTTCTTCCTGCCTGGCAGTTCCCTCTCTGTGTTTGTCTCCACTGAGCCCCCCCCCCCCCGTAGCGATTGTCAGCCCCTCTATTAGCTATTTTAAACAGTCTTCAGGTCGGCCATGTGATTCGCAACTGCTTTACAGCTCCAAGACAGGGCTTCTGCGGAAGGCCATATGATCACCCCGGATGATGTCAGAGGGAGATCACGGCTCCTCCCGCAGAAGCCATCCATTGGAGCTGTAAAGTGGCCACAAATCATGTGATCGGCCTGAAGACAGTTTAGAATCGGTATTTAAAATGACTCTAATAAAGGGACTGGCATATATTTAAAGAAATGGGTTCACAAACACTTTAACTAAATAATCTTTTAATGTTGTTTGATGGTTTGAGGGATGCCTCTAATCTTTAGATTGTTCCGTCTCTATTAATCTTCCAAATTGTCTAACTTGGCTTTAATCCACTCTTTCTCCTCCTCGCGTTCACTATGGGCATCCACTAATTCATTGAAATGGGAGATCCTGTCATCTAGGTCATGGATTTCAGCTTTAAAATGACAACCATAGTCACAAAATCAGTGTGAATGGAGTTTTGTAAGGATAACATCATCTTTTTTAATGTGGTGAATATCACTGCCTGGCCAGTAGGGGGATATGCAGCAATGGAGGACTGGTTACATGTGTTCCCTGTTCCAGGTGTCAGTGATAAACTCTCCTCTCTGTGCTGCTCCTTAATAGGACAGAGCCTGGGCCTGGATTTAGCCAGGCTATTAGAAGTGTAGGATGTCTGGGAATTAGCTCCATCATTTAATGTGAATTTGCTGTGTTCCTGCATAAAGCAGCTTCTCTTCCCCTCCTCCTCAGCCCTGCTGTGACAGTGTGATGAGCGGATGCCGATGGCATCTTGGATTGCAGAATGGGCCAACGGGGGGAAGAATTCTGTCGTCTACCTCAGTGTTTGTTTTCTTTCCTCCATTTTGATATTCCCAGAGAGCTGGTAAGTTGATGTGGGGCAAAACCGCCAATGTCTGGGTGGTTATGCCCATGCTAGCAGACCTGGAGTGCCGCTTAGAGACAGAGCAGGATCAGTGTGTGGCCATCAAGCACGAAGTCCGGCAATGCCCCCTCTAAAATATAATTTTTTAAGCACCCCTGTCTGCGCAAAGGTAAACGTAGGTCCCACAGGCATATGTAAACAGTGATCACACCACACATCTTGAATGTCACATTGAGAGCAGTAATTCTAGTACCAGACCTCCTTTGTAATTCAAAACTGGTAACCTGTAAAGGTTTTTAAAGTGTGGCCTATGGAGATTTGTATGTACTATAGTTTGTCGCAGTGCCACAAGTTTATTCATTTTAAAAGTGTAACATGTTAGGTACCTACAGTATTTACTCAGCATAACATCATCTTTAATATTTTACAAAAAAAATAAGTGTTAAATTATGTTTGTGTGCACAAATAAATGAATAAAGTGTATTTTTCCTGAATATTTTGCGTTTGAAAAAGCAATGCGCAAATATCATGCAACATAAGAAATTGCAACCACCATTTTATTTTCCAGGGTCTAGCAAATAAATTCTGATTTTTTTTCAAGTATGAGAGAATGTCAGAATTGGCCCAGACTTGAAGTGGTTAATATCAGTTTCATTCCACTAAAGCTACGTATGGCCAGATTTGCTAGGTGATCTGGCCTCATTTTCGATCTAGCATGCTGAAACTTGTAATGCCACAAACACCAACCCTCAGTTTGAAAATTAAGATCTTTATTAGGCCTCTAGTAATTGTCCAACTACACACATCACACTGACTGACTAGACTTAATTATAAAATTATTGTATAATTTACAAAAAAATAGACAGAAGGACAGTCATTTATTCAATGTTTCTATATGTTACTCGGACAGCATATTGATCCATTAATGATATTGATCCATTAATGATATATTGTAGAAATCTTGGAAGCCTATACCTCCTTATAAAGCTAATGAAGTGTGAATTCAGCTCATTTGCACATTTTCTTGGATAAAGCATGGATATAATACAGAGATCAAATTATTTAATATTATATTCTTGATTAAACTTTAATAGCACATTAAACAAACTTATTTTCTATTTCTTGCCATCACCAATCAGATTCACCCTTGTTTGGAAATTTAAATGTGATTTGTGATCATAGAGCAGAACCTTTATTTAACCTGTACAATTTTGGATTTCCCAGGGGCAGTGGTTACCGGGGCAAATGCAGAGGATGGACCTACAGTAATTAAAATGTGACAGGGGCTAATCTTTCCCAACTCTGTCCATAACAAAAAATAGACATTTTGTCTATACATACGTTTTAAAAGAAACTTGTATTGAGAGTAATACATTGGCTCCCATTGCTGTCTTCCTTCTGAGAATACAAATTGCCTGGATGCCTCTGGTCTTAGACCTTTTAGGCCTTGTACACACGACCGAGAAACTCGACAGAATCCATCAAGAAACTTGGTGACAGAGCTTTTTTGCCGAGGAAAACGGTCGTGTGTAAGCTTTTCATCGAGAAAACTGTCGTGGAACTCAACGAGGAAAAAAGAGAGCAAGTTCTCTTTTTTCTCAACGGGAGTCTCAATTTCCTCGTCGTGTTCCTCGTCGGGCTGGTTTTCGATGAGAAACAGGTTGGCGTGTATGCTTGGAAACCCGCGCACCTTCGGTAAAAGTAACGTTTGTAGTGGAAATAGCACATTTGTCACGATGTAACAGACTGAAAAGTGCAAATGTCTCTTACCAAACTTTTACCTAACAAGCAGTAACATGAGATTAGGAAAAGTAGCCCCAAGGCCAAGGGTTGTGCCAGTGGAATCGAACTTCCCCTGCCGCCGTATGTGTTGAAGTCACCGCGTTTGAGAACGAGCAGATTTGGTCTTGACAGTCTGTACGCAAAGACAGCTTGTCAAGTTTCTTGACAAGCCTAACAAGGAACTCGTCGAGGAAAACGATGTGTCTTTTACGATGAGCTCCTCGGTCGTGTCTACGAGGCCTAAGTCACTGATCTGGAACAAGCAGGGAAGTCAGAATTTTTGATTTGCAAGTTTTCTCAAGGTCAGTGACTCAGAAGGTACTGATGCCTTTGGATCAACATAACAGCCTGTCAACTAGTACATAGTGATTTTGTATATATTTTCATTCTTTAGATTTTATTACATATTTTGCACATTAATTATTAGGGTTGTCCCGATACCGATACCAGTATCGGTATCGGGACCGATACCGAGTATTTGCGGGAGTACTTGTACAAAATAGTAGTTTATGGCATTTTTATTAATATTTTTTTTTACTAGTTATGGCGGCGATCATTGATTTTTATTGTGACTGCGACATTATGGCGGACACTTTTGACACCATTTTGGGACCAAAATAAAAATGCACTGATTACTGTAAAAATGACGCTTTACGGTGAAGGGCTTAACCACTAGGTGGCGCTGCAGGGCATAAGTGTTTCCTAGGAAGTGATTCTTACTGTTAGGGGGCGTGGCTACACGTGACACGTCACTGATGACTGTTCAAGATCACAGGGAACGGTCATCAGTTACAGTGTAACTAGGCAGAATAGGGGAATGCCTTGTTTACTTGCGACGTAGCTTGCACACGCCGGTGTAGCCTGGGCGCACATATGGGCTGGACGCATGTTGCTGCTCCCATTGATTAGGCATTCAAACATGCAAATGAGGGAAATATGGCGATTCACGAACGTGCGTGCGCCCAACGCAAGCAACGCGAGATGCACGAAAGTTGTATGTCCGGCGTAAAGTTATTTCCTATAGATGAGGTGAAACCCGGCAACAGACATGCAAAGGTCTGCACCAGGGAACACAAGCCGGCATATTGTGCATTGGACGTGTGTCTGGCTGGGTGTACGTTAAGTTCACAGCGTACGTGGTGATCCGGCGTAGCTTAGGCAGTTGTGTCGGCGGGGTTGTGAGCATGCGCATAAGGGAGATGTGCATGCGTCCACGTCACGGCAATGTCACGGCGCATGTGCACCATGCTCGGACCATCATTTGCATGGGGTCACGCCCACTTCCACCTACGCCGGCATGCGCCTTCGAAACCTACGCCGCGCTGATGCAGCGTTGGGAGCAATAGCTTGGTGAATGCAATACTTGCCTCTCCGCGCTATGTTGGCATTGCGTACGGTGTTCGTGCTACGGCGGCGTAATGTGCGCCCACACTCTGTGAATCTGGGCCATTAACTTTTGCGCAAACCAATCACTATACACTTATTTCGATTTTTTTTCGATTTTTTTTTACCAAAAATATGTAAAATATATATCGGCCTACACTGACATTTTTTTTTTTTTTTTTTTAAATGTGATATTTATTATAGCAAAAAGCAAAAAATATTGTGTTTTTTTTCAAAATTGTCGCTCTTTTTTGAATTATAGCGCAAACAATAAAAACAACAGAGGTGATCAAATACCACCAAAAAAAAGCTCTATTTGTGGAAAAAAAAGGACGTACATTTTGTTTGGAAGGCACGTCGCACGATCGCGCAATTTTAATTTAAAGCAACAGTGCTCAAAGCTGAAATTTTCGCCTGGGCAGGAAGGGGGTATATGTTCCCAGTAAGCAAGTGGTTAAAATACTGCTGCTTGCCCAAAGTTTGCCATAGACAAACACATGTTATATGGCGAGTGAAGAGACATTTGCTTTTCCACTGTTGCATCATCACACTGCTGGGTCTTGGCTGGCAGGTTGGAAGAATCCAATGTACAACTGACATTCTCAATTCCCTTTCTATTCTGAAAAGGGAATGACTAGCATCCTTTCACTCAGAGATAGAGATAGTCCAACAAGTTGGAATAACAATATTTTTCGATGCTTTGCAGCAGACATTTGGGTTGAATTTTTAAAAGGCTTTTCACTTTGCAATGGAAGCTACACTTGCAAGGGCATTATCTTCAGAGCTTGGTAAATCAGGTGAAGCTCTGCTGACTTCCATCATCCAATCAGGTGCATGTGATTGGCTGTTCTATGAAATTTTACTGCCCATGTTAAGCTCTGGGGGAAGTTCCCTTGCAATGTGCAACTTCCTTTTGCAAAATTAACAGTCTTTAGTAAATAAGCCCTATTATCCCTATCTAGATAATACCTCTTGCTTGATTATCTTAAACAATGCTCTGACTTTTTACATCACTTACAAAGATCAGACATACATAACTCCCCTTAAGCTATCCAATAATATCAGAGGATGTGAATGCACAATCTTACCATCTAGAGATGTCTTTTGGGCCAGCTGCAGGCATAAACATGAAAGTTCAGATCTGCCTAGCCTTTATTGTTATGCCTAGGGAGGAGGTAGGGAAATCACATGCAAAATCCTCCTGCTATGGCTAATCTCAGGAGAAACAATGGCCCAGATTCAGAGAGAATTGGATTCTCGTAGCGTATCAGAAATACACTACGCCGCCGTTTTTTACCTGGCTCTACGTGGAATCCAGGTAGATTTTGTCCAGTAAACGACGGCGGCGTAGTGTATTTCTCCCGTCGCAATCCATCTACACGAGTAGGGGGCGTGAAGGATTTAAAATAGGCGCGTTCCCGCGGCGATCGAACTGCGCATGCTCCGTTTGCAAATTTCCCGCCGTGCATTGCGCGAAATCACGTCGTTACGTCATTCGTTGTTTGAGTAGCGTCGTTTACGGACATTTCTATTCCCGAACGAGTTACGCAAAAAAAAAAAAATTTAATTCGACGCGGGAACGACGGCCATACTTAACATGGGCTACGCACCGTTAGACCAGCAAAAAGCTGGTCTAACAGTACGTAAAAAAACCCAGACGTAAGCGATTGCGAAGACCGCTCGTATCTTCGTGGATCGCCGTAAAAACACATTTGCATATCCCGACGCATCAAAACGACGCAAACTCCTCCCAGCGGCCGCAAAAATATCGCAGCGTAGATCCGAAGGCTTACGAAGACGTAAGCCTCTCGGATCGAAGCCCGAAGCCGCCGTATCATGGTTTGAGGATTTGAAATTTGAAATTTGAAATTACTCCTGTCTAACACCAGTTAGACAGGCGTAATTGCTCTGTGAATCTGGGCCAATAGCTCTAAGTAATGGTTTCTAACTGACCAATCATTATGTCCTCTCAAATCTCTTGGCTGGTGGTATCTACAGGTGTCTATAGACATATAATGGTCTGCGGTGGGCATTGAACATTTTATGCTGCCTGTAGCAGCAACTCATATCTACAGGAAGATGTCACCCACTCAAGTATAATATAGATTGGACAGACAGAAAACATGCCTAGATCCTTATTTTTCCAATTCAAGATAGTCAGCAGAGTTTCATGAACTCCCTTTCCTTCATCCTATTCTCCATTGAAACAAACAAGAATACATGAATGCCTTACTATTCTATGTTTCAATGCACTTGTAAACTGTAGTACTTGAGAATGGTTTATGGATGGATACTGCTATTCAATATGAATTATATGCATTTAGAATACAGTATATATATAGAGAGAGAGAGTACCATGGGGAATCCTTAGCGCTAGTGGTAGATGTATTTTTCCAGCGATTCAAATCAGTCAGGAACTATATTTTAAGGGCCTGGTAGTCCATTTTTCTTAAAGCGTAGGTTCACCCTAAAACATTTATATACCATTACATTCAGCATACTTCCGACATGTACAGTATGCTGTTTTTTTTTTTTTTCGCTGTACATACCATCTTATTGTTCTTTTCCACCCATCTTCCGGGTTCTCACTCCCACGGGGAGTAGGCGTTCCTATGAAGAGGCGTAGTGTCATCTGGGACTTAGCCCAGATGATTGCCGTGCGGATAAGTCACGTCACGCGTTCTGAAAATAGCCAAACTTGGAGTCGGCTCTATACGGCGCCTGCGCAGTCAGCTCTACACGACTCCTAGTCTGTACGCAGGCGCCATATAGCGCCGACTCCTAGTTCGGCTATTTTCAGAGCGTGTGACGCACCTTATCTGCACATCAATCATCTGGGCTAAGTCCCAGATGATACTACGCCTCTTCATAGGAACGCCTACTCCCCGCGGGAGTGAGAACCCGGAAGCCGGGTGGAAAAGAACAATAAGACGGTATGTACAGCGGAAAAAAAAATGCATACTGTACATGTCAGAAGTATGCTGAATGTAATGGTATATACATGTTTTTTAGGGTGAACCTCCGCTTTAAAAAGGCAAATAGAAAGTCCAAAACATATAGGGCCAGATCCACAAACATCAGCGGGTCTTTGTGGCAGGTCGTGGGCATGTAGTATTATAATTAGGCTTGACCCCATGTAGATGCATGTCCGTACGAACGGCGCATGCGTCGTCCGTGGACGTAACTCAGTGCGCATGCTCCGACTCATGTCCGATCGAATTCCTAAGATACGTCGAAAAATGCCTCCGACGTGAACGTAACCTACGCACAGCCCTATTCGCGTACGACTTACACAAACGACGTAAAATACGACGCTGTTACAACATCCATACGTTAACATGATACCCCTGCTTTATGAGGGGTAAAGTTACGCGGCCGTACGCCTTACGTAAACTGCGTATATTGATACGCTGGTCGCAACTATGTTCGTGGATCGGCGTATCTAGGTCATTTGCATATTCGATGCGGAAAATCGATGGAAGCGCCTCTAGCGGCCAGTGTATAATTGCACACAATTATACGCTGGCGTAGGCAAGTTACGTCGGCGGAGGAAGCCTATTTTTAGACATATCTGCCTTTGAGAATCGGCATAAAGATACGCCAGCGCAGATTTGAAATTACGGCGGCGTATCTGGAGATACGTCACCGTAAACATTTTGTGGATCTGCCCCATAGGGTTTCCCACACAGGGGTTCTTCTCCAGCAAATACACATAAACAGAAAATTCTAACCTGCCTGGGTTTCTATTTAGCAGTACCTCTGCTCTTTATGCTGGTCACATAGACCAAAGGATTTTTCAGTGTGGACAGCTTTAGTTTAGCACCCACAGCTCCACTCTGGCCTTAGTCCTCAGGCGTTTCACTGCCTTTTGCAGATGTAGCAGAATCTCTAACCTCTTCCAGTCTAATGAGAACCTGAGGCCACAGACCACTGACATCCTTCAATATGTAGTGGGTTGTGAGGCATAGTGGGTGCAAAGGTGGTAAAAATCATTGGGCGCCAGACACTTCTTGGATGCAAAAGAGGCTTTACAGTATTTATTTTAACAGTCCTTTTATATTTTGCAAGGGAAAGAGAGTTGGGGCCAGGACATCCTTAAGTAGTTGAAATTTCAATAGGCAGACTCTGAGGCTTCAGTAGGAGGACAGCCGTACAGGGAAGAGCCCCAGCAAGGTGACACTTTTGCATGTGCAGGTTTGCTTTCCCCTATGCCTACAGTACTTAACAGTTCCTAATTCAAACATAATGGTTTTCTCAGCTTTACTACAATTTCTACTTGAAGTTCATCAGTCCCTTGAGCTCATGGTCTCTCACTGGACCCTCTGATTCACTAACTCTGAATCCTGTGAGCTCCTCAAGGCTTTTGTGGGGGTATTTCCTTCAAGCATCACCCATGCTTCCCTGCTGGGTCCCTAGCTTGGCACTTTGTATAACTTCAAGCTTCCCCCCTGCTGACCGGCTCAGTCCCTAGCTTGACACACAATGCTGCTCTGCAAGCGTCACCTCCGCTGGTTGGGACCCTGACTTGATCACCACCCTGCCCGTTTAGTGAGAATGTTGCTCCGGCACTTGCTTCAGTTACTCACTGTGGTCCCTGGTGAAGGTGGTTTGTCCCTTAGTGGTGACAGCTTCCCTTCTACCTCCAACCACGACAGGTTCTCCAGTCGGTAGAACCATCACTTCCCTCTTACTTCTGGATAGGCCCTCACACAGCCTGGCAGCCAGATTCCCCCCGGGATAGGCCCAATCTCTGTCCTAGAATCCTGGGGCAGATGACACATGTCCACCCAGATGGAAATCCAAGTGGCACAGAACATAGATCACCTGACTCCCCCTGAATATATAGGCTCTTCCAGCAAGCCAAGGGATTCAAGAAAACCCCCGGCCATTGGCTGAGATACCCCATATACCTATAACCTGACCCTGAGTTGTGCTTATCATATCTAGTATCATCACGTGTCTGGCCACCTTGTGGCAGAAGAGAAAAGTACAAGGCCAAACTTAGGGAGAAATCAATGTATCTCTAACAATTTAACTATGGTAGCTACTCCTGACAAGGAATTTGGTGAGGACCTCCCTCACTAAACCCCAAGGTACTACACAGACACATGCGTGCTCTGGTTGCCACCTGCAGCCTCTGTCTCTGACTCATAGGAACCTCCTGTCTCTCTTGGGGTAGAGCAGTCTCCAATTGGGAGCCATGGGATATTCCCATACCTTCATTATAAGGACTGTGATCAGTGTTGTAAGTAACGGAGTTACAATAAACGCAGTTACCTAACGCAGCCCCTTTTGAGGGTAACGAGTAATCTACCTGATTACTCTTCCCCTCACGGTAACGCAGTTCCCATTACTTGGGCGGCATTACCGCAATTACATCTACCGCCACTAGATGGCAGCAGAGTAATTGCTTCTGCCTGCGCTGTGAAAATAAATATGGGTGGAACTCCGCTTTAGAATCATGTGACCGCTGTGATGGCCTGTCACAGCGGTCTGAAAACTCCCAATCACAAGGAGCCCTGGATACAATGAGCCCCACCCGCCTCACACTGACCTATCACCGGGGAACAACTCACATCGATCACACGCACTGTGTGCGCAACCTGATCAATGATCCGGGGAACACATGGCCGGAACAAAATGTTCCACAGAACAAACGTTCCCTATACAACACAGTGTACACAGCGACATCTAGTGGTCAACATGGTAAGTGCAGGACACCTATACAGACCAATGATCAGCAGGTTATTTTTGGTCAGTGATTTCATCTCTTCATCAGACAACAAAGACAAATCTGACATCCCCATTCCAGATCCCTTGCATCTAATAAAGCTTATATAAGATAAAAAAAATAATAAACAATAAACTATAGAAAATTCTAATAAAGCCTAATATAAGATTTTAAATGACAGACTCTGTAAACGTCAAGGGAATGTATATTATAAACATACATTTTAATTCAGCTTATAATTTGGATGTAATATATAGCAAATGGATAAGGGTTTTAAGTCCTATTAGCTGCACATACATGGTGGGACGGATGCACCTAGGCTGGGAGATACACAAGATAACCAAATTTTTCCGGTTTTCTTCTCTCAAGGATCTGCCATTCTTTTGTCTTGGAGTATTACGTAACTCACTGCTCCCTGGCAAGCGCCCGTCATCTGCTTCTCAACAAAGCATTGTAGAATATTAAAAAAAAAACTAATTACTTTTTCAATGTAGTAACTGAGTCACTAACGCAATTAATTTGTAACTGTAGCTAATTACTTTTTTAAAGTAAGATGAGCAACACTGACTGTGATCACCTGAGCACACACCCTAATGGTCCTCCACAAAACCTGGTTGCAGATCCCATCCCACCCAAGACTCGTAGTGATCTCCAAACTACAGAGCCCCATCCAGTGATAGCAAAATCCAGAGAAAACTGTCAGAGCAGTTTTCTCCTCTCAAAACCTATACTCTGTAGCTCCGCAGTTAGCAGTCATGCAAACTCTGTGTCCACTTTCACTCCATAGGAACAGAGTATCACTCTGCCACAATATATATATCATATAAAGAGGGAGTACTATGAAAAAAAATGTACTACTCATGTCTGGCATACTTGCTAAGTGACTTTTCCATTCACTAATGACACACAAACCCATTGTTGATCACAAACCCAACTCAAGTTTGCAAGTTTTTAATAAATCCCTTAGTCTTTATTGTAGTAATCCCTGAATATCATACTCTGTGGTGGTAACGAACAATGGCCTAGCACATAATTAAACATGTTGATTAAGAACATTAGCATGATTTATATACATCGAGATATACCATATTTTCCTGGCAAGAACTGGTGCCAAATAATATGAGATTCCAGGAAAGAAAAGCCTGTACGCACCAGCAGAACAAATTTCATTTGTTGGGCTCAGAAAGCATTACTGCTCTGTAATTTGACATTAGGATCAGCAATTAGAAAATGACTGGTCAAACATTAATAGGCGGACTAAGCTGGCAATGTTTGCTTGACTATAATTGTGTTTTTCCTGTCCAAGTGAATGTGCATCACAGTAAGGTTTTATTTTCTTGTCAATTGAATTATGTTAACATGTCTAACCACTATACATCATGAGCCGGCTGTATGTCAGATGACAAACTGATGTACATATATATGAGTGATGGCTTATTCTGAACAGTTTATCAGTCAGAAGCAATACATTGACCAAAATGTGATCATTGCAGCGTGATACCGGTCTCTTTGGTTAACTTCTGGTTACCTTAGGGGTGAACTTCCTGAAAGACTGGTTTAATTTGTTAAACGGTATTGCACATCAAAAACTTTATATAAAAAAAGTTAGTCTGTTTTGTCATTTCATTTGTTATTTTACAGCAATAAAGCTTATTAAAGTTTAACTCCAGGAAACAGCTTAATATATAATTGAAATACATACAATATATTTTACCTGCCAAAAGATTGGTGTTTCTATTCATCCAATTCTACAATTTGCCAGGGGACACAGCCAGGTTGGTAACCTGACCTGGAAAAAATACATATACCTAAAGATGGCCTGATATTTCTCTACTGCAGCTAAGCAATGTAGCTTGGGCACCTCCCTGCCTCCCACACATGATTGGACAATAAATGAGCAGTAGCAAACTGATAAGCTTGTCTCTCAGCTCACTCATCTCTCCACCCCTGATAACATGGGAGTGGGCTCAGAGAGGAGAATCTAAGTACCTCACTGTCACCATTGGGTGTGTAGTGCAAAGGTGACGTGACTGAGAACAATCAATCATCAACATTTTGCTGTTTTGGCAAATTGTATTTTAGTGACTGAGGTTAGGGTGGATTTTGGTCGTTTTTAGGGGTGACATGGTTCTCAAATAGTTCCTGAGGGTTAGAAGCTAATTTTCACTGTCCCAAACCTGTTCTTGTGCCAAGAACAATTTCACATTAGCCTCATTATTTTTTTTATTTTTTTATTTCATAAATAAAAATTTGTAAAAATATATATTTATAGTAACAGTAGAGTAGAGATCCCTGCATCCATATCACTTGCGTTGAATGAAAAAATCCACATCACCCACTGCTTGAATGAAAAAAAAAACTCAGCATGTGCACCCTACTTGAAAAGGATCTTCACCTTAGTAAGAAAAAATAAATAGCAAAGACTTTTGATAAAAGGACACTCAATAGTCCCGGGATATATCGCTTTCCTTTACTGGTCTTCTTCAGCGATCTTCAGATCCCCACTGGCATGTTTATTTTGGCAGTGTGGCTGTGACTCTGGCCAGAACTAGGGCCGAACATCTGCTTGAATCGCCTTGGAGCTCAGAGCCGAAATAGAAGAAGGTACCTAGCGAAACCAGGTACCCACTCCGCCACAAATTTTAATGTGCCAAATGTAGTGGAGGGGGAGGAGGACATAAAACGGAACTTCCACTTCAGGGTGAAGCTCCACTTAAAGTAATACAGCCTGGTCACTTCCCTGCCATCATCTCACTGGTAAGCTTGTTTCCCTGTTCACTCTGCTCCCCTGATTGTATGTTTGTTGAGTGAGAGTGATCCAGAGAACAGGAACTAAGTATCACACTGTCATGACTGGATATAAATTGTAAAAGTTCCTAGTGCTCAGATGTCCTGACTGAGAAGAGTCAACCACTGTGTGTCCCTTGAGATTAAATGGCCAATAGTGGTTTCACTGAGCGTGAATGTAATTCCAAAAGAAAATAGGGATTGCAGTATATAGGAGCCCAGGAAGAAATAGCAAATCATCTTCTCCTGAATATTCACACAGCAAAGCACTGCATCTTAGTGACAGAAACTCGAAAGACATGGAAACAACAATATCTATTGTAATTACAAAAGGGGATTAAACCTGTTTTCCTTGCCACATATATATAAATCCCTGCCACGTGTGTGTATATAAATATATATATATATATATATATATATATATATATATATATATATATATTGGGCCAGATTCAGGTAGAGTTGCGCTGGAGTAATTCGATATGCACCGCGTAACTGTGAATATGCGCCGTCGTTTCTATGTGGCCGTACCCACCAAACTAGATGCGACAGAAAACGGGCCATTTCCGATCGGCTTAACTTTCCGACGTCAGAGTCTCGTCAGCGCATAATTTCGCTTGGCGCATCAGTCGCGCCTATTGATTTCCCCTGCAAATATGCAAATGAGGGAGATTTCCCGATTCGCGAACGGATTAGCACCATACGCTGGCTACATGCGCCGCGCGTATCTCGTCCGTCCGGCGCAAAGTTATTTCTACAAATAGCTGCTTTATCTTTACTCCAGACGGCCACAGGTCAGCAGGAGAGCAGCTACAGCAGCGTTACCGACGATAAGAGCTAGCTGAGCATCCCCACTTGCAGGACAACACCTCTGTCCATGCTTGTCTGTCAACTTTTACAGCCATGGAGGAAGACATCATAGGTCTCCATAGCCGAGATGACGGCTGACAGCTCCTGGCCTTTAGTGATCAGCTTTCTCCTGTGTGTTTGCGGGGAATGGGAGCAGCCATCTCAGAACAAAAGTAACTTCACTGCGGGGAGGGGGAACAGGATATACTTTAGTGCCGGAATGGCGCATCTACGGGCGCATTTAAACGCCCAACGGAACGCGTTGCGCTGACGTTTCCCGTGAAGTGGTGCCGACGGAAGTTGTGAGCATGCGCACAAGGGGGCCGAGTGAAGCCTCACTTACTGCGCATGCTCCGTGGATGATGCGCTGAACGTAAGCCTCTGCGCTGGGCTCCGCCCATCATTTACATATGATCACACCCACTTCCACTTGCGTCGGGTTAGGCCAGCGCATTATCGTTACTCTGGCGCAAGTTTACGCGCAACTGCTATGTGAATAACAGTACTTGCGCCAAAAGTGTCGGCGGAGTAACGTAAATGAGAAACGTTACTCCAAAGTAAAGAAGCTCCCATGTACCTGAATCTGGCCCATACTGTATATATACAAACTCATCTATACAGTTAGTAGCAAGATGTCCTTATTTTTAGTCTTGAAAGCTGATTAAATGCGGTTGGAGTCACCAGACAATTGTTGTGTACATGGCCAGTATAAGAGGGACAGCATTTTGAGCATGCCAATAAATAATTGAAATTAAGAATTTATATTTTGGATGTGTCCGAAATAATACTACTTCAATTTTGGGTAGTGGTTGCCACCATCCCCCCTACTAAATAATTGAACCTCTAATGGAGCTTTGTCAGCAGAAAAATATATCTTCATCAAACAGATATGCTATATCATACATCATAATGAGTAGTATTGCACAGCAAAGACATCATACAATAATAACAAATTGTAACTTTCAGGATAAGCAAGTATAATCTGCCCATCAGTCCATCAAAACAGAGTGTCAAGTTAAGTAGACTCCCCAGGCACAGAGAGACACAGCCACATACTTACCTGGTACAGATACATTGATGATGTATTCCTGATATGAGATGGTCTTGAGGATTTGCTGAAACAGTGTCTAAGCAGGAGGAACTCCCATAATTTCAATATTTTTTTGACTATGATGTATGACAAGGATAAAGCCAACTTTCTAGATGTGACTGTGCAAACAAGACCTGATGGGCAATTGCACACTAACCTATTCAGTAAACGAAAGAGCTCTCGATACCATTGTTTTTTACAGATAACACTAAATGAAATAGACTAAATTATTTTAACTACACCTAACTACACGTAAAAAGAAAAAAAGCTCACACACATTCTAAAAAAAGAAAAAATATAAGCAGCTCAATAAGAAGAATTGAGAGATTTTGCAGAGAGTGAATTGATTACACTCAGTTCATCCCTCCATATTAGCAGGTGGTTCATATGCCACCAGGGCAACTGTCTGCTTAAAGTTGGTCTGCATATATGTTTGTTTGTGTTTTTATTTCTGGGTGTTCCAGTCTCTACCCACAAACCAAAAAGCATGCTGGCAGGTTTGTTGGCATCCACCCAGATTGGCCCAAGAGTGTGATCACATGACTGAGCTAATAACATAAGCATGAAACTTCCTCTGAAAATATGGACAAATACACTGGAAAGTGTTAAAATATCTTGTTGGTGCTATATAAATAAAAAAAGGAATAATTACATTTAATCTTTATTTTTGAGTGATACTAATTGCTTACATTTCTGTCTTTCTGTTATTTTTTTGCTCTTTAATTGGTTACTGCAACCTTTTTTTCTTTGTTGATTGATTTAAAGAAAAATGAGCTGGTCACATGCCAACAAGTGCCTTCTAAATAAAGGGATGCCTTCTCAACAAAAAAAATGCTAAACAGGCATAAAGGAATTCCATTGTTATGTTTCCCATGCCCCATCCATCACCAACACAAGCACTGCAGGTGCTGCATCAAGTATTAGAGAAATCCAAAACTTACTGCTATTGTGACTTTTAGCAAAAAAAAAAGTTTGGTCCTACCGTGCTTTACAGACTGGAGCATTGAAACATCCTGATTGTTTTTTTTTTTCTTTCTCCTCCTTTTGTACTTTCTTTGTGCTAAGTTTTCCCATTGCTTTAGTATGAAGTGAGGTCCACTATGCTTGATGAATTGATGAAAAGTTTCATCAAGTTTTACTTTAACTACATGTAAGAAAGGGAGAGATGAATAGTCCAAAACAAACCACTGTGTCCTAATTTCCATTCATGTACAGTACACAGTTTTAAAAACTGTTAAACATCAACTACAGAGAGTTAAAGTAAAGGGGATCCTGACTTGTTATAAATAGGGATGAGCCGAACACCCCTGCGTTCGGTTCGCACCAGAACCTTCGAACGGACCGACCATTCGCGCGAGCATTTAGAACCCCATTGACGTCAATGGGACTCAAGCGCTTGAATTCAAAAGTACTAATTTTAATGGCCCATATGCAAGTTATTGCCGGAAAACATCTTTGAGAACCCGGGTCCTTCCCCAGGGAACATGTATCAATGGGAAAAAAATGTTTTAAAAACGGTTGTTTTTTCAGGAGCAGCGAATTTAATGATGCTTAAAGTGAAAAAAAAGAAAAGGAAAATTCCTTTAAATATCGTACCTGCTGGGTGTCTATAGTAGTGGCACATGTTTAGAACTGTCCCTGCACAAAATTACATTACTATAAGAAAAAGGTAATTTAAAACAGCTTGTGGCTTTAATATAATGTCTGGTCCCTGCAATATGGATGAAAATCAATGATAAAAATAGCATGGGTTTCCCCGCCCCCCTCCCCCAGGTCATTACAAGCCCCTTTGGCTCTATATACTTTGAACAGCAGTATACAGGTGTTGCAAACAAGACAGAGACTGTAGGTTTGTTGTTAAGTAGAATCTGTTTGCAATTTTCAACTGGTACTTCTTTAAAGTGTAGCTTCAGCCATAGAATCTTTTGTTAAGCTTTTCTGAAAACATAGAGAAGGGTTATCACCCCTGTAACATTTGTTTTGCTGTCTGTGTGTATCTGTTCAAAAGATTGCACTTCACTTTCTGTCCCAAAGACAAAAGATTTTTTTATTTTTTTTGTGAAACAAGGATTGTGATAAAGCATCAGTGGACAGGAGACACCTTTTACAAAAGAGAATTTCCCTTGCTAGGGGTAGATTTTCTCTCACTTCCTGTTGTCTCCTTCCGTTTGCAAGTAGGAATCGTTTGTAAGTTGGATGTTTTAAAGTAGGGGCCTGTCGTATATACGCTGCAGAAATTTGGGCCCTAGGTGTTGGTGTTGCGACAACACTGCAACCCCTCACAGTTAGTCTTGGTGGCCGCTGGAACGCCCTGCTGTGAAATATTAGATCAAGAATTGTAATTACACGCCCCTGTTCAGGGGAGGACTGGCAGGCTTATGCCTGTGGGGCAAGTCCAGTCAAGTGACCCATTGAACCACACAGAGAGCGAGAGAGAGAGAGGGACTGCTCCATATTGCCCCAGAGAGAGAGACCATTTGACACTGTCTGCACAAAGAAAGAGAGAGAGACCACTTGACACTGCCTGCACAGAGAGAGAGAGGCCACTTGGCACTGCCTGCACACAGAGAGAGAGAGGCCACTTGACACTGCCTGCACAGAGAGAGGCCACTTGACACTGCCTGCACAGAGAGAGGCCACTTGACACTGCTTGCACAGAGAGAGGCCACTTGACACTGCCTGCACAGAGAGAGGCCACTTGACACTGCCTGCACAGAGATAGGCCACTTGACACTGCCTGCACAGAGATAGGCCACTTGACACTGCCTGCACAGAGAGAGAGAGGCCACTTGGCACTGCCTGTACAGAGAGAGAGAGAGACCGCTTGACACTGCCTGCACAGAGAGAGAGAGGCCACTTGGCACTGCCTGCACAGAGAGAGAGAGGCCACTTGGCACTGCCTGCACAGAGAGAGGCCACTTGACACTGCCTGCACAGAGAGAGAGAGGCCACTTGGCACTGCCTGTACAGAGAGAGAGAGAGACCGATTGACACTGCCTGCACAGAGAGAGGCCACTTGGCACTGCCTGCACAGAGAGAGACCACTTGACACTGCCTGCACAGAGAGAGGCCACTTGACACTGCCTGCACAGAGAGAGGCCACTTGACATTTCCTGCACAGAGAGAGGCCACTTGACACTGCCTGCACAGAGAGAGAGAGGCCACTTGGCACTGCCTGTACAGAGAGAGAGAGCGAATGCTTGACACTGCCTGCACAGAGAGAGAGAGGCCACTTGGCACTGCCTGTACAGAGAGAGAGAGACCGCTTGACACTGCCTGCACAGAGAGAGAGAGAGAGAGGTCACTTGGCACAGCCTGTACAGAGAGAGAGAGGTCACTTGGCACTGCCTGCACAGAGAGAGAGACAGAGACCGCTTGCCACTGCCTGTACAGAGAGAGAGAGAGAGAGGTCACTTGAGACTGCCTGTACAGAGAGAGAGAGAGACTGCTTGACACTGCCTGTACAGAGAGAGAGAGGGATCACTTGGCACTGCCTGTACAGAGAGAGAGAGACCGCTTGACACTGCCTGCACAGAGAGAGAGAGGTCACTAGGCACTGCCTGTACAGAGAGAGAGAGACTGCTTGCCACTGCCTGTACAGAGAGAGAGAGACCACTTTGCACTGCCTGCACAGAGAGAGAGACTTCTTGGCACTGCCTGCACAGAGAAAGAGAGAGAGGTCACTTGGCACTGCCTGCACAGAGAGAGAGACAGAGAGAGGTCACTTGACACTGCCTGCACAGAGAGAGAGAGAGGTCACTTGGCACTGCCTGTACAGAGAGAGAGAGGTCACTTGGCACTGCCTGCACAGATAGAGAGAGACCGCTTGACACTGCCTGCACAGAGAGAGAGAGGCCACTTGGCACTGCCTGTACAGAGAGAGAGAGACCGCTTGACACTGCCTGCACAGAGAGAGGTCACTTGGCACTGCCTGCACAGAGAGAGACCGCTTGACACTGCCTGCACAGAGAGAGAGAGACCGCTTGACACTGCCTGCACAGAGAGAGACCGCTTGACACTGCCTGCACAGAGAGAGAGAGAGGTCACTTGACACTGCCTGCACAGAGAGAGGCCACTTGGCACTGCCTGTACAGAGAGAGAGACCGCTTGACATTGCCTGCACAGAGAGAGAGAGCTCAATTGGCACTGCCTGTACAGAGAGAGAGAGAGGTCACTTGGCACTGCCTGTACAGAGAGAGAGAGACCGCTTGACACTGCCTGCACAGAGAGAGACCGCTTGACACTGCCTGCACAGGGAGAGAGAGACCATTTGACACTGCCTGTACAAAGAGACCGCTTGACACTGCTTGCACAGAGAGAGAGACTGCTCCACATTGCCCACAGTGCAAAGCGGTCACTCTCTGTGGGGGCAGTGCAAAGCGGTCACTCTCTGTGGGGGCAGTGCGAAGCGGTCCATCTCTATGGGGGCAGTGCGAAGCAGTCACTCTGTGTGGGGGCAGTGTGAAGCGGTCACTCTTTGTGGGGGCAGTGCGAAGGGGTCACTCTCTGTGGGGGCAGTGCGAAGGGGTCACTCTCTGTAGGGGTGAACGTTTTCCAGCCTATAGCTGCCAGCAGTGATCGCCAAAAAAAAAAAGAAGAAAGATGCTGGTTGTACTGAAGTCAGTTGATAGATTGAATTCTGTACAACCACATTCTGCACATAGATCGAAATTCTGCTGGTTCAGCAGAAAATGTAATCTGTCTATGGTGGCTTAGACTCTTGTCACACTGAGGGAGTATTGCAGGCGCTATAGCGTTAAAAATAACGACTGCAATCTGCTCTCAAACAGCCGCTCCATTGTCTCCAGTGTGAATGCCCTCTGGCTTTCACACTGCAGTGTTGCGCTAGCAGGACAGTAAAAAAAAGTCCTGCTAGCCGGATCTTTGAAATGGTGAAGGAGTGGTGTGTTTACCGCGCATCCACCACTCCTGACCATTGAAATCAATGGAACAGCATGGCTATACCGCTGGCAATGCGCTGCTGCAGTGCTTCACTAAGGTATAGAAATTCACTTTGAACTCCACCTTATTTCCAGGACTCTTTAGGTATAAGATGTGTAAAGAATAAAATACCTACTGAGAGAATGGAAACAAGGTGGAGTTGAAAGTGAATTGTGCCACTATTTGGATGGATTGGTATTTAGGGGGTTAAAACAGACAGGGAGGAAATGTGATATCACCTCCTCTGCCTGTAACTTTTTAGTAAAGTGGCAGTGCCTGCTGCAAGTGAATACAATTGTGTCTTTGGGCTCACAAGGGTTTACTGTCAGTTTTCCATAATCATAGTCCCTCAGATTTCTTTTAGGTTGCACATTTTTGCTGCATTTTTTGGATTTGCACCAAAGATGCAGCATGCAGGACGTTTTGTGCACTTTCAGAATATGCAGTAAAAATGTGCAACCTCTATGGGAATAGGGGCACCATGCAGGAATACTGTCAGTACATCCCCAGCACTGCAGACAAAGCACAGCATGCCAGACCTTTGTAAGCCCACATCATAACACCTAGGGCAAGCAAGGTACAGTCACAGGCTGCTAGGGAAAACAAATCTTTAGCTGCAGAGAGGAACTCACTTATTTGTATGGTCCCAGCCTCCAGGAGACTCACTGTATTCGAGCCGACCGCTCAGATTGAACTTTCCCGCCCACACATCCTCGGCTGATCAGAGTGTGGGCGGGGAAAGAGAGCAGGTCCAGCCTCTGCCAGCCAATTCGTGTGAAGGAGGGAGGGGCTGGGCGGGGCTGTGCTGTGCTCTGTACACAGACTGCCAGCCCTGAGACATCGCTGGCTCACAGTACTGGATGGAGATGCTGCACCTGACCAGCTCACAAACTGCGCATGTGCGGTTCTGAGCTGGCGACACAGCGGCCTTTGTAGAGCATAGAAGAGCAGCCCAGGGGGAGAATGCATCTCTGCCCCCCGGCCCAGTCCGCCCCTGCCCCTTTTGAACAGGGGCACAAAAATTGGGCCTTAGGCACTGGTGCTGGTGCCACAAACCTGCAACCCCCACAGATACTCCAGTTGTAGCACAGCAAATAGCCTGCTGCAAAGTATTGCATCAAAAATTTTAAATTACACTCCCCTGTTAAACAGGGGCAGAAAAATTGGGCCATAGCCACTGGTGGCGGTGCCCAGAGCTGACAATGTTCTTACAATCTATCAGCAAGATCATTAAGAAGGAGAAGGATATTCAGTCAGCAGAACAGGATAGTCACTCAGAATCAGCATAGGCAGTCTTTAAGGGATCTGACGTTTCAAAAAAATTATTCAGTTACATCAGCATCAGGTGCTTGGTAGCTGGTGGTGATCCAAGCCTGATTCATTTTTATGAAGGTCAGTCGATCGACAGAGTCAGTGGAGAGGCGCACCCTGTGTTTGGTCACAAAGCCTCCAGCAGCACTGAATGTACGTTCTGAAAGAACGCTGGATGCAGGACAAGCCAGTAGCTCCATTGCGTACTGTGCAAGCTCTGGCCAGTGATTCATCCTCAAGACCCAGTAAGCCAGAGGATTTTCGGTGGGGAAGGTGTCCAAGTCTGATCTTGCCCCTAGGTATTCCCGCAGCATGTAAACCAGATGCTGGCGATGGTTGCTGGAACCGATCATACCTTGGGACTGCGGACTAAAAAATTGTCTGAACGCATCGGTCAGACGGCCACCTTCTCCACGCTCTTTCTGTGACTCACCGAAGCCTCAACAACACGTTGTCCAGGACCAGGATTTGGTAATCCCCAGGTTCTAGGAACGCGCTGCACAGACCTTTCTGCAAGGCCTCCCGAAGATGTTTCGTCTTCTGCTCCCTCTGCGACGGCAAGATAAGGTCCGCAACCTTACTCTTGTAACGTGGATCAAGGAGAGTTGCCAGCCAGTAATGATCCCTCTCCTTGATAGCAGGAATACAAGGATCCTTACGCAGGCTTTGCATGATCAGGGAGGCCATGCGGCGTAGGTTTGCTGAGCCATTCGGGGCACAGTCCTCTGGGTCACTGTGGACGACAGGATCCACAGCCACCTCATCCCAGACACGTAAAAGTCCATGGGTTCTTTGGGACTGTGATTGATCCCTTGAAGGCTGCTGCTGATGCTGAGTCAAAAGCTCCACCTCCATGCTGCTGATAAAATCCTCCTCCTCGTCGTCCTCTTCCTGTGTGCTAGGCAGGCAAGCAGGACCACTGTCTGGATAAAGGGGGCCTTGAGAGGTAAGGAAATCCTCCTCTTCCTCCCTCTGTTATGCCTCAAGGGCCCTGTCCATTATTCCACATAGTGTGTGCTCCAACATGTGAATAAGAGGGACAGTCTCACTGATGAATGCACTGTCACTGCTCACCATCTTCGTGGCCTCCTCAAATGGTGACAGGACAGTGCGAGCATCCCTGATCAACACCCACTGGCGTGGGGAAAAAAACCCAAGCTCCCCTGACCCAGTTATGCTGCCATATTGGCACAGGTACTCATTGATGTCCCTCTCCTGCCTGTGCAGCCGCTGCAGCATGGCCAATGTAGAGTTCCATCTGGTGGGCATGTCACAGAATAGGCGGTTCTTGGGCAGGTTGTATTCCCATTGGAGGTCTGTCAGCCTAGCAGTGGCATTATATGACCTTCTGAAATGGACACAGACTTCCCTGGCCTGCTTCAGGACATCCTGTAAGCCTGGGTACCTGCTCAAGAACCGCTGCACCACCAAATTCAGAACATGAGCAAAACAGGGCACATGGGTCAGTTGTCCCTGTCACAGGGCAAAGAGGGGGTTGGTGCCATTGTCGCTAACCACCATTCCTGGCTTAAGCTGGTGTGGCGTCAACGACCTCTGAGCCTGCCCCTGCAGATCTGACAGAACCAGTGCCCCAGTGTGGCTCCTGTCTCCCAAGCAAACCAGCTCTAGCACTGCATGGCATCTCTTTGCCTGCATTCCTGCGTACCACCTCATACACCTACTGAGCATGGCTGGTTCCGAGGACACATCAGCACCGGAAGAGGCCACAGAGGAAGAAGAAGAGTAGGGGGTGGAGGAGAGAGGTGTGTCACAACCAGTAGTAGTGTTTTGGAGGCGTGGTGGTGGAACAACCTCCAACACTACTGTACCTCGCCCTGCGTCCTTCCCAGCTGCCAGCAGAGTCACCCAATGTGCCGTGAAAGAGAGGAAACGTCTCTGTCCATGCCTGCTGGACCATGAGTCAGTGGTAATATGCACCTGACCGCCCTGTCCAGCGAGGCATGAACATTGCCTTCCACATGCCGGTAGAGAGCCGGAATGGCCTTCCGTGAGAAAAAGTGGCGTTTGGGAACTTGCCACTGAGGTACCGCACATTCCACAAACTCACAGTAGGGGGCAGAATCTACCAATGAAAAGGCAGCAGTTGAAGTGCTAGCAATTTCGCTAAGCTAGCATTCAACCGCTGGGCATGTGGATGGCTGGGAGAGTACTTCTTTTGGCGCTGCAACAGCTGGGGTAGGGAAATGTGTCTGCTACAATCTGCCATCGGTGTACCAATAGTAGATTGCCCGCATGTACTAGGTTATGACACACCTAAATTTTCACCTTCAGGCATATCAGTGCAGTCTTCAGAGAGGAATGATGGTATAGTGGGGTTGGGGATCCCAGCTGATGAGGGTCAAGGGGAGGTCCGCTTTGTTTTTTGGTGTGGGTCTTTCAGGTAAGCTTGCCAACGAACTGCATGGCAGGTTGACATATGTCTGGTCAAGCATGTGGTGCCCAAATGGTTGATGTTTTGGCCACGTGAGATACGCTTGAGACATATGTTGCAAATAGCAACAGTGCAATCGGGTGCACATGTCTCAAAAAAGGCCCACACCAAAGAACTTTTGCAGTAACGCTGAGACACAGCAGCGCCCTGCACAGGCGTAGCTCAGCAATGTAATGCAGTTGGTGTGCTGCCCTTAAGCTGTCCCCTGGAGTGCATCCTGCCTCTTTGGAGATATGCCTGTGCCTCCTCCTCTCTCCTATCAGGCATCCACGTAGAGTCAGTGACCTCATCATCTCCTCCCTTCTCATCACTGTCGGAAACCTGGCAGTATGCTGCAACTGAGGGAAGATGACTGCCAGATTGCTGTCCTTCTTGGGCACCCCCTCTCTCTGGGCTCACATTACTGTGTTCCATCATCGGAGCCTTCAAAACGCTGCGCATCTTCATGCAGCATGTACCCAACACTGTGTTCAAACAGTTCGTGGGACTCGTTAGGAGGACATGGTGGGACTAGGGAAGGAGTAAGTGATGCCATTGAGCAGAGGGAAGAGGACGCCTTGGCATCTACTTTGCCAGACAAAGTACCCTGAGCATGGGTGAGAGAGGATGAGGAGGATGAGGATGGCTTGGTCATCCACTCTACCAAGTCTTCGGCATGTTGCGGCTCAACACGGCCAGCTGCCGAAAACAAGGATGAGCGTGTCACACGGCCACTTGCTGATGAGGATGCACCATGTCCACGATCAGCACTGTTGCCTGCTTTCCCTCGTGACTCTCTGCCTCTCCTTGTTGCCCTTCCAGACATTATAATGTTAAAAGCAGTACACACACCTCGTAGCTTTTGGTGCAAACTGCAGAGGACATGTGCAGTACACAACAAGTAGCTTTATGTGCAAAGTAATGAGCACACTTGCACTATGCACCACCAAGTGGGTTTAGTTGCAAAGCAATGAGCACACTTGCACTATGCACCACCAAGTGGGTTTGGTTGAAAAGTAAGTAATGAGCACACTTGCACTATGCACCACCAAGTGGGCTTAGTTGCAAAGCAATGACCACACTTGCTGTCAGGGACTCACCTCCACGCAATCTTCCTACATGCAGTCTTCCTCCATGTCTGCAACCCGCCGTGCGTCCCGCGCTCGTGCACGCGCGCCAATGGCACAGGGGTGCGCGCGGGTGCACAGTAAGCGGGGGCGCGCACAGGAGCACGCGTGTGCATGTTAATTGGCGTGGCGCCAAAAGACACTTTAAAAACTCATTGCTGTATGCAACACATTGCTGCCTGATCTGCAGTTGTGACTGGATCCATATCTGAGACCTGTTCTGATCGTCTGTTTGAAATACCTGATTGAACTCTGACTTGGCTTGACCATCCGTACCTCTCCAACCCTGACCCAGCTTCTATTTGACCATCCGCCTGTTTGACCTTCTGTTGCCAGATCCACCTGCCTGTTTAACCGACTACGCTTCAGGCATCTGCCTGCATTCTCCTGCCTACCTGCTATGACCCAGCTTGTCTGACCCTGCTGTTCCAGTCGTCTACTATACCTACTTACCCTATCAGCTTGTGCCGCAGCAGTCGCAGCCTCTGTACGGGTCGCTGACCCATCCTCTGCTTCAGCGTCTTCAGCATCTCCAACGTCTCTACACCAGAGGTATCCACCCACCTGCTTCTACTCCTCATCACCTCGGCACTCCTACCCCTCTGTGCTCCGAGTCCGTTGTTCCCACTTCAGTGGCTCGCAAACCAGAGCTGTAAGAGAGGCTCTCCTGCATCAGACTCTAGTAACCAGGTACGTAACACTTGCACTATGCACCACCAAGTGGGTGTAGTTGAAAAGTAAGTAATAACCACACTTGCACTATGCACCACCAAGCGGGTTTAGTTGCAAAGCAATGAGCACACTTGCACTATGCACCACCAAGTGGGTTTAGTTGAAAAGAAAGTAATGAGCACACTTGCACTATGCACCAGTAAGTGGGTTTAGTTGCAAAGTTATGAGCACACTTGCACTATGAACCACCAAGTGGGTTTAGTTGCAAAGTAATGCGCAAACTTGCAGTATACAGCAAGTTGGTTTAGGTGCACTGAGCACACGGGCAATACAACACGTGAAAACACTGCAGCTAGCACAATCAACTGCCTGACAGATTAGGAAGAACTAATCTAACTAAACTATACAGTGTATAAATATATGTACGACTCCTGGGATGTATATATATCCTCTACACACTGTAAATTTAACTGACTAGCCTGCCTGATCTATCTAGCTAGAAAAAAAGACAATCTCTCTCTCTCCCTCTCTCTGTCTGATCTGTAACAAGCCGCCCTGCAGGCGGCCTTTTATAGTGTGGGGCGTGTGCTAAAGCCCTGAGCCATAATTGGCCAAAGTCACCCTGGCTTTGGCCAATTATGGCTCTCCGTTTTTTGCACGCTGTGATAGGCCAAGCATGTGGGTCATAGTGCATGCTTCGCCAATCATCAGCGCGCAATGCCGCAGTGAATTATGGGCCATGGCGCGTCACTCGAATTTGGCGCGAACGACCCGTTTTGTTCGATTTTCAACGACGAGTGTACATACTCACTACATATTACTTTTTTTAGAAATAGTTTTGTATATTTAGATTAATTTCTTATATTCAAGGAAGAAAAGCAGAGGGGAAGAAGCGCAAGTTAAATGTAGTAATGCCAGGAAGTTTAATAAAGGGCCGCTAGTGGGGGTTCCAGCTGCTGGAACAGGCCTGCAGAAGAAGCTAGATGCTCCTAGCATGTAGTCTGCTATTGACTCTGTCCCTCTGCCCTTCTGGTGGCATAATTTCCGCCCGTGCATTCCACGCTGGTTGGCGTGGAGTTCCGGGGTTTCACCAGGCTCCCAAACCAAGCTGAATACATCTCCAGCAGCTGGAGCCCCCACTAGCAGCTCTGCAGGATGGAAAAGAGGGACAGACCATGTTTACAGATGAGCATGCTTTTGATTTTCTTGTGAGTGTATTTAATATACCTTTATTTTAACTCCTTGGCAATACTACACTTAGCTGGCACTTTGCTCCCTCTTCTTTTCTTCCTTGGTTTGACACAGAGCCGGTCAAACTCTGAGGACAGCAGCCGCAGGTGCCTATTGCCAGTTTTTAACCATATATATGGACACATGAATTGTATGGATCTCCTTGCATCCCGAGTACCCCCCTCTTTATGATGATTTATGCAAACTGGACTTTTACTCGCTGTGCCAGATCTTATTTTTTTGTTTTATTTAATGTATTTCGATTTCCTTTGTATATTTGTTGATTCATATTTTCAGAAGTTATTTTGGAAGATTGGTTATATTTCCTTTAACATGTGAATTTGTTATATCGGGGAGGTTACGTATGCACTCTGAGGCATCCCTGCTAGTCCAACCCACAAAGAGAAATGGAAGGAGCTGATTGGATAATATTGACCAGAGTCGCATGTACCTGAAAGTAACCAATGGAACAAAAATGTTTTGGATATATTCGCTATGTTATGGTTCACAGATTCTGATGTATTCATCTCCATCCAACCCATACATAAGAAGGAATCATCATCTTATTTAACTTTTATACCTTACTGTGTTTATTGCAATATGTTTCCTTTCTATATGTAGTGCATTTTTTTTATAATAATCACAAATGGTAATGCAAAATAAAAACAAAATGGATCCAAATCAAACATTTACAAGGGGCCTAAACTATTACTGAATGTCTTCTGAACTAAATAAATTAATACAAATTAATTTGTTGTTTCATTATAATTTATTTCAGGTTTGTCAAAATTAATTACTATTGTGAATGTTGTCCTAATTTTAACAAAATGAATCGCACATGTCTAGTGGTTGGCAGAAAAGATTATTATGTACACACTTCTTTACAGGTGGATTAAAACTTAAAAAATGCAAAAGTTCATTTATTTCACCAATGCAACTTAAAAGGTGAAACTAATATATGAGATAGACTCATTACATGCAAAGCAAGATAGTTCAAGCCATTATAATTGTGATGATTATGGCTTACAGCTCACGAAAACCCCAAATCCACAATCTCAGAAAATTAGAATATTGTGAAAAGGTGCAATTTTCTAGCCTCAAAGTGTCCCACTCTAAACGGCTAATTAAGCCATAACACCTGCAAAGGGTTCCTGAGCCTTTAAATAGTTTCTCAGTCTGGTTCAGTAAAAATCACAGTCATGGAAAAAAACTGATGACCTGACAGTTGTGCAGAAAACCATAATTGACACCCTCCATAAGGAGGGAAAGCCTCAAACGGTAATTGCAAAAGAAGTTGGATGTTCCCAAAGTGCTGTATCAAAGCACATTAATAGAAAGTTATGTGGAAGGGAAAAGTGTGGAAGAAAAATGTGCACAAGCAGCAGGGATGAGCGCAACCTGGAGAGGATTGTCAGGAAAAGGCCATTCAAACATGTTGGGGACTTTAACAAGGAGTGGACTAAGGCTGGAGTCAGTGAATCAAGAGCCACCACACACAGATGGATCCTGGACATGGGCTTCAAATGGCGTATTCCTCTGGTCAAGCCACTCCTGAACAACAAACAATGCCAGAAGCATCTTACCTGGACTAAAGAAAAATACACCTGTTTTTTTTGCTCAGTGGTCCAAAGTCATCTTTTCTGATGAGAGCAAATTTTGCATCTCATTTGAAAACCAAGGAGCCGGAGTATGGAGGAAGAATGGAGTGGCACACACTGCAAGATGCTTGAAGTCCAGTGTGAAGTTTCCACAGTCTGTGTTGATTTGGGGAGCCATGTCATCTGCTGATGTTGGTCCACTGTGCTTTATTATGTCCAGGGTCAATGCTGCCATCTACCAGGAGATTTTGGAGCACTTCATGCTTCCTTCCACAGACAAACTCCATGGGGATGCTGACTTCATCTTCCAGCAGGACTTGGCATCTGCCCACACTGCCAAAGCACCAAAGCCTGGTTCAATGACATTGGGATTACTGTGCTTGATTGGCCAGAAAACTCACCTGACCTGAACCCCATAGAGCACAGGTGTCAAACACAAGGCACACAGGCCGAGTCCGGCCTGCAAGGCAATTCCATGTTGCCCTTGCACCTCTCCTGCAGTCCTCCTCTGGTCCTCCCCCAGACCCCTACTTCTGCTTTTAAGCAATGCATCCAGCTTCTTCCCAGCAGCAGCATAAGTAAAAGGGGGTGCACTATGGGGGACTCAAATTCTGATGGTGGGGTGGCTCTTGACATCTAATGTAAGGGGAGGGGATGTACTGGTCATCTAATTATACAGGTACAACCAGCAGTTTTGAGGTCAATCATAATGCTGATGCGGCCCACGATTAAATTGAGTTGACACCCCTGCCATAGAGAATTTATGGGGCATTGCCAAAAGAAAGATAAGAGACATGAGACCGAGCAATGCAAAAGAGCTTAAGGCCGCTATTGAAGCATCCTGATCTTCCATAACACCTCATCAGTGCCACAGGCTGATAGCTTCCATGCCACACTGCATTGAGGCAGTAATTGCTGCAAAAGAGGCCCAAACCAAGTACTGAGTACATATGCATGCTTATACTTTTCAGAGATCCGATATTGTTCTATGTACAATCCTTGTTTTATTGATTGCATGTAATATTCTAATTTTCTGAGATTGTGAATTTGGGGTTTTCATGAGCTATATGTAAGCCATAATCATCACAATTATGACAAATCACGGCTTGAACTATCTTGATTTGCATGTAATGGGTCTATCTCATATATTAGTTTTAACTTTTGTTGCATTAGTGAAATGAATGACACAATATTCAAATTTTTCGACTTTCACCTGTAGTGAAAATATAAAAGTATAAGCTAACTTTCCAGCAGTTCCTTTGATGCATTGGAAAGTTGCAACTTTTAAAGTGACTCTGTTATTAGAGAAGCATGGAAGCTGCCATTGCTGACCAACTTCTCCTGACCCACTGGTTTCAATATTTTTGCGTAATTAACCTGGAACAAGTACACACACTGTAAAGGTACTGGAGAGGCAGGGCAGCTATAATCTTGGGATTTTTTTTAAAAACACAGATTTTTACATACTGTCCCTGATTCTACTGAGGCTGGCAACCCTGATGGGGCCCTCTAGGGGCATGGGGCCCTCTGGCAGTGGGCATCTTTACATAAGTAAGCTGTTGGATTTGAGCCATAGCAGGTGTCTTTGAAGACGGAACTTGGCACTCATGTATGAATGTATGTGAAAACTTAAAACTTAGGAGTCATTTCCTGTACTTTATTATGCACCATTGACTCTATCTATAATGTCTCCCTATACACTTCAACTGAGTAAAATAAAATAAAAATAAAAAAACAGAATAGTAAAAGTGAAATTTACCATCTCAGTTTATGATCCATCACGGAATTTCTATAAAATTGATTTTTTTCTTGTAACATTCAGCCACCATGTATAGTTAGAGGAAAACGCTTTACAAATGTTTGTAATATATTATGGAGAATAAATCATGCTGACTTCCTGAAATCTGCACTGGTGATTTATACATCCAGGGAGCCAAGCTAACAGAATGAAGTAAGTAGTATAACGGTCAATTGGCTTTGCTTTAAAACATTTGGGCAGCTGTAATATTTTGCCTCAGTTCAATTTATAAGCTTGTGTTTGTAATTTCTCAAAAGGATGCTAGTCGTTTTATTTAATCGCATATACAAAACATTTTAAATTGCATTTCATAACTTTCAATGACAAGCGACAAATTCAAAAACAAGCAGATAATGTGTGCCAACTTTAAATTTGCTAAGATTTAAGGCAGCAGTGTGAACAAAATATAATGTAATGTCAATGTTCCATCCTATGTTTTGTTCACCCAGATCTTTTGATGATGATGAGGTGTAGCATGACATGGTGTTGTTTTGTAGAAATGAGCAAATCAAATATGGATTTTCTCTGCTGACGATCTGCAGATCCACTTTTTTGAATCTTCTGCAGGGTGGATTATTTCCTGCCAACTGGCAGCTAGAATGTGAAGTGGTAAAGTTTCCAAATCATGTCTATATCCCTTATTCTGTAACATTGGTTCTGCTGAAAAGAGAATGGGCCAGCTCACATTCACCTATAATATATTAACGGTGCAGTACACTTTATGGCTGTAAAGTACCCTGTGCCATCATGTTGCCATTGTATATCACTGAAATACTGTAACATAACTGGTAAGGGAGTCTGAGGTGCAGAGATCGGCCTCTCTTACAGCTCTGGCTCAGGAGCCCCGTTACAGTAATATGGAATGCCAGAGCACAGAGCAGCAGGAGTGGCTGTCAATTCTTCTACCGTTAGGTGCTAATGTGCGTTAGGGTGTGCAAAGATGACTGGCTGGATGCACGCAGGTGAAGGACCAGAGCTGGAGGCAGGCACAGGTCAGCTGATGCAGATGCAGGTATGAGAGCCAAGGAAAGGTCAGACAGTCCAGGTCAGCAACGTTCGGCCAAATCAAGGTTCAAACAGAAGGCAGCAGAGTAGTCAGGAATTAGGCTGGGGTCAGTAACAGCAAGGCAAATCATACAGAGGAGCAGGCAGAATATTAGTGCAGAGGCAAGCCAGGAGTCAGTACAAGCGGCGTTTAGGCAAAGTGAGGTCCAGATGAGGTTGGCAACAAAAGATCAGCAGAGGAACAGATTTACAGATTCTCTGGAGTTTATTAAACTAAATGGCACTGATACAGGGGACTAGTGCAGTTTAAATAGCCCACCTGACACACTCGCCTCTTAATCACTTGCTTACTGGGCACATATACCCCCTTCCTGACCAGGTGAAATTTCAGCTTCCGGCACTGCATCACTTTAACTGACAATTGTGCGGTTGTGCGACGTGGCTTCCAAACAAAATTGGCGTCCTTTTTTCCCCACAAATAGAGCTTTCTTTTGGTGGTATTTGATCACCTCTGCGGTTTCAAATTTTTGCGCTATAAACAAAAAAAGAGCGACCGTTTTGAAAAAAAAACTATATTTTTTACTTGTTGCTATAATAAATAGCCCAATTTTTTTTCAAAAAACATTTTTTTTTCTTAGTCTAGGCCTGATACGTATTCTTCTACGTATTTTTGGTAAAAAAAAAAAACGCAATAAGCGACTGGTTTGCGCAACAGTTATAGTGCTTACAAAATAGGGGACAGAATTATTATTACGTTTTATTTTTATTTTTTTACTAGTAGTGGCAGGGATCTGCGATTTTTATTGGGACTGGGCTATTTTGGAGGACACATCGGACACTTTTAACACATTTTTGGCGCCATTCACATTTATACTGCGATCAGTGCTATAAATATGCACTAATTACTGTATAAATGTGACTGGCATTGAAGGGGTTAACACTAGGGGGTGAGGAAGGGGTTAAATGTGTACCCTGTATTGTGTTCTAACTGTGGGGGGAGGGGGTGACTGGGGGAGGTGACCGATCTGTGTCCCTATGTACAAGGGACACAGATCAGTCTCCTCTCTCCCTGACAGGATGTGGATCTGTGTCTGTGTACCGTCGATCGCGAGTGCTTGGGGGACATCGTGGCCGCCAGGCACGCGCATCGGCGTCACTTCGGCTATTTTCGGAAGACGTGACGCGATCTACCCGCACGTTAATCATCTACGCCTTGTCTTAGGAATCAGCTCGGATCAGGATGAGAACTACGATAACACGGTAAGTACAGCAAAAACAGCATACTGCAGATGTCAGCAGTATGCTGGATCTAATGGTAAATAGTTGATTTTCAGGGTGAACCTCCGCTTTAACAGAGTTGAACAGCCCCACCCAGGGGGCGGTCCCTCCAGACATAACCCTCCTCACTGCAGCATGCAGCCTCAGTTCGTAACAAGCAGTACAAACCTAAAAAGGAGGGTGGGAGCTGTTTCCGTCCATGGAAATAGATTTTACGGTGAGTACAAAAAATCCTATTTTCTCTTATCGTCCATGGACGGACACAGCTCCTTAAATCTTGACATGCGGGACGTCCCCAAGTAGTGTCAAAAACTAGGGGTGGGAAATATCAGTAAAACCAATTTTAACTTCACCCCAAAGCAAGCAGAGCTCCTCAACGGAGGAGGTGCATCTTCAAACAGCCGCTGGCAAAAACTAGCGTGCGAAAAAAGCATTAGAAGATGCACTCACAGCAACCATGTAAATTCTGGAAAAAGCGTGAACGGACGAGCAAGTCGTAGCTTCGCACACCTGTGAGACCGACGCATGATGTCGGAAAAAAACTGGTCAAAAGTGCCGTGACCAGAAAGGGGGGCCCGCCCCTTAAGACCATAGGCCTGTATGACAGCCTGCCTGATCCACCGAGAAATGGTGGTCGACGAGAACGCCAGGCCCTTTTGTGGACCAGACACCAACACAAAAGACAGTCAGAACTCTGAAACTGAGTCGTTTTCAGGCTGGTACGCCCACAAAGCGCGTATCGCGCCTAATGTATGAAAGGCAACCTCCATAGGATGTGCCTGCCGAGGACAGAAGGATGAAAGAACAATGTCCTTATTGCGGCGAAAGGCCAAAACCACCTTCGGAAGAAGGGAAGGTTGCGAACGCACCACCACCTAATCCTTATGGAGGATCAGGCATGGCGGCTTGCAAGACAAGACCGCCAACTCAGAAACCCCTCTAACAGAAGTAAAGGCCACTAAAGGGTCCACCTTCTGAGATAGTGTCAAAAGAAAATCTCTCTGTTGTTTCCAAAAGGAAGGTTCCTGAAGAACCGAGAGCACCAAAATCAAAACTCATGGGGGAAGAGATGGGCCAAGAGGGTAAAGTATATGAAAAACCCCTGCACACAAAAAGGCACCCACCAGGGAACGGGCCGCCAAAAAGTCCACTGAAAGAACACAGCCAAGGCTGAAATCTGCCCCCAAACGATGCTTTAAGCAATTTTTAGATCCACTCCAAGCTGTAAAAAACAGCAGGACCCTGGACACAGAGTACGTCCGTGGACGTCACTCCACCCCTTCGCACCAAGAGATGTAGGTCTGCCAGGTATGACGGTAGATCCTCCGGAAGAAGACTATCATGCCCTCAGCATTGTTGAGATGACCGAGTCGGACAGACCCCGGTCACTTAAAGTCTGGCTTCCAATAGCCATGTTGAGCAAGTCAGTGACTGTACAACAGGAGGAAGTATGGGACCTCGAGACAGAGGGACCTCCCGCCCTGGCAACCGACAGGGTACCTCTGCTACCAGGCACCCGATATAGGCGTACCAAGGATGCCGAGGTCAATTTGGAGCAATTAGAATCATCAGGATCTCCTCAGCCTCCACTCTGTGGAGCAGCAGAGGAAGCAACAATGGAGGAACGGAAAAAAGTTGCCGATACAGACCCCACAGGGTCAACAGTGCGACTTACGTGTCTGTACCAAATCACTAGACCTGGCCACTAACTTCGACACCCTTGCAACCTCCTCGACCACAAGGAGAAGCATAGCCTGATCGCCTAAAATAGTAGGACAATGAACAGTAGACAGCACCTGGTATTCCCATGCGGTCTCCCACCCAGGCACTAGCCAGGCCCAACCCTGGGTAGCTGCCAAGACCAGACAAGAGTGGGCACATTCAGTAGGTCCACGCAAGTCCAGCGACTCAGAGCCGACTGGACTCCCCAGGTTCACAACCCGTGATGCTGGCATCCGTCGTAAACACCGACCACTGGAAGGAAAAAACAACTTCCCAGACCGAAGAGTCTGGGATCTCTGTCACCAACTCAGAGAGACTCTGACTAGGTGGCGCACCGGAATCTGATGATTTCAGAGACAAGAGATTTTTACCACCTGGACAGTATTTCTCGTGGAAAACCTGAGTGTGTAACTGGGCATACAGTACTGCCTCGAAGGAGGCTACCCACAGGCCCCGGACCAGCTGGCGCCCGGAGAGAAGACAGATTGCGTGATGCCAATACCTTCACCGCAGACTGAAGAGTCTGCAATTTCTCCAGGGGAAGAAGGACCTTCTCCACTGAGGAGTCCGGATCAACACTAGATACTCCAACACTGTGTCGGAACCTAGCATGCCCAGGATTTGAACCCTGGGTCGCACACATGGAGGGCAGGCTTGCTGTCACTGAGCTACACCTTCTATCCTAAACGTTTAACACCCACCCGAATCTTCAGAGGGAATTTGAATGGGAATAACGCATCCACTAAGTCTGAGTAGGGATGAGCCGCACCAAAACCTTCAAACGGACCGAACGTTCGCGCGAACATTTAGAACCCCATTGACGTCTATGGGACTCAAACGTTCTAATTCAAAAGTGTTCATTTTAAAGCCCAATATTCAAGTTATTGTTGGAAAACGTCTTTGAGAACCCGGGTCTTGCCCCAGGGAACATGTATCAATGGAAAAAAAAAAGAAGCAGCTCTTCAGGAGCAGCGATTTTAATGATGCTTAAAGTGAAAAAAAAATGTATTTTAAATATCGTACCTGCTGGGTGTCTATAGTATGTCTGTGAGGTGGCATGTGTTTAGAACTGTCCCTGCACAAAATGAGATTACTATAAGAAAAAAGTAATTTAATACTGCTTGCGGCTTTAATGTAATGCTTGGGCCATGCAATATGGATGAAAATCACTGAAAAAAATAGCATGGGTTTCCCCGCCACCACTCCCCCAGGTCATTACAAGACCATTTGGCCCTATATACTTTGAACAGCAGTATACAGCAGTATACAGGCGGTGCAAACAAGACAAGGACTGTAGAGAACACGTGCAGTACACACCAAGTGGGTTTAGTTGCAAAGTAATGAGCATCACACTAGCACTATGCACCAAGTTGGTTTAGTTGCAAATGAATGAGCAGCACACTTGCACTATGCACCAAGTGGGTTTATTTGCAAAGTAATGAGCAGCACACTAGCACTATGCAACAAGTGGGTTTAGTTGCAAATGAATGAGCAGCAAACCTGCAGTATACAGCAAGCGGGTTTAGTTGCAGTGAGCACACGGGCAATACAACACGTGAGAACACTGCACCTAGCACAATCACAAAGTAATGAGAAGCACAGTAGCACTATGCAACAAGTGGGTTTAGTTGCAAATGAATGAGCAGCAAACTTGCAGTATACAGCAAGTGGGTTTAGTTGCACTGAGCACACAGGAAATACAACACGTGAGAACACTGAAGCTAGCACAATCAACTGCCTGACAGATTAGGAAGAACCAATCTAACTAAACTATACAGTGTATAAATATATGTACAACTCCTGGGATGTATATATATCCTCTACACACTGTAAATTTAACTAACTAGCCTGCCTGCTCTATCTAGCTAGGAAAAAGAAAATCTCTCTCGCTCTCTCCCTGTCTGAACTGGAACAAGCCCGGAACACACTACACAAGGCCGCCCTGCAGGCGGCCTTCTATAGTGTGGGGCGTGTGCTAAAGCCCTGAGCCATAATTGGCCAAAGCCACCCAGGCTTTGGCCAATTACGGCTCTCTTTACTGACGACGCTGTGATTGGCCAAGCATGCGGGACATACAGCATGCTTGCCCAATCATCAGCGCGCAATGCCGCAGTGAATTATGGGCCGTGGCACGTCACTCGAATTTGGCGCGAACGGTCGAACATACAATGTTTGAGTCAAACATACGTTCGAGTCAAACACAAAGCTCATGCCTAGGTCTGAGACAGAAGCTGCTCTCAGAAGAAAGTAGCCAATGAGGCAAAGCCTCGCTGTCCCAACAAAGTTAGGATAAGTGCGAGCTCCCAGCTGAAAACCCATGGTGCCGACGCCAGATCAAAAGGGAGGGTCACAGGCTGACAGTGACCCTCTCTCATCACGAAGCACAGAAAAAAACACTGTGACATGCGCAAAAACGGGACATGCATGTATGGGTCCCTGATGTCCGAGGACGCCTGAGGCCCATAGAAAACCCCAAACCTCTCGTCCTGCAGGAAAGGTAAAATTACCCCGCAGCTTAGCAAGTCCCACACTGCCCAAGGCAGACCGACAGGCCGGGAGAGGAAGACACGAGGAAAGAACTTTGTTCTGTGGATAGGAGGAAACCCTATCTAGTACTCCGAAGAGACCACCTCGCAGACCCACTGGTCGGAGAGCAGGGAGGTTTCACTGAATTGTGAACCTGCAAGCCGCCCCTCCCACTCCGTGAATTGTATACAGCACTAGAGGTCAGGACTACTCCAAGATGGCCACCGAGCTTTCAGGAAAATGGCCGACCGCAATATAAGCTGCGCCATAGCGCGGCTACGATAAAATGGCTGCCAACGGGAGTTTTTAATGTAATTGAAGGGAGAGTGGTCACCTATACATGACACCTGGAGGGTCCACCACTGGAGAAGCCCACCTTTTGAAAAGGCTCTCCTCAAAAGGGGCACTGAACCGCCCAGCGGTGAGGGACTACAAAAGCCCTCAGTGGCTTTTCTCATTCCACCTCTTAGAAATCATCAAAGAAGGGCACGGAAGGAAAAAAACCTACACAGAGCGGTCTGATTTGTGTGATCCAAAAAAGAGTCCTCGGTGGAAAGAAGAAGCGCACCCATTTTTTTTTTACTACCCAGGTACCTGGTCCATGGCTCCATAACACAGCATTGCCCAGGGGATAACAGGGGAAGGGGGCACTCTTTTACTGCCCATCCACAGTCCACCCCCACCCTGGCACAAACGTGTCCAGGACTAACCTCTGTGGGAATCCCAGGTGATAACACCTGCTGCCACCACCAGCATGTTGGAGATGGACCCAGATACTGACTCCAAATATTAATAATATTTACATAGTGTTTATGTATAATATGCACACCTGTCCTTACAAATAAACACAAGCTCCTAGAGCCCTATTCAGGGCCTCTCACCCACTTGCTGCGCTGATCAGGGGTACCCAGGAGACTCGCCTCAGGAGGAGACTGCCCAGCGCAGCCGTCCGCTCTCAGCACACAGTGTGTGAGAGGAAAAGAACCATGAGGTAACTGTGCAGCATCTGCAGGGACCTGTGTGCCAAATGGCAGCAAAATGCAGCGTTTAAACAGGAAAAGCCTCCTAGGGCTTTTTAACTGTGAAAATCCCCTCACAGGAAAGCCCCATACAAAAAAGAAAAAACACAGGCCAGATAACACAGTCCCCTCAGGAAGGTCCTCTCCCCCTGAGAGTGGCAATGATAGCAATGCAGCAAGCGAAAAGGAGCAGGGAAGGGAAGAGGACCCCGAACCCCAGGAATGCCCAGCCGTACCAAATCACCGAAGCGGGAGGGACTGTACTTACCCGTCCGAGCGAGGACTCGCTGACGCATTCCTGACAGAACTACAACCGCAATGGAGGTAGCTGTCGGCCCGGTCCACTGTGAGTGAGACAACACCACAGCCCAGTCATATGTGGACCTCGGAGCAAAGCTCACCGGCAACCCCAGGAGTCATGGGGTATGGCATGGCAGACCCAGCCTCTTTGCAAAGGTGTGCCCACGCTTGCTGGTCGGACTGAGTAGACTACAAGGATCTATATTATCCAGCCTGTCTCTCAGCCGACAGTTGAAAGAATATTCTTCAAGAAAAAGTAAAATAAAATAAAATAAAATTTCTCCTCAGGGCGCTGGGCCCAAAAGGGAGCCATACGTCCTTCTCCTTGCTAGACAGAACGAAACTGGGGCTGCATGCTGCAGTGAGGAGGGTTATGTCTGGAGGGACCACCCCCTGGGTGGGGCTGTTCAACTCTGTTAATGTAACATGTATTTAATTATCTAACATGTTTCTGCCTAGTCCTCACCTGTAAACAGGGAACATAACCTACTTGTCAAGATTTAAGGAGCTGTGTCCGTCCATGGACGATAAGAGAAAAAGGCATGGTTTTGGACAGATCTGTAGCAAAAAGAGCCCCTAATAATAAAAACAAAACAAAAAAGGGCAATAAAGGGTGTGGTGGACCTAGAGCCAGCAATCCGACTTTGGTGAAGTTAAGACCTGAGAATACAGGGTGGAGGTAGGGGCCAAGACAATATCACTGCAATCCAAAAATGTAAAGAACAGGTTTCTAATTGATCCTAAGCACCCCATACTCTAATCAACCAGTAGATTGAAAAAAAAATTACTCAATGGATGAGGAATGACATCTCGAATACGTGCATGGGGAAATCACTCTCATGAGTTATTGTATTTTGACAGCTAGGAGACTTCCCATCATCAGAATTCACTGATCAGTTCTGCCAACTGTAGCCAGCAGCACTAAACAATCAGGGAACAACTCAATAGGGTGGTTGTACAGAAGTTGATTGGTAGATCAACTTCTCTATAACCAGTTAGCCCACACGTGGATCAAAATTCATCCGATCCCTGCTGAACATGCCAAGATTCGACTAATGTATGGCCAACCTGATCTCTGCCTGTAATTGGTGATTTTTCACTATTCTCTCACTGTGGCTCATACACATTAATGCCATTATGAATTAATTTGTTTTACTAAATAGTAATTAACAATATGGCTGCTTGCCCCCCCCCCCCCCTTTATAGTTGGGACTGGGTTATCCAGTTTCCCCTTGGCTGTTGTAAGTCATTTGGGCAGGGTTAAAGGGTTCACAGAGCATTATGGGTGGGTGTCATAATTCTCCCACCATAAAGTTTCCCAAAATGTGCAGGTTTGAAGAGAATTGGAAACCAGAAAATTTGTCATCACCGTCAAATTCAAACCTCATCCCTATTGAACACTTACATGAATAAGTCCCAAGAGTTACTAAAGAAAAGTGGTGATGTCTCAATTGTCTCCTACAGCTAGGAGGTCATTTATCAGGGCCTGTCAAGACAGGTAATACTCAGACCTACTCTTTCCTTTTACACTACACTCATAGATCATGTGTCATAGTGATATGTTACTAGCTAATGTGTCAGCTAGCATTAGGTCACCATTTCAAGTGATTTATCAAAGCCTGGGTAGAATTTTTCTTACATGACCCAACCACCCAGTAAAGAAAAGATACAATTTGGTCTTGTTTTAACATCCAAATATATGGAGATATAATAAAATTGTTTCCACACTACAGAGTCCTAGAACTTAGGACCACTAAGTATGTTAAAAGACTCTGCTTGCTTGTCTCAGATATATTTAAACTCTTAGGTCTCTTACAAGGATGATGGTTGTTGGTGAGGTGTCACAATATAATCCTTTTTTTTTTTTTTTTTTTTTTGCATTGAGCATCATTTGCCTTTATTGCACATTTTATAACGTAGACTTGCACACCACTTGGCAGCAATTTACACTGTATTATTTAATATTTATTCCCATTAGATATCTAGGCTTAAAAGAATCCACCTCTATGCTCAGCTACTAGCCCCCCCCCAACCCATACTTCAATTCAATATGTAGTTAAATTGGAGAGGGAGGCAGAGGACAGGAACATCACCCCCTCCCAGGACTGAGGGAGTCTTTGCAAGGACCTGATGAGATGAGATGAGATGAGCTGGCAGATGGGCTGAGTTGAGAGACCCTGACACCTCCAGCTGATCCCCACACCCCATCTATCCCTCCCCAACTTACCCTGCCCCAGTGCCCACCTGGTAGCCTCAAAATAGCCCTCAGCACTGTGGGTCCTGCTGGGACCTGCAGGCCAGCGGGACCAGCAGTGGTGTGCACTGGTGAGGCTGGGCTGATGGGCACTTATCAGGCTGCATTGATAGGCACTGAACCAGCTGCATTGATGGGCACTGAAAAGGCTGCATTGATGGGCACTGGTGTGGTGGCATTGATGGGCACTGATCAGGCTGCATTGAGGAAAACTGGTGAGGCTGAGCTGATGGGCACTGATGACACTGCATTGTTGAGCAATGACAAGGCTGAGATGATGGGCACTGGTGAGGCTGCATTGATGCATTATTTTTGTTAAACCTCCTTTGTTGCAATTAACATTAAACTTTGTTACCACATTGTAAAATAATAATAAATAAAAATGGGAGAGGAACCTAGGACTTCAACTAGACGCCAAAAACTGGTCAGATATATGGGAAGCCACAAAATATTGTAGCATTGGAGACGAACTACAAAGTGCTCATGCTCTGATACCTTGTCCCTGCTCGGATTTCCAAATACCTGTCCTTATACTCCAATCTCTGCTTTTGTGGCTACACAGAAGCCGGCACCCACCACCACATTTGGTGGACCTGTCCACTGGTTAAAACCTTTTGAACTGAAATTTTCCATTTCCTTTCCACACTGTTTAACAGCTCATTGGACCCAAATCTAGTTACAGCCTTACTCAATAAAAAAAACTCTGGATCTGACTCGCCTCCAATTTAAACTCCTCCTGCAGATTACCACTGTGGCTAAACAAGCAATTGCCAAGGCATAGAAAACCCCTCATCTCAACATTGTAGAGACCAAAAACAGAATCGCCAGAGACATAATCAATGCCAAAATAGAAGCAGTCCTCCTGGAAAAAACTCTCAAAAAATGAACACTTATGGTGGCCATGGATTGATCACTTCATCCCCTCAGATTTTGATGAAACGCTATTGTCCCCTTGAACCGTATGAAAATGTGATATCAGAGTGACTCTGATATAGATCTTGAATTTCACCCTACCAAACCACCCCCGGGATCCACTTCTCTCCTTCCTCCTCCTTTTCCCCCTATATTTTTCCCCTCCTATACCCTCTCTTTCCCCCCAATAGACTCCATACGTGCTAGCTCCCCAGATTTAGAATAACCCAGTTTAAGAATGATGACCTGTCCTGACCTCAACTAACGTAGATGTTTCAGAAATCAGATTTATTGGATAACCTTATCATCCCCTCTCATCACCGTCCTATTCTATCCTATAGTTTATTAACTTCCCTTTTTTTTAATTGCTATACCGTGAGATGTCCCTTGTACACTGGGATTCACATTACCGCCCACTGCTAGCACCTCTCCAAGGGTTCTCTCTATCTGACACTAAGGCCACGTACACACGATCAAACATGTCCACTGAAACTCGATCGCAGACCAGTTTCAGCAGACATATCCGATTAAGTGTAAGGCCTCATACACACGATCAAATCTGTCTGCTGGAAACGGTCTGCTAGACCGTTTCAGCAGACAGATTCGATCGTGTGTACGGGCGAGCCGACGGATTTGGCCACCCGACAGATTGGAAAGCATGCTTACCAATCTGTCTGCTGGGAACCCGTCCGCCCGACATGTCTGCTGGTTAGTACGCTAACCAGCCGACATGTCTTCTCGCACATGCGCCGAATGGTTTCGACGCATGCGCGGAAGTGTTTTACTTCCTGGTGCGGTGACGTGGCGGCGTCAACGTCACCGCCACGTCACCGACACGTCAGCGCGCTGTCTGCTGGCGGGGATTTTGGTTTGCTCGTGTGTACACGCGAGCAAACCAAAATGCCAGCAGACAGATTTGTTCAAATCGGTCGGACAGACCGTTTTGAACAAATCGATTGCCTCGTGTGTACAGACTGATTGTTCATTCAGTTTGAAATACCTCATCCATATACATGGGCAATCCTTTCCCTCAGAAACAGGTCATCTTCCCAGGACATTCCTTGGCATATATATATTAAGGTACTCTTACCGACTTTTGTTGACCCACGGCTCACCGTATGGTGGGTAGGTCTTCAAAGCTTGTATAGGCTAGCCGCCCTCCGATCATCCCAATGGGTAAATCGATGTCCCAGGTTGTGATGCTGTAGGCAGATCCCAAAAGGAGAGCAGGTATCGCTAAAAATAAATAAAAGTAATGACAGCGACAATTCTGCAACTGAGCAAATTTCAGTGTTTTTAATTTGATTACATTATTGAATAATTGTTATTATAATTATATTACAATTTGTTATAATTATTTATAGTTATTTATTATATTATAATTTATGATTTTTTTTTCAAACGTTATCATACCCAGGATGTCTATTAGACTCTTGTTTGGACATATTTAAGTGAGTTATTCCTAAGAATTGCAGGCCTACAATGTAAAACGCCAAATTTCCATGCAAAATAATGGTACCGCTTTCAGCACCTAAAATCTGAAATAATCATACCGCCAGGGAGGTTTAACTATTTACATATTCCTAACAAGCAGTTAGGCCTCATTTGCATGTGAGGTAGAGTTTACCACCCCTCTGAGAAGCAATCCATGATACCACTTTATAGCCAAATTACAAGCATCTTGGAGGCATAATGCTGCCTCCTGAACACATGTTTTAACCATTGGAAGTCAACCACGGCACGCAACACTTAAATAAACCAGTTTATCGGGTGGAATGGCCATACTGTGTGAAACCCAAATGCATTTTCCTGTACTGAGTCTGCACCAATGTTAACTTGCTGTTCAGAGCTCTAGCGGAGGCAAAAATACAAATTATCCACCTGTTTATTTTGCCCCTTGTCCATACCTGTGAATAAGGTCTAGAAGAACTTTAAAACAAGCCATCTCCACTGTCAGATTATCCCAGTGGTTCACTGTACACTGGTTGCAACTCCCCAAGGGCTCAACTTGCCTGATCATCAACTGGAAAAGAAGGAATGAGTCGGAAGCCACTCAGTTTCAACTATTTAAAAATGGCTTCTTGTTGCATACCTGAGTGGAGGCCAAAGTGCTGAGAGGGCTAAGTGCAGAGCGCCCCTGAAGGTGGTAATGGTGTGCTATTCTCAGAGAAGCAAGGGGCCAGCTGCGACAGGCTGAGGTGAGGCGTAGATGTCCGCTGGATGGCAGGTGATGAACAGGATGCATTGCTGAAAAAACAAAACAAAATAAAGTTGCGCTGCTAAAAATATAAAAAGAAGCTTTTTCATACCCAATTACCACGCTCTTTTTATACTCATGTGATCACGTGTGCCAGATCCTTTCCAGAGTACTGACATTTTCATTTTTTATTGTTTTTATTGTTCTACCATTTACTAGCCTAATAAAGGCTTCCCTTTTCAAACAAACTACACCATGTGGAGTTGTTTTTCTTTTTTTGGATACCTATAAGCGTTGCTCCATTTGAAAACTTGGAACTACCCTCCATCTTGGACCCTGTGATCCCTGGGAAAGATCTACAATCCTTCCAACCATCACTCTTTATAGAGCCGTCCATCCGAGGAGCTCTTACAAGCGCATCTGACACTGTGCTCCTGGCATGTGTGTCCAACTTTTGTGGTAAGAGTACCCATCCTTTTTTACATACCTGTTTGAATATCCTGCATGCCCATCTAAGTGGATCACGCATAACATCAGATTCTCCAGTAACACATAGGAGTGTTTCATATGAAGACTTGCCTGTTTTGATCTAAAGGACTTCCTTTGTAGTTTATATTTCACACTCCACCGATTGCATCTATAGGGTCTCACCACTCTCTCTGTACTTTTTTGGTATTGTGTTTTTGGATTACCCCATTACAATGTCACTCATTTGGATGGGATTGGTGTAAATTGCTTCATGCAAATTCACGCTCACCAGCGCTGCACTTATTTTTCTTTCAGGATGCATTGCTGGGCAGGAGTCCCTCAGGAGTATCAGGTGCAACTTGGTAGAAGAGAGAACCAAAAGCAGAGACAGAAGCCAGGCCGCAAGTCATGCATGGAAGATCAGCCAAGAGTAAGGCAGCAAGCAGAGTCAGGAGTCAGCCGGGGTCATACACTGGTAATCAGGCAGCAACGGAGTCAGAAGGGCAAACCCAGAGGTCATACACTGGTATAGCAGACAGACACGGATTCACCTGAACAAGCCAAGGGTTAAAGCCAGGAATGGATATAAGACAGGTCAAAGGCAAGCTGGATCAGTAACAGGAAATTTAATAATAGCAGGAAAAAGATCTTGGGAACACAGGGGGAATCTGATAATCATCCAGCAAATAGTGGCTGATTTTGCTTGCTTTAAATAGGCCATCTGGCACCAGAATCCATCACACATTGCGTGCAAGTTGGCGCATGCGCACTGGCACATGAATCTGTTTGCTCATTCATGTCCGTGGTGCATGCGTATTAGCATTGGCACATTTCTATGAGCCAATCTGCAATTCTGCTGGACATCTGCAGATGTGCCAGTCCTTCTGCAGACTGTTCTCTGACACTGCTTCGTCTCCTCCCAAGCCACGGCCCTTTGACGCATTTCCCGGTCATAGGTTTAATTGTGGATGACAGATGAAATGCATTAGAAAGCGTGGCTTGGGAAAGCTAAAGCCCTTCTGTCATACTTGAAACTGATGCACTTCCATTATTATCCAATTGGGAAAGGGGAAAAAAGCTCTCCTAAAGTAAAAAAAAAACATATAAGTCACTTTTAGCAATACGATCTTGCTACATTACATAAAAGTTGTACTAATTTGATATTATTTAATCAGCAACATTTATGATGGAGGGTAAATATAGGGCTATTGCACAAATTAAGTATACATTAAGTATACAGTACATTATACTGTGAAAAAATAACTGTTTGTTTTTCTGTGCCAAAAAACATTGTATAATACATTAGGGTAGACTTCAAACACTTCAAAGGCATAATGTGTGTACATAAGATATCCTTAAAAAAAACTCAGTCTGTGGACTGCAATGGCCTATTACAGGAGTTTTTCTTTTTTTAACTGATTACGAAGATGTGCTGGTGCCCTCTAGTGGACTTCAGTAAGGGGCCAACCAAGTCCATGGCGATCCTCTCAAAGGGGACCTCGATAATGGGCAGGGGTACCAACGGACTGCGGAAATGTGGCATGGGTGCAGTAATCTGACACACTGGACAGGGAGAGCAGTATAATTGCATTTCCTTAGTGATCCCAGGCCAATAAAACCTCTGGGTTATCCTCTCCTCTCGCTCAATGGTGTCCTCTATCCTCTGTGACCCTCGATATAACAGGTCCCTTTCAATAATGAAGTAAGGGAGGGCAACCCTCTCATCAGGGTTAACTAACTCCCCATCTATCTTTATTACATTCTCCCGGGCTCTTAGAAATGTGGGGTTCCTCAATTGCTCAGTGATAACATTTTCTCTGTGCACCTCGAGGTCATCAAACCCTATCGGCTGCTGTTCCTCTTCTGAGGTAGCAGGCTCCTCCCTAGGGACTGGTGTTTCCCCTGCTAAGACTGAGAATAAAAACTCAGGAGAATGCTCACAGTTAGAGGTTTCTGGAGTAGATGTTTCAGGCTCAGAAGAACCACCTACTGGGGAATCTGGGCAGTCCCAGAGTTCCCAGAACTTTGGGAAATCCCTTCCCACAATGGCGTCATGTGGCAGTTTGGGAACTAAACCCACCTGGTGACACAAATTACCGAGGGAGGTTTCAAAGGAAACCGTAGTCACCGGATATTCTCGAGTGACCCCATGTACACAAACTACAGCCATTTTCCTAGGATGTAAGGTTTTTCCCACCACTAGATCACTTTTTACTAAGGTGACCAGGCTACCTGAATCCAACAATACCACAACATCTTTACCATTTAAGCACAGGTTTCTAATTTCCCTTTACTGAAGTGTATGTGGTTGCAAAAAGGGACTGTCGTCTCTCTGTCAGAAAGTCACACTGCATTGGTTCATCAACCGCTGGGCAAACCGCTGCTACATGTCCCTCTTCCTGGCAACGGTAACAAATCAATCTTCTGGTCATCTCCTGTGGGATGGGTCTTCCAGGCCGCTTTTGCCAAACATTAGCAGTAGTCCCGATAATACCTCTAGTTGCTCTTTGGTCCCTCTCTCCACCCCCATCCCTTGATGCAGTCTTACCTAAAAGTGGGGAGGGTCTGGTCTTGGGGTGGAAAGTCTGTGCGTCTCTGGTGGAAGAGGACAAATTCTCTGTTGTTAGGTACCTTTCGACCAGGTCTACAAGTTTGTCTTCGGTTTCCGGACCACCATGGTTCACCCATTTCTGCAGGGTGTTAGGAAGAGACCTAAGAAATTTGTCCATGACTACTCACTCCAAATTTTTTGGTCTGGACAGAGTTTCTGGCTGCAGCCAATTTTTAGCCAAATGGATGATGTCATACATCTGCGACCGAGGTGGCTTCCTCAGCTGATAACTCCAATTGTGGACCTGCTGAGCACGGACATCCAGGGTTACACCAAAATGTGCCAATATTTCCTCTTTTAACCGATCATAGTTTTTTGCGTCTGCAAGCTCCAAATCAAAATATGCCTTTTGGGCTTCTCCAGATAATAGTGGGGCCACTTGTCCAGCCCACTGTTCTTTAGGCCAACTCTCTTTTCCGCTGTTCTCTCAAACGTAGTCAGAAACATCTCAGGGTCATCATCTGCATTCATCTTTGTCAATAAGTGTCTTACCCGAAAAGTCGGTATGTTACTGGCCTGACTCCCAGCCTCGGTCTGCTGTCTCTGAAGCTGTTTCACGATGGCCTCCATTTGCTGCTGGTGTCTCTGTTCCAAGCCTGCAATGCTCTCTCGGTGAGCTGCAAGACTCTCTTGGTGAGCCTGTTGTTGAGCGTCAATGCTCTCTTGGTAAACCTGTATTTGTCTGCTGTTGATTTGCAATTGCTATAGCCAGCTGTTTTGGTATCTCCTCCATTTTGGGTTTACTTTAACTGCCCACATTCTCCACCATGTGTGAGGGGTTATCTCGGTAGCGGGGGTGTGTGACCCCCTGGATGGGTTCACTACACACTGAACTATACAGAGAGGCAGCCGAAGACGGTTGAAAACAAAGAGTTTGGTTTATTCGTCCATATTGCTGGAAACAAGTGCAAGCATCCAAACAGCATAAACAAAACATAAAATAAACCCTGGCCACTTGGGGCATCTACCTTCACCACACAGGAACCTATCTATGGAGTCTGGCACAGCCTACTACTGGGCAGACACTGCTGGTCATACAGCAGAGAAACAATAGTCTTTTTGATTTTTATCACACAGAAAAATCAACAACCACCTCACCTCTTCAGAAGTCTTTCTCACTGCTCCCCTTAACTCAAAAAGCCTCAGGATGCAGCAATCAGTAGTCATCCTTTGGATGACTTATAGAGGCTTTAATTACCTCATTCTGAACAGCTGAAGTTTTCCAACGCCCTAAACCTTTCTGGCTATTTCTTCAGCCGACACCTGGTAGTAATTGGTGTATTGTCTAAACAAGCAGAAATGTATCTCCCGTCTGTGACAACACCCACAGATTTACCTGACTTCCTGTCACAGTGGGTTTAATACCACATAAAGACACATCAGCCTGTTGCAGCATTGGAATCTTCTACAGTGAATGAGCCCATAGGCATGTAATATGTGAGTTCTAATGCTGGAAAATTGTTCACCAACTTTGACAGGCAAATTTTCCATCCAAAATGTCCATATCTATAGTATCTGGTTAATGTAAATGAGTCTACCTGCAGCCAAGGTAGAGAAGTGTTGACTGTCCTGATCTAGTTAACATGTATAAGCAAGGTTTTTTTGGGGTGTTTTTTGTAGTATTTAACTATTACAATTGATCGTTATCAAAAATAAAAATACAGCTTCAATTTTCATTACTCTACATTTTAATTACTCTAAATGTATTTAGTAGTTTTGAATTGTACAATCCAAGTCAGAAGTTGTATAAGACCCATAAGATAATTAAAATAAGCACACAGTCATTTAAAGGACAAGCTGTAAAATAAAATGCAAAACTTGTATATCGTAATTATATGTTTACACATAGCACACACTGGGCAGTGATCTATTTATGGGGAAATTTGAATTTAAATTAAATCTCTGCAAAGCCTCAAGCTTCTTCATCTGGAGATAAAGCTGGGGTCTTCTCTAGGGAGTGTGACAGAGAGGAAAACATCAGACCATATTTGTTGTGGGATACTTAATTATGTTACCTTATCTTTTGGGAGGAAAAAAATCTTAACTGATTTTATCAGTTGTCTATTCTGTCACTTGCTCTTAATTTCCTTTTCAGTTGAATGCTCTTAAAGGAAGTGTCCACAGCCTGAAGGTTTGGAAGTTTGCATATGTAATGATTTGGCCACGAGCTGGCAAATGGCTGGCAGGAGTATGCAAATTGTAAAAAAAATTGTTCATGTGTCATAATTAGCATCTTCAGATTTTTTATTTATAAGCTGGCAGATTCAGTTTGGTATATATATTTTTTTTATTTTATTGTTATGGTCAGAACTACAAAAAATAAAATTTTAAAACTCTTTATAGTCAGGTAGATATGAAATATTGAATATGAATATTAGCTAATCTTTTATTCAGCCATTAGATGGAGTTTTAGGTTTCCTTTTACATGTTATCTTCTGTCTTCTTCCTAAATGTTGTACCAAAAGTCTGTTGTTTACAGAACTCAATAGTTAAAGCTAAAATGTAATATTGCACAGTTAAGAGACTCCTATCTTCTCATTTGACCTGATGTGTTCTCTCTTTAGATAACCCTGAGTGCCTTGGAAAACTTGTATCATGTTTTAAATTTGTAAAACTGTATGAGAAATAAATGTAAGAAACATTATAAAACATCAGATAAAAAAAAAAGAAAGAAACTAAATCGAACCAAAAAAATTCCTCTAAATAAATAGATTTTTACCGCGCTGCGACTTCTCCCTCTTTGAGTGCAAAGGTAGTGGCCAAATGTGTGCACGTGCTTTGCGGCTGTGGCAGGCAGTACCTGCCAAATGTGACCTATGCAATACATTGCAACCACCCTACAGCTGTGCACAATGCAAAAGTGTGTTTCACACAGGTACTATAAAAACACAAGTCTTACAAATGTATCGTGGAACATATTTCTCCCTGTAAAGATTCTATCTCAATCCTCTAATGCAGCGTACATACAATCTGGCTTTTGCCCAGCCAAATCTCATTGGAATTCCGACGGAATTCCATCGGAGAAAAATAGAACATGTTTCAAATCTAAACTCTGATGGAATTCATCGGAATTTCCGATAAAAAAACTCAGATGGGGCTACACATGATCGGAATATCCGATGGAAAAAGTCTGTCTGACTTTTTTCATCGGAAATCCTGATCTTGTGTACAAGGCATTATTGCCTGAAATGTGATCATGATTCTGCAGACTTATACCATGCTTTCTGGGCTTGTCCTAGGATAAAACATTTAAAAAAAAAACTGTTGCCTGATCTGCTACTAACCTATTGGTGAACTACCTCCCCCTAATTCCAGAAGGGCAATTGATGGTATCTTAGAACTGCAGGGAGCTAAAATCACGGTAGGTTGTAGGAAGCTGTTAGTTATTATATAGTAAGTGGCAAAAAAGCAACCATGCATACATTAATCCCAAACCATATATATTTAACTCCAAACCACCTTTACTAAACCTTTTCTTAGATTAATTGATGTTCATCTTACAAATAGACTGGTTTCGATCAAGGCTACTTTTGTGGCATGGGAGTTATTTGTTACAACTTTATCTGCTTTGATTTATCTAATTAATTATTAGTATACCATTAGTTCCTCCTTCCAGGACCACCCAAGGTCCATCTACTCTATGACTTTTTCCTTGGCTGTCTCTTCAGAGCTTATTTTTTCTTTTGGAACTCAAGTTGATAGCTGGCCACCGCTGGGCAATCTTTTATTGTTTTGTATGAATGTGTCCCAATGTCAAAGGTAACATTTTCTTTTTTTCTTGTGTATTTTTTGCATTATATATTTTATCAATATAACATTTTCTGAGTAAGTCTTAAATTTGCCATGGAGTGTGTTTAAGTACTTCTGTTATGTGCATCTATTTTTTATTAATTAAAGCACTGACTTAGGAATATATACAGGTATACAATACATTGAGAGCAGTGTTATTTGAAGAATAAAACATTCCCACCGATGTCCTAATATATGTCTCAATGCTGGTATATTATCCATCTAGTTTGTGCATAATCCTGTATTCAGAATAAGAAAATTATCATACAGTCAAAAGACCTATGACATGGCTTAAGTCATGGATTCTCTAAGGCACATGGCACTGTGGGAAGAATAATGCCATCTCTTTCCAGAAGACAGCTGCTGAAATCTGTGCTCTTTCACGTGACCCAAGAAAAAAAAAAAAGGCCAAGCTGGGAGATAGCGCGCCATCAGGGGGGATCTGGAGCTGGAAAGAAGATGCTGACCTCTGATAACAGGAATACAAGTGATGCTGGGCTGGGTCAAAGTTCAGCAGAAGAGGCACTGCGTGGGACAGATAACATTTGCATATTAAGTAATTATGTAACTATTTATGTTTAGCTTTTCATTGCTAAGTGATATTAGTGTTGTTGTTTTTCAGGAACTTTTTATTTTATCAGGAGTTTAGGACATAGGTTTCTAAAATGATATCACAAGAGTGCAGAGACACAACTCACAGACTTAGGTTATTATTTTTATACAGGTTTTATATAGCGCCAACAGTTTGCGCAGCGCTTAAAGCAGGGTTCCGGGCATTTTTAATTTTTTTTGCAAGCTAAAATTCATCACATTAAATAGTCCCTAAAACATATTAATAGCTCCCCAATGGTTCCAGAAATCATTGCAAACACTTGCCTTATATCCTCCAGCTTATGTTATGGCCGTATCCATCATATGTGTGGGCATGTGAGGCCCAGTTCCTTTTTCTTCCTGGTTTTCAGGGAGAGGCGCATACTGGGCGATTGTTAGGCACAGTAATGCCCAGAGACTCCTAATAAATGAGTGTCATCATTTTCCAGGAGGCAATGGAACTAGGCAGATTATGAAATTTGCCTAGTAACAGCCAGATAGAAGTGAGTAAAACATTTATTTTATTTTTTACATTAAAGGCAAGCTGTTAATAGAAAGTTCATTTTTAGGGTGGAACTCCGCTTTAACAAAATGAAGGCAGGCATTACAGTTACATTACAATTTGGTACAAGAGGAATCAGAGGGCCCTGCTCATTAGAGCTTACAATCTAAAAAGGGAGGGTGGTTTCTGTAATGAGATCTCGCAGGTTGCTTGTTTGTGGTTTTTATGTACATACATGCATGGTAGCTTGCGTCAAAACCATTTATTAATGTGTATCCGGTGTCTCCTTTTATTTGATAACTAATACTAAAAAAGCTGGATTTAATGATAATTGCCATGAGCAACCAATACTTTTTTGGGTAAATTTTATAAAACAGACATTCCATTTGAGAAAATTCTATGTTTGATTCTCTAAAGTGTATGTCTGGGGAAAAAAACCTCTAGATATTTAGTACGTCTCTTTAGTAAGTGAGTGAGTGAATAACTTGTGAACTTGTGAACTGAATCGCCTCAAGGCGCATTGGTATCCATTATTTTCTTTTGGCCTTCAGAATAGGTGGGTCTTGAGTTTTTTTCTGAAGGCCTGATGATTCACTTCCGTTCAGATGTTAGTTGGTAACGCGTTCCATAGTCGAGGTCCTTGGACTGCGAATCTTCGTTCTCCTGTGGACTTGTAGCGGCCTTGGGTACCTTGGGTGCATGTAGTACATGCACATTTCCCCATGTTTGTCTCCTTAAAAATAATGCAAGTAGAGGAAAATGCCTTTTGATCTGCCAGAAATCCAGTGAGCTCCTAACTTGTAATGGGCTGACAACAGAGCTTAGTGAATGAGGTAAAGCTTCACTTTGCAAAAAAATACCCAATTACATGCAAGGAAAATAACAAAAACTGCATTTTTGCTTGCACATGATTGGATGCTATAAGTCAGCAGAGCTTCTGCTCATTTACTAAGCTCTGGAGCAACTGCTTTTGCAGGGTGCAACTAGTTGCCTTAAGTAAATCAACCCCAGTGCCTCTGCTGAACTCAGATTTCAGTCAATGTTGTCACCTCTTCCCACCTATTCTCTGCTGGACAACAGAATACCTCCCTCTCTCTTCATTTTCATATTTGTAGCGCTGATGTATATATATAGTACATAAATGTGTATATTGCATTCCCTAAATGGCATTCATGGACATTGAGATTGTTGAGTGTTTGGAGCCATCTAGTGGCCAATTGTTGTTAATGCAAGAAGGGTTCCACTATCTGATAAATATTGAAGAAAGACTATTGGTTCTCAGATTTGACCTTTGTAAATAGGAAGTTGATCAAAGACCCAGGAACAATTTCTTGCGCAGTGCATGCTGGGATTTGCTATATAAGGAGTGGGAGCAGCCATCTTAGGTCCCTTTGGAACCGCATGGGCAGCCGGAGAGGATCTGTGAGGAGACGGGACCGAACAGCAAGGCCCACGGACATTTCCATTGAGCATCGGAGGACGGGAGTCCCCCAGCAGAGTTGTACTGGTGTTTGATCCAGCAGACGGAGCCACGGGAGGAGGTCGCGAGACTGTACGGAGCCTGTGTCCAATTAGGTGAGTGGGTTACGGCCCACAGTTTGTTATGCCTCACACGCCATTAGACTAACACACAGGCCTCACTACATACTTCCAAGAAGAAGCGGAGGGGTTGCCTTTAGGAAGGTTGAAGGCCTAGTTGTTCGGGACGCTCTCCAGAAGGCCAAGGCAGTTAACCCACTCATTGCGGAGACATTTCTTTTTCAGGAAGTTTACTCGTTTTGTTTGGATTACAAATTACTTGGGAAACATTATTAGCTAGCGAAGAAAGAAGATCAAGAACTGACTGTTTTGTTTTTTTTGTGAGATCTCACGGTTACCTTACAAAGTAGGGGGAGCTCCTAGGCTTAGTTTTATTTTCTTATTCATATACCTGCAGGTATACTGTTTGCCATTTGATTGCTGTATAGATTTAATTTTAATTGTGCTCTCATCCCATGTTAGGAGGATAGCACAGTTTATGTACTGGTGTTTCTTTACTTGCCAATTATCAACAGTAAAAGAATACTACTGTTTAAGCATACCAGGGTTGTGGCGTATTGCTTTATTCACTTTAGGTGCCGCTCGTGGATCCTGAAGTTACAAACAGGTATCTGGTATCACATTGTACAGTATTGTATTGTATTGCACCACAGCTGTGTAAAGGGGACTGAGCCTTATCATTGGGGTTGTAGTTAGAGTGCAGGCCCAAAATTTAATCAGCAGCTCCTGCGGGGGTCAGTGCTACACGTGGGGGCTCGTCCGGGATCCTGTCACTCTACAAGAAACCCACCCCCCCCTTGAGGTCACCATGGACCCCATCACAGTAGTCCGTTGGTGCGAAGCAGAAGGGACACGCTCAGAAGCAAGCGTGGCCATTGAACTCCCAGGGAGCTACTGGGAGAAGAAGCAAATCAAAGAGGTGGTACAGACATTGTCTCCAGACAGAAAGGCCTACGTGGTTGCAGTGAAACCAGACTTTGGGACTGATTGCACCTATGCCCTGATAGAGTGGGGACGGGGTGTTCCTGAAAATTTCCACGGTGCCACCATAAAATTGTCCGAGAAGACAGTGTTTCACCTGACACACCCCTGCAAAAAGCAGTTAGAACCCCTAGACAGGAACGCAGGAGCCGCCGCCCAGCGGCAGGCGGAACAACAACTGGCTGAGTTACAGCGACAATACCGTGAAATACAGGAAAAGTTTCAGGAGACATCCAGCATCATAGCAGATCGCATGGATGGACTGCGCGTCGGCTCAGAAGACAAGAGAGCTGGCCAGATGACACCAAACCCAAGGAGGGAGCCAAGAAGACGCAGCAGGGGCTATCTGCAAGAAGTAACTATTAGGAAGGATTTCCGCATTGATGGCCAGATAGGAGAAAAGGGACAGAAGGGCAAACTGTCTTACACCGGCCTCCTACACCAAATAGAGCTGGGGCTACAAAAAGGATATCTGGAATCGGAAATCAGAGAGGCTGTGATCCACGCCATCAGCCCAGGCTCAAGTGTTAGGGGCATGTTAGAGAGAAAGAGTGATTTGACTTTGAACCAGCTTAAGAGGATTCTAAAAAGTTACTATGAGGAGGAAGATGCCACAGAGCTATTCCACCAACTGATAAATATTGCACAGGACAGTAAAGAGACTCCTCAGAACTTTCTGTTTCGGGCCATTGAACTCAAGGACCGCCTGCTGTTTACCTCAGGAGAGAGAGGGAGCGGGGAACAATTTGGAGCTGAGCTGGTACAGAAGAAATTCCGGAGATCCGTGACCACGGGGCTGAGGAGCGACTATGTCAAGCTCCACTTGAAGCAGTACTTGGAAGATCCCTTAACTCCAGACGAGGTCCTTCTTGAAAAAGTGAACGAAGTGGATAAGATGGAGATTGAGAGAGACCAGAAACAGAGAAAGCTTCAAGCTTCAAACACCACAAGTGCTAAAATACAGCAGGTAGGTGTCCCCTCAGACACCCAGGAGTTGAATGTGCTGGCGGCAACCGTTGACCAGGGATCACGGTTTTCATCTGTACACCACCCACCCGCGAGTCAGACGGAGCTGGAGAGGCTTATGCAGACCCAGAAGGAGATACTGGAGATGATGGCCATGATGATGACTGAGCTGGTGAAACTAAAGGCAGAAGGAGTTATGCCAAGGAAGGTCCCAAAAGCTACCACCATTACCAGCCCTCCGAAACAAACACAAAGAGTCTGTTTCAAATGCGGAGGGATGGGACATTTCAGGCGAGTGTGCCCCAGCCCACTACCCGAGGAAAACCCACATCAGTCGGAGGGAAACTTCAGAGGGCCCCAGTGAAGGAGTCAACTGGGCGCCCGGGTGCAGTAGCGAACTCCACACCGACTCACGTGCCACGGCCCACTGGAGCCACCAACAAGGCGGGGCAGAAGAAAAAGAGGCCCTCAAAGGCCAAAGTCCGAGCCACAAAGCAGGCTAAGGGTACAGCTACCAGTGGATTTCCTCCCAAGCTGGTGGGACCTTCCCCAATTGTCCCCATCCAAGTGGAAGGGATCTACACAAAAGCCCTGCTGGATACTGGAGCCCAAGTAACCTTATTATACAGGGACTTCTATGACAAGCATCTCAAGCACCTGCCACTACGGAAATTGGAGGAGTTGGAGATATGGGGTTTGGGCACTCAGAACTTTCCATATGATGGTTACCTGCCAGTCAGACTCACCTTCGACCCAAGTACAGTGGGAGAGACGGAGACCTTTGACACATTGGCCATAGTGTGTCCTCGTCCTCCAGGAGCTGACAAGAGCTCTCTTATCATTGGGACAAACACTGACTTAGTGAGGAGACTACTTGCACCGCTGGTAATTAAGAAGGATACCCGCCCCACTGAAATACATCCCATGTTGGCTCAGACATACCGAGACCTTATACAGGAGGAGAAGGCTCCTGAAGAGGGAGTGGGAAAAATCTGGCTGCTGAACAAAGGAGAGAAAATAGTCCAGCCGGGTGAAGTAATCTGCCTAAAAGCCTCGGTCAAATTGAGCTGGAAGAAACCAGGCCCTTTCATTGTCCTGGAAAACCGCAAAGAGGGGAGAAACGGACTAGAACTCATCACTGAAGTGTTGCCCACCAGAGTATTGGAGAGAACTCACGGCAAAGTTCCAGTCAGTGTCCGCAACACAGCGACAGTGCCAGTGAGAGTGCCAGCCAGGCTACTGTTGGGACAGGTCAGTCCGGCTGTTCCAGTCGAACCAGGAGGTTTGAAAGGAGGGTCAGCCCCAGAAATCCCTGAAGAAGAGTTCAGCCCAAAAAATACGCCTCTTACTCCTGCATGGCGGGAAAGGGCCAAAGCCCAACTGCTGAGATGGAGAGCAGCCTTCTCGAAAAGTGAATTTGACGTAGGATTGGCAAAGAGTGCCACCCATCGAATTCGTCTGGAGGAAGACAAGCCATTTCGGGAAAGGGTCCGGCGGATCCCCCTAGGAGATCTGGAAGACTTGAGGGAACAATTGGCTGAACTTAAGAGGACGGGCATTATCCGAGAGTCCAGGAGTCCCTACGCCTCCCCTATAGTAGTGGTCAGGAAGAAGAATGGGTCCCTACGCCTGTGCATTGACTACAGGACCCTGAATCGGAGGACCATCCCAGACCAGTACACCACACCCCGAATTGAGGATGCCTTACAGAGTCTGTCAGGAGCAAAGTGGTTCAGCGTACTGGACCTGAAGAGTGGGTATTACCAGATTCCTATGTGCCCTGAAGACAAGGAAAAAACCGCTTTCATCACCCCAGTTGGGTTCTTTGAGTTCAACCGGATGCCGCAAGGCCTGACTGGGGCCCCAGCAACTTTCCAGAGGTTGATGGAGAAGACAGTGGGTGACATGAATCTCCTTGAAGTTCTGGTATACCTGGATGATGTCATAGTCTTTGGGAGGACGTTGGAGGAACATGAAGAACGCCTTGAGAAGGTCTTGAAGAGACTTCATGATGAAGGCCTGAAACTCTCTATGGAGAAGTGCCAGTTCTACCAACCCTCGGTGAGTTACCTGGGACACATTGTGTCTGAAGAAGGAGTGGCAACTGATCCCAAGAAACTAGAAGCTGTCACTTCCTGGCCCAGGCCCACCAACGTAACTGAGCTCAGGTCATTCTTGGGTTTCTGCTCATACTACCGAAGATTCGTAGAGGGATTCGCAAAAATAGCCCACCCACTCACTGAACTCTTAAAGAAGCAGGAAGAAGCTGGTGAAAGTGCGGATCAGCCGAAAAAGCCTAAAGAGGGGTCTAGAAGGAAGAAAGAGTCCATCCAGGATCAGTGGACTCCAGAATGTGAAGAGGCCTGCAGGAGGCTGAAGTGGAGTCTTACTACTGCCCCAGTGTTGGCCTATGCAGACCCTGCCAAACCATATGAGTTACATGTGGATGCCAGCCGCGACGGGCTGGGGGGAGTGCTTTACCAGGAGCATGAAGAGCACTTACGGCCAGTTGCCTATGTGAGTAGAAGTCTGACCCCTGCTGAAAGAAACTATCCAACTCACAAGCTTGAATTTCTGGCTTTAAAATGGGCAGTGGTGGACAAGTTGAAGGACTACCTTTACGGGGCTGAATTTGTGGTCAAGACGGACAACAACCCCCTCACATATCTACTCACCACTGCAAAGCTGGATGCCACCGGTCACAGGTGGTTAGCTGCTCTCTCAGCCTTTACCTTCAGCCTGAAGTACAGACCAGGAGTTGGTAACCGAGATGCGGATGCCCTGTCAAGAAGACCCCATGACCCCTTGGAAGAATGGACCCAGCTTACTCCAGAAGGAGTGAGGGCCCTATGGGAGGGCACAAGTCAGTACCAGAGAGGTGGAGCCAGAGCTGAAGAAGTAGGAGTATCCTCAGCGGCAGTACCCAGGTGCTACTGTAACGTCTCCCAGGTCACACAGGAGGGCCTACCCAAGTTATCCAGGAAGGATCTCAGGAGAGATCAGCAGGAAGATCCAGTGTGTGGGCTGGTGCTTGAAGCATTGGAATGTCGACAGCCTGATGTACTGCGGAAGAGTCCTGAGAGGGAAGCCCAGGTGTTATTGAGAGAATGGGATCATTTGCAGCTGCAGCAAGGGGTGGTCTACCGAAGGGGCCCCTCTGATGATCCAGAAGCAAGGTGGCAGTTACTCTTGCCTGAAAAACACAGAGAGACGGTACTGATTGCTTTACATGATCACCATGGACACTTGGGAGCCGAGAGAACTCTCCAACTAGTAAGAGATAGGTTCTACTGGCCTCACATGAGAAAAGAAGTGGAGAGCTACTGTCACTCCTGCCTCAGATGCATCCAACGGAAGACATTGCCCCAGAGGGCTGCCCCAATGGGCCATTTAGAGAGTCAGGGCCCAATGGACCTGGTTTGCATAGACTTTCTTTGTCTGGAATCCGATCTGAGTGGGCAAGGTGACATCTTAGTGGTGACAGATCACTTCACCCGTTATGCTCAAGCTTTCCCTACTAGGGATCAGCAAGCAACCACAGTAGCAAAGACTCTCGTGGAAAAGTTCTTCGTACACTATGGCCTGCCTCAACGCATACATTCAGACCAAGGAAGGGACTTTGAGAGCAGACTAATCAAAAGGCTGTTGGATCTGTTAGGCATACAAAAGTCCAGGACTACTCCTTACCACCCACAAGGGGACCCCCAACCGGAAAGGTTCAACAGGACTCTCTTGAACATGTTGGGGACCTTGACTGCCGAGCAAAAACCTCACTGGAGTAAACACATTGCTGCATTAGTCCATGCCTATAATAGTACCAAAAGTGATGCCACTGGATATTCCCCGTACCGACTGATGTTTGGCCGTGAAGCAAGATTGCCAGTGGACCTGGCGTTTGGTTCCTCCTTGGACCACACCTCCGAGGCCTCCCATAAAGGGTATGTGGACAGACTACGGCGGAGCCTGAAGACAGCTTACGAGCAGGCTCACGCCACCTCGGATTCCAGGGGGGAGAGGAACAAGAGGAACTTTGACCTGAAAGTGAGAGTCCAGGATCTTCAGCCAGGTGACCGGGTCTTGTTGAGGAACTTAGGCATTCCAGGCAAACACAAGTTGGCTGATCGCTGGAAATCACAGCCATTTGTTGTGTGCAGGAAACTTCCAGGGCTCCCAGTGTATGAGATCAAGCCAGAAGGAAAAACTGGGCCGGTAAAAACATGGCACCGGAATCACCTCTTACCTCTCACTGAGGCAGTCAGGACAAGCACAGAGAAGGAATCTACACCCACTGATGTGTGTAGACCAATAACCAGGTCCCAACCTGCACCTTCTATAGATGAGGATGAGGGAGTGGAGATGAGCTGGCTGTGGCTTCCTGAAGATTCAGAAACAGATGCTGATGTCCTTTCGGAGGTAGAGGAGGATGATAATGGAACTCTTAGGGCAGAGGCCCCGGAATTTGTGCCGACCACTCACTCTGTAGGAGAGCCCAGTGCTTCCATTCATTCCCCACCCTTAAGCATTGAACGGAATGATGACCTTGGCCCAGAAGGAATGGACACTCCAAAAGTGCCCAGAGCAAAGAGAGACATTCGCCCACCACGCAGACTGACTTATGACACATTGGGCGAATGCTCTGAAGCCTCACAGTTTGTGAGCAGAAGAAACTTTGAACTGCCTAGTCCCTCTACTCTTGATTTAGTAAGGGACAGCCCCAGCTCACCCCTTGACACATCTGTACCAGACATGGTAGTATCAGCTGTGGGTGCACAGGATAGCTTCCCACTGTATGACAATTGGTGGGAAGCTCCTCTGTCCGTTTTGTGTGAACGTATAGAAACTAGAATGCAAGATAGGATTAGCAATTTGGACCTCTTTGGGGGACCAAAAGAGACAAAGTAGGGGGAGTGTGTAGCGCTGATGTATATATATAGTACATAAATGTGTATATTGCATTCCCTAAATGGCATTCATGGACATTGAGATTGTTGAGTGTTTGGAGCCATCTAGTGGCCAATTGTTGTTAATGCAAGAAGGGTTCCACTATCTGATAAATATTGAAGAAAGACTATTGGTTCTCAGATTTGACCTTTGTAAATAGGAAGTTGATCAAAGACCCAGGAACAATTTCTTGCGCAGTGCATGCTGGGATTTGCTATATAAGGAGTGGGAGCAGCCATCTTAGGTCCCTTTGGAACCGCATGGGCAGCCGGAGAGGATCTGTGAGGAGACGGGACCGAACAGCAAGGCCCACGGACATTTCCATTGAGCATCGGAGGACAGGAGTCCCCCAGCAGAGTTGTACTGGTGTTTGATCCAGCAGACGGAGCCACGGGAGGAGGTCGCGAGACTGTACGGAGCCTGTGTCCAATTAGGTGAGTGGGTTACGGCCCACAGTTTGTTATGCCTCACACGCCATTAGACTAACACACAGGCCTCACTACATACTTCCAAGAAGAAGCGGAGGGGTTGCCTTTAGGAAGGTTGAAGGCCTAGTTGTTCGGGACGCTCTCCAGAAGGCCAAGGCAGTTAACCCACTCATTGCGGAGACATTTCTTTTTCAGGAAGTTTACTCGTTTTGTTTGGATTACAAATTACTTGGGAAACATTATTAGCTAGCGAAGAAAGAAGATCAAGAACTGACTGTTTTGTTTTTTTTTGTGAGATCTCACGGTTACCTTACAAAGTAGGGGGAGCTCCTAGGCTTAGTTTTATTTTCTTATTCATAGACCTGCAGGTATACTGTTTGCCATTTGATTGCTGTATAGATTTAATTTTAATTGTGCTCTCATCCCATGTTAGGAGGATAGCACAGTTTATGTACTGGTGTTTCTTTACTTGCCAATTATCAACAGTAAAAGAATACTACTGTTTAAGCATACCAGGGTTGTGGCGTATTGCTTTATTCACTTTAGGTGCCGCTCGTGGATCCTGAAGTTACAAACAGGTATCTGGTATCACATTGTACAGTATTGTATTGTATTGCACCACAGCTGTGTAAAGGGGACTGAGCCTTATCATTGGGGTTGTAGTTAGAGTGCAGGCCCAAAATTTAATCAGCAGCTCCTGCGGGGGTCAGTGCTACATATTATAAGGTGTTCTGTAGTCCATTAGAAGAGAACTTAAAGTGGTACTAATGGATCAGTTGTTTTTTTAAATAACATACATTTCATACTTACCTCCACTGTACAGTTTGTTTTACACAGAGTGCTCCCGATCTTCCTGTTCTGGGGTCCCACTGCAGCTCTCGCAGCTCCTCCCTGCAATATCTTACCCCCTCTGGGAAGCTCTCTCCCGAGGGGGTTACCTTGCGGGTGCGCTCCCGTGTCATACACTTGACGTACATAGCCACCGAGTTTATGACTCATAGGATGCATTAAGGTGAAAAAACAAGAGGGTTTACAACCCTTTTAAATGAATTGTAAATGCAGAAGTTTTTTTTATCTTAATGCATTCTATGCATTAAGATAAAAATCCTTCTGTGTGCAGCAGCCCCCTTAGCACCCCTAACACTTATCTGAGATCCCTCTCTGTCCAGCGATGTCCATGAATGTCTCAGCCATCTGGGATTCTCCTTCCTGATTGGCTGAGACACATCAGTGGTGCCATTGGCTCCCACTGCTGTCAGTTAGCTAGCCAATAAGGGAAAAGAGGGGGTGGGGGGGTGTCTGAATGGACACAGGGATTTGTGATTCGGCTCGGATCCCCCTATAGCAAGTTGCTTGCTGTGGGGGCACTGAACAGGAGGGAGGGGCCAGGATCACAGCAGAGGCACCCGAGAAGAGGAGGATCTGGGCTGCTCTGTGCAAATCCACTGCAACAGAGCAGGTAAGTATAACATGTTTTTTATTTTTATAGGAAAAAAAGAGACTTTACAATCACTTTACTGCAGTCTGCTTACATAATTTGCAATAAAAACATCTTTGCCATTCTGAAGCTTTCCTCCAACCACTTTGCATATTATCTTATATATACTGTTATTCTGTACTTTCCAAATATGCTGCAGAAATCTCCATCCACGGAGTCTGGCTGCATCCAATTTAACTGGGGGCAGCTAAAGCTGCTGCCTGTTCACTTCCTGGATTTACACAGATACACAGAGGCACACCTCCATCTCTATAGCCCTGCAGCTTGATTAGCCCTATTATGATTCAGAAAGAGAGAGAGAGAGAGATATGATGTCATAAGCCTAGGCTTTTTACCAGACAAGAAGTGGGCTGTATTTACGGCAGAAAAAAAATGTTTTACTATCCACAGTTAAAAAAACAAGGGCAGAAGTTTTAATAGATGGAAAGTGACATCACTGTGTGGAACTTCAATGTACCAGAGGTAGCATTGTCTGCTCGCTACAGGAAGTTAGGCGCTTACTGCTGGCAGGTATTTTTCAGTATTATTAAAGGGACAAAACAAGGGAAATTGCATGTACTGCATAGACAAACTCAATATGTTTTCTTTTTATGTTGCTCAGACATACCCTGTAATATAAGCTCTGTAAACCAATTATGTCACCAGATCCAAACATCTGAAATGGAACGGTGCAGTGAAGTAAGGTTATGAGTTCACTTTGTTCTGAGCAGAAAAAAAGGAATAAAGAAGTGAAGCAAACTGCACAGAAAACCCTCCAGCCAAGTCTGACATTACAGATCTCTCCTGATAATGGTCAGACAGCAGCTCTATTGACCACTCATCCAGTGCTACTAGTGACAGTAATTGGTGTAATAGTCATTTATGCTTATTCCAGTTATTTAAGTGGTGGCATGCACACATGCTCCATGATCATCAGTGGGGTTATCTTTGCAGGTATTCAGTATTATATATATATATATATATATATATATATATATATATATATATATATATATATATATATATATATATATATATATATATATATATATATATATATATATATATATATATATATATATATAATTATTAGGATGGTGCATGATAAAATTTGCACAATGTTCTACATTTCTTTCAAGCTGAACTGCAGGCAAAAGATACAAATGAATAAAATACAATACATAAAGTATTATTTGCCAAAGTGGCTGTCATTTAGTCCAACCAATCAACAATCGCTGCCACTCAGATCTGTTTCCAACTAGTAATGTGCTGTACCTTTAAAGTGAGCCTGTCAGGACAAATGTAACACATACTGCAAAAAGAAAACTGCATAGATTGCCCCCTTTCTTGCTCACTGTCCTCTGCAGGAATTTATATACTCCCAGGTGTGTCAATAAAGCCCTGTACACACGATCGGTTTGTCTGATGAAAACGGACCGATGGACCGTTTTCATCAGACAAACTGATTGTGTGTGGGCCCCATTGGTTTGTTTTCCATCGGTGAAAAAAATTAGAACATGTTTCCTATGGATAAAAAACTGATAGAAAAAACGATCGTCTGTGTGGAAGTCCATCTGAGAAAAATCCATGCATGTTCAGAATCAAGTCGACGCATGCTCAGAAGCATTAAACTTCATTTTTCTCAGCACGTCGTGTTTTACGTCACCGCGTTGGACACGGTCGGATTTTTGACTGATGGTGTGTAGGCAAGACTGATGAAAATCAGCTTCATCAGATATCCAACGAAAAAATCCATCCGATTCGATTCCATGAGATATCCGATCGTCGTGTGTACAGGGCTTAATCTGCTCTACAACCACTTGCCATGGTTTCTCCTGCTGGCTCGTACTTGAGCCAGCAGACTCTGGGGGTGAATTACTAAAGCCTTGTACACAACAAACGTGTGATGGCAGGGTTTTTTCGGAAAATCCGACCGTTTGTATGCTCCATCGGACAATTGTTGATGGATTTTCCGACACTAAATGTTGGATAGCATGCTTTAAAATTGTCCAACAACAAATGTGTGCTGTTGGATTATCCGCCAGAGCTGAAAAACCACGTAGCTTTGTATTTGTTGGCTGACAACATTTTGCCGTCTGCATGCAGAACAAGTTCATGACCAACGCCCTTTTTTTTTTTTGTATTTTTGTGCGTGAACTCGAGAGAGAGAGGAGCCGGACTGCAGGAGTTGGGAGTAGGCAGACCCTCCCCCCGGAGGCAATCGCCATCCTTCTCCATGCCCCTGGTGGCAATGGCGGGTGTGAAAGGGGGCCTCCCACTCACCCCGCCCTACCTGCTCCTCTTGGGAGCCCAACTGGGGCCCAACGGGACCCCAATGGGGCAGAGGGACTCCCCCTATGAGGGAGTGAGGGGGCCTAGCCCACCCAGCCAGCCCCGTAGGTCCTTCGCCTCTCTTTATTTTAAGAGACCGCATGGCCAAAGTGCATGTGTTTTAAACCAATTTCGTGTGCGTGCAAGTGTGGTGGTTTTTGTGGGGGGGGGGGGGTGGGCGTACTAAGCACAGGCGTACCTTGCATAGCACACCCACCGGGAGCCGGGCTGAGACCACCAAACTCAATTCACATGTAGCCGAGACCGGGATCCGAACCCTTGGCTGCAGAGGTGAATGGCTTGTCAGCGCAGTGCCAATCACGTTGAGGCACCACAGCTCCGTTGGTGACCAACGCCCTTCAGCCAAAATTCCATGGCTTTGTCCAACGGAAATCCGATTGTGTATATGAGGCTTTACACTAGCCCACATAGAATCTGGTGTAGCTGAGCATAGTAGCCAACTTCAGCTCACTTAATGGTACACATGATCAGATTGTTGGCCAACTAAGCGTCTGATTTTTGTCTTCAGGGCGTGTGTCTGGATTTTGTCTTGCATACTAATGGTACACAATTGTCAGCCAACAAACACGAACATAGTGACGTACTACGAGGAATTTAATCTCTTGAGCGCCACCCTTTGGGCCCCTTCTGCTAATTTTGAGTTTGATATTTTGAGTATTAATTCCGAGCATGCGTGATTATACTTTCAACTTTTGTCTGACGGGCTTGTAATGACCATCAGAAAATTTGACAACCGACCACTGAAAATTTACTAGCATGTCATCCAACATTTGTTGGCAGAAAGTTGAACAAAAATTGTCCAAAGAAGTGTACTAATGGTCAGATTGTTATCTGATCGTGTGTACAAGGCTATAGAAGCTGATTGGTTACTATGCACAGCTACAACAGATTATGTGTGCACCAGTTTTAGTAAATCCCCCCACTGTATGGATAAACACCCATTTTTCAATGCATTTTGTTGTAGGTTACCATTTATTTGAGACCAGATAATTGACAGGACACATGTAGAAATCCGTTGACCCACTGTATCTGTAATACACAAATATTGTTAATTGAAATTCAGCCAGTTCAACAAGGATGGGCATCATTTTGATTAGTGCGTGGTTGTCCCTATTCAACAGAAGTTGATCATTTGATTGACTTCTGTGAAAGGAGAATGTTCACAAACCTCATTTGTGTAAATGGAGGAATCTGTTATTTTTTTCATTCAGCCCACTAAATTAACCATCCATGGCCAATGCCAGACACCTAATACCCAATTGTCATCCCAAAAAAATGCATAATTTATGTCCATTAGTTTACAAGCAGATGGTCGTATTTGCAACCAAAGCCTGTCCAACACAGCCATAAGGAGATCACTCACAGATGAAAAAAAAGTATTGGAATAAACACAGTTTTATTTATTAGTTATGAACAAATGCCAAACACCCGATATTGAAATAGGCAAACCAATACACTAAGCAGTCCAATAAAAAAGTGATAAAAGAGGTGGTAATGATCAATGAAATTGAATACATCAGTTAGTACCCCTAGAAAACAGGATGAAATAATACCCCCAATAAAAAGGAAAGTAGGCAGGGTATTTTAGGCCATTTTTTTCTGCCTAATACTTTGATGTCTGAACTCTACTGTTGAAGCGCAGACGTCACGTCCGGATGCAGTTCAGCTTGGAGCGGCGGGTAGTGACTTCTGCCCTGTGAAATATCTGGTCTCAAATTTCCAGCAGGGTAGTAGCAATGAAAATTCCTACATATATAGATGGATACAGGCTTGGGTCAGTTAAGCTCAGGAACTTTTGTCTAATCTACTCTCCATTGGAAAGAATAACCACTTCAGCTCTGGAAGGATTTACTCCCTTCCTGACCAGGCCATTATTTGCGATACCATATTGCGTTGCTTTAACTGACAATTGTGCAGTCGTGCGATACTGTATTTAAATAAAATTTACATATTTTTTCCCACAATTAGAGCTTTCTTTTGATGGTATTTGATCACCTCTGTGGTTTTTATTTTTTGCTCTATAAACAAAAAAAGACTTTTAAAACAAAGAAAATTTTGAAAAAAAACAACAATATTTATACCCAATAAAAAAATACAAAAATACTAATTTCTTCATCAATTTAAGCCAATATGTATTCTACTAGTTATTTTTGGTAAAAAAATCCCAATAAGTGTATATTGGTTGGTTTGCGCAAAAGTTATAGCGTCTACAAACTATGGGATATATTTTTTTTTTACTAGTAATGGTGGCGATCAGCAATTTTAGCGGGACTGCGACATTGCGGCAGACAAATCGGACACCTAACTGACACTTTTTGGGGACTCGTGATATTATTACAGTGACCAGTGGTTAAAAAAAATGCACTGTTATGCTGCATACAGACGATCGGACATTCCGACAACAAAACCGTGGATACATTTCCGATGGACGTTGGCTCAAACTTGTCTTGCATACACACGGTCACACAAATGTTGTTGGGAATTCCAAACGTCAACAATGCGTGATGTACAACACGTACGACGGCACTAGAAAAGAGACGTTCAATACCAGTCGTGTTAGTAAAAGATTGGTGAGAGACGATTCGCGTTTTCAGCCTCATGCTTTTCAGTCCGTTACAGCGTGACAAATGTGCTATCTCCATTACGAACGCTAGTTTTACCAGACCGAGCACTTCCGTCTCGTACTTGATTCAAAGCATGCACGGAATTTTGTGTGTCGAAATTGTCCACACACGATCGGAATTTCCGAGAACGGATTTTGTTGTTGAAAAATTTGAGAACCAGCTCTCAAATTTCCGACAACAAGCTCACATTGAACATTTGTTGTTGGAATTTCCAACCGTGTGAAAATGGCATTACTGTACTAATGACACTGGCAGGGAAAGGGCATTAGGGGGCGATCAAACGGTTAAGTGTGTTCCTAGAGGGTGCTCTCTTACTGTGGGGGATGTGCTTTGACTGGGGGAAAACAGAGGTCTGTGTTTCTGCTTAGCAGAAACACAAGATCCTCATTTTCCTCTATGGCAGAACAGCGGACCTGCTGACTGGCAACAGTAGCTCTGTATTTATTTCAGGTACTTGTATAGCACTGTCAATTTACATATACTGTATATTATACATTTGCATTAGTCCCTACCCTTAAAGAGCTTACAATCGAAGATCCATAAATCACATTCATGCATACTAGGGCCAATTACCCGACCAGCATGTCTTTTTGAGTGTGGGTTTAAACTCACGCAGACACAGAGAGAACATACAAACTCCATGCAGCTAGTGCTGTGGTTGGGATTCAAGCCAATGATCCCAGTGCTGCTAGACAGAAGTGCTAACCACTCAGCTACTGTGCTACTTCATCTCAAAAATATATATATATATGCATTACATGAACACCAGACACATTTCTGGGACTTTGCTGCCTTTGTATGTGCTGTAAGCTGTTACTGTTAATTATATGATGTAACGTTGCCTGCTTGGAGGCATCTATATAATTTTTTCTGAAAGATCACATATTTAGAAAGCCCTTTTTCACCCATGAAAGACATACTTACACCTAAAAACTTGTCATTTTAAACTCATCTATTTGGTGCATCTAATTTTCTTTCTGACATCTTGTCTAGTTGGCTAAATAACAGCTTGGTCCCTGAAATGTTTGAATGGTCACACTGCCAAACCTGCAAAAATATTCTCCAGATGTTCCGTGTTTCAAGCAGAGCTCTTTGCAGTTTTCAGAGGTGGAAGCTGCAAAAAAACAGAATGATATGACAAGAGGATTATATTTGCAAGCAACATGAAAACGACTAAACCTTGCTGCAAGGGATTTTATAGAACTTAGACTAAAGGTAATTTGAGAGTATCCTCTGGTTTTAGTACACTTTTAATGTCCTTTTATTAGTATAAGTAGTTTAATGAAATGACTCTTCAAACCAGTGAATTAATACAAAGCTTAAGTTTTTTTTTTTTTATAAAATGAGAAAGGTGTAGTTATGTATCACTTGCACCGCATCCCCAATTAACATATATAGGGGGAAAAAATAGTGAGAGTTTATAGGTGCCAATTATTTAGGAAGAAAGCACAACTACACAATGTTTAGTATTTTTCTTTTATATATATATATATATATATATATATATATATATATACACACACACATACAAACAACATTAAAAGTATTTAAAAGATAATACTCCAGCTAAAGATGTATCACTCAAATTGGAAAGAAAGATCCCACCCTGTACAGTATATTTCACCTAAATCAGATGAGAACTACGATTGACATACAGTAATTATATAACTAATAGGAATGTATAAAAGCACAAAGATTTCAAATATTCAGTGGTTCTGCATCTGTAAATTCTAATAGAAGCTCCAACGCGTTTTGTGATTAATCTCTTCCTGCAAAAAAAAAGTAAAAAATAAATAAATATTAAATAAGCAGGGATTTTAATGATGCTTAAAGTGAAACAAGAAATATAGTACCTAGGGGGGAAGGTCACCGTAGTCTGCCTGTAAAGTGGCGCATCTGTACCATGTATAGAACTTGCTGCAGCAAAACTCACATAAAGAAAAATAAATTGCATTTAAATAGATTTTTACTGCAAGCTTTCTTTAGTTAGTAAACAAGGGCTTGGGGAGCCAGTCTGTATGATGAGGCCACATTTTAGTGCACTCGGAACAAGTTTAGAGATTTTTTGGATACATTTGACAGACTTTGGATAAAAAGTACAACGTTTTTGCACCACAGTGAGTACGCCTTATGTAAAGAAGTCAAATTACAGTACACATAGGGGTTTATTTACTAAAGTCAAGTGCACTTGGAAGTGTAGTCGCTGTAGATGTCAGGGAAACATGCAAGGAAAATAATAACAGAGCTTCCCTTCATTTCAGATCGTCCCCTCAGATCTGCAGCGACTGCACTTCCAGGTGCACTTGCAATGAACTTGTTGTGCACAGTGGATTTGCCTTTAGAAAATCAACCCCCCAGTGTCTCTTTCGCAGATTTTGTATAGAGGTAACAGGTGCTGGATTGAATGAAAAAAACTGCTGGGGTGTACCAGGCTTAATTCTCTATTGCATAATGTGTTATCATAAGGTTTGCAGTAACATCTATATATTTGGTTGTATACTCAGTTTTTTCCCATACATCTTGGGTGCAAATTCCCTTCTCTGCCTACTGAGGCCCTGGGCTCATTTGTTGGTACATATTTGTATCAAAATATATGTGAACATATTTATGTGATGGTAAAGCAAATGTAAGCTGATGGTTTTTAATTTAAACTTTTACTTGAACCCATATGTTAAGAAACCTAAGTACATGGAGTTTGAATAAAAAATACAGTGTCATTTTTTTTTTTTTTTTACTTCTACAGTACTTGCATTGCAGTGAACAGATAGGAGAGTCCAAAGGCCCATTTTCTCATTTCACTAGGGTAGGTATTGCAGCTTACCGAATGGTGGGCTTTATGAACACTTATCTGATCTCCATATCACTATTTGGTGCACAATAGTGCTAAAGGGCATACAGGCTGATATTACCATAATAGGGGCTCCTATGCCAGTTTATACACTTGTCTCCATTGTACTCAGGGTTGATTTACTAAAACTGGAGAGTGCAAAATCTGGTGCAGCTGTGCATGGTAGCCAATCAGCTTCTAACTTTAGCCTGTTTAATTAAAGGGGTTGTAAAGGTTAAAAAAAAAATCCTAAATAGCTTCCTTTACCTTAGTGCAGTCCTCCTTCACTTACCTCATCCTCCAATTTCTATTTCAAATGTCCTTATTTGTTCTGAGAAATTCTCACTTCCTGTTCTTCTGTCTGTAACTCCACACAGTAATGCAAGGCTTTCTCCCTGGTGTGGAGAAAGACTCTTGAGGAGGGAGGGGGTGAGCCGGCAAGTCAGGACCCTCTCTACTTTGCAGATAGAGAAATGAGATGTGTGTTAGTGGGCGTCCTGACACTCCTGCTCACCCCCTCACCCCTCAAGAGGCTTTCTCCACACCAGGGAGAAAGCCTCGCATTACTGCGTGGAGTTAGACAGAAGAACAGGAAGTGAGTATTTCTCAGAAGAAATATGGACATTTAAAAGCAAAATTTAAGGATGAGGTAAGTGAAGGAGGACTGCACTAAGGTAAAGGAAGCTATTTAGGGGGAAAACATTACCTTTACATCCCTTTAAGCTTTGAAAAGAAAAACTGGAAGCTGATTGGTTACTATGCAGCACTGCACCAGATTTTGCATAAATCAACCCCACCGTTTTTGTAATGCACATGTGCTAGGCAGAAAAGTTTTATTACCTATAAAATTCCATTAGAACACAATGTGTAATGCTTTTGAATGATATTAGTTACCATAATGATGGGCAAAATATAATGCTATGATGATTGAAAAAAATTCTAATGTTATAGGGCCAGATTTCTGGCAGGATCAACAGGTATTAATTACACTTATTGAATAGAAATAACAAACTGCTTTCAATACTATATTTAACAGATCAAAAAAAAAGTTCATTATTAGGGATTACATACAAGGCAAGTATACAAATCAGACACCATGCTGTATCAAGACACGGATAGCTTTTATGAAAATGTGCTACCCAAATGTCATGATAGCCAGTGTTGCTCATCTTACTTTAAAAAAGTAATTAGTTACAGTTACAAATTACTTCTCCGAAAAAGTAATTGCGTTAGTGACTCAGTTACTACATTGAAAAAGTAATTAGTTACTCAGCAAAGTAAATGATTATTTTTTTTGATATTCTACAATGCTTTGTTGAGAAGCAGATGACGGGCACTTGCCAGGGAGCAGTGAGTTAATACTCCAAGACAAAAGAATGGCAGATCCTTGAGAGAAGAAAACCGGAAACAAATGTTGATCTCGTGTATATCCCAGCCTAGGTGTATCCGTCCCACCATGTATATCCCAGCCTAGGTGCATCCGTCCCACCATGTATGTGCAGCTAATAGGACTTAAAACCCTTATCCATCTGCTACATATTACATCCAAATTATAAGCTGGATTAAAATGTATGTTTATAATATACATTCCCTTGACGTTTACAGAGTCTGTAATTTAAAATCTTATATTAGGCTTTATTAGAATTTTCTATAGTTTATTGTTTATTATTTTATTTATCTTATATAAGCTTTATTAGATGCAAGGGATCTGGAATGGGGATGTCAGATTTTTATTTGTTGTCTGATGAAGAGATGAAATCACTGACCAAAAATAACCTGCTGATCATTGGTCTGTATAGGTGTCCTGCACTTACCATGTTGACCACTAGATGTCGCTGTGTACACTGTGTTGTATAGTGAACGTTTGTTCTGTGGAACATTTTGTTCCGGCCATGTGTTCCCTGGATCATTGATCAGGTTGCGCACACAGTGTGTGTGATCGATGTGAGTTGTTCCCCGGTGATAGGTCAGTGTGAGGCGGGTGGGGCTCATTGTATCCAGGGCTCCTTGCGATTGGGAGTTTTCAGACCGCTGTGACAGGCCATCACAGCGGTCACATGATTCTAAAGCGGAGTTCCACCCATATTTATGTTCACAGCGCCAGCAGAAGCAATTACTCTGCTGCCATCTAGTGGCGGTAGATGTAATTGCGGTAATGCCGCCCAAGTAATGGGAACTGCGTTACCGTGAGGGGAAGAGTAATCAGGTAGATTACTCGTTACCCTCAAAAGGGGCTGCGTTAGGTAACTGTGTTTATTGTAACTCCGTTACTTACAACACTGATGATAGCATTAGGTGGACACAATACTATTCAAGGGTAAGATTCATTAAAAATAGACAGACAGTCTGTCATTTTTATTTATGGCCAGCTTAAAAAAAATGCTTGGTCCAAAGGATTAAAAAAATAATTCAGCTTATTTCTTCTATTTTTTTTCCTCTAACATGGAAACATGTCTACCTTATTATATTCAGTCCATTTTATGGTCTCAAATAACACATATTAATAAGAATGGTCCAGCATTTGTGATTTATGACAGACTCTGCTTATAAAACTGGTAGTAAATTTTGATGGTGATTTTGAAAGATAACCATGAATCTTATGCACTAACACAATAATGGGTATTAAAGAGGTTTCTGGCTTGGCAGGTTGGCTGCCGCTTGCATTTGTAGGCGATTGTCTGTAGTAGAAAGCCCTACATAAATTGAAAATCCATAACATATTCATATGTAATGAAATGGAACTGCTTATAATTAGGTTAAAGATTACACACCCTGGCAAGAACAGAAAGGGCTTTTCCTCTTCCATTCCTTTCTTTATTTTGTAGAACATGTTTAACAAATTGTTTTTCTTCCATTCAAATTATTTATTTTGGAAATAGAGACATAAAAATTAACAAACTTGAACAAATGAAATGTAAAAAGGGTGTAGTGTTAATAATTTAAAAAAATGTGTATATATATATATATATATATATATATATATATATATATATATATATATATATACACACACATATATATATATATATATATATATATACACATACACACAAACACACACAGGTATATATATATATATATATATATATATATATATACACATATACATACACATACACACACACACAGGTATATATATATATATATATATATATATATATATATATATATATATATATATATATATATATAAAACCAAAAATAAATTGGTGTTTTTTTTTCTAATTTTATTTTCTTCTTTCTGTGTTTAAACAGGGCCAAATGATTACATTTGCTTCACTGGATTAAAACGTATGTGAGGCCCTGCTGAGCTCCTGGGAGCACTTTTGCTGCACAACCTGAGGAGCATCTGATCTTTTTCTCCTAGGCCAGAATATCATTAAGTTGCATCAGAAACATGACACACAGTGGGACAATTTAGGTTGCTCTTGTGCAGAGTGAAAAAAACAAGAACTTAGTAGTCTGCCGCACGCTGAAAAATAGTATTCTTTCTACCTAGAGTATAATGAAGACTCACTCTGAAGTCTGGACACACTCCAAATAATGTACCTACCAGTCCAACAGAGGACATATTGACATATACCTGATACGAGTCATTCTGCATAATGTAGTCTTTTTTTTTATACTTAAAAAAAAATTACTATATAAATCCAAAACTATTCTATACTGCACATTGTTGTGTACATATATACAAAATCATTACCCCTTCCAAAAAAAAACAAACCTTAATGCTAGTGATATTTGCATATTTTTTTAAATAAACAAGTACATATGTAAGATAACAAGGAGGTACTGCAAGTATAAAGTACAGCAGTGGCTGAACTACCAGGGTCGCAAAGGTTGTATTTCCGACCAGGCCCTGGCATTCCGCCACCGTGGGGACAGGGCCCCAAGATGGCCGTATGTCTGGGGCAGTGATAACAGATGCTTCACTCCTGTCTGTGGACAGGAGAAAAGTGCCTGTAAAAAAAAACGTGACATCGGCTTTGAACAGCGCATGCACATTTCTGGAAGAAGCTGATTATAGGACTGCCAGGCTCAGCTACAGATTGGGCAGCAGGGTGTGGCTTATACACCCCCCCCCCCCGCAGCATGAGTAGAGACCAAGCATGGCAGTACTAATCGCCTGGCAAGGATTTTTTTTTAAAGTGTTTTACATTCAGCCCGGACACTTGCAAGTTCGGTGTGGCCCACCATACACAATCTCTCCACTTGCTTACCTCCCTAAAAGCCAAAGCCCACAATGAGGAAATGTAGGTGACTAATGAGTGCCTTAAATTATGGCCACTAACATTACTCATACTGACAGAGTAGGAGTAGGATGTAATGAAGCACTCTGGAGGATACATGGAGCACTCTGTAGGCACCAATGGGGGCACTAAGGGGGCACTGTAGATGATGTAAGGGAACACTCTGGATACCCCCTTACATTTTCCGGAGTGCTCCCTTACATCCTGCAAAATGCCACTTTAGTAATAGCAAGGTCAGTGGCGAAACTACAAGGATCGCAAAGGCTGTACTTGCGACCGGGCCCTGGCATTTCACCACTGTGGGGGGGGGAGCCAAGATGACAGGAAGAACATGTGAAGGAGTCCAGTTGCGGAACCATAAGAAAGACCCCCGGGATCAGTGGGAAGGGCCTCGGGCTTGAAGGGAAAGGCCTCGGCACAGATGAAAAGAGCAGAGTGAGGGGGGCCCTTCATGATTTCTTGCACTAGGGCCCTGAAGATTTTAGTTATGCCTCTAAAGCACAGCATATCCCTTTATATAATTACAGTGCCTTGCGAAAGTATTCGGCCCCCTTGAACTTTGCAACCTTTTGCCACATTTCAGGCTTCAAACATAAAGATATAAAACTGTAATTTTTTGTGAAGAATCAACAACAAGTGTGACACAATCATGAAGTGGAACGAAAATTATTGGATATTTCAAACTTTTTTAACAAATAAAAAACTGAAAAATTGGGCGTGCAAAATTATTCATCCCCCTTAAAGCGGATGGTTCACCATAAATAAATATTAAAAGCCAGCAGCAACAAATACTGCAGCTGCTGACTTTTAATATTAGGACACTTACCTGTCCTGGAGTCCAGCGGCGTCCGCAGCAGAGGATGAGCGATCGCTCGTCACCCTGCTGCTCCCCCCTCCATCCACGGCGAGGGAACCAGGAAGTGAAGCGCTCCGGCTTCACTGCCCGGTTCCCTACGGCGCATGCGCGAGTCGCGCTGCGCCCGCGATTGGCTCCCGCTGTGTGCTGGGAGCTGAGAGTTCCCAGCACACAACGGGAAAAGCCCGTCTTTTGCCCGAGACTGCGGGCCGGAAGTGGGTGCGGATACCTGTCTTTAGACAGGTATCTGCACCCCCCTCCCCCCTGAAAGGTGTCAAATGTGACACCGGAGGGGGGGAGGGTTCCGATCAGCGGATCTTCACTTTAGGGTGGAGATCCGCTTTAAGTTAATACTTTGTAGCGCCACCTTTTGCTGCGATTACAGCTGTAAGTCGCTTGGGGTATGTCTCTATAAGTTTTCACATCGAGAGACTGACATTTTTGCCCATTCCTCCTTGCAAAACAGCTCAAGCTCAATGAGGTTGGATGAGGGGCGTTTGTGAACAGCAGTTTTCAGTTCTTTCCACAGATTCTCGATTGGATTGAGGTCTGGACTTTGACTTGGCCATTCTAACACCTGGATATGTCAATTTTAACCATCTTCCCTGTCCCTGCTGAAGAAAAGCAGGCCCAAACCATGATGCTGCCACCACCATGTTTGACAGTGGGGATGGTGTGTTCAGGGTGATGAGCTGTGTTGCTTTTATGCCAAACATAATGTTTTGCATTGTTGCCAAAAAGTTAGATTTTGGTTTCATCTGACCAGAGCACCTTCCTCCACATGTTTGGTGTGTCTCCCAGGTGGCTTGTGGCAAACTTTAAAAACACTTTTTATGGATATCTTTAAGAAATGGCTTTCTTCTTGCCACTCTTCCATAAAGGCCAGATTTGTGCAGTATACAACTGATTGTTGTCCTATAGACAGAGTCTCCCACCTCAGCTGTAGATCTCTGCAGTTCATCCAGAGTGATCATGGGCCTCTTGGCTGCATCTCTGATCAGTCTTCTCCTTGTATGAGCTGAAAGTTTAGAGGGATGGCCAGGTCTTCGTAGATTTGCAGTGCAAATGAAAAAAGGAATTTCCCCGCCAATAGCTCAATGTGGAAAAAAATATTAATTTTTGCAAATAAGGTGTATATATATATATATATATAAATATTGAGATGAAACACACATATATATATAAAGCTGCTCCTCGAGTGTAAATTAGTGTAAACTAATATGCAATGTGATAGGAAAGTGATAGAGGGCGCTCTGGTATGATACCTGATATATAAACTACAAACACACTTGTGAGTCTAAAACTAAAAACAATGGCCCAGATTCAGAAAGCAATTACGCCTGTCTAACTGGTGTTAGACAGGAGTAATTTCAAATTTCGCGCGCCGTATCACTAGTTTGAATCCTCAAACCATGATACGGCGGCTTCGGGCTTCGATCCGAGAGGCTTACGTCTTCGTAAGCCTTCGGATCTACGCTGCGATATATTTGTGGCCGCTGGGAGGAGTTTGCGTCGTTTTCATGCGTCGGGATATGCAAATGTGTTTTTACGGCGATCCACGAAGATACGAGTGGTCTTCGCAATCGCTTTCGTCTATTTTTTTTTACGTACTGTTAGACCAGCTTTTTGCTGGTATAACGGTACGTAGCCCATGTTAAGTATGGCCGTCGTTCACGCGTCGATTTTTTATTTTATTTATTTTTTTTACGTAACTCGTTCGGGACGAGGATCGTGCGTAAACGACGCTACTCAAACAACGAATGACGTAACGACGTGTTTTCGCGCAATGCACGGCGGGAAATTTGCGAACGGAGCATGCGCAGTCCGATCGCCGCGGGAACGCGCCTATTTTAAATGATTCACGCCCCCTACTCGCGTAGATGGATTGCGACGGGAGAAATACACTACGCCGCCGTCGTTTACTGGACAAAATCTACCTGGATTCCACGTAGAGCCAGGTAAAATACGGCGGCGTAGTGTATTTGGGAAACGCTACGATAATCTAATTGTATCTGAATCTGGCCCAATGTGATTATGTGTAGTAGAGGGATATATAAAACACAATAGAATACACAAACAAATGTATATAAAAAAAGTGAATAGATATATCAAAAATGTGCTATACAAGTGATAGAAGATAGAACTAATGCGTCCTAAAAAGTTTTCTGGCAATGACAGACAGTGCAGTCCTTGAAATCCAAAAAGAAGAAAAAGAAACACCAAAAGGATTCTTCAATAAGATTCCACAGCTCCTTCACCAGGCAGATTGAATCACCCCAACCGTGCTCAGAAAAAGATTGCGCTTACCAGATGAACATGACCTCTTAACGAAAAGAAGGTCAATCTCGCTTTATGCTGTCCTATAGACAGAGTCTCCCACCTCAGCTGTAGATCTCTGCAGTTCATCCAGAGTGATCATGGGCCTCTTGGCTGCATCTCTGATCAGTCTTCTCCTTGTATGAGCTGAAAGTTTAGAGGGATGGCCAGGTCTTCGTAGATTTGCAGTGGTCTGATACTCCTTCCATTTCAATATTATCGCTTGCACAGTGCTCCTTGGGATGTTTAAAGCTTGGGAAATCTTTTTGTATCCAAATCCGGCTTTAAACTTCTCCACAACAGTATCTCGGACCTGCCTGGTGTGTTCCTTGTTCTTCATGATGCTCTCTGTGCTTTAACCACTTAAGGACCACCTACTGCACATATACGTCGGCAGAATGGCACGGCTGGGCACATCAACGTATATATACGTTGGTTTTAGTACCCAGCCGTGTACCAGTCCGAAGCTCCAGGACCGGGACCGCAGCACTCGCGGACCTGATCGCCGCTGCAGTGCGGCGATCCGTCCCTGGAGCTGAAGAACGGGGAGAGCTGTGTGTAAACACGGCTTCCCCATGCTTCACTGTGGCCGCAGCATCGATCATGTCATCCCTGTTATAGGGGGACGTGATCGATGACGTCACACCTACAGCCACACCCCCCTCCAGTTGTAAACACACACAGGGAACACTCAAATCACAGCGCCCCCTTGTGGTTAACTCCCAAACTGCAACTGTAATTTTCACACTAAACAATGCAATTTAAATGCATTTTTTGCTGCGAAAATTACAATTGTCCCAAAAATGTGTCAAAATTGTCCGAAGTGTCCGCCATAATGTCGCAGTCACGAAAAAAATCGCTGATCGCCGCTATCGCGCAAAAATGCGATAGACACACCATTGATTTGCTAGTCAAATATGCTAATGAGGGAGTTGCGGGGATCCACAAAAAAACGCAGTTGCTGCGCAGGCTACGCGATGTGCGCAACAGCAAAATGTCCTGTCTAAAGTTAGAGCACATAAAAGCTGGTCTAAATTTTGAAAAAACGTCTACATCTCACAGAAAGCAACACCGTTATTGAGGAGCAGACCACACACACGTGTTGCACTACAATTTGACTGCCAACGTGCCAGGGGCATCGTCGCTCATAGCTGCACTAGTGAATTTAGATGACCAAAGAAGGAGGAGGGCACGGAGGATGGTACGGGAGAGGGTATACCGCACACGCATAGACATCTTTGGCATGAGTGATTCTGAGGTGTATCGCATCTTCAGATTCCCCCCTCATGCCATCCTGGAATTAACCACAACCCTGCAGGAGGACATCAACAGCCCAACAGAACGCTCACATCCAGTGCAGCCACTGGTCAAGGTACTGGCAACACTCCATTTCCTTGCCAGTGGCTCTTTTCAGCGTACAAGTGGAGTGGTGCCTGGGATGTCACAATCCTCCATGAGCAGATGTGTGCACCAGGTTGTCCCAGCAATCCTCAGACGCTTGGCCAACCTAATCATCAAACCCACCACTGAGGACCTGCGGCTGAAGGCAATGACAGATTTCTACAGAATTGCCAGATTCCCACGCACCATCGGGGCCATTGATTGCACACATGTGGCACTCCAGCCCCCCCATGAGACAGAGCACATGTACCGCAATCGGAAGAATTGGCACTCCATCAACGTACAGGTGATAGTTGATGCCCAAGGACTCATATGGCACGTCCGTGCCAAACACCCCGGATCCACCCATGACAGCTACATCTACATTCAATGCCACATCCGAATGGAATTCTATCAGAACGTGTATGGGAACACCTGGCTGGTTGGTGAGTGACATGGGAGTCAGGCATGACTATCCCCTCCCGTGATGCACACCTCACAAGTGGCACATGCATGACTAACATTCTCCTGTCTTTTCCCTTCCAGGTGACTCTGCATATGCACTGGGACCCCATCTCATGACTCCTATCCGGAACCCCCAAACCCCAGGGGAGGAAAGATACAATCAAGCACACATCAAAACCCGAGCAGTGGTGGAGCGCACCTTTGGCCTCCTGAAGTCACGTTTCCGATGCCTGGATAAGTCTGGGGGTACACTGTTGTATTCCCCAAACTTCGTGTGCCATATCATCGTTGCATGTTGCATGCTGCACAATCTCGCAGTGAGGAAGGGCCTGCAGGTTGAGCTACGTGATGACCTGACCCCCCAACCAGACAATCAACCCCTAACCGAGGATACCCTGTCTTCTGAGGGAAGAGCAGTCAGGAGACAGCTCATATTGGGCATCTTTGCACGTTAAACACACACATTAATCATGGCACAATGAGAATGCATGCATGCACACCACTGTGGTCCCTAGCACACACACCCCACATCCTCATCAAATTGGATTGGCACCAGTCCACCATGCACGACTGGTGAGCAGTAACGCCACGTCAAGGCTCCAATTATGTCACTGTACATTCATACACCATTCACACGGACCTGGGAATCACTTCTCCCTGGTCCTGGGGAACCCTTCTCCACCAAAATTGAGGATGACACCCCTTTTCCAGCAGGAATGTCACCCCCACATTCAAACAGCATGCACAACCCAAAATTTAAAAAAAATGTCAGCCAAAAAAAAAGGGGAAAAATAAATTATTGCCCTCTGCGTGAGCCTGGTCCCTTCGCAGACTGGCGGGCAGGAGATTGGGCGCCCCCCTGGTGCTCTGGGATGACATCCTGCCTCCAGCTGATGGTTGTGGGCGGGGAGAAGGGGAGGCCCTTGTGAGGGGAGCCATGTTGGGGGAGGAGGGGGGGGGCTCCCCCTTAGGGAGGGCAGGCTTCTGCCAGCCAGAGGGGAAGAGTCCGCACAAACCACTCGTCCAGTGCCTGACTCCTCCTCCTCATGATCGTCCTCCTCATGATTATCCTCCTCCTCATGATCCTCATGATTATCCTCCTCCTCATGATCGTCCTCCTCCTCATGATCGTCCTCCTCCTCTTGAACCTCCTCCGTGGACTGTGGCCTTGTTGGGGGGGCCTCATTAGGCTGCTGTCCTGGGGTTGGAGCGGTCAGGCCAGATGGCCCTGCACCCTCCTGCACATCTGTGGATGACACAAACCATTCACAGGTTGGAGGATCCACACTTGGCACATATTCCCTTTCACCCCCTCCCCCACACATGCTACACACCTGATAGAAAAAAAAACCTTACCTGGCACCACGGGGACCGGACTTGTGTCAAAGCCTGGCAGGCCCTCCACTTCATGCCGGTGAAAGGTCAGGGCCACCACATGCTCCGTCGCTGTAAGCCTAATACGGCATGGTGGTCCCCCTCCTGTGCCCCTGGCATGGGCATGCATTGCGGCCAGTTTTTTTTTCACCTGACGCCGGAGATCATTTATTTTTTTGTCAATCCCAGACCGGGTCCGTGTCTCCCCCTCCCCCGATGAATTCACCTGCTCCGTGATCCTATCCAAAATCTCCCTCCTCCTGGCCGGGGTGGTGGTGGCACTCTGCGGGCCGTGGAGAAAACGCCCATACTCGCTAATGGCCCGGGCAAGAATTCTTTTTTCCCCCACAGTAAAATTCAGCTTTCTTTTTCTCTCTGTCATACTTCCAAACAAACTCACTACCAGTCACCAAAAATCAGTCACAAATACAAGCACAACCAATCAGGCAAGAACACACACAAAGAGAAAACGAACACCCAAAAATCACACTAGCACTCAGCAAGAAACAGTCACAAAAAAATAAAAAATAAAAAATAAAGCAAGAAAACAAACGCTCAGAAATATATCAATCAAACAAACAGTCTCTCAAACACTTATCAAAAAACACTTTCACAAATATACCAACAAGCACTTGATCACACAGAACACTAATCTGACAACTACAAGACACACTGCAACGAACAACAGGAACAAAAGCACTAGGTTCAATGGGAAGGGACACAAAGGGATGTACTTTTGCAATGCAAGTGAGTTTGTGTGTGTCTATTTATGCTGTCTGCGTAGTTCACAACGTTGCCCTAGTCCATTTCCAATTTCATTGATTGCGCCGCTCCTGAGTTGTGAGCATGCCCACAGCGGAGCTGACATGGTCTCCTTCACGCGCGCATGCGCGAGCCGGCCGGCCCTTCATTTGCATGGGGTCACGGCTCATTTCAATGTAACACGCCCACGTCCCTCCCAATTTGTATTACTCCTCCTTACGCCTCAGGAAAAAACCTTACGCTTGCGCAATTTCCTGCGCAAAAGCTACGTGAATCGGGGGATTATGCGGCTAGATGGCGCAAGTCTAACGTAATGGCGGTGCGCTACGCCGGACCGATAATGCGCCGATGTACGTGAATCTGGGCCTATAAATTTTGCGAAAAACGAAACGATAAACGCTTATTGCGATTTTTTTTACCAAAAATAGGTAGAAGAATACGTATCGGCCTAAACTGAGGAAAAAAAAGTTTTTTTATATATTTTTGAGGGATATTTATTATAGCAAAAAGTAAAAAATATTGCATTTTTTTAAAAATTGTCGCTCTATTTTTGTTTATAGCGCAAAAAATAAAAACCGCAGAGGTGATCAAATACCACCAAAAGAAAGCTCTATTTGTGGGGAAAAAAGGACGCCAATTTTGTTTGGGAGCCACGTCGCAAGACCGCACAATTGTCTGTTAAAGCGACGCAGTGCCGAATTGTAAAACGCCTTTGGGCATTTAGCAGCATATTGGTCCGGGGCTTAAGTGGTTAATTATTTGGGTATATACAGTATTTCTTTTAGAGAGAGAAAAAAAGACAATTAGCTGTTTGGCAAGAAGTCTATTGCCCTCTAATGTTCAATATGCGGCTTTTAAAATTATAAAATGGGTAAAGGCTGAGGCTTATATGTTTGCTGTATATTCTATATAATATAACGCCACATTATAGAACATAAGAATTCTTCTATAAACTGCCAAATCAACTAGAATATTTTAGCCAAAATGTGTTCTTGGTTATGGTAAGCAGAACTCTTTTCAGTTTTGTGATGTGCTAGCAATCTGACAATTTGCTCAAATGAAAATATCATCCCTGCTTTAATGAACACCTGCCATCCATTGCTTGGGCTGACTTAATGTTCTCTATTCAATGGTTCAGAAATTTCAAATAAGGCTGGGTCTCTGTAGAATTGCATAAATAATTAGTGAACGTGCAGTGTGCCTACAGACGGGCTTTTTGTGTCTGACTCAAGCTTTATCCATTTTATAAATAATATTTTTATGTTTTTTATTTTATTTTTTAAATATTTTTTTCTTGTAGTGTCTTAATGCTTGATAACTTTATACAGCAGAGATAAAACATGCTGTGATAAGGTTAGTCATACTGCTAAGATGTTCTAATCAGAGTGTATATCTTGCCAGGAATAAAATATAACACAGTGACTCACAAAACCATACAAAACAGATCACATTACCTCACTCTTTGAAGGTTAGAACATTTAAAGTGATTAATAGTTCTGATTATTGAAGTTCTGTGACATTCCTGTTTTCAAAGTGTTTAATATGTCAGCACATTGCCGATGAAGCCTCATAGAAAACAAAATTAAACCTGTATCAAGATAAATAAAATAGACCCTCTTGGTACAGCTGGGCCCCACCAGGGAAACCATTAACTCAGTCCCATTAATTTCTCTATCTCTATTCATGCCTGCCTTCTACCCTTCACTATAATCTAGCCTCTCAAGGCTTTTTCCTCAATAGATAATTAATACATTTAGACCGACAGACAAGTACCATGTTTAAAATTCTGTCAATGTTGTTATATTCTGTAGCTCTCTTTATATATGTATACAGTATTATATATATATATATATATATATATATATATATATATATATATATATATATATATATATAGATAGATAGATAGATAGATAGATAGATAGATAGATAGATAGATAGATAGATAGATAGATAGATAGATATTTCTATATAGATATAGATATCTATATATAGAGAGAGGGAGAGATAGAGGAAGGGAGAAAGATGTGGCTGCACCAATCCTGGTAAAAAAGGTTGACCCTGTAAGCTAAATTTCACTACGATTCCTGTTTGTCCCGAAGGGTAGGGCCACATTTCAACTGTACAGAGCCTTTTTGAATACTGTGTGGTAAATGCCGTGGAATCAGTAGGATAAAAAAAATGCTACAACTTCAGGAGGCAAAAATGCTCTAGCATAGGTGATTAGTGGGAGGAAAATGTCCAAACTTTAGTATGAGGAAGCTGCCCTGTGCTATTGGTCATGTGTAGGAAGAAACCCCCCTAGTCAATGTCTGTGGAATTTACGCCCAATCATTGGTGTCAGTGGCAGGAAAAAATTTCTTCTTGACCCTTCCACTTTGTTGCTCAGTGGAGACTAGGATCCCCCTCCCAGCATTGATGTTCGGCTGGGGCTAGAATAACCCTATTAACACTGGACTCTCTTAGCAATGGACCGCCCCAACATCAGACCCATTCCTTATCATTGAACTCCTCTCCCCAGCAATAGAATTTTTTCATGGCATTAGGCTATTTTTCCAGGATTGGAAAACCCCAGCACTGTATGCATTCCAATCCTGGAAAGCAGTCCATTAGGGAATAGCAGTTGACCCCTTTCCTAGCATTAGAACCCCTACCATTATGACGTTGGCATATCTAAAATTCAAAATTCTAACCCAAACAATTTATACTATCCAATCTTCAATTTTCACTGCAAAGATAATGTCACCCTTGTCACAAAATAATTAAACATCTTCTAATGACCTGGGAGATTTGCAAGCTAAAATGTGATAATACCTGTGCTTATTTTGTGGTACAAACTGAAATACTAAAATATATTTGTTATGCACTCCAGTTGGTATCCTACACGTATTGGCTGTCTGATAACCATTAGTTCATGCGGCCCTTGTATATTTTATATATTTTTTTTAAATATTTTTCAGGATTTTTTTGCCATTTTGTTCAGATGGTGAGGGTGCTAGGAAATAAGCTGACCTTGCATCTTTATGCAAGTTCCGACTAAAGATTGAGATTCTTCAAATTTATATTTAAAATTTCCAGATTTTTTTTCTAACAATGACAACAATAACAATATAACACAGGCTATCCTTTTTTTTCTAGAGCATCTAATAATACTTTTTATGATATATGTATGGCATATAACCATGGAGAATAAAATTACACATTGTATACATCCCACATTATACAATGTAATATAGGTTGTTTTTCCTTTGAGCCAAACATCAGGCTTTTTTGATTTAATTATGGAAACCTGTGATATGGCTACAATAACCCAGGAAGGTTGTGTTAAGTCCTAAGGGGATTGTGTTCAATATGGCAGAGGGTAGACTGTGCAATGATCCAATTCAATTCTGTGATTTACTATTATATATTCAAGCATGGGGTCTACCTCCATCTATCCTGAATTATACAAGCAATCTAATCTTCTGATTCAAGTTATTCAAAATGTAACCGGTATGCAGTGACCCTTCTCTAGTTGTTTAAAGTCACAGGAAAAAAAATGAAAAGGATCAATAGCGATTTTATTAAACATTGTTTACTTTGAAATATTACTTCCATATATTATTTTACACTTTTTGTATTATTTTGCCATTCATTTCTATGCTTTAAGTATACAATGTGCTTCTAGCACACTCATTTCATTTCCTTGGCCATCCAGAATCTTCATGTATCAGCTTGACTATACCCTATAGAAGGCAGAGCTGCAAGACTGGAAATCAATCTGTTTGTGTAAAAATGATCAGTGAATAGATGGTTTAATCATTTTATGCAATGTTGTTGATGATAGAACTAGCAAACTGTTCATAAAGGTCACTCCAAAAAATATTTAGAATACAAATTAAAATGTTTTTTTTTTTTTTTTTTTTTTTTTTTTTATATATTGTATAATTTTTACTTTAAATTGCATTTAAACCCCCAAAAATGTAATATATTGCAGGTTACCAATCCTTAGATGCTCTGACTGCATTTGTTTTCTGGGTTTTTTTCTGTTTATTTTCACCTGGGAATTCACATAGTAATAAAAAAAAAAAATGTAATTTGAAAAAATGGCAAAAATAAATTGTCCCTTTAAGACGTATGGACGGAAGTGACGTTTTGACGTCGCTTCCGCCCTGCTATGGTATGGATATGGGTGGGGGCCATCTTGCCCTCACTCGTATCAATGCCCAGCACGAGAAAGGACCCGATCGCCTCCTCCGCTGCCGACGGCTCATGTAAGTGGGGGAAGGGGGCCCCTCTCCCGCCACCGATTTTGATGCAGAGATCACCATTATCGTTTATAGGACCACTGCCTGAAGAGATGGATACCTTGGTTGTGGCAGCAGCTGCTGCCATTACCGTGATATCCCTCTTTAACCACTTAACCCCCGGACCATATTGCTGCCCAATGACCAGAGCACTTTTTGCGATTCGGCACTGCGTCGATTTAACTGACAATTGCGCGGTTGTGCGATGTGGCTCCCAAACAAAATTGGCGTCCTTTTTTTCCCACAAATAGAGCTTTCTTTTGGTGGTATTTGATCACCTCTGCGGTTTTTATTTTTTGCGCTCTAAACAAAAATAGAGCAACTATTTTGAAAAAATGCAATATTTTTTACTTTTTGCTATAATAAATATCGCCCAAAAACATTTTTTTCCTCAGATTAGGCCGATACGTATTCTTCTACATATTTTTAGTAAAAAAAGAAATCGCAATAAGCGTTTATTTATTTGGTTTGCGCAAAAGTTATAGCGTTTACAAAATAGGGGGTCGTTTTATGGCATTTAAAAAAAAAAAAAAATCAGCATTTCTCCCCTGACAGGACCGGGAGCTGTGTGTTTACACACACAGCTCCTGGTCCTCGATCTGTACCAAGCAAACGCGAGTGCCCGGCGGCAAACGTGCCCGGCGGGCACGCGCACGGGACACGGGGACGGGACCCCTAGTGGTCGCTTAGAGAGGCGACGTAGAGCTACGGGCTCTCGCGCAGGGGAGCCAACCTGCCGCCGTAGAACTGCGGCAGCTGGTCGTCAACCAGTTAAACTAAGGACGTATATAGGACATTAATTTAGGACGTATGCGGCAGGCCTTAAGTGGTTAAAGAAGAAAAAAAAATTTACCAACTTTTTTGGTTTATTTAGCAAAATATAAACACCCCAGTGGTAAATAAATACCACCAAAAGAAAGCTTGATTTGTGTGAAAAAAATGATAACAATGTTACTTCCCAAATGTCAATCAAAGTGTGACAGCCCTGAAAACTGAAAATTGGCTTGGGCAGGAAGGTCGTAAAATGGTCTGGTTTCGAAGTGGTTAAAGCTCAGGGAGTTTAGCTGAATACACAGATAAAATACACATATGTGATCTGTCTTATCTGCGAAGTGATATGTAATTTGGTCAAACCACTTTTGGAACTCAAACAAATCTGCCAGACAGCTCAGCCAGAAGGGTGACACCACTTTATCTTTTAAAGTTGAACTTTACATAAAAATGAAAAATGTGCGAATGGACAGGCTTTTTATTCCACACATGCTAGCGAGTTTGCGAACATTGGGGACAAAGAAGGCAATTTTATAAAATAGCTTCTTCAGCTCTGTGTATACAAAGAATCATGGGGAGCTAAAGCCCATAATAGGGATGGCATTGACACAGCCCCAAATGAACCACAATGGCTCAAAATTGATCTGGTCCAGAAATACTTAGACAGAATAAAGCACCTGGACCAGATGGCATCCAACCCACCAAGTGTCCTAAAATAATTGAGCTCTGTCATTTCAAAGCTATTGCTTTTAATTTTTAGGGACTCTTTAATGACTGCAATAGTACCACTGGATTAGAGAGTTTAATAAATGACCACATAGATGAGTTCTTTCTGGAAAAAAAATATTTTAAGCGACAGACAGCATAGATTTATGGAAGACAGAAGTTGTCAGACAAATCTGATTTCTTTTTATGAGGAGGTAAGTAAAATCTTGGACCGAGGGATGGCTGCGGACGTGGTATACTTGGATTTTGAAAAAGTGTTTGACACAGTTCCCCACACACGGCTCACGTGTAAGGGTAAGTCTACAACACCTGTATTCAACACAAGGCCAGTAGGCCGAATCCATCCGGGGAGGCCATTTTATATAGCCCTTGCACCTCTCCTGCAGCTACAGTACCCCCCTCGTCTCTGCCCCCACCTTGTCTCAGCAGTTGGCAGCTGAGAGGAGGACAGAACTCCTCCGCCATATCGCCAAAAAATATATGAAAAAAACAAACACATTTTTTCCTCAGTTTAGGCCGATGCGTATTCTTCTACATAGTTTTGGTAAAAAAATTAATAAGCGTATATTGATTGGCTTGCACAAAAGCTATAGCATCTACAAAATAGGGGATACATTTATGGCATTTTTTATTAATAATCAATATATTTTTTTACTAGTAATGGTGGCGATCTGCGATTTTTATCGGTACTGCAACATTATGGAGGACACATCGGACACTTTTGACACTATTTTGGGACCATTGTCATTTATACAGCAATCAGTGCTATAAATAGCCAATGATTACTGTATAAATGACACTGGCAGGAAAGGGGTTAAACACTAGGGGCGATCAAGGGGTTAAGTGTGCCCTAGGGAGTGATTCTAACTGTGGGGGGATGGGATACCACTGGCATGACAGCGATCACTGCTCCCAATCACTGGGAGCAGTAGATGCATGTCATGTCACTAGGCAAAACAGGGAAATGCCTTGTTTACATAGGCATCTCCCCGTTCTGCCTCTCCTCACCGCAAGTTGCAGGCCTCCGGCGAACATTGAGTTCTTGTGACCCGCAAGCACACTCTCAAGGCAACACAGCGACGCAAATTGTCCTGCTAGACGGCAAATTCAAAGAGGCGTACAGGTACATCCATTTGCTTGCCCGTGCCAATCTGCCAACTTATATCTGCGCACGGCGGTCAAGAAGCGTTTAAGCACTTTTTTTTTGTTAGTGCATTTGTATGAAGCTCATCTGATTGTTTTCTGGTCCTGGCTTTCCTTTTCCTAGTTTGGGTGCTGCTGTTTTGAAGTTAACAAGGGGGTAATACCAAGTAAAATTCAGGTAACTACACAGGCTGTATTAAAAATAAATTGAACAATTTATTAATGAATGTAGAACTGCATGGTTTAAATCTTTTATATCCAAAAGCATAAGTATTAGTACAAATATATCGTTAACCCCAAGCTCATATATCACATGGTTCCAGATGAGGGCATTACGAGTTCTTATATCCTAAAGTAGACCCTAGGAGATCTTTGGCTGACTGACTTGGAAAGTCAGTATATCCCTTACGAGCTCTGACTTAGTATCTTTATCCAGATTTGCTTAATAGCCCTAGGTTTGTAAGTAATTTAAGCCTTCTTCAGAAAGATTTAAGGCCTAGCTTCATTAAGCTGCGAAAAAGTCCCACACAGCCACTCAAACAGGGTAGCCACTCAGAGATGCAAAGATTTACCACTGTTTACTACACAAGGGCTTATCTCTCCTGTTAAAAAGCTAGATTATAAATTTTTAAGAGTGAAGATAATGGTCAATTTGTAACATTGTGAGCAGGAACAGACAAGAATCTGCACTGATGGAGCTGTGTATCTGTACAAGAAACCCATACATATTGAAGGTACAGTTGAGTTCTGTGAAGAGTCAGACTTGGTTACATCAGCAGTTCTCTCCCACATCTTTTTACTTATAATTAGGAGAAAACAGTTCATTACAAAGAAATGATACATCGTCGCCAATGCACGTTCTCTGCTGTGTTGCATATTTTAATGAGAGGAATAACATAACGATTTGATTACAAGGATTTTATTTTCCTGGAATTGAAATGTTTATTATATAGTCAGCAATGAGTGAATTTTGTTTCATCATACCATGTGTGTACGGTGGGCTATCATAGGTGTGCACAGCCTATTACTATTACATTAGGGTGTGAACCCCAAAGCTTAAACATATTAGCATGTGTGTGTGCATGTGCATATATACTGACGGTTTCAGCACAGCAATACACTGTATCAGTGGGGCAGAGATTGGTGTCAGTAGGGCAGTAGACAATGTCTTCTTTTTATTATTTTTTTTGAATATTTTAGGACCTCTGTTAGGGGCTTTGGTAAAATATCGGGGATCTGAACAGGGGGAATCTGGTCCACACAGGGGGATTAGGGTACACCTGACACACCCTGTACGCACGTCTATGTGTGCTATGATTGACCCTATTGTAAGCCATGGGCTTCTGATATTGGGGTACAGGCAGTCCTCCCGTACTGGGCCCCATCAGGTCAGTGGGGGGCTTAGGCCCTGTACACACGATCAGACATGTCCGAGGAAACATGTCCGACGGACCGTTTTCATCTGACAAGGCTGAAGTGGTCTGTTGGTCTGATGTGCGTACACCCCGGGACCAAAATCACCTTGGACCAGAACGCGGTGATGTAGAACACGACGACGTGATAAAAAAACGAAGTTCAATGCTTCCAAGCATGCGTCGACTTGATTCTGAGCGGGTTTTTGGTCCGATGATTTAGTGTACTAACCATCGAACATGTCCGACGGACAGGTTTCCAGCGGACAGGTTTCTAAGCATGTTTTGAAACTTTTGTCCGCTGGAAAACGGTCCGATAGGCCGTACACACGATCGAACATGTCCGCTGAACCTGGTCTGCGGACCAGTTTCAGCGGACACGTTCGATCGTGTGTACGCAGCCTAACAGTGTCATAAGCCTCTCAAGCAGCTGGGATTACTGGCAAAACCGGTCAGGCTCCGGCCCTGCTGCTCACCTCCACCCTTTAATGCTATACCCAGCATGAATCTACCTGCATTTACTTAATAAGTACTGCTTGTCTATCAAGAACTGTTTTGGGTATAAGTATCTGCTTGTACTGAGAGACCTAAAGAAGTTAGATGTGAATAGTCTGCTTACCGAACATTTAGGACACTTTGAATGCGTTTTGTCATAATGCACAAGACTTTATATGCCTATATTCTCATATATGTGGCACTGAGAGAGTAAAAATCTGGATGTATATAACTTGCCCGATGAGTTTTCTATATACTTGCAACATGCTTTACTTCAACATATAACATCCTACATGCTTACAATGCTTTATCCATTTCATTGCATATGGGACATTTTATTTTTAAAGTGGATGTAAACCCAATTCATGAAATTAGTGCTGGACACATATATATGTAGTATTGTGGTATCTCTCTTCAAAGAGCTAAGTCCCATAGCTTTGTCCTGAACTGTTGCTCTGTTATCAGCCTAGATAACTCCTGACCAATTCCCGGACACTTTAGAAAAAAGCAGCCTGACATTTCTGTCGGGGGAGGTTGCTATAAATAGATTAGCAGGGAACTGGCCCTGTTACAAAACACCTCTGAGAGCCTCTTGCGGAGTGTGCTTTTTTTTCAATCAGCAATTTTAGCTATCTTAGCTGTATGCCCAGACATCACACTCTGTGTTAAACAGGAAGAGAACATTTCCTAACACAATCACAACTTTCTAAACAGCATATAAAAGTGAAGACAGCATATATGGATGTAAAACTTATGTAGAAAGATTTTTTCATCTCAGTGTATCATCTGAGGCTGTTTACTTCACTGGGTGTATGGAGGGTTTACATTCACTTTAAATATGCTGCCATGTTGGAGCTAGATGTCAATGAGTGTCACACCTGCACTATTGAGAAGGTGAATGGATGTTATTGCTACACTTGTTGAGTGGTTACTCTTGCGAGGGAGGGAGTCCGTGCCATTGTGAGCGACACTAAATCTTCACACCATTAAAACCTCCTCTGGAACCGGGAATATTCTACACATCAATATAGAAGTACGGAAAATATTAATGAGAAAAATGGGTGGAGCTGGACCAGCAGGATATATTTTTTAGCATAGTCCTGTGAAAAAATGTGTTCCATTTATGTATTTTATTATATAGAATAAAGATAATTATTTTAATGCAGTTGGGAGTTGTCATGCATCTACATATATATATTTTAAATTTCTTCTATTGAATAAGCCTCATTTTTTTCAATATATAGAGTTAGTGACTCTCATGCTGCACACTTAATGCTAAGACAAAAACTAAAATAAAAGAAGCAGCTAGTAAAAAAGTACATTAATAAAATGTACCAGTTCAGCTGCTAGTGAATCTCAGATCTCCTGAAGATCTACACCTACTGCTGGAATCTTTCATTTCCAACACTTGCAAGAGTTTAGTTCTTTCCTTTAATGTGCTTTGGTTCCATGCATCTGCCAGTACACCATTATTACATTCCTAAATCCCTATGATATAACTGGTGAAGATGGAAGGACAACATATAGTGGAAGATCCAGTTCTCCTACACACCTGGAAGTGTTAGGTGCTAAAAATTCCATGTGCAGCTCTGCAAGACAAGGAACGGTTTAATTCACCAGAAAAAAGACTGGTAAGTATTAGTAATGCACCTTTACTGGCTGATTCTTTAAAAAAAATTCTTCTAGCTATAGAGTTGTTTTAGCTCTCTCTAATGCTGCGTATACACGACCGTTATTCATGTCATGGGAAAAAAACAGCGTTTTTCCCGACCTGATTCCTCTCAAGCCTGCCTTGCATACACACGATTGTGAAAAAAAATGCTCCAGCGAATCACAGTGAAGTACAACACGTAAGACGGCACTATAAAGACGAAGTTCCATTCGAATAGCGCCACCCTTTTGGCAGCTTTTGCTGATTTTGTGTTACCGCATTATTACCATTAATAAAAGTTTGGTGAGAGACGATTCTTACTTTTCAGTCTTCGTGATTTTCAGTCTGTTACAGCGTGACGTATGTGCTATCTCATTACGAACGCTAGTTTAACCAGAACAAGCTCTCCCGTCTCATAACTTGCTTCTGAGCAAGCACGTTTTTTCCCCCTCGTTAAAGCGTACACACGACCGTTTTTCATGACGTGAAATAGTACAACGTGAAAAACGACTAGAAAAAATAGAGCAGGTTCTACATTTTTAATGCCCATTTTTCTTGTCGAGAAAAATGCTCTGGAGCCTACACACAACCCTTTTTCACGACCAATTAAAAAAATTGAATTTTTCTTGTCATGAAAAACGGTCGCGTGTACGCAGAATAAGGCTGAACTGTGGGAAGTTAAACTTTGCAAACACTATTAATTACCTATTTAGTTCTATCATCGCTATGAACTATTATGCCCAATACTTCGTGTTAAGTTTTTGTTTTATTTTATTGATAACAAGAATGTCTATTTATTAATAACGACAGCTGCCTCTGGAGTAGTTGCATTCACAAAGCATTCCGCCTACTGTTTTCCAAAAGCAAAATTTGAATGTCTACCTTGAATATAGTCTTTGGTAATCTGTGCAAGTATGTAATGAGTACCTTAAAGGATAAGTGCACTTTAAGAAAGATTCCCACACACACCCTTCCCCAAGCTTTCAGTGCTTTTAAATTTCTGTTTTGTTGCTGCATGACATGCCCAGGGCCTCTGCAGTCTGTGCTCAGTACAAGTCAAATTCTGACCACAAAGCTCAGTGCATGTACTGTGGAGATGATGGGGAACTACCATAGAAGATAAAACGAATTAATGTCCATGTGAAGAAATAATTCCGGATGGCTGTACTTCCAAAAATACTTTTATTGAAGCTTCATATGACAAGTGGTTGACAGATGGAGCAGGGGACAAAGAGGGAGACGCGTTTCGCGCAAATGTTAGCTCTTAGTCATTACCATTTTAATTAATGTCCACACCTTGCTGCCTGAACTTACCCACAGAAGCCTTGAAGTCCTGCCATCACAACTAAATGCTGGACTATGCTGACTGTCAAAGCTCTGGCACTCCCTGCCAATATCAAAGCTTGCCCATTTCCCATCATCTCCCATACATTGCATTAACACATCATAATGATGGCCTGCCTCACTGACGAATAGAAATGGGAAATATCACTAGTCATACATGTAAATATTTCTCTATTCATGCTAAAAATTGTGGATGAAGGAATCC